>CM060969.1:40153332-40786715 GCA_030765045.1 Tenodera sinensis | reverse complement strand
GAAGGAAGGAAGGAAGGAAGGAAGGAAGGAAGGAAGGAAGGAAGGAAGGAAGGAAGGAAGGAAGGAAGGAAGGAAGGAAGGAAGGAAGGAAGGAAGGAAGGAAGGAAGGAAGGAAGGAAGGAAGGAAGGAAGGAAGGAAGAGGAAGGAAGGAAAGAAGGAAGGAAGGAAAGAAGGAAGGAAGGAAAGAAGGAAGGAAGGAAAGAAGGAAGGAAGGAAAGAAGGAAGGAAGGAAAGAAGGAAGGAAGGAAAGAAGGAAGGAAGGAAAGAAGGAAGGAAGGAAAGAGGAAGGAAGGAAAGAAGGAAGGAAGGAAAGAAGGAAGGAAGGAAAGAAGGAAGGAAGGAAAGAAGGAAGGAAGGAAAGAAGGAAGGAAGGAAAGAAGGAAGGAAGGAAAGAGGAAGGAAGGAAAGAAGGAAGGAAGGAAAGAAGGAAGGAAGGAAAGAAGGAAGGAAGGAAAGAAGGAAGGAAGGAAAGAAGGAAGGAAGGAAAGAAGGAAGGAAGGAAAGAAGGAAGGAAGGAAAGAAGGAAGGAAGGAAAGAAGGAAGGAAGGAAAGAAGGAAGGAAGGAAAGAAGGAAGGAAGGAAAGAAGGAAGGAAGGAAAGAAGGAAGGAAGGAAAGAAGGAAGGAAGGAAAGAAGGAAGGAAGGAAGAAGGAAGGAAGGAAGAAGGAAGGAAGGAAAGAAGGAAGGAAGGAAAGAAGGAAGGAAGGAAAGAAGGAAGGAAGGAAAGAAGGAAGGAAGGAAAGAAGGAAGGAAGGAAAGAAGGAAGGAAGGAAAGAAGGAAGGAAAGGAAAGAAGGAAGGAAGGAAAGAAGGAAGGAAGGAAAGAAGGAAGGAAGGAAAGAAGGAAGGAAGGAAAGAAGGAAGGAAGGAAAGAAGGAAGGAAGGAAAGAAGGAAGGAAGGAAAGAAGGAAGGAAGGAAAGAAGGAAGGAAGGAAAGAAGGAAGGAAGGAAAGAAGGAAGGAAGGAAAGAAGGAAGGAAGGAAAGAAGGAAGGAAGGAAAGAAGGAAGGAAGGAAAGAAGGAAGGAAGGAAAGAAGGAAGGAAGGAAAGAAGGAAGGAAGGAAAGAAGGAAGGAAGGAAAGAAAGAGAAGGGAAGGAAGGAAGAAAGAGAAGGGAAGGAAGGAAAGAAAGAGAAGGGAAGGAAGGAAAGAAAGAGAAGGGAAGGAAGGGAGAGAAGGGAGAAGAGGGGAAGACGGGAGGAAGGGGTAGGGGAAATGGGAGGGGGAGTTGGGAGGGAGGGAAGGAAGGGAGGGGGAAGGAAGGAAATAAAGAGGAAGGAAGGAAATAAAGAGGAAGGAAGGAAATAATAAAGACAGACACAAAGACAGACAGAAGAAGCTAGACCAGACAGAACGAAAATCTTGGTCTTTGAGGAATAAGATATTTTTTCTAAGGGCATGCGTAGGGGGGGGGGGAGGATATGCAGCACCAGTTAAATTAATTGATAAATTTAGTGGAGATTAACAGTGAGTTATTTCAAGGATATATAGTTAAATCGTTTCTGAATCTTGGCACGAGGATCTGTAATTATTTAAGTATTGTTTTCTCCCTTCTGACGGATCAGTACTTCAGGGTTGGAAAATAACTGTTTCCGTGATAAAAAACGTCGTTGAAATGTTAATCGGAAAGTTCACTTGCAGCGACCTTAAGTATGCAAAACCCGAGGGCGGTCTTTACTCGCTACAAACTGCCGATAATCTATCATATTAAAATACTTGTGTAAGACTGCAAAACATGAACGAAGAGATACAAATTTTAGAAATACATGGCTTTTTATTAATTTAAGTCCCATCTACCTTACATGTCAAATATTAAGCTGCTAATTCGTATTTAAAACAAATTTTACTCTCTTACCCTTTAATCATTTCTTTTGCTTTTCCAATTTTAGGAACTGGGCTACGTGCATTTTGTAACCGCAACTGAGTTCCAGGAACGTGTTGAGCTAGTGGACTCCTTATTCAGTGGCACATCTAATTACCTTATCTAAGCTGATGTATACTAATTACTTTTGCTAAACAGGGGAGCTAGCTAACGACTTCTTCTTCTTCTTCTCCCTGATAAATCTTTAAGATTGTAAGAAAACAAAAACTTCATTATTTTACACAGACTGTGGAGTTGGATTTTTAATCAATTTTGAGAATAGCTATACCTACCTATTTTTAGCTTTGAAAGTCCATATTATTTTACAATAATGGTTAAGAAAATCGGTAAAATAGGATTTCTCAGTTGTAATGGGGTTATTGGATCAGCCAGTAAAATCTTTCTTCAACCAAAAGTCGTCCTGGTGGACTTCTGCTATTTGCTGAGACCATATTGTTGGAAAGAGCCAACTGGCAAAAATTATGTTCCTCAGGTTTTCTGATTTAATCTCCATAATTAAGAATTGAATATGGGTATGTTTAAGTTATAAATTGCGATGTCTTGAAAACAATATATATTGCTTTCATAATAACAATGCACCAGCTGTATTAGAACACTTAGTGATGAATAGTGGTATATTAGTAATTTTTTAAACAAAATTTTATTTAACTATAGTAACTATGGCATGTAAAAGGAAATAAATGAAAACCAAACCGGAATATTTGGCCAATACAGTGAGCTTTTTTTTTCCTAAATCCTTTTGTTTCTAAATCAAACATTAAGATATTTTTAGCGGTTTGAATTTACTAGACCAACTTATGAGCACCTTCGTCCATTTATGTTGTAATGGTGACTTAAGTAATATTTTGGAGGGTGCTCTATAAATTTCCCAGAGGGTAAGAATAAATGTTTGGTTAACATAATTATAAGGCTCTAAAATACGAATGTAGTATTCAAATAACGTCGACACCAGTGTTTGAACCAGAAACGATTTAGAATGAACGTCTAATATGAAACACTCCTGTTACGCTTTACATTATTGGTCACACTTGTATCCAGTTAGTCCTATACCACATTCAGTTACTGTAAAACAAAAGAACGCAGCCTATATCAGTTCCATACAAGTCCTCCAGAAATTGTAACAATGAAAACCCATTTAGCTCTCTCGTAAATATGATAATTCATATCTGTGGGTTTCTCAAAGTCAGAATACACAATTAATCAGAAACGTTTTAAATAAAACCCTGAATTAAATTACAGTCTTATCCTCAAGTCAATTTTCAGTGAGTATTCCACCCATGCCAGATTATCAACTCTTGGTCGTGGTGTTATCGCTTTGGTTGCATCACCTCCTCCTTGTGGTTCCGCCTTTCTGAGCATTTTCTTACGTTCCTGAACATCTGAAGTATACATGCGCAGTATCGGGTCATTCAAAATCGCAGAAAAAAAAAAACATTTGGCGAATATTCTAATGAGGATATTGATATTTTAACTGAAGAGTCGAGGTCCAAAAATATCTTGAACAACCGCAACTTTAAATAGAGCAGACCTAATTTTAATGAATGGCCTAATAATGCAAATTCATTTAGTTATATTCATCATATGTATAATTCTCATTTCCCTGGATTAAACGTTAAAATGGTTGTTGTTTTCACAGCCTGCTGGATTAGCTGTAGTGCCAACTGTGAAACTGAATCTTAATTCAAATTTAGGAATGTTATTGTAAGTTGTAGGCTGTTTAGTTTTAAATCACTATTAATATTAAATAGCATTAAACAAATGAGTTATTAATTATTTCACCGAATACTCTAAACAAATGCCACTGGTTTCGCTCTCGCATATGAAACTCTGGTATTACTGCAGAAGAAATCAGTTATCGTTGTAGTCAAGCGAGATCAAACAATTGTTAAAAAAAAAGAGCGGGACTCTTACAAGAAATTCTCGACGTAGCAACCCATTAAAATTGGTAGAACTAGGTCCATTTCAAATAGAAACTGCAGTTGTGACTGGTACAAAACTTCCAATCCAGAAGAGGTAGGTTCATAACGCTGGTCAAGTGATGCACGCTCACACCACGGTACGTATACCTACTGAAAGGAAACCAAATGAACAGCGTTGTAAAGGATACCACAGTATGCAGTGGTTGTGCTTTTCAATTTCAGATTATCTATCACCTATAATTTAGAGTCATAAGTGAACTACACCAACAAATAAGAAATAATTGCATTGAGTCTGATGTGTTGCACTCACATGACCTCCTGTATTCTTGTATTAACTACTCCTACAAATTCTTATTCCTCAATCTTCATGTTAGTCGAGAGAAACATTTGCAGAGATGATCTTATTGCTTTTTTCTTGTAGGTGCAAGGGGAATATGGGAATACAGTAGCCTTTGAGCAAAGGCTTTAAGATTCCGTTCTCTTTACACAGCCAAGAGATAAAAAAGTGAATAACGACCTTGCATTTGAGAAAAGTATGGGTATTGCAAAACTCACACAGATAACAAGGAATATCTCCGAATTGGTTCGCTCTACAAACAAATGCATTCAGACATAAATTGCGTATTTTAACGAGATCTACATTTCTGTATTGAAAGATTTGGTCTATCTCTTACGGTTTACCAGTTATGCAAAAGTCATCAAGAGTAAAGAGAACTACATTGGCTATAGCCAGAAAATTCAAAATATACATTTCATTTGTCAAAAAAAAAAAAAAAAAAAAAAATTATCTTAAACATATGGCATTTTAATTAAAATCGTTTGAGCCATTTTTGAGAATATCAAAATGTTCGAAATTTTGTCCACGTAAAGGGTGGTTTAGGGAGAAGGAATTTTCGTCAAAATGTTCGTGTTACATCCTTGAAATGTATTAAACTTAAACACAACTTTGGTTTTTAAGCGATTTTTCGTTTTGAGTTATGCTGTTTACAGACACATACAGAGAGAGAGAGAGAGAGAGAGAGAGAGAGAGAGAGAGAGAGAGAGAGTGACTTTTTTCTAAAAATACTTTTGTTGGATTCAGGGGACATCAAAAGATATATTCCCAGTGAAATCTTTTACATCTAATTTTTGGGTCGAATACAATACTTCCCCTACTTACTATAGGTAGTAGAGAAAGTAAAAATAAAGATGCAGAGATGTTGAGGTATTGCTGAGAAAATCAATTGTACTGGAATACCATAACTATAAATAGGCAACCTGTAGTAAGATGACTAAAAAGAGAAACTATTTCCAATAGCGTGCTAAGGCATTTTTTCGTTTACCTTGCCTGTACCAATCACGCCTCTATTTTAATATTACAGTAGAACACGGTAATCTCGCCGTCCCTCCTATTTACCCTAATGGCTGCCTTGTAAAAGGCCAACGCTGCCCTCTAATGCCGATGTCACGTGTGGTTAGCCAATAATATTAAGGAGGAACTGGAATCTGGATACACCGTCATGCTCTGCGGCGGCGCTCTAAATGAGACTTTAACAACCGAGCTTTTTATTTTCCTGTTTGGAGGGTGGGGAGTGAATTGCTCTGCTCCCTACCCCTCTAGCCTGTTTGTCGACGATCTAAATCTCTTCATCTGGACCCTAGAGCGTTTGTTGCTCTTAGAGCGTACAATATAACACTAACGAAGGAAATATTTGTAGTAAATTTATCTTTAAAAAGGCTTGTTGGTTTTAATGACGTCTGTTGCTAAAAATTGTTGACCTTGAGAAACAGAAAATGTATTTGAATAGTTGCTACATGGGGTTAGAGGTTAACCGTGGAAGACAATTGCAACACAGCGGCTAAAAACAAGAAATAACCTCAAAATATCTCTGATGCTATACAGATCACTGAAAATGGATTAGGGAAGGGACAAATATATTGAAAGTTGTGACAAAGCAGGAAGGGAAGGGCTCAGAACGGAGGTAATGTACTTATGTAGAATAAGGAGTGTCCAATGTGTGAAGAAGTAAATAATATATTACATTGTATTGTAAACAAACTAAAATGCGGGAGGGTTCCTTTTGCGAAAGTGGGAGAATTTACCGTATGCAATAGGAGGTATAAGAATTCTAAATTTAAGATCAGAGCAAAATGTAAAAAACTGGGAAAATATATAGGTAAAGTGGGACAAAAAAGGCCATTGAAGTTAGGTAATACTAAAGGAAAATACAATGGAGGTAAATTTGATTGAGGTATGAAGGAAATTGTAATTTTTTGGATGAAAGATATGTTATAATATCGGTAGGTAACCTGGTGTTATATGATGGGAGAGCAGAAGTAGTGCAATTCCAAAAAATTAAGAGTAAAGAAATATAAAATTTATAAAAATAATTGGAACGGCACTATTTAGAAATACCATAGGTATTAATGAAGAGTTTGTGTTTATGTTGAAACTGCTATATTCAAAGATTATAATTGTAGCAGATATGTATAAATATGCAATCCAATTATGTAACTTCTGTCTTGAGAAATAAATATCCATATTCAACATAGCGACGAAGGCTAGACTTATATCTCTCCGTTTAATTTTTGCTTTACTCTCCCCCTTTCCTTCGCTCCTGAGATTGAAACCGAACTGTGTTCAGTTTAATATTTGAGCACCAGGCTATTGCATCAAACCACAAGAAGAATTCAGCCTTGGACTGCTGTGGACGATCGTTGCAAGCGTGCTTTCAGTCTTTCAGAAGAAATTTATCTCTTCCCCTTTGTCGTCCAATAGGACTAATCTCGTTTCATACGCTAATATATGTACTGGAATTCAAACCAAAGAGAAATTGGCTCCCGAGGGTTGGTGTAAAACACAGGTGATAAGGTTTCCGCTAACATTAAATAAACAAAAACATTATAGGAAACAAGAAGCACCGTTTTCATACTACCTATCGCCTATCGACTTGGTGCAATCAATATCTAGGTGGCCGATTCAAGAGAGATCGAAACCCGTGACTTCATGAATGGAAGCCTCAGACACCTTTGCTACATCATTTAGTAACTATTTATGAAACTATGGCTGACATAAAATTTAATGGCGGGTGCCAGAAGGGGCAGGTCAACACAAAATCCAATCAGAGGCTTGCCAGCCCTTGTGGTGTTGTGTGTGAAATCACGCTGTAAAGCCAGTGATATAAATATCATTTGTGACCAAAACATCGGTTACAAATGATATTTATGTAAAGAGAATAGTAGTGGTTAGCTATCAACCGCTATTAAATGTTGTGTATGCCATTGTATAAAGTACCAATGAACAAAAAAAGGTGTATAGTGAATGAATCTAGATGCCGCCGAGGCGCAACTGAGTTCTTTATAAATGAGTAACTTTTGAATCGCATCACACACATGCACACGCGCGTGCACACATACACTCACACATGTGTTAAAGCTTCCTAATAGAAATGCATTTCCTAATTTGGCATTCACGCTTGATGATTCAGCTTGCAAGAATCGTAGTTGTGCGATAATTATTCCGGACATTTTAAAAAAGGAGTACAATATAGTCCACAAAGCAGGAGAATAGGGTTGCTACAATTAAAATCTTCCCAATTTATTCATTTCCTTTCATTTCATTCTCTCTCCAGGTTATAAGAGTCATGGGGCCGCCGGTTGGCTGCGCTACGCGTGGCTTGGGCTCGGGAAATACGGCGCTCGGCTGAGGAAACGTGCTGTGGTCGGCCGCCTTTCCAGGGAGACTGATTGCTCAGCCGGACCTGCTGGTGGTCGACAACCTGGAACTTCGTCCAGCTGAAGAACTTGCCTGCACTGTTAAGGATCCATCGTGGATATAGTTCCGCCTATATGTGCTCTGGTTGCCTGTAGGATACCTTGATCTCATCCTTCCTTCCGGGATCTGCAAAAACAATAAGTCATTGACTGACATGTAATCTTGTTTCCAAGCATGCTCTGACATTTTCACACACCATAATGAAAAGAAGAATGTGAAAATGGTCATGTACGCCCCATTATTGACAAACTTGAAATACTTATGCTTGAAAACATATCTAACTGCATCTATGCATTACTACAAAATGAGCCGCCTATAGTTTCATTTTACTTGCTCTTAGAGACAATAATGTATTTCTGATTGACGGAAAATATAATAGCATTTATAAAAAAACGTCACTAGAGATTTCGATCTATCAAGAGGAAATCTAAATTCTAATGTTATTTAATTAACAACATATTTCACTATTAAAAGTTACTAAATCAACGGATCAAACTGTCTGCTTATAATGTGCTCTTTTGGTGAAGCTAACTTTGAATATCTATGCCACAAATAGATGACGATCGTAAACAAATTAACAGATGCTTTCCATTTCTCATGTTAGCTACCAACTTAAGATAAACAAAATAACCAAAGACTTGTTATATTTATTTTACTCGAAGCAAAGCTATTATATTATCATTATTATTGTTATTATTAATAATTATTGTTATACTGGATAAATATAGGGCGTTTGTACGCATCTCATTCATGACGACACTGCTATCAATGAGTCAAAGTTCCACTAGTTTGTAACAACACTGCTAACTCACCAAACAAAGGTGCAACAGTTCATAACGAAATTGCTAATAAACCAATCAAACGTGCACCTATTCATAACGATACTGCTAGCCACTAATCAAAAGATCTGCATGTAGCGATCAATGCTTCGCCGTCTGCGCACATTCCCAGGCAGCTGAAAGCGAAACTATCGAGTCTCGTATATGAAAGAAAGTTACTTGGTTTATTTCATAGTTAGTGTCACGATTAAAACTAACATTCTGATAAATTCAATTCGTCTTCTCTTTTTGAACCTCTACTTTCCTAAAGATTATAGGATATATACTCTCTGTATCATTATGTCAAGGCCACACACAATCAAAATTGAAGGCGCAACTATCGCAACATGTAATACATGAATAAAATGTCGGACACTAGTGACAATAACATATAGCATAGAATATTAAAAACATTTTATGAATGTTTTAAACTGGGCTCATCATCATCAGAGACCGAAATTCGTGTCAAATCTGTCTTTAATTTGAAAGTGACTGTAAGAATTATACCTTTGTGATTTAAATGTCAAAGTTTTATGTTGTCTTTTTCTGCCTTTTTAAGTATAAATGCCTATTTTATGAAAGAAATGCTTTTTATTGCCTTTATTTCATTATTTATAATTATTTATCTGGATAAGCTTAGAAGCACTTAAAAAATTCTACAAGGTGACAATTCTGTTGCAGCTGAGATGGATCCTGTAGATTTGCTCCTATAACCTCTGCCGAATGTAGAGAGGTCATTTTACCATATGGAAAATGTGTTATCTGACAGTAGACTCAACATGATCCCAGAGAACTTAAAAAAGCATTTGGTTAACATATGCAATACACAGGCCTTTTTTTTTTTTAAATTTCCCGCCCGCCTCGGTAGCGTGATGGTTAGCGTGTCTGCCTCACGTTCAAGAGGTCGCGAGTTCGAATCTCGCTTAGGGTAAGTTATCCGGGTAAGGTTTTTTCCGAGGTTTTCTCTACCCTGAGAAGACGAATGTCGGATAACTTAAAGCTCCATGAACCTCGGGCTCATTTGAGCATCATTTCACCCATTTCATTTCATTCATTCGTCCGATATGACACAATGTTGGAGGACGTTAATTAAAAAAAAAAAAGAAGAAGAAGAAGAAGAAAAAAAAAAAAAAGAAACACAGGCCTTTTAAAAAATATTTCATTCTTGTGTCAATTGCAACACTACCATTTTGTTTAAAACTTTGATTCTTTAAAATATGACGATCGAGTTATGTCATGTAATCTATTAAATAAATGGGTTTTTCTAATTGCGTTTGATTGCCTGTTTTAGTAGTTATAATGCCTTTCCCCGTGCATATTTTAACTTCTTATAATGTCTTATTGCCTGCCTATTTTAATGATTTATAATGCCTAAACTTCCAACCTCATTATTATTATTATTATTATTATTATTATTATTATTATTATTATTATTATTATTATTATTATTATTATTAGATAATATTATTATTAGATAATATTATTATTATTATTATTATTATTATTATTATTATTATTATTATTATTGCTGATAATGATGGTGATGAGGAAGTAGAAAGGCAAATAGGATTCTGTATACATAAATAGTAGGAAAACACTATTATTATTATTATTATTATTATTATTATTATTATTATTATTATTATTATTATTATTATTATTATTATTATTATTATTATTATTATTATTATTATTATTATTATTATTATTATTATTATTATTATTATTATTATTATTATTATTATTATTATTATTATTATTATTAATGTTTAGATAAAAAAGCTGTAACACATGAAATTTTTTATTATCACTGTTGCTCAGGAAATTCTCGAGATAACTCAGTTTCTTTGCTCGTTCATCTTCCCATACAATATGCATTCCACATCTGTCTATCAACTTCAACTCTTCCCATTCCATCTGTGCGAGACTGAACCAGATAAAAAAAGGGGGGAGGGGGGAGAGGGGACGTAGGCTTGCCTGCAATGCAAGGCGAGTAGCACCACTAGAGAGCCTTTCTTTGAAATATTGCTCGATCACGTCTCTGTCCTAGATGAACCAAATCCATCATTTTGATGTCTTTGTTCTTTCGTTTTGAAGTGGGGGCGTTAGAAACAGAGACAGAGAAGTTATTCGTTCGGACCTTCTGGCCGGTAAGTCGCAACACGCTTTCTAAAAAAGAAAGAAACGGATATAACGCGCGCACACACACTCACATGCATACAGACGTACAGTAAAAAAGGAGGGAATGGGGTTGGAAAATCTTGTACAGTCAGAGAGCCTTGCTGCAATCCATCACTTGTCACGTGACTCTCCCCACCCTTTTCTAATCTACTGTCTCAGTCTTATTTCTCATACGCCTTCTTTATTTTTATTTTCATGCCTGCTATGCTTTTCTGCGTATGCAGTTCACTGCATTTAGAATTCTTTTCATGTCACACTGCTTCACGCTAAACTAAAAGGTAATTTAATATCCCTGGTTAGAAATTAGTGGATTTTATCAACTGCTACCTCTTAACAGAATCATTCGTTTCGTGGCCAAGCTTTCGACTCTCTACACTAGAGGGGCTTCTTCAGGGTAAAACAGTAGAGGGCTAAAACCAATGTTACCGTTCAAACTTAATCTTATCAGCCTTAATTGCAATAAATGTATTGTTAGAGTAACTTCAATGCTGATTTTGCAGCCTAAAGGAGCAAATCATATAGTGCTGTGTGATTTTAACGTTTTAAGTGCTGTAGAATTGGAGTATAAATTATTTTAGTTATATATTTACCATTTTTCTTTTCCTTAATGTTTCATTTATATGCTGCCTTTAATATATAGGGCGACCCTTTACTTTCTCTACCACGTATAGTAAGTAGAGGAAGTATTGTATTCCAGCCCAAAAATTCGATGTCGAGGCTTCAATTGTGTGCGTGTATATGTGTGTATGTGTGTGTGTGTGTGTGTGTGTGTGTGTGTGTGTGTCTGTGTCTGTGTCTGTGTCTGTGTCTGTCTGTGGGCAGCTTCAAAAACGAAAAGTCGGTTAAAAGTCATATTTGGTATCGAAGTTTAGTATATTTTAAGGATGCGACACGAAGATCTTGAACAAAATTCCTGCATCCTAAACTATCCTTTACATGGAAAATTTTGATTAGCTTTAACGGTTTTGATTAAAATGCCATATATTTAAGACATTTCTATGACAAATGAAATACATATTTTGAATTTTCTGGGTATAGCCTATGTAGTTCCTGTTTACTCTCGATGACTTTTGCATAACTGGTAAACCGTAAGGGATAGACCGAATCCTACTGTACGAAAATATAGATTTTGTTAAAACACACAATTTAAGTCCAAATGCATTTGTTTGTAGAGCGAATCATTTCGAGCTATTCCTTGTTATTTGTGAGAATTTTGAAATACATAAACTTTCGTCAAATGGAAGATCGTTAATATTTTTTTATATCTTAGCCATGCAAAGGGAACGGAATTTGAAAGGTTTAAAAGATTTGACTATCGCTCAAAGCCTACTGTAGTCTAATATTCCCCTTGCACCTACAAGGAAAGAAGCAAAAGACAATTTCTGCAAATGTTTATCTCAAGAAGAAGATACAGGAATAAGAGCTTGTAAGAATTAGCACAAGAGTAGAGAAAGTCATGTGAGTGCAACACATCAGATTCTTACATTTTGTTTCGTCGTTGAAGAATTGACACCTGGTGTCTGCATTTTTGTCAAGTTTACAGGAGAAACAAAAAACACTTTTTAGCTCAGAAAATGATACTAATGCTATTCTTATCCACCCATTAATCCATTCTTCTAACAATTTTTAAAATTTGGATATTACTTTTTGTGTAATATCCTTACTTTTTGTGTTTACACTATAGAAAACATTCTTACATATTGTAGATACGTGTTTTCCTTCCATATGACTGTCATGATTCTGTTACAAAAGTTTATTGGTTATCAATAATTGTTTTGAGATTCCGTTCTCTTTGCACGGTTAACATATAATCTTCATTCGAGAAGAAAGTATGTATGTATATATGTTGAAACATTGCCAATTTATTTTGTGCTAGGAGCAAGTTTAAGCACCTTGATTCCTAAACTGTCTCATTTCGCAGTTTAAGTAACTTCCATCTGTACTGATTTTGGGTTCATTGCCTAGGGTGTGGCTAAAAGAAGCAAGACATTTCCAAGTGTAAATTGATACTTCTACTTTTCTATTACTTCTAAAAAAATTCATCTTTGAACTCATGTTTTGTAAGACTTTAGGGTTTATACAGCGACATCACTTTGTTATAATCCACCCCTGTGTATTACGGGAACATGGAAGTCAAGACAAGTGAAGGGGTTGTCGGTAGGTACAAAGTCCACGTGACGCACAGGGAGGAGAGCTAAGAGTAGGTAGGTTGAGGGAAGGCTGGAACAGACCCAAATGCGCAAGATGGCCGCCATGCGTAATCTAAGGATTACTAGGTGAGATGGTACTAGAAGCAGGTATTGTAGGTGTTCTAGTGATAATGGGATCAATATCTAAGACAAATAGCAGGGACACACACGTGTTTATGTACGTTTGTAATAGATGAGTATTTTGTTCGCTATATCTAATGTATACATCCTAACGCAAGAGCTTTCTAATTTGATCCAATATATTACCCACAACATAATGACACCTCGCCCCCCTCATCGCTGCGCTAACCTAACTTAGCCCAGCTCCTACTCTTCTTACTCAGTCTTTCATAATTTAACATAACCTAAGCCTCATACTACTACTCGGGTAACCTAACCTAACCTAACATAACCTAACCTAACCTAACCTAACCTAGCATTGCTTAACCTAAGAGGAGCTTAAACCTTCCTATTTATTAAGATATTTTAACCTTACCTAAGCCCCATACTTCTACTCGTCTAACCTAACCTAACATAACCTAACCTAACCTAACCTAACCTAGCATTGCTTAACCTAAGAGGAGCTTAAACCTTCCTATTTATTAAGATATTTTAACCTTACCTAAGCCCCATACTTCTACTCGTCTAACCTAACCTAACCTAACCTAACCTAACCTAAGCCTCATACTACTACTCGGGTAACCTAACCTAGCATTGCTTAACCTAAGAGGAGCTTAAACCTTCCTATTTATTAAGATATTTTAACCGTACCTAAGCCCCATACTTCTACTCGTCTAACCTAACCTAATCTAACCTGGCCTAGCCTAACCTAAGGTAGATCCTCTTATTATTATTTATTCTATTCTACTAACATGATACGTTTCTAGACATTCATTCTGTCCTCTTATCATCTATCCTATTCCCTCCTTTGCTTCTCTATTCTATCCTGCCATACGCTGTGCTGATCTCCCTCTAGGAATTTCATAAACATTTTGATACTATTTTGAGTCCTCTGATAGATCTTTTTTAAGCACTTTTAGTATATTCAGGCTGCTTTTACAACATATTTAAGAACTTTTCAGACTATTTTGAAGATAATACAGGTTATTTGATCGATTTTTCAGAGGTTTCATGGTATTTTGACGTTGTTTATAGACCGTTAACAGATATTTTAGTTGCTTTAGGCTGTGCAGGACGCTTTTACAAATTATTTTACACAACGGCCAGGCAATTTTGAGTGATTTAGACGCCATATTATATATTTGCAGGGTGTTTTGAGGTCCGTTTGGACTCGCTGGTAGATATTTCAGCCTGTTTCCAGATATTCTGAAGACTTTTACGTACAGTTTAAACATTTTTCAGAGTATTTTAGACGAATTTTACGTTATTTAAGGCAATCTGAGAGTTATTCTGGACGCCCATGTCTATTATTGTTTGCTTTAAACACTTTGAAGGGTAATGGAAGATAATTTTCTCAATATCAGGGATACTGAACCAGCTATTTCAAGGTTGTTAGACCAGTTAATTATCATTTCAGCCATTTTAGAGACATTTTAAGCACTATAGGGGTATTTTAGACTTTGTCACCAACATTTTGCATGGTTTTTCAGAATCCTTTGAAACACTTTTATAGGCGTTAGACGCTTTTTTTAATGGTATTTTTCGAGCGCTAATAAATTAAGACATTTTAGCTCCTTCACAGGTATTTTGAGGATTTTCAGGGCATCTTAGACTCGTGAGAAGCATTTTTTTCGCCAGTTTGAAGATGTTTTAAGACACTCTAGTAGGCATTTTTAACGCTGATAGAGTTATTTTAATTGATTTAAGAACATTTTACTAAGTTTTCTTCAGTAATAGCTTTGTTTTATAGTAGTTGAAGAGCAGTCTAACCTATCCAGTCATTTATTGCATTTCTCGCATTATTATTTTGATTACATTTCACTAATAACCTAACTCGGCAACAATCATCATCATTATCAACTACTCTATCTTATAGTCCAACTAAGTTAACCTAACCTAACCTGACCTAATGAGGAAATAGGGATGTTAAGGCAAGCAATGAAATAAAAAAAGAATAATAGCAATGAGATAATTTTTATTCAACTTACAGAGATACATACACTAGCATTAACATTTAGAAAACAAGTATACACTGCTGAAAGACGATAGCGCCCTCCTCAGTTCTTCTTCTTATTATTCGCATTATCATTCTTCTCTCTTGGTTAGATGTGCCATTGGCGCACGAAGTTCATAGTTCAACAATCTTCAATTTTTTCTACAGACAAGCTTTAAGTACCCATGTCTAGGCACTATTCTCGACACTGTAATGTCCATACGCATACGTCGATATTCCATCCCCTTCAATCACTCTCTTGTCATCGTGAGGTGATAAGGCTATTTTATTAGCTTCAACCGTAGAAATATTGTGATGTCGGGATAGGATTAAATTCATCGGAGTTCTAACAATTTTCAAAGTTTTAAGGCACTCTACATAGCTATTGAAGTTGATGTATTGCTTAATGGCGCTACGTTTTATACCTTTAACTTTTTTTATCACAGAACCATCAATATCGATAGCATACATTTTAGGCCTGAGACCTACAAAACGATGAATGATTTTTCCAGAGGCTTCATCTTTAAACTTTCCCAACACTTTTTTGTTGTGTGTAGAATGACATACATGGTTTGCAGGGTAATCAGATGTATCCAGATGTTCAAGCATACGTAATTTATCCTGATATATATCTTTAGTAGACACTCGATGGATGAAAGAATCCGTATCCATATACAAGAGTTTAAGATTTTCAGCTCCATAATATGGAAGTAACACGTCATATTGATAGGCATACATTAGAGTCTTGGAGATGTCTAGTACACTCATACCAATGTATATGGGCTTGTTGAACACTATTTTACGAGAAGCCATATGTACAGCCGCAAGATTAGGTCCATATATGGTTCGATCAATGAATATAGGTTTAGCTATGAGTTTTTCTAACGTTTTGCTGTTTGTCACAAGCCGTATATCCATACGATTACGAATATTTTCCATAGTTTTTCCAAACATAGCATTATTGAATAGTTTATAAAGGTCCTTCTCAAAATCATTTCTAGCTTGTTGTCGCAGTCGGTTATTAAACTCGACGTAAGGTTTTAGCCAACACGATTGATGGAACTGAAGTGCTCGATGAATCTTTGTTAATAGTAGACCATGACCAAGAGCTTGTTTCAAGGCCATGTAGTGTACCACATACTTCTTTCGGCATCCAAGATGAGCAATTAACTTCTCTGAAGACGTCTCACGCGGTTTCAGACTCTCAGGCAGGAAGGGCAAATCATTATGAAGATCGTGGAGCTCGACAGGATATTCGACATCAACTTCTAAGATGTATCCAAGGGGGTCATCTTCCTTCAATAAATCCAAGTCTAGATGATCAGGGGAAACCCACTTAAAACCTCCATAAGGAAGGGCCTTACACATTGCCCAACCATATTGGTTATTGGCGTCTTCGTATGTAATAAACTGAGAGGGTTTCCGAGAGTCATACTGTGCCATATAGATATTGTTCGCCTCAGCATAGCGATGAGAAACCTGGCATAAGCCTCCTCTTATACCAGATTCAACCATGAGCAGCTGATCGTAGTCCAGCAGCAATTGCAGCTCAATTCCAGTATACAGCAGCATAGCATCCCATGTAAGCCCTGGAGAAGTGAAATAATGTGCAGGATCTACTTTATGTGTTTTCAGAGTCTGGTCTCTAAATGTTTCAAAGACATCTGCGAGGAGCAGAACATCAGAGATTAAGTAAATATCGCTGTACTCGCCCAAATTTCTTACATTAAACTGATTCCATACATTTGCAGCATGCTCGTAGTCATCGTCGGTAATTTCTTCTTCGTTTAATTTATTGTAGAATGCTTTCCTTGGAGGCAGATGAGTATCATTCAAAACGTCCCACGATGTGAGATAATCATAGGGGAACACTCCCTTACGTGTCATCAAGCCAATCTTCTCTTCACCGAAGTACTTCTCTGTTTCGGGATACGTAGTTAGGTTTTTCACTAACTTGTCCAAGCTTGTACTCAGGAAACGGAAGGTATCCACAAATCTGAGTTTAATATCTCCAACATATTTTGAGAATGAGATATAGCTTTCTTCAGA
This sequence comes from Tenodera sinensis, assembly GCA_030765045.1. Lineage (NCBI taxonomy): Eukaryota > Metazoa > Arthropoda > Insecta > Mantodea > Mantidae > Tenodera > Tenodera sinensis. Next base: position 40,769,813 of record CM060969.1, on the reverse strand, counting down.
GTTTGGTATTACCTCCACTCTTTCGCTTGTGCAACCTAACTCCTTAACAATAAAATGAGAGTCATACCCACTCAGGTTATGCATGAAAACAGGAATATAATTAGGTGTTTTACAGGCCAGGTTACATTTATTGTGTAAAGATGCTCTGTACACCCCGGATACATGATCGTGATCGCGAACCTTCCAATTATCTTCTGTAAATTCACGCCCGCACAGGTAGCATATTGTAGAAGCATCGAACGATTCTTGTTCTTCAGCTGTAAGTTTCAGAGGCTTAGCAGATTTGTATAAGTCACTAATTTTCTTCGCAAGGGAAGTTAGATACTCTATGAACTTCTCAGCAGCATCATGACCTCGATACACGTAGGGATGTGTAGGAAGATCGGTTTCTACTTTGTCAACGCTGGATGATGGTTTGACGTAAACAGCAAAGCTCATTGGAGAATGACTTTGATAGGGTGTTGTATAGGAGGTTTCAGGATTAGAGGCGCAGGTATGGTAAGGTGTGAGAATGCTCTCAAAATCAGCGTATATAACATAAGGAAGTTTCAACATTCTTTCCACGTTTTTGAATCTGACGATAGAGTTTTCTTTTGTAGGCATAACGCATCTAGCAATACCATGTTGTCTACATATTTCGCTGTGCTCCTCCAATTTTTTCATTCCACTCGCTCCATGTTGATCATCAAAATGACTGAAACATCTTTTACATACATATATTTGCCCATGATGTTTAGTTTTCTGGCCGCGAATAAGCTTCTCAAAATCCTTTATGTATACATAGTGATGTTTGCCAGCTGAATCACTCAACAGAAGAAGATCGCGATGATCAGATAATTCTTCCTTGACTACCTTTACAGGAAACACTTCATGTTTTTCATCCAGTCCAAACACATTTATGGACATATTGTTGAGCTTTTCAAATTTAGCGACTTCGCCCAAGCTCGTAGGAAACGAAACGCATGAGAAATTGTATTTTTCTTGGTGATCCTTGTACTTGCCGACGCGATGAGCATTCTTATCAACGAATTTTGCAAGAACCGCATATATAAAGCACTTCTCGTCACTATAATTCTGTGGGTTTATGCAGGCTTTTCTCGCTTCCACAGATGCAGGTAGAGGAATATAGCTGCTCCCTCGAAGGACATTGTACTTGTTAATTCGGAGTCGAACTCCATCAACTGCTAGCAAGGCCCAGTTGCTTCCTTTAAGTTGACATTCTTCCATTTCAGTACAAATCTTCTTAAATTCTGTTTCCAAGAGGGTGTCCATATCAGTTTCTAAAAACACAGGTTGGTTACGTGTTTTAAATGTTCTGTCACACGTCTCTCCATGAACATTCACAAATTGACAGTCGACCATGATGTTAATTTTCACACTTTTATGTATCGACAGTTCTTTCTTTATAGCTTGAATTATGCGATGTTTTGACTCCTCCAGATAAGTTTTCATATCCTTGAAGGTATCACAGCGAATATAATATGATTTAAGACGCCTTTCAAATGATGTTTCATATTCGGTCATATCACACCCATCCGTCATTGTCAAAAGTTGATGCTTGCTAGGCTCAGACTTGATTTTCTTGCGAGATATAGTTTTTTCACATCTTTCTTCATGTACGTCTCTTCTATGCTCAGTATCGCAAACATTACCACAATGTTTACACCTGTAGACTCGACCGCATGCCAACTCATGTCTCTTCTTATCATAGTTGCGTAGAAAACGCTTATCACATTTGCTACAGCTATAGTCTGGCATAGCATTCAGAACCGATTCCATCACTCCACCATTCCACATCTTTATAATATGTAGTGCGACACTTGTAAATTATATAAGTCAATAAATGCTTATAGCACTTTCCACTGACTCGCCTTGATAACTTGTCAAAGCTATTGAACGGTAATCTCACTAGGAGAAGCTGATGTGCTCTACTCTAAGGTTAATTACTGAATAACTATGTAAGCTCAAGCAAACCCCACTTATTCCACTAGCACGTACCTTATAAATGACTACGCGATTCAAGATTAAGCTTGTATTTTTAAAATATATATCATTAAACTACGTGAGTCAAGATTAACTTGTTTCATTTTTATTTGCCAGTTCAACGTTAACATGCATTTCCCCCACATTTTTTAAAGTTTAAACAAGGTAAATGTTTATAATTTTAATACTTTCACGCAGACACTCACATACGCAGACACACACAGACACACACACAGACACACACCCATACACGCAGACACACAAACACACACAGATACACAGACACAGACACATACACATACACACACATAAAACACACATACACATACACACACCCAACCCACACACACATACACACGCATACACGCATACCCACACACACATACATGCACACATACGCACACAGACATACATGCACATACACACCAGCAAACACGCACACATACACACGTCCGTAAACACACACATACATACACAAACACATACACACACTCTTCCACACACACATACACACAAACACATACACACACCCCAACCCACAGACACATACACACCCACACATGCAAACCTACACCTTCACACATGCACGCAAACACACACATACACACACACACCCACACACATACGCAAACAGACATACACACATACACGCAAACACACACGCGCATGTACATACACGCACGCTCACACACACACTCCCACACACATACACACAAAAACATACACACACCCCTACCCACACACACACATACATACGCCCGTAAACACACACATACATGCACAAACACATACACACACTCTCCCACACACACACACAAAAAACCATACACACACTCTCCCACACACACACACACACACACACACACACTCCCACACACATACACACAAAAACATACACACACCCCTACCCCCCCCCACACACACACACACATACATACGCTCGTAAACACACACATACATGCACAAACACATACACACACTCTCCCACACACATACACACAAAAAACACACACACCCCAACCCACACACACATACACACATGCACACACGCACACATCCAAAAACACACACGCAAACACCCACATTCACATAAGCACAAATATGCATAGCACACACACATACACACATGCACACAAGCACACACACATACACGCACACTCACACATGCACAAACACATACACACACTCTCCCACGCACACACATACACACAAACACATCCGCAAACACACACACATTCACATACGCATAAAGATGCATAGCACACACACATACACACATGCACGCAAACACACAAGCGCATGTACATACACGCACGCTCACACGCACACTCATACACATACATGCACACATGCAAACACGCACACATGCAAACACACACACGCATAAAGATGCATAGCACACACATACACAGACACACACGCACGCACACACACGCGCAAACACACTCAGGCACACATACACTCATACACAAACATGCACGCACACACATACACGCACACACGCACACATGGACCTTTTTTCTAAAAATACTTTTTAGGGATTCAGGGGGTCTCAAAACATATATTTCGGGTGAAATATCGACATCGATTTTTTGGGTGGAATACAATACTTTCCCTACTTACAATTCGTAATAGAGAAATCGTTTGTCTCATATAAACGTCTTTATTAGAAAGAACATGAAAAGTTTCGAGAACACAAAAATGCATTTTAAATTCTCACAAGTATATAAATTAATTCAATAATACTTTTTCCATACGTTTATCACAGTCAGTTTGAGCAATATTAACACGATAAGTTTTACCGCGTACAGGGTTCGTTCTGCAATCCTACGGACAAAGTAAACCACATCGTAATAACTCATACATAGAGAAAACGGGTTTCTTTCCACATTCCAAGAAGTTATTTGGCCTAAGAGTAAACTCATTTAAAGATGTGTTCCTTAACCCACTCTTGCATTAAATGGAGTAGAGAGAAGATGAGCTTTCTGGCTCAATTTGCATAAATATCCCATTAATCAAATCCTGTCACGCCCCCCCCCCCTCCCCCTCCCCCCTCACCCCTCCACCCCCACATGTGGGAATTTCCAAAAAGGTATGAGCTTTCTGGCTCACTTAGCATAATTTCCCCATTAATAATCCGCCCCCTCACACTCCTCTCCCTCCCCCCCCCCTTAAGTGACATGGGTATTTCTTTGGACACGTGGGAATTCCGAAAACAGAGAGGGTGGATGGTCTGTCGCGATCAGGATGACAAAGGAAGGATAATTAATGACCCCTGTCCCCCCTGACCCTCCTATTCTAGTGTCTGCATGTGTTTTCGAAAGAAGAACGTGAGGGTAAGAAACCCTACAATGAATGGCCCCTTTCAGATCTTGATATATTTATGTGACAGTTGGAAATGTTTCCCTCGGACAGTTTTTGAAAAGAACAAGATTCAACTTGCAACGGTGAGCATAGAGGATGACAAAGGAAGGGTAATTAATGACCCCAGTCCCCCTGACACTCCTATTCTAGTGTCTGCATGTGTTTTCGAATGTGACAGTTTGGAAATGTTTCCCTCTGACAGTTTTGAAAAGAACAAGGCTTCATTTTGGAACGGCGAGCATAGAGGATGACAAAGGAAGGGAAACAGAGAGGGTGGATGGTCTGTCGCGATCAGGATGACAAAGGAAGGGTAATTTATGACCCCCGTCCCCCTGAACCTCTGCCTGTTGTCAGATTCTCAAGACCAGCGCAGGTGGTCTTCGCCCTCTCCCGCCACCCTGTCGCCAAATTCTGAAGGTCAGTGGGGGGTGGTCTTCGCACCCTTCCAAGTGAGGATGAAAAAAGATGGTTATCTGAATGGATCCTTTGAGAAACTGACATATTTATGTGACAGTTGGAAATGTTCCCTCTACCAGTTTTTGAAAAGAACAAGTTACAACTTGCAAGGAGGGGCGAGTATAGACGTGTCTGCACGTGTTTTCGAAAAAAGAACGTAAGGGAAGAAACCCTTTTCATACGATACAATTACTACAACCCTTTGATATTTAAACTGAGTCTATGAGGTGAAAGCTCCTCTTCTCTCTACTCCATTTAATGCAAGAGTGGGTTAAGGAACACATCTTTAAATGAGTTTACTCTTAGGCCAAAAAACTTCTTGGAATGTGGACAGAAACCCGTTTTCTCTATGTATGAGTTATTACGATGTGGTTTACTTTGTCCGTAGGATTGCAGAACGAACCCTGTACGCGGTAAAACTTATCGTGTTAATATTGCTCAAACTGACTGTGATAAACGTATGGAAAAAGTATTATTGAATTAATTTATATACTTGTGAGAATTTAAAATGCATTTTTGTGTTCTCGAAACTTTTCATGTTCTTTCTAATAAAGACGTTTATATGAGACAAACGATTTCTCTATTACGAATTGTAAGTAGGGAAAGTATTGTATTCCACCCAAAAAATCGATGTCGATATTTCACCCGAAATATATGTTTTGAGACCCCCTGAATCCCTAAAAAGTATTTTTAGAAAAAAGGTCCATGTGTGCGTGTGTGCGTGTATGTGTGTGCGTGCATGTTTGTGTATGAGTGTATGTGTGCCTGAGTGTGTTTGCGCGTGTGTGTGCGTGCGTGTGTGTCTGTGTATGTGTGTGCTATGCATCTTTATGCGTGTGTGTGTTTGCATGTGTGCGTGTTTGCATGTGTGCATGTATGTGTATGAGTGTGCGTGTGAGCGTGCGTGTATGTACATGCGCTTGTGTGTTTGCGTGCATGTGTGTATGTGTGTGTGCTATGCATCTTTATGCGTATGTGAATGTGTGTGTGTTTGCGGATGTGTTTGTGTGTATGTGTGTGCGTGGGAGAGTGTGTGTATGTGTTTGTGCATGTGTGAGTGTGCGTGTATGTGTGTGTGCTTGTGTGCATGTGTGTATGTGTGTGTGCTATGCATATTTGTGCTTATGTGAATGTGGGTGTTTGCGTGTGTGTTTTTGGATGTGTGCGTGTGTGCATGTGTGTATGTGTGTGTGGGTTGGGGTGTGTGTGTTTTTTGTGTGTATGTGTGTGGGAGAGTGTGTGTATGTGTTTGTGCATGTATGTGTGTGTTTACGAGCGTATGTATGTGTGTGTGTGTGGGGGGGGGGTAGGGGTGTGTGTATGTTTTTGTGTGTATGTGTGTGGGAGTGTGTGTGTGTGTGTGTGTGTGTGGGAGAGTGTGTGTATGGTTTTTTGTGTGTGTGTGTGGGAGAGTGTGTGTATGTGTTTGTGCATGTATGTGTGTGTTTACGGGCGTATGTATGTGTGTGTGTGGGTAGGGGTGTGTGTATGTTTTTGTGTGTATGTGTGTGGGAGTGTGTGTGTGAGCGTGCGTGTATGTACATGCGCGTGTGTGTTTGCGTGTATGTGTGTATGTCTGTTTGCGTATGTGTGTGGGTGTGTGTGTGTATGTGTGTGTTTGCGTGCATGTGTGAAGGTGTAGGTTTGCATGTGTGGGTGTGTATGTGTCTGTGGGTTGGGGTGTGTGTATGTGTTTGTGTGTATGTGTGTGTGGAAGAGTGTGTGTATGTGTTTGTGTATGTATGTGTGTGTTTACGGACGTGTGTATGTGTGCGTGTTTGCTGGTGTGTATGTGCATGTATGTCTGTGTGCGTATGTGTGCATGTATGTGTGTGTGGGTATGCGTGTATGCGTGTGTATGTGTGTGTGGGTTGGGTGTGTGTATGTGTATGTGTGTTTTATGTGTGTGTATGTGTATGTGTCTGTGTCTGTGTATCTGTGTGTGTTTGTGTGTCTGCGTGTATGGGTGTGTGTCTGTGTGTGTGTCTGTGTGTGTCTGCGTATGTGAGTGTCTGCGTGAAAGTATTAAAATTATAAACATTTACCTTGTTTAAACTTTAAAAAATGTGGGGGAAATGCATGTTAACGTTGAACTGGCAAATAAAAATGAAACAAGTTAATCTTGACTCACGTAGTTTAATGATATATATTTTAAAAATACAAGCTTAATCTTGAATCGCGTAGTCATTTATAAGGTACGTGCTAGTGGAATAAGTGGGGTTTGCTTGAGCTTACATAGTTATTCAGTAATTAACCTTAGAGTAGAGCACATCAGCTTCTCCTAGTGAGATTACCGTTCAATAGCTTTGACAAGTTATCAAGGCGAGTCAGTGGAAAGTGCTATAAGCATTTATTGACTTATATAATTTACAAGTGTCGCACTACATATTATAAAGATGTGGAATGGTGGAGTGATGGAATCGGTTCTGAATGCTATGCCAGACTATAGCTGTAGCAAATGTGATAAGCGTTTTCTACGCAACTATGATAAGAAGAGACATGAGTTGGCATGCGGTCGAGTCTACAGGTGTAAACATTGTGGTAATGTTTGCGATACTGAGCATAGAAGAGACGTACATGAAGAAAGATGTGAAAAAACTATATCTCGCAAGAAAATCAAGTCTGAGCCTAGCAAGCATCAACTTTTGACAATGACGGATGGGTGTGATATGACCGAATATGAAACATCATTTGAAAGGCGTCTTAAATCATATTATATTCGCTGTGATACCTTCAAGGATATGAAAACTTATCTGGAGGAGTCAAAACATCGCATAATTCAAGCTATAAAGAAAGAACTGTCGATACATAAAAGTGTGAAAATTAACATCATGGTCGACTGTCAATTTGTGAATGTTCATGGAGAGACGTGTGACAGAACATTTAAAACACGTAACCAACCTGTGTTTTTAGAAACTGATATGGACACCCTCTTGGAAACAGAATTTAAGAAGATTTGTACTGAAATGGAAGAATGTCAACTTAAAGGAAGCAACTGGGCCTTGCTAGCAGTTGATGGAGTTCGACTCCGAATTAACAAGTACAATGTCCTTCGAGGGAGCAGCTATATTCCTCTACCTGCATCTGTGGAAGCGAGAAAAGCCTGCATAAACCCACAGAATTATAGTGACGAGAAGTGCTTTATATATGCGGTTCTTGCAAAATTCGTTGATAAGAATGCTCATCGCGTCGGCAAGTACAAGGATCACCAAGAAAAATACAATTTCTCATGCGTTTCGTTTCCTACGAGCTTGGGCGAAGTCGCTAAATTTGAAAAGCTCAACAATATGTCCATAAATGTGTTTGGACTGGATGAAAAACATGAAGTGTTTCCTGTAAAGGTAGTCAAGGAAGAATTATCTGATCATCGCGATCTTCTTCTGTTGAGTGATTCAGCTGGCAAACATCACTATGTATACATAAAGGATTTTGAGAAGCTTATTCGCGGCCAGAAAACTAAACATCATGGGCAAATATATGTATGTAAAAGATGTTTCAGTCATTTTGATGATCAACATGGAGCGAGTGGAATGAAAAAATTGGAGGAGCACAGCGAAATATGTAGACAACATGGTATTGCTAGATGCGTTATGCCTACAAAAGAAAACTCTATCGTCAGATTCAAAAACGTGGAAAGAATGTTGAAACTTCCTTATGTTATATACGCTGATTTTGAGAGCATTCTCACACCTTACCATACCTGCGCCTCTAATCCTGAAACCTCCTATACAACACCCTATCAAAGTCATTCTCCAATGAGCTTTGCTGTTTACGTCAAACCATCATCCAGCGTTGACAAAGTAGAAACCGATCTTCCTACACATCCCTACGTGTATCGAGGTCATGATGCTGCTGAGAAGTTCATAGAGTATCTAACTTCCCTTGCGAAGAAAATTAGTGACTTATACAAATCTGCTAAGCCTCTGAAACTTACAGCTGAAGAACAAGAATCGTTCGATGCTTCTACAATATGCTACCTGTGCGGGCGTGAATTTACAGAAGATAATTGGAAGGTTCGCGATCACGATCATGTATCCGGGGTGTACAGAGCATCTTTACACAATAAATGTAACCTGGCCTGTAAAACACCTAATTATATTCCTGTTTTCATGCATAACCTGAGTGGGTATGACTCTCATTTTATTGTTAAGGAGTTAGGTTGCACAAGCGAAAGAGTGGAGGTAATACCAAACTCTGAAGAAAGCTATATCTCATTCTCAAAATATGTTGGAGATATTAAACTCAGATTTGTGGATACCTTCCGTTTCCTGAGTACAAGCTTGGACAAGTTAGTGAAAAACCTAACTACGTATCCCGAAACAGAGAAGTACTTCGGTGAAGAGAAGATTGGCTTGATGACACGTAAGGGAGTGTTCCCCTATGATTATCTCACATCGTGGGACGTTTTGAATGATACTCATCTGCCTCCAAGGAAAGCATTCTACAATAAATTAAACGAAGAAGAAATTACCGACGATGACTACGAGCATGCTGCAAATGTATGGAATCAGTTTAATGTAAGAAATTTGGGCGAGTACAGCGATATTTACTTAATCTCTGATGTTCTGCTCCTCGCAGATGTCTTTGAAACATTTAGAGACCAGACTCTGAAAACACATAAAGTAGATCCTGCACATTATTTCACTTCTCCAGGGCTTACATGGGATGCTATGCTGCTGTATACTGGAATTGAGCTGCAATTGCTGCTGGACTACGATCAGCTGCTCATGGTTGAATCTGGTATAAGAGGAGGCTTATGCCAGGTTTCTCATCGCTATGCTGAGGCGAACAATATCTATATGGCACAGTATGACTCTCGGAAACCCTCTCAGTTTATTACATACGAAGACGCCAATAACCAATATGGTTGGGCAATGTGTAAGGCCCTTCCTTATGGAGGTTTTAAGTGGGTTTCCCCTGATCATCTAGACTTGGATTTATTGAAGGAAGATGACCCCCTTGGATACATCTTAGAAGTTGATGTCGAATATCCTGTCGAGCTCCACGATCTTCATAATGATTTGCCCTTCCTGCCTGAGAGTCTGAAACCGCGTGAGACGTCTTCAGAGAAGTTAATTGCTCATCTTGGATGCCGAAAGAAGTATGTGGTACACTACATGGCCTTGAAACAAGCTCTTGGTCATGGTCTACTATTAACAAAGATTCATCGAGCACTTCAGTTCCATCAATCGTGTTGGCTAAAACCTTACGTCGAGTTTAATAACCGACTGCGACAACAAGCTAGAAATGATTTTGAGAAGGACCTTTATAAACTATTCAATAATGCTATGTTTGGAAAAACTATGGAAAATATTCGTAATCGTATGGATATACGGCTTGTGACAAACAGCAAAACGTTAGAAAAACTCATAGCTAAACCTATATTCATTGATCGAACCATATATGGACCTAATCTTGCGGCTGTACATATGGCTTCTCGTAAAATAGTGTTCAACAAGCCCATATACATTGGTATGAGTGTACTAGACATCTCCAAGACTCTAATGTATGCCTATCAATATGACGTGTTACTTCCATATTATGGAGCTGAAAATCTTAAACTCTTGTATATGGATACGGATTCTTTCATCCATCGAGTGTCTACTAAAGATATATATCAGGATAAATTACGTATGCTTGAACATCTGGATACATCTGATTACCCTGCAAACCATGTATGTCATTCTACACACAACAAAAAAGTGTTGGGAAAGTTTAAAGATGAAGCCTCTGGAAAAATCATTCATCGTTTTGTAGGTCTCAGGCCTAAAATGTATGCTATCGATATTGATGGTTCTGTGATAAAAAAAGTTAAAGGTATAAAACGTAGCGCCATTAAGCAATACATCAACTTCAATAGCTATGTAGAGTGCCTTAAAACTTTGAAAATTGTTAGAACTCCGATGAATTTAATCCTATCCCGACATCACAATATTTCTACGGTTGAAGCTAATAAAATAGCCTTATCACCTCACGATGACAAGAGAGTGATTGAAGGGGATGGAATATCGACGTATGCGTATGGACATTACAGTGTCGAGAATAGTGCCTAGACATGGGTACTTAAAGCTTGTCTGTAGAAAAAATTGAAGATTGTTGAACTATGAACTTCGTGCGCCAATGGCACATCTAACCAAGAGAGAAGAATGATAATGCGAATAATAAGAAGAAGAACTGAGGAGGGCGCTATCGTCTTTCAGCAGTGTATACTTGTTTTCTAAATGTTAATGCTAGTGTATGTATCTCTGTAAGTTGAATAAAAATTATCTCATTGCTATTATTCTTTTTTTATTTCATTGCTTGCCTTAACATCCCTATTTCCTCATTAGGTCAGGTTAGGTTAGGTTAACTTAGTTGGACTATAAGATAGAGTAGTTGATAATGATGATGATTGTTGCCGAGTTAGGTTATTAGTGAAATGTAATCAAAATAATAATGCGAGAAATGCAATAAATGACTGGATAGGTTAGACTGCTCTTCAACTACTATAAAACAAAGCTATTACTGAAGAAAACTTAGTAAAATGTTCTTAAATCAATTAAAATAACTCTATCAGCGTTAAAAATGCCTACTAGAGTGTCTTAAAACATCTTCAAACTGGCGAAAAAAATGCTTCTCACGAGTCTAAGATGCCCTGAAAATCCTCAAAATACCTGTGAAGGAGCTAAAATGTCTTAATTTATTAGCGCTCGAAAAATACCATTAAAAAAAGCGTCTAACGCCTATAAAAGTGTTTCAAAGGATTCTGAAAAACCATGCAAAATGTTGGTGACAAAGTCTAAAATACCCCTATAGTGCTTAAAATGTCTCTAAAATGGCTGAAATGATAATTAACTGGTCTAACAACCTTGAAATAGCTGGTTCAGTATCCCTGATATTGAGAAAATTATCTTCCATTACCCTTCAAAGTGTTTAAAGCAAACAATAATAGACATGGGCGTCCAGAATAACTCTCAGATTGCCTTAAATAACGTAAAATTCGTCTAAAATACTCTGAAAAATGTTTAAACTGTACGTAAAAGTCTTCAGAATATCTGGAAACAGGCTGAAATATCTACCAGCGAGTCCAAACGGACCTCAAAACACCCTGCAAATATATAATATGGCGTCTAAATCACTCAAAATTGCCTGGCCGTTGTGTAAAATAATTTGTAAAAGCGTCCTGCACAGCCTAAAGCAACTAAAATATCTGTTAACGGTCTATAAACAACGTCAAAATACCATGAAACCTCTGAAAAATCGATCAAATAACCTGTATTATCTTCAAAATAGTCTGAAAAGTTCTTAAATATGTTGTAAAAGCAGCCTGAATATACTAAAAGTGCTTAAAAAGATCTATCAGAGGACTCAAAATAGTATCAAAATGTTTATGAAATTCCTAGAGGGAGATCAGCACAGCGTATGGCAGGATAGAATAGAGAAGCAAAGGAGGGAATAGGATAGATGATAAGAGGACAGAATGAATGTCTAGAAACGTATCATGTTAGTAGAATAGAATAAATAATAATAAGAGGATCTACCTTAGGTTAGGCTAGGCCAGGTTAGATTAGGTTAGGTTAGACGAGTAGAAGTATGGGGCTTAGGTACGGTTAAAATATCTTAATAAATAGGAAGGTTTAAGCTCCTCTTAGGTTAAGCAATGCTAGGTTAGGTTACCCGAGTAGTAGTATGAGGCTTAGGTTAGGTTAGGTTAGGTTAGGTTAGGTTAGACGAGTAGAAGTATGGGGCTTAGGTAAGGTTAAAATATCTTAATAAATAGGAAGGTTTAAGCTCCTCTTAGGTTAAGCAATGCTAGGTTAGGTTAGGTTAGGTTAGGTTATGTTAGGTTAGGTTAGACGAGTAGAAGTATGGGGCTTAGGTAAGGTTAAAATATCTTAATAAATAGGAAGGTTTAAGCTCCTCTTAGGTTAAGCAATGCTAGGTTAGGTTAGGTTAGGTTAGGTTATGTTAGGTTAGGTTAGGTTACCCGAGTAGTAGTATGAGGCTTAGGTTATGTTAAATTATGAAAGACTGAGTAAGAAGAGTAGGAGCTGGGCTAAGTTAGGTTAGCGCAGCGATGAGGGGGGCGAGGTGTCATTATGTTGTGGGTAATATATTGGATCAAATTAGAAAGCTCTTGCGTTAGGATGTATACATTAGATATAGCGAACAAAATACTCATCTATTACAAACGTACATAAACACGTGTGTGTCCCTGCTATTTGTCTTAGATATTGATCCCATTATCACTAGAACACCTACAATACCTGCTTCTAGTACCATCTCACCTAGTAATCCTTAGATTACGCATGGCGGCCATCTTGCGCATTTGGGTCTGTTCCAGCCTTCCCTCAACCTACCTACTGCTAAGGTTCGCTCATGAGCTTGCATTTGGACATGTCTGGCCAAACGATAAAGGGGATACCACGGGAAACCCCAAATCAGAGTGCGCGGCCGCCTGGGATGGAACCCATTGTCTCCCGAATGCGAATCACACGCTTTATCGCCTGCGCCACTTTGATCGATCGTATGTACAGGAAGTCATATGTATAGCTTTTTATATAAATTTACTAAAACATCTTTTGGGTGAAATCTTTCTCTGCATAAATTTCTTATCTATGATTTGTGTGTGGATGAAGCAGCAATAATAATTAGTTTACTGTTTGGATAAAAGTGACAATAGCTCTACGTGAGATAGACGAGCCATCTTGATTTGATTCCAACAACAGTGTCTGACTAATTTGTATGTTGCTTGGCAGGTATTAGATTTCGATCAAGCTCATTTCCGCTACATGTGCAGGCACATTTTAATAACCGGAAGCTTCAATATTATACTGTCGAAAAGGTTCCCTACCTAAACTTAAGATTATGATTGGCATGAAAATAATAATGTCGTTATCCAAGCAGTAATGATGTTTTCTTATTATCAGAACTAATCATGTCAATATACCTACCTATAGGTCTATATTCTAGAGCTTATATCTAGTAGACTCTCGAATGTTTTTCAGAATCATTAAAGGTATACGGAGTTTTAAAAAAGTAAAAATACCTGAAGTGTTAAACTTTTCTTAAGTTTTCAAAATGCATGAGCAAAATCAATTACGTAAACGTCTTTATTATTTCAATTCTGACTATTCTTTTAATTGCTTCATTTATATAACCTTAAAGTTCAATGTTTTAAACACTAAAATACTTTGGTATGCGTATATCGAGTAGATTAATTCAAAAGATATGAAAGCGTTGAATGTTTTACGCAGACTTGGAAGTTCAATCTGTTCAGAAGGTTTAAAGAACGTAGGCCTTTCCGCTATTATGTATTATTTGGTATCCATTTTTGGGGCCACAATGGGTAGCTTTGTTTTGCAAAAGAACCTAATATCTCATAGCAAAAGATGTCAATTTCATCATTGCAGGAGTCTAGTTACTGATTTTAAAATCTTACCTCTTCTTGAAACTTTTGCTAGATTGCAGTACATCTAAAGCATTTAAAGGTTTGGAAACATTTGACACTACATTATTTAATATTTTACCTGTCAGTTTCTATAATGCATCATTAACTCTACTTAAAAACTATTTTGTAGACAGTTGATAGTAAAAGTCGAACTTTTAGCAGTTCATGACAGTGTTAGAAGTACAAAATTTTTCCATTCTGTGCTCAAACGCTTTTAACACTCCGATAATGCCAACTTTGGTTTCTTACAGAATGGCCTCATGGCCTCATTCAAGTAGGCCATGAATCTCAGTTATACAATGCTTATATAAAATGGCGAGTCATTTGAATGTGAATATGGACTGTGCTGAAACTATTGAAGTTTTACAAGCAGCGGAGAAACCAATATGACATTACATACAACACATTCTGGACTGGTACAAGATAAGAAACACATTTTCTCCACTGTCTTCTTTGTGTAGAATGTTGTGGTTTTGTAAAGGTCATCTTGTTGTTAGTACTGATGCTAAGAAAGGCAACAACTGAACAGCGCAGCCCAATGACTATCATGACCATGAAAAAGGTAAAACAACAGTGTAAACTTTATAATATACCTATAAATATTTAAGTATTTTCTAAAAAATAGTGCATGATGCACAGGCTAAAATGATTTTATTTTGACCCTTGTATCACAAATAACTATTTTATATCTTATATGAATAAGTCTTATTATAGTATAGGACAATTTGTAAGAGTGTTTTCATAGATTCCTATTAATTGAAACATGATCTCTCCTTGCATTTCATTTATTACCAGCCATATTGAATTGCTTAGCAAGACACCCACTTGCAAATATTCCTTTTCTGTGAAAGATCTGTTCATGTGGTCTGGACCATGATGTAACCTTTTAACACAACATCGTAGATAATTATAAATCCAGATCTGCAATGATTCTACATTCAATAATGTGCAGGTATTTTTGCATATTCGTTAATCAGGGGAAAAAATGTGAAAAAATGGTTTCTTCTTCTCCCTATAAGTCAGGTAACTTAGAAAACTAATATTATGCCATTATTATTGAAAATACGCCATTGATTTCATTAGCCCGCGCAGCAGAATGAGTCAATTATACACGATACGAATACAATAACCAAGTATTTACAACGGCAGGATTGCATATAAATACTCAAGTATTGCTTTCATATTTGTTGTCATTGCAGTGCCTACAATACGTGTAAAATCAAAGTGGTTTATATTTTATTCCAAACAATGTTTTTGATGGCCTTGATATAATACACACACACACACACACACACACACACATACACAGTCAGACACACACAGACACACACACACACACACACACACACACACACAGAGTTTTTAAAAAGGCCTTTTTTTAATTCAGGGAGTTTCAAAAATGTATTTCCGATGAAATTTCGACATAGAATTTTTCGGAGGAATACAATACTTCTACTTACTTACTTACTTACGTTGTTGAGAAACTAAAAATATAACTCTCTCTCTCTCTCTCGGCACAGCTAAAAATACCAATAACATATTATGCCGAATTTGATGCTATTTTTGCTTCCATTATGTAGCATACATACAGGATCTAAATTAAGAATACCTAGAGATGTGCAGGTATTACTAATACTGTCACAGTTGTATTTCGGAATGTTCTAGGATTTATGCTTAATTTACTGTCTATTGAAGATTACTGGACTGTGCAAAGGTTGATTTACTGCTTCCAAATACAGAATGTTCATGCGGGAAGTACCAAACACTGCCTCGGCGTTTGGACACGGCTGACTTAGGCGAATGCTGGTGTACTCATCTGCACACCACGGCTTTCCCTCCTGCCATTCCTCGTCGCGATCATTCCCGTTTCATCCATTTTAGGGTATTGCAACAGACGACGGCGTTTGGTCGGTTGCGGCTGGCCGGTGATGATGGTGTATTATTAGGGACACTCAATTACTACGTCATCAGCGCCTTATTAAACGAATCATGGTAAAAATCAGAGATAAAGATGAATAGAAAATGAAAGCTCTAGCAAAAATCACAAATATAGATCAATTTATAGCACTATCAAAATCCAAAAATAAAGACGAATCTATAAAAAAGATCAAACTGGGTATGTATAATACTAAATCCTTAGTTGAAGGTTTACCTTTGATAAACATTTAAAAACTGTTTCGACCGCGTGGCTGAACCGTGGATATGCGCTTTGTAGGGGTCTCTGCCTCTTTTCGGATCAGCCATGTTAGGATCCGCCCTGCAATGGGCTCATGGTGGGGACCGACGACGGTGTGGAGTCGGATGCATTCGTACTGCAAACGATAGGGATCCACGCTTGCGCCGTCGCATCCTGACCTGGTCGCCCTTCAGATCTCTCCACTCGTTCTTCGCTTCTGGGGCTGGCGTAAGCGGTACAAAGAACCTACTAGCCTTTTGATTGTATCTAGATTGTTCTTACTTTCCTTGTCAGTTTTACTTTATCGTATACATATTAAGGTAGACAAGGTACGTACTACATTCCACCCAAAAATTCATTACCGGGATATCATTGGGAATATAAGTTTTGAGGTCCCCTGAATCAATAAAAAAATGAAGAAAAATATACTTATATGCGCGCGTGTATGTGTATGTGTGCGTGTGTGTGTGTGTGTGTGTGTGTGTGTGTGTGTGTTTGTGAACAACTTAAAAACGAAAACTCGGTTAAATAGGAATCTTGGCATTTAAGTTTTTCATCTTAAAAGGATAGACATGAACATTTTCGAGAAAATCCCTCCACCACAAGCTATCTTACACATGAATAATCTTTGGAACTTTCTTATTTTCGAAAAATTTGGCTCAATCGATTTGGCTTAAAATCATATGTTTAAAAATATTTTTATTTTGACTTTTGTCGTCTATTAGTTATCCAAAAGTAATTCAGAATGAAGAGCTCTTCAGAGGCCATTCCCAGAAAATTCCAGATGTACATTTCGTTAGTCATAAAAATATCTTAAATATATTGTTTACTTATGCCAACAAACCTACTGTTGCTCTTTCTGAACACACAAGACGTGTGTGGGCAATGTTTGAGGGATAGAATCATTGAAAAACTCATGCCACAGTTGGGATCTGAACCACAGACCCTCTCTTAGTAAGATAGCAAGTCGTAATTGGGGTAATTGACTCTCTTTGTGTTTTATCAGGAGAAATACGAGTCGGTTGGAAAATTCAGTGTCATTCTGGCAGGTTGTCGCAGTTGTTTAGTGGTTAGAGCACCCGCCTAGTAAACGTAGGGTCTGTAGTTCAGATCCCGGCTGTGGCATTGAATTTTTCAGTTTCGATTCTATCTCTCAGATCTTAAACATGTGCTAATTAAACCAAAAAATATTGCATCCATTCGTCAAAAAATCAAAATATTCGAAAACATCTTCAGGCAAAGGATAGTTTGGAATGCCGGAGTCATTTTAAATCTTTGTGTCATATTCTTGGTAGATTTTGAACGCAAAAACAAAATTTGAATTTAACTCCCTTTTCGTGGTTGAGTTGTATTCAAGGGCATACACTCAGACACACTCACATGCAGACACACATGCCGATAGAGAAGTTTTTCTAAAACTGCTTTTTTGGATTTAGGGAGCCTCAAAACATGTATTTCCAGTGAAATCTCAGTACCAAATTTTTGGGTGGAATAAAATACTTCCCCCACCTTCTGTAAGCATGTAGTAGAGAAAGTAAAACGGAATATGACTGTAAGCTGAAGTATTCAAAGCTGCAATTTCAATATTCATTGACGACTATGCACTACTTTCATAACTAATAAAAACTTGATTCACGAACTCCACCCTTTTAAATAAAATCTAGTATCTTTAGCACTCACATTCTTGAAAAGGGGAAATGAACTGAGTTAGTGATAAAAACAAGTTATAGAAAGCTCGGAGAGAGATGAAGAAAGAAGAAAATAAGATGAAACGGTCTCAGAGAATAAAAAAGCAGAAAGGAGAAAAAAATTCCCATTAGATCGCCATCATATGTCGGCAATCTGAACAAAGACGAATCACCAAGTCAAGAATCGGAGTCGAACTAAAATTACTTCATTCCTATGGCTGTCATCCGTGATAAATACGTAAGACTCGTGCAGTTGGACTACGGTGCCTTATACGTGGTCTCTCTCCTTCTGTTGCTGCCACTGTTGCTTAAGAGGAACGCTTGCTAGCTTAGGATTCGCACTTAACACTCGTCGTAAAACTTATTTGGTGTTACAATAAACAACGGCGTTTAAGCAAATAGTCAATGATATTTAAGTATTAAGTCTCATCATTGTACTGTATAAGAAACAGCTTTTCCATTGGCAACGCCTGCAGATAGGAGCTTTCATACAAATACCAGGAACAACAAGAAGCAAAAAGGTAAGGAGTTGATATCCTGCCTTAGAAACAAAGGTAAAAAGGAAGGCTGTCACTACATACAAATATACTAAATTATTACGCCATACAAAATAAAATAAGGAGACATACATACTTTCAATTATAAGTATTAATATTAATTACATTATTTATGGTAATATCGCCAATGTAGCACCCTATATTTTATTGTTTCCCTACTTTACGTACAATCTTTAACGTAATCTGTTGAGTAGCTCCCAAAGGAGAAACTTTTTCTTGATTTTCAATGTTTTTGTTATAAGAAATTGGTTCATCTCAAATTTTAATAATTAAAGGATTTAAAACCTACTATAAGAGGAATAAAACAGAATTTGACCTGTTAAAGCATAGGTAAGTATTATCTTTAACTCATTGTGATTTCCTGTTTTACACATTATAGGGCAGCAAATTAATTTTCGTTTTGTTTTTACTTTCCTAATGGTGTGCCCCCAAAAAGAACAATACAGCACTACAGCGTCCTAAACGTACCCTTCTGGACGGGCATTCCTATTTGAAAACCTATTGGTTTGCCATCCCGCACAACATATTAAGCGTTCTCGGTCTTTTTTGGGACACCCTGTATACACAAAGACGTTGAGATGATTTACACCAAAGTATGTTGGAGCTGGAGTCAGCTGTGTACTGTAAGTATCGCACTTCTGTTAAAAACGTTACTATACTGGAAACTACACAAGTAACGCTGTAAGGTGACCACCAAAGACTGTATGGAGGAGTTTAGCGCATGCGCAGGGATGTCATTATGCTAAGGTTGTTCATCCCAGTACACAGATGGCTAAAGGATTCCATACCTTCCGTATTAAGATACCAAAATGTGTGTTAACAAATTGTACTAACCGTTCGTTCTGAAATTTCGACGCTGTGCAGCGTCCAAAATAATTAGAGGGCTATTATTACAATATTGAAAACTGA
Source organism: Tenodera sinensis (assembly GCA_030765045.1). Lineage (NCBI taxonomy): Eukaryota > Metazoa > Arthropoda > Insecta > Mantodea > Mantidae > Tenodera > Tenodera sinensis. Next base: position 40,750,250 of record CM060969.1, on the reverse strand, counting down.
AGTGGGTTATGTCTAAACTGTAATGATTCACGTATTGCTTAAGTGTCTTTTTGTGTCGTTAACAGAGTATTGCAACTTTCTGCAACTTTTTACATTTAATAAACAATGAGGTACCTATTCAAAGTTGAAGCTGTTCGAGTGGTCACATAGATCAGGAAGGTTGGTTCACGTAGTGGCTACAGAGATAAATGTGGATTCATCTGTAGTTGGAAGGGCCTGGAAAGTATTTAATTAAACTGGCACCTACACTAGAACACAGATCAGGATCCAAAACGTAAAACGTCGGCTAGAGATGACCGATATGTTGTCAAATGTGCCCCTCAACGACGCACTGCCACTGTTAGACCATCTAAATGACCTGGGGGCAGCAACTGTTGTTATTGTCAGTGATCAGACAATTTGAAACAGGCTTTGAGAGGTGGGAACAGTCTAAGATTGACTGGGTCAATCATGGTGTTCGGTGGCATCAGTATCGATGGCAAAACTGATCATGTGGTAGTCAGAGGGTGACAAAATCCTACCTTTCATACTTTGGCTGATATTTTACTGGATCATGTAACGCCTATTGCAGTTGGAATAGGGGCCAAGTTTGTATTGCAGCAAGACAAATGCTAGAATCCACACAATTGGTGCCAATATCACTACTCTCCAGATACAGACAATGAATTGGCCTACTATGAGTGCAGAATCTCCATCCCACTGAGCATTTGTGGGAAATGCTAGACCGCAGGGTCCTATAACTCCTTAGATTCTTCAAGAGCTGACAGATGTCCTCACTCTAGAAGGGACAGCGTCCCACAAAGAGACCTGCGAAGATTGATTAGAAGCATGCCTCAAAGTGTGCAGCAATAATACCTGACCGTGGGGGCCATACAAGATACTAAAATAACTTCTTTTGTTTTGATTCAGTGGAAGGATCATCCGTTGTTATTTTCCACACTGCTTAATTTCTGCTTACAGTAGCCAAGCTTGCTATGAGAAGTAAACATGTTTTTTGTTATTGTTAAATGAAGCTTAGTTATTGAAGAAAACAATATTATTGTATGGTAACAATAAATATCACTACAAAAATACACTCGAACAAAATCTTGTCCCCCTAATTATTTTTAGCTCTGAACAAAAATTTAGAATGATAGAATAGAATTGCACTGCATTGATAATTGTGCATTGTCTTTAGAGGAAACGATACAGTTTATAAACATTTCATGTGTTATATTTTCATAAATTTCTCTGCAATATTCTTGAAAAGATTTATTCTTCTTTCTACTTCCTGTCATTGTAGATAATCGTTTGCAGCACTAGTTTCTTCCATCTGCAAGTGTGTAGGAGCTATATAGGAGACCTTTGATTGTTAGTAAATTATTTAAACAGTCGCTATATCCTGGCTTTAAAATTCCAATCTTTTTTTCACCACTAGAGATGTGAAAGGAGATATTTCTAAATTAAAAATAACTACGACGATTATTTACGAAGCGATTATCGTCCAAAATAAGGGATGTTTAAACGAGACCTTAATTTGTTTTTACTGCCAATTTTTGTATCAGTTCTGTCAAATAATGCAAAATTCATTCAAAAGAAGGGGTTTTATAAGCTATTCAAGGAATGTTCACCATATACATTGTATATACAAATCTAGGGGTAAGATGCTAGCCTCTGGTTCAAACCCAGCGGAGGGCGGTGGATTTTTCGGGCATAAAATTTCTTTGCGTGGCTTCTTTCGGAAGGGAAGTAATCCGGTGGTGTGTTTCGTAGGTTTACCCAATACTTTAATCCTGATAAAGAGGCCTGTGAGCAAACTTAAACGGTCTTTCACGCACCGTATAGAATGGATGAAACCACAGCAGTGGTTCATAAATAAAAATACGTTTCTTTAGCATGAGCTAACACCCCCGTATTTGCCAGTTATGCGAACTGAGAAAAACCTGGAAAAAATCAACTAGGGAGGTCGACCCTGGCAAGATTTGAATTACGGACCATTACGTTATTTAAGCACACTTAAAAACCATCGGTCTGGGCCGGATTTGAACCCGCAACCTTGGGATCAATAGGCCAGTGCGCGTATTTTATACATTAATGTATATTTTCAGACGCTAAGATCTAAGGTTAAAACAGTCACAAACAAAAGGTGACCGGACTTTACATTCTTGTCTGTATTTAAAGTAATAAAAATTACTTATTATTATTATTATTATTATTATTATTATTATTATTATTATTATTATTATTATTATTATTATTATTATTATTATTATTATTATTATTATTATTATTATTATTATTATTATTATTATTATTATTATTATTATTATTATTATTATTATTATTATTATTATTATTATTATTATTATTATTATTATTATTATTATTATTATTATTATTATTATTATTATTATTATTATTATTATTATTATTATTATTATTATTATTATTATTTGTTAAATAAATTTATAAGGTCAAAACCGCACTATTTTAACTTTCTAGAAACAAAGTGGTTCCAGAAGTATTTGCAAAGAGCCAGAACATAAAACACGTAATGACCGCCTCTGCGGTCGAGTAGTCAGCGTTCTGGTTTCTCAAGCCAGAGATCCTGGGTTTGATTTCTGGTTGGGGTTGGGAATTTTTCTTTAACCAGAATAATTCCCTATCCCACACAGTCTGTAATTATAAATGTGTCAGCGAATGTGAATGTGTTTAATGTTAACAATAATAAAAATCAACGTTAAAACCTTACAGTTCAAGTAAATAATATCACCCTTATTGTTTCTCAATCAATGACCCCAATGTAACCAAACATATACTATACTAATGAAGGAATTAACCCTGTGATAAACGTTGAAAAAATGTGTAGGCTTATCGCCGCATTTAATCTTTAACTAAGCATTTCATAAATATATAGGTTATTATACAGCGGAGGGGAACACCTTGTGCACTGTGACCTACGTTGAAAGGCGTAACCCAGAGTGGGCAGGCCTCGCAGTAACGAATGTTATATCGAAACTGAATTCGAATGCTTTTTACAAGGTCAATGACCCAACACTACCTAGGCCCGCAGGTAACGCGTTGAGGTTTGAGCACGCGAGAACCAAAGGATAATTTACATTAATAACCGCAGTTGATTTCGCGGCATACTTGCAAAAGCATCAAATAGTCACAGTGTGATTGGTTTGTGGGAAAACTGTTAGACGACAAGAAAAAACTACTAGCACAGCGAAGTGGATACACATTAAGCTTTCATTTATCACAATATATGTCCTAACACTCTGTATATTTCATATTCATACTGTGTAATATGTTGCTTAACGTTATTAATTCTGGTATATTTTATTTTGCCGCTCCAGGGCGTTATGCTTTCAAGTGCCTTAGTTTTGGAGTGTTGATAGTATTTAATCTTACTTATTCCAAATCAGAAGATGCAGTAAGCGAAGGGAATGAGTTTTAAATGAAGATAAATACTGACAAAATATTAGAAATTGCACCATCGAAACAGTTAGCTTAAAGCTCCTATAAAGCACCGAAATTAAACGTGTTAAATGCAAATTATTCTAGTGTTACTGAAGAAACTGTAATTGACTGGTGGGGTTGTTTTTGATCCCTGGAGACAGAAATTGCAATTTTCTTAAGACTTTTATTCCCTGAGAAGGTGGAATATACGTAGACTTAATATGCCATAACAACAATAAAATTCAATCATAACTCAGAATACTTTATGAAGTTTCCAGGTATAAGCTGGCGAACACTCCTTTACCTGTAAAATATTTTTATAACGTTACTGTAAATGAGGTTTGTATAATTTTTAGAATTTTCTTCTGACTTTACTCATGCGTTTCTCCAAAAGAAGTCATCACTCCGAGGTTGTTTGTTTTGTCAGAATGCAGTTTGTGGGGTGGGATAGCTTTCCTGGCTGGCGGCCTTGAGCTTCTATACCTGCTCCCACATCCCCTTGTTTAAAACAACGCCGTAGTTAGGAATGAATATAGGTACCGGTATTGCTAAACTGTCGATTTTAGACATAACCTTTGTAAATCAAATTTTTGGATATTTATAACTTTTTCATGTTCCTTCACCTTTGAATTATCCAAGCTCCACTGCATGAAGGTTAACATTTGTATATAAAATAAACCCCTAGCGCAACATTTTAAAACAAAGCAGTGTTTGTGACTTATCCACACATGTAAAATAACTAACATGTGATGCATTCCAAAATCTTTGTGATTGAAGTTTATTTATAACAATAAGTACGCAAATAAACCCCAGAATTTATCATGCCTGAAGTAAAACAAGTGGAAAAGCAAACAGCGTGACATCTGTGACAATATCGTAACTATAATGTGAATTAATTGACTATATTTGCATCGTTTTCGAGCAGAACATAATCTTCTTGTCTAAACCAAGGACCAGACCTTTACAATTTAATAACAACATGTAGAAAAATTTCTTGAGAGAATCCATCAATTACTTTTGATAATAGTAATACATTTCTATCAATACATGTTAGGGTGTTCATGGATGCAAACTTCTACAATAATTAATTTGGAATATATAAAGGTTAACATTGTAAACATAAAAATCTGGTGTGTTGCACTCACATGACTTTCTCTACTCTTGCAGTAACCATTCTTGCAAACTTCTTACATCTTCGTGTTAGTTGAGATAAACATTTGTACAAATTATCTTACTGCGTATTTATTAAATTATTGAACATAATTTTGGAGATACGAATATTACAGATCACCTAGGTTGAATCGATTGTAAAGGAGAGGGTGGACCCACATACATCAAACGGTGATTTGCGTATGTAGTTAACAGCATTTGGTAGTAGTGGTTAAGCACGTGCTTTGTGCAAAAAGCGCCAACAGCTACATTTCAAGCTTTATTATAATTTCGGTCACTCTAGCATTTGTACAATTAATTAAATCAGTGTAGTGTTTAGCAGAAGGTATAGAAAGTATGAGTTATGAGTTTCCAGTATTTCACCTCAGCAATTCATCTATTCATAAATTTCCATTGTATTATGATAGAACTGAGCGGATTAGTGCTTATAAATTTTTAATTGGCTAGCTGGACAAGGTGCTGTATGAACCTCGCTGTTGTTCAGAGAGCTGACACTTCCGAGCGTTACTCTTAACCTTCTCGGTAAGTAAAAACTGTTCCATTCATGTTTGTGTATCTGACATCTCTACTGGAAGTCAAAATACAAACGTTGTTATTTTCTCTGTCTTTTCTTTCTCATGAGTGCCACTTAGATGGGCACTAGAGGACGCATCGTTCTTCATAAGAGGTTTCACCACCCACATAGCATGATCCCAAATATGGTGCCCTGAATGTTTTGCCAATGAAAAACAAATCATCACAGACCAATTGAAAATAACGCAGTATTTTATTCTGGACCACTAACAAACAGATTTATGTAGTTCAGGTTTGACAATGTGTGTTTCGTAAAAGAGCATATTTTTTTATTTCCTTGTTTATTTTGTTTTATTTCCCAGGGAATATGATTATAATTACAAGCGTGCGCCTTTAAGTCTTCTTATTAACCACCAACTAAAATAGAATTTTGTCGATAGTTTTCAAGTACGGTGCTCAAAAACTAATAATAATGTTTTTCTATATTCATCTTTACTTTCTCCACTACTAAGTCCAAAAAAAGCATTTTTAGAAAAAGGTCCGTGTGTTTGTGTGTGTGTGTGTGTTGTGTGTGTATGTGTGTGTGTATGTCTGTGCACAACATAACTCAAAAACGAAAAATCGGTTTAAAATCAAAGTTGGGGTTTAAGTTTAATATCTTTCAAAGATGTGACACTAAACTTGAAGAAATTTCCCCCACACTAAACTACCCTTTACATGGAGCATTTTTCGAAAATTTTGATATTCGCAAAAATGACTAACAATTTTGATTAAAATGCGATATGTTTAACACATTTTATGACGAATGAAATGTTTATTTTGAATTTTCTGGCTATGATCTATATAGTCCTATTTACTCTGGATGACTTTTGCATAAAGAGACCAAATCCTACTGAACAAAAATGCAGATCTCGTTAAAACACACAATTTATAAAATATGATTTGGCTTTCCTGGTGACGAACATATTCAAGATGTTCTCGGGCTTCGAGTTTTGTTCAATCTACCGAATTTGCTACATGCTTTAATTGTGTTTAAGTAGCCTATAATGCATTTATTTTCCTCTAAAATTTGCATCCATGGTTTGTACTATAATATATGTACAACCATTGTTTTCTAAGCATTAATGGTTTCTTTTTATACAAGGGTCACTATAATCGCTCCATCCTTAGATCCGTATTTGATGTAAACACAAGCCGTGAACAACTAATCCGCGATACGCCGAAACCAAAACACACCACAAAATATAGTACCTTAAATGCTGACGATTATCTGTGAATTTTCAAGATGTTTGACAACCATGGTAAAGACTACTTGAATTTAACACAATAGCAACACTATTCCTAAAACTCCAGAGTAAATCTAATTCTGTTGCATCCCAAACACGAGGCATAAGTCCACGTGCTGTTTCTTTCTGTTAATCGTAGCCGATGCGAATACCCGGTTATCGCGGAGGAATACAAGGTATGGATCTAAGGCTGGATGAAGTTTACGTATGTATTGAGTCAGCAAAAGATGAATAGTCACAGAAACGTTTTATACATATATCCCAGGTTCTGAAAGTATTCTCCAAGGCACTGCATTCAGCCTTCCATCCTCCAGAACTACTTCGGGAAGCATTCATGCCTCTCAGTTTCTGCCATTGCAGTTAACTCCTCTTTGTATGCAGAAACTGCTTCTTCAGAACTAAAAAATTGGTGACCTCGAAGTCGGTTCTTCACTATGAGGAACAGCATCGGGACTATAGGGTGAATGAGTCAATAGTTTTGCCTCAGTTCCTTACAGAAGCTCTATTGTTTCATTAGAGATGCAAGCTGTGCATTGCCATGATGCAATAATGTCTCCCTTACAGGATGGTGTTCAGGAAAGATGGCTGAAACAGCGAACTGTCCATAATGCCAACTCAGCTTATTGAGATGCTCCAAAAAACAACATTGGCATTTTCCCCCATTATGGTGCAGTCTGATTATATTTGGTAATATTCCATCCGTTAAGTTGCATTAGTACCGCCAACTATTTGTAACGTATAACCATGGTAAAGCTACGGCATGGTGTTATTGCGTCTGATATGTTGCCCTTGCTTATGTACGCGTTGCAGAGCCCAACCGATAGATTGTAACAAAATTTCTTTTAGACGCCGTATTAATTAATTAATCTGTGGACGTACTACTTGTGTTTGCGTGATTTTGTCTTGAATTCTTTTAGTGCAGTATATGCAGTTATAGTTACTGTTGTATTTGTGTTCCCTACACAGTAGTGCATTAAATAGCTATATATTATAATATTTAGCGCTCGGAAGTGATTTTATGCAAAAGTGTTATTGCAGAACAAGATTAGCCGAAGGTGAGTGCGTTCTTTGTTGTGTTGTAACGATGTTCAAGCATTATAATCGTTTAAAAGTGTGATATTTTTAACCCTATGATGTTTGAGGTTAGAAATGTGTTATGTACGTTGGCACACCTGCTTTCTGAAGTACTTACGTCTGTTGTTTAGTGTAATGTCGCCCATGTTGAACTATTTGAGACCGATAAACTGTGTCCACTAAGGTCTTGGTTATTGTCTAATAATTGTTTCCACAGCGGTGATGTCTTTGTCAGTTACTGGTCTTCCACTTTAGTCTTCATCATTAAGAGATTGCCGCCCCCTTCTAAATGCTGCACACAAATGGAATACTCTGTCACATGACGGAGAATGGTTCACAAAAGCCTCCCTCAAACGCTGAAGTGACTGTGTTTCACTTAAGTCACATTTGATGTACAAAATCATTGTACGAAAAGGCTCTCTTTTGCACTTGAGAAAACGTACGCTTTTTCCAGAGTTCAAACATTAACTAAGCAAAAATGAGCGATGCAGCAATGGTTTCCCTGCTACCATTACATTATCAACGAGTCAGTTATTTTGACAAAACAATAATACTTTCCTCAGAGGCAATCAATTTTCTGTGTCGCAATACAGTGACCCTAATATGGGTTGAAACTTATATGATAATTGTAATTAAAATGTATTGCGGTGACAATGAATATAATTGTAAACAGGGAGAAATGCAAGCGGCTAGTTTTGCAATGGAGCACCTATCATAAAAGGAATGCTATGGTTGAGGGATTGCAATTACTTTCTGTCCCTAGGTAGGTAAGCCGTAGAGAAGGTGTAGGTTTTTCATTTTTCACAGATGCATTACTTTAACGTATTATCTCAGGGTGGAAACTACCCCTGCCAATTTGAAAAGTTTCCACCAGTTCTATCTAATCCACTTCTCGTGCCTCTAAATTTTATCCGCTACTTGTTACAATATCGTATTTCAACGCTGAACAGTAGCCTTATTTATGAGCTTATAAGTGACACACACATTTTATAGGTAAAGATTCGGCGAGTTCTATAAATCAACTCGAGCTTGCAGACTATCGATTTAATCTCGAAATGATTCGACTGCGCTGCGTCGTCAGAGTATCTCGTTTAATTATCTTTTTAGAGTTTCGAAAGGGGCGGGGGAGTGGACTGCCATCTCCTACGGGACCCTCCTTGATAAGGGGGGGCCTACCAACGCCGGGGCATGCAGTTCCGTATCTGGGTCTGTGTAATTGCTGGGTATTGTTTTACATCTTGTTTAGCTATTTGTCAAATCGTATTGTGCTGTCAGGGTTAACAGCGTACGTACACCCAAACTGGTATTTGTTAATTCCATGCAGGCGAATGGCCCTTGCAGTTAAAAACAAGGTAAAAGCTACCTACATCCGTATGGCAAGTGTTGCACATTCCGTAGATATAGGGTGCTAAAAACTAAATACAACTTAAGTGCTAATTTATACCCAAGAATCACTTCATATTTCATCAAACATTTGTTCACAAAAACATTATATGTCATATGAATTAGGAAAAGCCAAATAGTGTACCACCTTAATTGTATAGCGATTTTAAATCAATATTAATGTTTGAGAGTTTGATTTGATTTATATTTGTGTATTAAGCTATGTGAAATGTATAGTTAGAGCATCTTGTATAAGGTTTCCAGCAGTTGATGTGCGATTCTTTCAACATGTTTTAGGATTTCGTCTCATTGCAGATGGTGCTAACTGTTACAACCAGGCACAATTTTGATCTAAAGTTTATTTCCAAGGTTCCTAGATTTGGCATTAGCGGATGTTTTGCCTACAGGTATTTCAGGAAAGAATCTACTGAAAGAAACCAAAACACAAAAAACCATAGGGGCTAAATAAGAAAACCCAATGTTGAAGTGGTCATAACTAGGCATAAGTATTCTTAAGCAGTTGGCTTCAAGTTTATTCACACTCAAGCTATTTGGTGTTACAAAGAATGTAAGCAAGGTCAAGGATCATTGACACAGGTGAGTGTCGTCTGCAATCCCAAACAGATCGTATGATATGAGGGTAGTTTGTTACCTGCGATGTCCCTATCTAGTCCAGAACAATTCAACTTTATTTTCTTCCATTCCGGCATTCATTTATAGGAATTCCTCTGCTTGTTTATATGCCCCATGAAAAAGTAGATACCTTCATCACATATATTTTTAATTTTTTCCCGAGATTTACAGTTGGTTACTTCAATGTGTTGTTATTAATACAAATAACAGAGATACCTAGTGAGTTACAGGTACTTCAGCTTTCAGTTACGTCGTTGGCAAGAACAACTAGCAAAGAGGCCTAATAGCTCTGCTGTTTTTGGTACTGAACATTTCTGTTTACTCTGCAAATATACCCATACCAGTTTAAAATGTAAAGATTTGTGTTCAAATATATACACCTGCAGCCAAATGAACCTTTAAAAACAACAGTGATCTCTCCACAGACCTTAGAATTAGTGACTTCAGAGGTTCGTAAAAAAGAATAAAATAAAACCATGTGCACAAACGCTGGAAAACTGACAGGATCCTTCAAGTTTTCTTCTGCAAACGCCAAACTCGAATGTCACACAAGGAGGTAAAAGAAGCCTGAAAGAAAACGAAAAGTTAAAAGAAAAAAAGGAGGGGGCTGCAGATAGATCAACAACTGAGGTAAGGAGCACAAAGTCCGAAAAAGAAGCATTTTGAGCGAAGGAGGAAACGAGTGGGGAAGAGATCAAGGAAAGTCCTGAAAGTTTGAAGAAGCATTGGGACCCAGAGCAATGCAAGGTGAATGTGTGAAGAAAGACGAAGGATGGGGGACAGTTCTTGGACAAAAGGAGAGAAAAAAAGGGACGGGGTAAAGGAAGAAAAGACGTGGCAAGTGATAAGAAAGCTTGATGGATGCACGTGATAATGTGCCATCGTCAATCCATGTCTTCTGCGCCTCTCCCCCTTCTTACACTACGCTCATTTCAACCCCCACAAGACACTGAAACTTTCAACTGCAGGAGGTCTCTATAGAACAAGACGTGTCGAAAAACCCGTGCCGACTCTAACCTCATTTTGTTTGCCCTTTAACCTCCATCAGGGTTTGCTGATATTGGGAGCATTGGACGTTTGCCAAGGATGGTATCGGACAACAAGCAAAGGACTGGTGCACATGCAGTGCTTGCTCACAATGCAGAAGCAGGCAACAATGAACTCAGGATACCTATAAATTACGTAATTAATTATCTTTATAGCACCACGATTGATGTTTGCTAAGGCCGCTATTAGTAGAATTCCCACTGCTTACACTACAGTATTTATTATTATTATTATTATTATTATTATTATTATTATTATTATTATTATTATTATTATTATTATTATTATTATTATTATTATTATTATTATTATTATTATTATTATTATTATTATTATTATTATTATTATTATTATTATTATTATTATTATTATTATTATTATTATTATTATTATTATTATTATTATTATTATTATTATTATTATTATTATTATTATTATTATTATTATTATTATTATTATTATTATTATTATTATTATTATTATTATTATTATTATTATTATTATTATTATTATTATTATTATTATTATTATTATTATTATTATTATTATTATTATTATTATTATTATTATTATTATTATTATTATTATTATTACTATTATTACTATTATTACTATTATTACTATTATTACTATTATTACTATTATTACTATTATTACTATTATTACTACTATTACTACCATTACTATTACTATTACTGTTACTACTACTACCATTACTATTACTATTACTGTTACTACTACTACTATTACTACTATTATTACTATTACTATTATTATTATTATTATTATTATTATTATTATTATTATTATTATTATTATTATTATTATTATTATTATTATTATTAAATTGAAGTACTATCATTGTTAATGACATGTATAGGATGTATCTTCGTTGGTGTCAAATATTTCAGGGACGGCCTTCGAAACCAAAACAGTAAAAAAGGTCATGAATGTGGATCTAAAAATAGTTTCTTAGAGTTATTAAAGGATTTGTTCTTTGGTTGACAATTATAATACGTAACTAAATGAAATTACTGCCCACTGATTGATTGTTTTTGTTTGGTTGTTCTTTGTAAAGCAAAGAATGTGTAATTAATTTAATAAAATTTTCTGCTGATGTGATATATGTACCGTACGGACCCCAAACCTACTATATACAAGTTAATACCATTGCCTATTGGCAATATGTCCCTAAGGGGAAGACCACCAAAGTGACCAAAGTTAAAGGCGGGATATTAATGGAACAATGAGAAAGAAAACTTCTGCCATCACATGCTACAGAATTGTATTATGCCAATGAATTTCTTTGCACGCACTTTGTTCACACAAGGTCTGCGTTTACCCGCGATGGTATCTTTCATTACATTCATAATTGAGCTTATGAAAACCCTCATCAAGCACAATACAAACAAGAGACGTTCTGCGTAAACGTTTAGAGTGGATCATTCCTGGTCACCTTGTGGGTCTTTATTTCATTCCTTCAAAGTGCTCAAATCTTCTCTTGAACGGTTACATCTTTCTTATACTTTTCACCTACCACCTAGGCGGCCGCGTTTCAAACCCAGGAACTCGCATGCGGTATTCATGGTGGACGAAGCGGCATTAGGGCGGTTTTTCTCCGGGTTTTCGAGTTTCCCCCGCCACTCAATCCACCAAATACTCCATCATCACCTTTCCAACCATCCATTTCGCCTCCATTTCGTAACATCCTCTTCCTCACTTTCATATCTGGCACTTGGCTCATCATCCTCTTACAGGTCTTCACTCTACCCGGTCCATTGGTTTGTCTGCTCTCCAACAGGCGTCGCGTCTGACCCTAGCCACTGGCTTGTAAGTCCTACTTAGGGGAGAGTAATTAGTTAAAGAAAAACTAAAGAAGTAGAAAAAGAAAGAGAGAGAAAGAAGGGAGGGAGGGAAGGAAGGGGCGATGGAGGAAGGAAGGGAGGGAGTGAGGGAGGAAGGAAGGAAGGGAGGGAGGGAGGAAGATAGTAAGGGAGGCAGGAAGGGAGGAAGGGAGAGAGGGAGGGTGGGAGGGAGAGAAGGAGAGAAGGAGGGATAGAGGGAAGGAGGGAAGGAAGGAAGGAAAGAAGGAAAATTCTCTAAACTTAACCTTTGGGCATTATTTCATTTCACACAAAGTAGTTGTTCATTATATCAACCACTTAACTGTCGTAATCTTCGTCTTCTTCTTATTCTTGTTCTTCTTAAGATTTTTCAGTATTGAGTTGCATAAGTAGTTGGCTTAGGATACCCATCTGTGTAAAACGGCTAAAAATTTCAAAAATTGCCAAAACTGGATTTTTATTTTATCAGATAGTATAAATCTTCTGCTTTATTTTGATATGTTTTTTATAGCCTTATGACCTTTTTAACTATGTCACGTGTCCGTCTAATTGATTGCCTGTAAGTGGTCGTGTCCATTTAAATCCATACAGTTCCATTACCCTTGCTATGACTTCAAACTTAGTTTTTCCATGTTTTTATTTTTAGCACCGTTTGCTCTTTAAAATGCTCCACACGATGCAATTTTCAGTACTTGTGCATGGAATTTGGTGTACCTGCTTAGAAATAACATTAAAAAGAAATTGATGAGATAATTTTTTCATACCGTGAATAATTGCTGAGCAGTTAAATATTAAAGTTTACATTTCGAAATTTAAATGAAAAAAATAATGAATTTAAACTTTAAAATTTATTTTTATCCAAACTAATAACAAGATTAAGAAATTATCTCATCAATTTACTCACATTTTACTACAAGACATAACTGAAAATTATTAAGTTTTTTAAATCAAAATTGCATCATGGGGAACCATTTATACAAACATTAAAAAAACAATAATGAAATATTAATATGTTAGCAACTAATCTGACTAAATGTGTTAAATTTAGCACAGTTACTCCTCACTATACAGTGATTGTTGCGTTAAAATTTCAAATCAATCCAATGAAAACTGTAGATTTTCAAAATTTCATAGATGGGTATCCTTATGTAGGTATTACTGTTAGCTTTAAATGTTTTAAGTCAGACACAAAATATAAGCTTTAAATTAATATTTTAAGGTTCTACTGCGAGTCACCTTAAACATAGAAGATCCCCTGAAGTTGAACAATTACATTAACGTCCTAATCATACAGTGTCAGTTCCTTATAAAATCTTAAACATTGATTTATTGTAAGAGAAGAACATATGAGTTGACCCTCCCATGTAATTAACTGTATACTCAATTAAAATTTACCTTATAATAAATAATCGCTAGTTTTCTCTTCAGAGGTCAATATACGTCCCTTGATTCCCACAAAATTAATTTGTATGCAGAAAATGTCTGGGCGGTTTTACAGGCTTCCTATGTGGCATAAGGTTTGCGGGCACAGTTAATGTTAACTGCTGATGTCCCTCTCACAGTTGCGTAGATTTGAATGTAAACATGAACGCTATCTCAGCCGGAGAAAGCAAATAGATGACTAAAAGAGGATCGGTTGAAAGGAGAAGAGGACAATATCTATGAGGTTTTGAGATGAATTTAACGACAAAAATAGCGAAAGGATCCTCTTATCGATTGTCAGCAAAACAAGAAAAGCCATTTTTTTTTTTTTTAATTTATTTAGAGTCGCTTTAACAATTAAGTCATATCGCGACTATTCTATGGAATACAGCGGTATACAATAAATTTAGTACAATTATTTTACCAAAAACATGAGAATACAATCAAATCAGTACAACAAGTATGTTTCATATTATATTTTCGCATGCAAGCCCGTACCTTTGAGAAATGATAACACCCTTCTGCAGTTGGATGGCGTGTTCAGAGTGGTGGATAAGTCTCCAGTGATGTGATGAAGCTGTCGTTGTGTAGCGTATTGCTTACATTCTGTGAGGAGATGTTTTACTGTGAGGCGGGTGTTGCAGACTTCACATTGTGGTGGCTGGCCTTTGCTGAGGAGGTATGAGTGGGTTAACCTTGTATGACCAATGCGGAGACGTGAGATAATCACCTGCTCTTTCCTGCTAAGAGAATAGACAGGGGAAGAATTGGTGTCTCCTTTCCTTACCATGTGTAGTTTTTCTGGAGGCGATTGATTCCAGGCCTGTTTCCATCTTGTTTTTATTAGTTTGGAGAAGTACTTTGTAATATCACGATAAGGTACTGCTTGGTGTTCATGTGTGTATGTTAGCCGACTTGCTTCTTTAGCAGCTTTGTCCGCTTCTTCATTGCCCTTAATGCCGCAGTGTGAAGGGACCCAAATGAAAGTAACTATTTTCTTTTTATTTAGAGCAATGGAATAAAGACTGTGGATATCTTGAAGCAGTTGGAGGTCAGTTGAACGATCTCTGAGACTTTGGAGAGAGCTTAATGAATCAGAAATTATAAGAAATTTACTCTCACTAGATTGGATGATGTATGTTAAAGCTTGCTTAAGTGCACAAAGTTCGCAGGAGAATATGGAATAATATTTAGGGAGTTTCAGCTGAAGTTTCTTATCTGGGGTAATTATGGCACATCCATTGTCGCTGTCCGTTTTGGAACCATCAGTGTAGATAAATGTATGGTTAGGGTAGGCATTTGTTATTTCTTGAAACAGCTGTTTATAGCAAGATGCATGTGTATGGGATTTATGGTAAGCTGTAATATTCAAATTTAGTTGAGCAGTTGGTATTCTCCAAGGTGGTAGACAATGAAACTTTCTGGACATTATGGCAGGAACTTCTATGTTATATTCTTCAATGCATTTGCTTATTTTAGATTTAAATGACATTTCTTTTTGTGAATTAGCCTGTAAACGTTGGTTGGACGTTTCTGGGAGGACGTACTGGTAGATCATTGATTCGGGTCTTGCTAAAGTTTTAAGGGCGAATTTTAGGCTCACATCTGTTCTGCGGACGTTCAATGGTGGTTCGTCGGTTTCCATTGTTAAGGCAGAAACAGGGCTGGTTCTGTAAGCTCCCAAGCATATTCTTAGAGCTGCTGTTTGAATTGTATCTAGTTTCTTTAAAACTGAAGATTTAGCTGTATTGTAGATCTGGGCTCCATAGTCGAGTTTACTTCTAATGAGAGCTTGATACGTTCGTTTGAGGGTACTGAGATCAAAACCCCAGTTTTTGCAGCTTAGGGTTTTTAGTACATTTAATCTTCTGAGGCATTCATTTCTCATATCATCAATGTGATGTTTCCAGCTTAGAGTTGCATCAAACGTTAAACCTAAAATTTTGATAGCCTTCACTGAGTCGATTAGCTTGTTATCCACGCAGATTGTGGGGTTTGGGACTTTACATGGTGATTTGGAGAAGCATATGCATTTCGATTTATGATATGACAAGTTAAGACCAGCATGATTAGTCCAAGTGTGCAGATTTTCCAGTGTTTCTTGAAGAAGTGTTGCAGTAGTAGAGGGGTTTTTCCCCTTACAAAAGATAGTTAGGTCATCTGCAAATAGTATACCTTTTACAGGTGGTGTAATACTGCTTACTATACTGTTGATAGCTATGAGAAATAGTGTGACACTGATTACTGATCCCTGTGGAACACCTCTATTAATGGATTCTTCTTTTGACATGGTTCCTTTGTAGCGAACTTTAATTTTCCATTCCTGAAGGAAGTTGTCAATAAAGTGATACAAATTACCACGGATACCGATGTTACGTATTGTTTTGAGTATGTAAGCTCGTGAAATTTTATCATACGCTTTTTCTATATCTAGGCTTATTGCCATGAGATGTTGTTTCTGTGTAAATGCAGCTTTTATTTCAGAATCAAGTATTAAAAGATGGTCAGTGGTGGATCGAAACTGGCGGAAACCATTTTGAAGTTCGGTGAAGAACTGCATTTTCTCTAGTTTCCAACGAAATCGGTTATTTATAATTTTTTCAAGTATTTTACACATAGAGCAGGTGAGGGCTATAGGCCTGAAACTTTCAGGTGAAGTAAGATCTTTGTTTGGTTTGGGGATGGGTACTATAGTTGCTGTGCGCCACTGTTTAGGAAAAGTTCTTGAGTTCCATATATAATTAAGGATTTCGTGAAAGTAAACCAGTCCATCTTGCGGTAAGGATTTTAACATTATGTAAGGAATGTTATCCGGCCCAGGGCTGGAGCATTTACTCTTTTCAAGTGCCTCCATGAATTCTGTGAAAGTAATGTTATCATTGTAGTTTTCTTGGTTATTTTCGTCAGGTTGGTAGCAGTGGGTCACCTTGCTTTCGCAAGCTTCTTCTCTTGAGGCCTCTGCAAAAGTATGCGCCAGTATGTTTGCTATGGTTTGGGGGTCAGTACTTGTAGTGTTTGTTGTATAATTGTGGAAAACTATATTATGTGTTCCATCGTAAGATCCCCGTATTTTGCGAATTTTTTGCCATACCACTCGTGACGGGGTTTTTCTGTTTACAGTGGACACGAATGTTAGCCAGGACTCTTTCTTGCTGTGCTTTACTACTTGACGTGCTTTAGCTCTGGCTTTTTGAAACTCGATTTTGTGTGTGGGGGTAGGTTGCCTTTTGTATTTATAATAGGCTTTATTTTTTAATGCTATCGCTGTTTTACATTCTTCGTTCCACCAACATACAGTCTTCCTAGAAACAGGGTATATCCTAGGAATAGTGACCTCGGCGGAATTGAAAATCACTTCTGCAAACGAGTTTACTAGTTTGTCAGTATCTGACTGACTGAAATTCATGGGGGATGTTAGATAGGATAAATTGTCAGAGACGTGTGCTCTGAACTTGTTCCAGTTTGCGCATTTTAAATTCCATCGTGGCTGACAGTTAAAACTTAAGGGAATGTTATTTGCATTAGTTAATAAAATTGGGAAATGGTCACTGCCATGTAATTGCTTGGCGACTGTCCATTCAAATTTATCTTGGATATCAGGAGTGATTAATGTTAAGTCGATTGCACTGGAAGTACCGTTGGCTGTACTGAAGTGAGTTTGTGAGGTATCGTTAAGCATATTGAGATTTTCGTTGTGCAAGAGCTGCTCCACTATTTTACCTCTTGCGTTGGTATGCTTACAACCCCATATAGTACTATGGCTATTAAAATCGCCCAGTATAATAAATGGTTTAGGAAGTTGTTGTGTTAACTCCTGCAGTGCATGTAAATCAAGTGGGCTTTTATTTGGTAGATATATGTTGCAAATGGAAATAGGTGTAGGAAGGTTTACTCTAGTGGCAATTGCTTCAAGTTCAGTTGTAAGCGGTATTGCCTGATGTTTGATGCTGTCTTTAACGTAGGTTACTACGCCGCCACTAGCATGGAGGCAGTCCTTGCGGTTTTTGTGATATTGAGTATAACCTCGTAATGATGCAACATAGTTTCCTTTGAAGTTAGTTTCTTGAATGCACATAATTGCAGGGTTATGTTTATTGATCAAGAGTTTAAGAAACTCGAAATTGCCATGGAAACCATTAATATTCCATTGAAGTAAGTTATTCATATGTTAATTTTGTTTATGGGATAAGGTGTTATATCTATGGCGATTAGTTTTCGGGACACATCGGTTTTGTTCGCTCAGAGGCATTGTTGACCTGATTAATGTATTCCAGCAGCTTTTTTTGAATTTTACTACTTCTGGTCTTTATACTACGCTCTGTATAATAGGGATAGACTTTTTGCATTGTGTTCACTAGAGATTCTAGATCTGAAGTGTATTCCAAAGCTATGGGAACAATGTTTGTTACTCCAACACTGTTTTCCATAAAGCTTTGGAACTGGCTGAAGTTTAGTGCATAATTGTGGGTGTCGGCGTCGATAATATGTTTAATTGGTCTGAGAGATTCAGCTATTGACGAAATAAGGTTTGCTTTCTTAATCTTCTTAGCCTGCTGTGAAGCGAGGAGGTGCCGCGCTTCTTTTCCATAAGCATTATCCTCTGAATCAGTTGTGCTGTTTGATATTGGTCGTTTAGGTCTTGTTTGTGTTTCCATTAGCATAGGTTCTGGGGAATTGTTGCGTTCGTCTTGAAATGGCAGGATGGGCTCAGGGGTAGAAGTGAGGTTAGGTGATTGCTGCTGTTCAGTATCTTTTCCTTTAGGAGGGGAAGGGGGACGGTCCTGGAGGTTTTTGGTAGCGGTAGGCAATTCAGGAAACATGTCTTTGTTTAAGACCTGAGGAGTAGTTTCTTGTATACCGTCAGCTTCACGGCAATGTTTTGCAAAGTGGCCTTCCTGCTTACAGATGAAGCAGGTAGGGGTATCCGCTGTTAGGTATATCCAATATTTAGTGCCTTCATATAGGATCTGTATGCTTGGAGGTAATTTCTCCACATCATTGGGTGGAATATAAAACTGACGTCTGAAACTAAGGATATGGGAAAGTCCTGGCTCTGAAATGCCAGCTCTTAAGTAGGTAATGTTTGACATTAGTTTAATTCCATATGCATTTAGCTGAGTTTCTATGAGTGAGTTTGGTATAACTGGACACACATTTGAAAGAACGATTCTTTTGTTTGGAGTAATTAGAGGACGGACCTGAAGAGTAACATTGTTTATATTTATTTTAGGATGTTTGGTAACCAGTGATTCTGCTACTTTAGATGACGTTAGGTATATGCATATTCTGGAGTTCGAGATCCGTGAGATAAACTTTATGTTACTTGGTTCAGTTAATTTACTTACTGCGAGAGCGTAGTCTCTGATGGTAAGTCCGTCATGGGAGTCAATGATGATAGCTTCTTCTTTCTTAGGAGAAGTCTGAGTAACTGTAGCATAGCTGGAGTTTCTTGTAGCACTGTTGCTCATGGTGGTTGTGTCGACGTTGTGAGACGGTAGACTGCTGTACTCAGCAGCTGCCATTGCTTCTGATGGTGTACACTAGTTTGCTGTGTGAGGATTTTTAATAATGTCTTACTAACCCGCTTGTTATACTCGTTTAATTGTTAACATACGAGAAAGCATATTTAGTAGACTCGTTCTACTTATCCGTTATGTACGGTGAGCGTCTTTTGGATTCAGATTATTGATGTGTATCGGAGAACGTTTAAAAGTTGATTTCTTTGCTGTCACGGCCTCCTGTGATCTCCAAAAGCCATTTTTGATTG
Organism: Tenodera sinensis; assembly: GCA_030765045.1. Lineage (NCBI taxonomy): Eukaryota > Metazoa > Arthropoda > Insecta > Mantodea > Mantidae > Tenodera > Tenodera sinensis. The sequence continues at coordinate 40,730,670 of CM060969.1, read as the reverse complement.
AGTTGATTTTTGTTCCTAGAAGTGCCAGGAACTATAACTCCACCATCAAGACAATTAGCACTACCAATACTGCCCCACTACCATCGCCACCTCCACGACCACTGCTACCAGTAGTGCCAACATCATATCACCATCACGACCAGCACTATCACTCGTGCCACCACCACCACTACTACCACTATCATTACAATCACCACCACCACCACCATCGCCACCACCACCACCACTATCATTACAATCACCACCACCACCACACCACCAACACCACCACCACCACCACTACTACCACTATCATTACAATCATCACCACACCACCACCACTACTACCACTATCATTACAATCATCACCACACCACCACCGCCACCACCAATATTACTACTATCATCGAAATCAACACCACCAACACCACTACTTTTAGAGAGAGCCAAGGCCGAAGGCAACTCTACTACATCCAAACAAAAGGGCGATAATGGGCCTGACACGTGTTTAACATACCACGATCCTCCCCGATATTTAGGCTGGATCCTTAATTATTAATGGCTGCTACTTCTCATTTAAGTAGCTCCAAAGCACTTTCTGACTGACGGTAACCCTTATGGAACTCCCAGCATGAGAGTACGAGAAAATCTTAATCTCTTCTACTCCGCAAGAAGTTCTTACATTACAGGAAGGTTTCTGGGTCAGTGGTATAATGAGCAAGGGTAAACATCAACCTTCCGTTGCCTAACATCTCTAGGGCTTATAATGAGTAGGCAAACTATTGTTGTCGCAGGAATAGGTTCTATATTCGTCCTCCGACGGCGGGAGAAAGAACTAAGGTATAAGAGTACCACTTAGTAAGAAAAGGCTAACAAGGGACAAAATACTTTAAGTATGTGTTTTGGAAATGTGTATCAGGATACCTTTGCAAATATCTGCCATGGTTACACTTCATGTAAAATTTTAAAAAGCGTTCAAAAGAGATGCCTCTTACTGGTTAAGAACTTTAAGAACTACAGATAAATGCGGACGTATCTTTATTGCTTGGGATGGAATCTACAGTTAAAATAACCCTCACAAATGTGTGTGTTCCGCAAAAAAAAAAAAAAAAAAAAAAGAGGCAATATTTATCACTTTTATCAAGAGCAGCACCCATTTGAACTTTTTCTAAGTTCTACTACTTGACACCTAAGGTTGTTAGCATTTTGTTATTTTGAAGAATAGTATTAGTAGTTGTAGTAGTGGTAACAATAACAGTAATAATAGATAATTTAACTGAAGATAAATATCACGAATGTAGCATAAAATACTAATTTTAAAACGCCGAAGAGAGGATAATTTCAAAGCCATTACATGGCGAGTAGCTCTTTAAAGATTTTCCTTTCGTTTAAGCCTGGTGTATTTTACTGTTCCCATTGTACCTACAAGGAAATGTGTAATAAAATGTTTATGTAGATTAACACAAAGTAGGTATATACCTATAATACGCTTTTGAAGCAAGCGTGAGAAAATCATGTGGGTGCAAGAAAACAGAATTAAGTAATTAATTAATTTATTTATTTATTTATTGTAATTTCTACAGTTGCGTTAACTGCTATCTCCAAAGGGTCTTTGGTTGAAACATTTACTTATTACTTTTTGCAGCTTTTTTGAGATTAGGTTATTATAGTAAGTACAGAAGTACTGTGGTATTCGACCCAAGAATTCGATGTTGAGATTTCACCGGAAATGTTTGTTTTGAGAACCCTGAATTTTAAAAAATAATTATTTTTAGAAAAATGTCCGGGTGTGTATGTGTGTCTGTGTGTGTCTGTGAACAGCATAACTCTTCTCCACTTCATGGCATAGGCAGTCAAGTGCCTGTTCCGAAACAGCATAAATCAAAAAACGAAAAGTCGATTAAATACCAAAGTTGGTGTTTAAGTTTAACATCTTTCAGGGATGCGACACACGATTTTTAAGAAAATTCCTCCAGCCTAAACCAACCTTTGAATGGAAAATTTTTGGAAAATTTTGATTTTCTCAAAAATGGCTCTAAACTTTTTCATTAAAATGCCATGTGTTCAAGATCTTTTTATAGTAAATTAAATTTTTAATTTTAATTTTCTAGCTATAGCCCTTGTAGTCCTGTTTACTCTTGATGAATTTTGCATAACTGGTAAACCGTATGATACAGACGAAATCTTACTATACAAAAAATGTAGATATAGTTAAAACACACGAGGTATGTCCGAATGCATTTTTTTGTGTAGTAGTCATTTCGGAGATATTCCTTTTTATTTGTGTGAGTGTTGCAATAATTAAGTTTTTCTCAACTGGAAGGTCATTAGTCACTTCTTTATCTCTTGGCCATGTAAAGAGAAGGGAATTTCAAAGCCTTCATATAACGACCAGATTTAAAGATTTGACTCGCTCAAAGTCTACTGTACTCCCCTTGAACCTACAAGAAAATTAGCAATAACTTCTACTAATGTTTATCTCAACTACATGAAGAGAGAGGAATAAGAGTTCTTAAGAATAATTAGCACAAGAACAGTCATCTGAATACAACGCATCAGATTTTTTCTCCCCTTAGGTTATACGTTTTTACTTTCTTTTCATATGCACATCTATATTTCCAGATACTGTGCGGGCTATTAAATAATTCTAATTAAAGAAAACTTCCCACTTCGCCCTGCAAGAATCAATTCCGTGACTCCGGGTTGGAAGTCTGCAGGGTGACCACTCGAATACTGAGGCAGTCTGGACACAGAATTTGGCACCCTGAGATCTTACGTAAATATAAACATTTTTCCACAGTTCATTCAGTAGTCTGCCGCATGTGTGTTCCCTGCTGCATCCCTTCTGAGCTGTTTTCTCACTGCTCTTCTTTGCAACCCCCTCTGCTCACACCTCCTCTCATAGCAACTCCCTCCCTTCCAACCCCCTTTACTTCCCCAATGAATAGGCCCGTGTAATCCATCAAGTCATGCCATGCGTAGGACCAACTTCCTCTCTCTTTTCCCCTTGGTTCTTACATCCCTTTCCTTGCCGCCCTCTATCCTGTTTTTCCGTCTCTGTTTTCTGCCCTGCCTGCCACTCTCATTTTTCTCTCGAGTTCGCTCCATCATTCCCCGTCAAGGCACGTCCGCCTCCTCCACCCCCGAACCACCCTAAACCCCTTCTCCAGCGACCGCCCTAACGACGTTGCCGAATTTACTCCATACACTTACAATGTTACCTAATTATTATGCAACTGCAGGTGATGAAGAGCTTTGTAAAAGATTTAAATGTGCGAGGGGGAAAGAAAGTGATACAGAGAAAGGAAATAGTAGGATTATGTCGTGATTATAAATCTGTGTTTCTTTGGGATGCGAAGAAATCTAGAGCAACTTTTCTCAAACCTTGATTAATAAGTTAGTTATATCTATGTTTAGAAATGTTTGCCAAATCTCTGGAATTGATTACAGGCAACCTATGGAAAAATTATCCTATTAATATTTCTCTAGCCTAAGAAAGAAATAAAAAAAATTATTGTTGAATATTACTGACTTCCTAAGATAAGCGTTTTGAAAATTCTTTATATTTATAAAATACATATTTGGAGATTTAAGAATTTACATTTGTAAAATGCCGAGTCTGGGTAGTGGAATTTATATCTAACATTAACGAATCGGTTTAGAAGAAAAACTAAGTTATGCAAATAAATATTTTAAAGTATTTTCACATGGAATAGGTTTAATTGAGAGTAATCCTATGTAGAGAAATTATCACCGAGAATTCACCGGCAATACGTTTGAAGATTCCCTGATTAAAAATAATGAAAAAGAAAAATAGGAAAAGGTATCTGTGTGTGTCTGTAAGAGCATGACTCCAAATTCAATAGCCGATGAACTCAAATTTGGTGTCTGAGTTAGACGTCATCTACGAATGCAACACTAAGGAAAAGAACAAAAGCAAAGAATCCAAACTACCCTTTAAACATCTGACTATCGCTTTAATCTGCCAAGTTAAAAGGTATGCGGCTCGCAGTGGGAATGTCCCGGATTCGATTCCAATTGATCGCCCGCACTGACCTTCTGTCTGCCATCTGTAGTCTTCTGTTGTTCCTTCATTTTATCCGTTCCTCCTTGGGGTGGTACCCGCATTAGATCTAAGTAGGTCGCAGTGCTGAGTGACTCCATCTGTTGTGAAACTACAGAGCCAATGAACTAAGAACCAATTGCGAGGTGCTTTTCACTGGGCGTGCGGGCACATGATTCCGCGTTGCTGCTGCAATTAAGGTCTCGCTACTGCCGCAGCTTTGCTCTCTCATTGACTTTAGGTGTCCATACAGTCCAGAAATTTAAAAAAAAAGAAAAATAGCCACCACTTCACAATGTGAACTACGGAGAGGGATGAACAGTTTATTAAAGAGATGTCAATAATACATGGACAATGAAGGTGGTCAGCTTCAGCATCTCCTTTCATAAAGTTGGCAAATAAAGCCATTAAAGTGGTCTGTGGTTGCATGATAGCATCTATGATAGCCCCATCACTGTAATAATGAACATGACTGCAATATTTAGAAAATTACAAATTGCCTTTAAAAAGGATAAAATGAAGTAGATTTACCTGTATTTTTTAAAACAGGAGATTTTGCATTTTTGTAATTCACCTAAAGTAGGAAAGTAGATGTGCAAAAAGTAAGATTTTCAAAAAAATAGATCTGGTAACACTGCTCCCGATATATCTACATCTACATCTAACACTTTAACCTATTCTCATTATATCTACAACGAATTGTGTAAATGTGTAATGAAAGTTGACCTCTGTTAACTTAAGCACCCAGAAAAAAATCTCATGTGTTGTACTCATATGATTTTCTCTACTCTTGCACAAACTATTCTTACCAACTCTTATTCCTCTAGCTTCTTCATGTTAATCGAGATACACATTTGTAGAATTGCTAATTTTCTTGTGGGTGCAAGGGAAATACAGTAGGGTTTGAGCAACAGTCAAATTTTTAACAGTGGTTGCTATACCATGAGTTGAAGTTTCGTTCTCTTTGCACGGATAAGAGATAAGAGTGAAGAATGACCTTACATTTGAGAAGAGTATAAGTGTTGCAAAATTAACACAAATGATTCACTCCACATAAAACGCATTTGGACGCAACTTGTGTGTTTTAACGAGACCTACATTTTTTGTATAGGTAGTAAGATTTAGCCTATCCCTTATGGTTTACCAGTTACACAAGTAAACAGGACTACTATAGCCAGAAAATTCAAAGCATATCTAGTTTTCATTTGCCATAATAATATTTTAAACATATGGCATTTTCATCAAAATCGTTAGAGGCATTTTCGAGAAATTCAAAATTTTCTATGTAAAGGGTAATCTAGGGTGGAGGAATGTTCTTAAAAATCTTCGTGTCGCATCCTTGAGAAATATTAAACTTAAATACCAACTTTGATTTTTAAGCGACATTTCGTTTTTGGGGTTATGTCGTTCACAGACTGACATGACATACAGATAGACACACACACACACACACACACACACACACACACACACACACACACACACGCACACACACACGAACCTTTTTCTAAAAAAGTTTTTGGATTCAGGGGCTGCTGCGCAAGGGGTTCTGGGTTCGATTTCCGGCAGGAGGGTAGGAATTTTTCTCCAGCCAAGATTATTCCTCATCCTTCCCTGAGCCAGGAATCATAATGGCAGCGCCGTGGCTGAGTGGTTAGACCGTTCGCCTACCACCTAGGTGATCCCAGTGACCCGCATGTGGTATTCGTGGTGGACGAAGTGGCGTCCGGGCGGGTTTTCTCTGGGTTCTGCGGTTTCCTCCGCCATTCATTCCACCAATTGCTCCATTATCACCCTTCCAATCATGCATTTCGCCTGCATTTTATATCATCCTCTTCCTCACTATCATACCTGGTGCTTGGCTGACCACCTGTTTCCAGGTGTTCACTCTGTCTGGTCCAGAGGTCCCTCTGCTTTCCGACAGGCGTCTGACCCTAGGCACTGGCTTGTAAGTTTTGGGGAGGGTAATTAGGGAATGAAGAAAGAAGGATTCAGGGGGTCTCAAAACATATTTTCCGTGAAATCTCGATATCGAATTTTTCGGTGAAATACACTACTTCCCCTACTTACTATACGGTAGCAGAGAAAGTAGAAATGGATGCCGATATGTATGAAGTTGATACATTTCAACACCTGCTGACTGATCAGTATGAAAATTGGCACATTTAAGTGCTTTTTCATGAAGAATGTTCTTATGCTATTTTACAATGCAAACCACATGGTTTTCTCTATTCGCTTTTCTTTTAGTAACGCATTCACATGCCATTCTCCACTCGTCCTTCAACATAAAATTCATAACATTTTCTAATTGAAATAGAAATGCAACCTATTACCTTCAAATGATTTTCTCTACTCACTTTTCTTTTACGTAACACATTCACATATCCTTGTGTACTCGCTCTTCAATACACGATCCATACAGTTTCTATATAATTGAAATACAAATGCAATTTATTACATGTATATGGTTTTCTCGCTTAGATAATGGTTGTTCAACAGCGCTTTTACACAGTGCATTTCGGTTTATTTATTTATTTTCTTTGCAATACTCTAAGAGTTTTAACAAATTATTTAAGTGTATTAAATAATATTTTAAATGCCTCCAAAGAAATACAAGGCTGTTTGGCATGTGCAACCTAAGGCTAAAACTTGCAGGAGTGAATCACTTACATTTCAGTTAGTAGTAATAGAAAATTGTACATCTGACGTATGACTACATAGGTATGACTGTGTTAAGTACGAGCAGGTAATTAGCAATATCTGAGGTGAGATGATCCTGTCAGTGTTATCTGTCTAGATATAAACAAAACAATAGGAATAATGTTACCCATTAATTACAAATTCTATTTCCACCTCTGTAAGTTCTTGTACACTTATCTGATAATTGAGGCGGCGAAAAAAGTCTCCTAAGGTTCGCCGTGGGAGCTGGGTCAGCGAATCGTTCTGTCATAACTTAAGTATGTATGAGGCTAAACCGCGAGTAATTTCCATTTCATTAAAATACCCTACTGCGTTGAGCTATTATCATCATCAAGACGTGACTGTGACGCTAGACCCTTCAGATTGTCATCTCTTGGCCCCAACGTCTTAATTCCTTTACTGCCTCGGCCCGCGCATGCGCCTGCATGAGTTATATATACAGTCCAATTAACCTACAGGAATTCGAATTTGTCTTACTCTGCGCGAAATCAGATTACGGACGAGAAGAATTGCCTAGCATGACCTAGAGGAAAAGGTATGCGTATTTTAAGTGTGTAATTTTTGTGTGTAAGCTGGTAAATACTATCAGTAACATTTACATGGAGGGGGGCACCTGGCAAATTATGTTAACTAAAAGATGTAAAGATATCCAACGAGGCTATGGTTTACTATATAATAATAGGGGGACTTCTTACTCGAATTTGTTGCGAAATAAATGCTGCAATCCATCTTATTACAATTTACTCTTGCATCAAGTACGCACAAGTAAGCTAAGAATATACAATCTAGTCCTGGCTTCGATTTTCTTTAATTTACTTGATATTATCTTCACTCTCGATAAATTTAACTATTAGTCACAGAGCGGGATGGCTCAGGCAGTAACGTCTGTGGCCCTCATTCGGGAGGTCGTGGGTTCGATTCCGGTAGCCGCGCACTCTGGTACCGGTTTTTCCGTGGTTTCCCTATGTCACTTAGGCTAGGGTGCATTAACCTCTTCTACACGGATTCTTTTCCCTCGCTTACTCATTTCCCTCCCTTGTCATCTTTCAGTTTTGGTTGGTAGTGCGGTACGTTTCGGCGAATGCGGAAATATGGCGTAGTTGTGTGCACTCTCCCTAGCCTTCCCTGAAAGTTTCTGCCTGGGCCGCAAAGGTCGCCTCGTCGCCCTTTCCCTGGATAGAGGAAACACTTCGGTTGTGCAGTGTTAATATATGCAACTGTTAGAGACTTCTGTGCGTCTTTGGGCTTCGCTGGCTCCACTACTTGACAAGCCTACACATAAGTCTAAGTCAAAATACTCAACTTAAATACCAAGTTGGTATTTTAGTTCAGCAGCTTCTAAATGCGGGCGAAGATTTTTGAGAAAATCGCCCTTCCAAAAAGAAACTACGCATGAAAAAATTAAGTTATTTTTAATTTTCACTGTAACGACATTCATTACAATACCACACGTTCAAGATATGTTATTTGTTAAAGGTATGGGTATGTTGCAGAAGAAACCTTTGTAAATATTGAAAATATGTACAAATATGTGTAAAGGTACACGTGCAGCCATGGAATGGACCCGAAATTGAGACAGAGGCCACGTAGGCAATAGATCCAGAAGAGGGGCGTGAGAGACAAACTCAAAAGTCGAGAGATGACGTGAGCAACAAGACGGAGTCCATAACGATTCCCGATTGAACCACTAGACGCCGCTCAAGTTTGTCCACAAGCCCCAGTCCCCGGAAGTACCTTAAAGGAAGCCATTTACAGAGGGCGAGTCCATCAGCAGTCTGACTGACGCCAGGGAGGAACTTTCACGATGTGTAGAACTAAGAAAAAAAGTGAATGCAAAGAAACTCCCTATATAAGGCATTAAGAGTAGATGTAGGAAAACTTATTTAAAAATTGTAATTTTTTTTGTCTTCATTAAAAGTAGTTTAACTATTGGGATTGAGTTCCTGAAGTTTTACGCTTGTATCATTAATCTATGTGTTAGCAAGCAATTTAAGTAGCAATGAATGTTACTATGGCACGTCCCCTTTTTACTTCTTCTATAAAAGAGTGCTATTTTTTTACTTTTTGCTGTGTTGACTGTGAGCTTGTTAAATATTGTTTATGCGCCTTTAAAAGGCTGTGAACAAGATGGCGAAACGCGTTTATTGAGGTGAAGTGTTTCATTTTGAAACATTTCTACAACAATGAAAATCAAAGCAAATCTTAACTCAACTTTTCTAGTTTGCATTTTTTCATATTTAAGGTGCATTTTCTCCCAAACTATTGTATGTACAATTATTAAATTTGGCAGTTTGATAGCAACGGTCCTACTGCTAAATCTCATGAACAGAATTTCAAAAGATATTTTTTTTAAACGTGGATAAGATTTTATTTTAATGGTTTTTCAAGAATTATTGCAAAGTAACATACTATTTTTATCTCAAAAACGATAACAATATAAAATTATGTCCCACAGGATTATGTACTGCATATTGAAGATAACTGATAACAATCTTTAATGAAGTATCTGATGTAGTTTCTGAGAAAATGCATAATACAACTCAAAGATATTAAAAAGGCTGAAAAAATTACACAGTATGTAAACAAACATGAGTAATTACCCCGCAAAATGCAGTTTTCTTAGTTAGAAAATGTGGAAGTTATAAATAATTTTTTGTGGTGATATTTTTTTACATACTTTCCGCCAGATTATTCATAAAATTAAAGATAAAAATAAAGAAAATGTAAATCCACATAATATAATAAATTATTCCCAAACGCACCGATCTTAGTCCTTCACCTGTAATAGACTTATGAAGGAAATTGTGGGTACAGGAAGTGATGAACAAGAAAGTCGTGGTGGAAAAGGAGTACGCCAGTACTCCGCTACCAATCCGGGCAAACCACGAAAAGCTCATGGTTGGAGTGAGTGGAATGGAACTCGATAACTCTCGACTGGGAGTGTCATACGTTACCACAGAGCCACCTCGCTCAGTACCAATATATGTACTACATATAATGAAGTTATTATTCTATTGGTAAGTAATAGAATCTCAATAAAATATGTTGTTCGGAATTTTGGAACTGTAGCCCTAAGGCTGCTGCCCCCGTCGAATCGATTCACAACTGAACTGCTAAGTCATAACTGATATGCACTCACTGAATGCTCACTGCCACTTCCAGCTGAAAAGGTAACGTTTTAAACACTCAATTCAATTCAACTGTCACCGACGATATGACTTTTTAACATAACTGATTGACTGGCTGACTGACTGGATGACTGAGTGACTGACGACTGACTGGCTGGTTAACTGACTGACTGGCTGACTGACTGAGTGTCTGAATGGTTGACAAACTAACTAGCTGACTGACAACTGATTGGCAGGCTGACTGACTAACTGATTGAATTACTGACTGACTAGCTGACTAACTGACTGGCACCTGCCTGCTGTACAAGGGATCCCGGGTTCAATTCCCGGTTGAGAGTGGGAATTTTTCTGCCTTCTTAGACTAGAAGTTTGAATGAAGTGTGTATATGTGAGTGAATTTAACTTACGAAATTCCTGAGGACCCAACACCCATTGTTAAATGAGTAACACCTTGCCGATTGGCAATACGTTCCACAGGAGAGGCCGCCGATATCACTTATGGACTTACAGGTGGGATATAAATGTAACAAATAAACCCTAGGCCGAACTTTTCCAAGTTTGAACTCAAAAAGTTTTTTAAAATAAAGTTAGGCTAATATGTGCATTATAAATATTCACATCAATGCAAAAGGTGCTTCATCAGATTTACGCTTTGTTGATACAAAATGAATCTCTAAGTCTTTGATATGCGTACATGTGCCATACCTTCCCGCCAAAAGAATGTTTTCTACGAATTAGCCAAGCTAATTCCTGTTACCTCCTTCACATTCAAGACCCTGAAAATTTTCTCTCTCCTGATTCTTGACTGTCCGCCGTTGTCTTTTTATATGGATGACATAAAGATATCCTTGTTCGCCTTGAGAGACCTTCTGAAGGCATTCACTATCTACTGTTTCCCTCTCTTTTGACAATATTTTATTTCCTCCCACCTTACCTTCCTTTATTTTGCTTGGATTTCATCATATCTTGTTTTGTATTGCAACGTGATGTTCAAAGATAAGTTTTATTGTTCTTCATCAACTCTTCAAAGTAACAGTGATTGCACAATTAAATATTCGTATTAGCGTTCTCTTAATTTTAGATAATTTGTACTTTTCTGTTATTTAAATTTTTTTGCGAATTCTGTAATTTATTTTGTGTCAAATAATTAACTACTTTAGCTTTCTTTCCATAATTATTGTTCCCAGAATAAACTTCTATCGTGTATACAAGATTTCATTTTATATTAATTTGTACGCCGACTTAAAGGATGGACAGGCCTGTGTAACCCTTCCTTAGGCTAGTGTTGCAAAAATTTGTTGCAGCTTCCTCTTTTGTGAAAACCCTTGTTTGAACTTACTGTGTTTCAGTGGGTTTTCCTAACTTGCTTATTTCCCGGTTACAAAATGATCTGAAGATGGAAGGGTGGATATAGATTATACAAAAGAAAGAGAAATTTTATGTACTACGACCTACATAGATATATGACCAGGTATAGCGCATTGAAAGCTTACCAAAGAGAGCTGCCCAAGACATCGGTGTTATTCTCATAATGTGGGGTTACCTCACTTGATTGAAGGTTACATACCACTTCCGCTCCCGCATTGTACCTACCGCTTCCACTGTCTACTGCCCCCTCTAAGCATTCACTGCGATATGCACACCCCGAGACGTTGTTGGATACTGGCACTCGTTTACAAATCCAATCACCCTGGTTGAGGCGAGACGCTGTGGTTCGAAACCAGTGTTCTGCATATCCTACAGATTGGCAAGATTTTGTTGCGCCAGCTCTAACATCCATAAAAAGGAAAGTATGAAGCAAAAGGAGAACGGGAGGTTACAGGTCGCAGGAAGGCAGATGTGGACATGATTCCACTACTTATATGATTTGAGGGACTGGCCGGTTCTCTGAGATGGATAAAAACGAGGCCGAGGCCTGGTAGCTAGTAGGTGTGTGGGAGAGTGGACGGGGTTAAATTATCATGCAGAGGAAATGACAATCGTCAGTTCTCCCCATAAACTTTGGTAGCGCATGGGGACGAATTGTGGATACATTAGGAATGAAAAATGCTCGCATTTAAATTAGTAACCTCATTTGTAAATTTCCTGGTCTATGTATACTTCAAAAAATAAATCTACAACTTAATTTAAGTCACGTAACAGAACACATGCAAGCTGTTAGGGGTGTAAGTACAGATATTTGTGTTGGTAATTAAGGATGGGTAATGAACAATCTTATGTTAAATTTGCTTCGTTTGCGGAGCTATAATTTTACTTATTAGGAGTAGTATGTTTTCAAGTTGGTTAATACCTCCAAGCAAGATGTTACGCAGAGTAAGTAGGTCTAGCGACAAAGAATGTTGTTTCGAATGCTTTCTGCAAGGCCAATGAACTCACACTACCTAGACCTCTTAGGTCGCGCACTGAAGTGTGAAGCAAAACGGATAATCTATACTGACTCATTCATAACAAAACACAACTGATTCGTCGAATCGATTTACAACTGAACTGCTAACTCATAACTGAACTGCACTCACTGAACGCTCACTACTACTTCCCACAGTGAAAGAGTTGAAGTCAATTAAGACAGAAGTATGTCCAGCAAATCGGAGAAAACATTACTAAGGAAAATATCATAACAAAAATGCATGAAAACGAAAAGAAATGGACAACTATTGTTGAGATGATAACCAATATTCTCAAAGATAAGGAAAAGGACGAACTATGGGAATAAGAATGGATGCCACATATACGACGTTATGCCGAAAGGCGGTCCCATGATGTCCACAGAACAGATAGGGATGTTTTAGTTGGTAAAAACCCAACTCCTCACAAAGAGTAATGACTTTTGAAGATTTTTCCCTTATCAAAAAAAAAAAAAAAAAAAAAAAAAAAAAAAAAAAAAAAGAACCACTGAAAGGCTAGCGTTTTAACCACAGCTCAATCCGACTGACACCGACGACAAACCTCTTCAGCGCAATTGACTGCCTGACTGGATGACTGAATGACTGACTGATTGGCTGACTGACTGGCTGACTGACTGACTGATTGGCTGACTAGCTGGCTGACTGGCTGACTAAATGACTAGCTGACTGACTGACTGACTGACTGACTGACTGACTGACTGACTGACTGAACTCCAAACTTATATGAACTAGTATATGAAAGCTCGAGTTTATCTTGTTTTAGAAATAAATTTATTTCTCTTTCTCCACTGCAAGTACTCGTAAATTTAGAAAATATTGCATATTCATTATAATAAATGCTGAACTGCTTTGATCATAATTAATAGATGCATTTATTATTTTCACTGCAGCCTTATGAAGCTCAACATTGACAAAGTAATTTATCATTCAACTTGTTAATCCATCGTTTAGAATAATTGAATGGTGTGCATAAGATATAATTGAATTATTGAGGAGATTAATTAAAGAGACGTAAGGAGGAAACGCCCAGAGATAATATGGAAACACTAATAAAATGATAGGTGGAGACCTTAGCCAACTGATCCTTGTTGACATCTAATAAGAGTGCCTGTTGTATGACTAGATTATTTGTATGCAGTTTCACATGCCTAACTGGAAGACTAGCTCTGATTGATACTGATTTTATTGAACCCAGATCTTACGTGAGTTAGAAAACAGAACAAAAATTCCCAAATCAAAATTTGCATTTGTGCTGGTAGAAATGTTTATAAATTATTACCATTAATGAGTATATTAAAACTAAAATATGGTGTATTGAATTGAAGGCAACATTATTTACCAAAATAAATTTTATAATTTTTTATAATTAACTTCTGAAGAATGATTTTATAATCATCATTTGCTGTCTATATTAAAACACTGTTTTAAATTGTTATGTTCCCGAGATGATGATATCAAACTGTATTCTGTTTCATGTTCTCTCACAAATTACACATCAATATTGAAATTTCTCCATAACACTACACTTTGCACCTCTAATACCTATAACACTTTTCACTTTTCCTCTAATGGTTTATTTTGTATGTTTACACTAGTATCAGGTTTTGCTTCTTTTGAATGTTCATTTTTAGTTTCACTATGACTAAGACTTTATTACCTTTTTCTTTTTTAAAGTAAACTTATCCACCACTTCTAAAAACCACACAGATAGTGTATATTTGACAAGAATGAGTGAATCACGCAGACTAGATCAGAAATGAGCTGCTTTAGCTGAAAGGAAATATTTAATCGACTTCTCGTATTTGATTATACTATTGACAGACACTTAGGACATTTTTCTAAGCGTAGTTTATTTGTGCCCATAAACATATGTGGGGTTGTTACTATTCATTGGTAGCAACTGAGAGCAAAAACAGAGGAACGTTTGATTATATGAAGACGATATGTGATTGCCGCCTTCTAATTACGCATTTTCAACGATTTTGAGCATTTAGAAGTTATTAAATTGAAATTGGGCTACATGAATACGAAAATCCCTGCCAACCTAGATAATTTTTAGCAAATGCTTTAAGTCTATCTCATGGAAGCTGAGGGCTTTTCAAGTGTTCAAAGAATTCTGTAAACCACCTGAATGGTTTACGCAATTACACTATTAACACATACACTTACATACACACAACTGTAAGTATGTACAATGCTTGGTCATCTCATACTGACATCCCAGATATTCCAGATATATATATTAAAGGTTTTGAAAATGTGGATTGCATTCCGCTTGACATTTTGAACAAAGGCAAGAGTGCTGAGAGATTATTAGTTCCAGAACAATTAGAAAGATGTTTACGAAAAAGAATGTGAAAAGTTTTGTTGATGAGGTGATTCTTGTGATTGAATGTCACTGCACTTGTGAGAGTCACGATTCCAGGTTTTCTTACAGGCACAATGGAGAAAATTATGTTGTGGCATTGATGACATCATTCCTGTCTTGTTGCCATGGTAATTAGCCATGTCATTCATTTTCTGGCACTGACGCCTCATGCTGTCATAAGCCATTTTAATGCTAGAATTGTATAAATTACCTTTGCAAATTGCACCATACAACATGTGCACCTATATTAAGAAGGTATATAAGTTAGACTTTATGTTTTTCAACTCTATGTTACTATACGTCTGCTAAATGTTAACAGAATTTAATTAGAATTTTATTGTAAAGAGTGAAAACAGTGAAACAAAGTATCGAAATGAAAATGGACTTTATTTTGAAACAGATTTCTAAGAGCAAATGAACACATTTAAGTACAGAAGTAGAAAAATGCTTTATAGGGGAATTGAAAGTATTTAAGGTACCCTGGGACTGGAAAATGACCAGAAAATTATGACGATTTTTAGGTTTATGCTTTTGTATTCCCCAAACCTTCAACCATCGGTTGCAGTGATTTTTTTTTTAGATTCCACCATTTTTAAAGATCTAGCACAGGCTTTAAATGCAATGTGCGTTACATTTAAATGACCCCTTTCTGCTTAAATTTGAACAAAATATGGGCCAAAAAGGATTCAAAAACACAAAATTCAGTGGAAAGAAGTGGTTAAGGGAAATCGATTACTAGATAAAAGCGAGAAGGTGTGACAAACAGGTAATGTGTGAAGAAAATTTAGTTTTTTTTCGAATTTACATTTTTAAATTAACTATCTGCTCCATGCGCATTGAATTTTGTGCTATGCTCTTGGAAGTTTTCCAGCATGTGCTCAATTTTTGTGATTTCAACTTCAGCTTTGGTTTCAAAATCTGGAAGTTTGTTTTTGCTGAAATACACATGAAAGTTTAAAAAAAAGTATTTCCAATGTTCATCAAAGTCAAGAAATTAATTACTTTAAAAGGAGTTTTTTTCTACCAGAGGTATGTTACACACTTGGGCTTAATAAAATAATAAAACGGTTATGGTAATTTAGTTTTTGATGGCCATAGAATATT
This sequence comes from Tenodera sinensis, assembly GCA_030765045.1. Classification (NCBI taxonomy): domain Eukaryota; kingdom Metazoa; phylum Arthropoda; class Insecta; order Mantodea; family Mantidae; genus Tenodera; species Tenodera sinensis. The sequence continues at coordinate 40,714,923 of CM060969.1, read as the reverse complement.
TGGAATAATATTAAGATATTTTTGCATTGTGAATAAATTGAATAATTAATTACCTCAAAACTATAAAACAGATTGTGCTGGAACTTTGTGTGGCAGTATAACATAAACACTTTTAAGAATGCACAGTATTGATTTCATATCTACAAAAGTATATAAATTTCACATTTCAGTCTCAGGGACCTTAAGCAGGAAGCTGCTAAGCTGGTTATTGCTTCTTGAGTCAAACGCATAAAGCATTGTTTACCAAAATGGCTGAGCTTTTAGCTATTTGTGTTAGGTGACTGCTAGGGCCATGTAATGCAGATAATCTAGTTTACACCCACTCTGTCTCCCGGGGATATCACCCCAGCAATCAGTACATTCCCCCAGCTTAGGCAAGGCCCCACTGTATATCCAGGTACATGTATAAATCAGAGAAATCAAAACGCCTTGCTTTTTTTTCTTGCAAACCTTACACCATTTCCTTGGATTGGTTACCATAGCAACATTCCCCGCTCGCCGGCTGGTTTGTTTGCCCCTTCCTCCCTCTCACCCTGACTAAGTGGACTTGCTTGTTCTTCGGACAAAGAAAAATGATGATTTCGCGACATGTTGGAAGCTATCTCACTCCATACGAGGTGCTGTGTTCTCCAAGATACAGCGCGCTCCCCCCCTTTTTCATACTACTTGTACCACATCAAAAACTGACAGCCAAGAATTAAACTTGTAAGACAAATGCATATTCTGTGTAGTCTTTGGGCACGTTCGCTATGTAAACCACTCTTGCGAGTGGTTATTTCTGTTCTCTCTATCGATCTTAGTACATCGATTGTATGATGTAGCTCATTCTCTTGGCTCTGGAGTTCTTTGGCAGAGTAAAACAGCATGTATTTTTGTGAATAATACAAGGCATTTTTGGAAGTTCGGTGCAACCATGGAAAACATTTTGCGAATATGTATACAAATGCGAGTGATGATTCAAGATCCAGTCTATATGTGTGTCCGACAGGTGATAGCACTGAAACAGACTATCAATAGACACAGCTCCATGTTGAAAGTATCGAGTTGTGTAAACCGCGCTGCAACACGATGTGGGACTTAAAAATATTCTACTCTGCTAATGCGCTTAGTCATTTTTTCCATGGCTGTGCATCTATAGTTGTGCACATGCGCCAGTAACGTTGGTTCTTTTCTGTTACGAGTTTTCTATTACATACATGTATATCATACCGATTTATTTGTTTGTTTTTCATTTCAGCACAATTTTCTCGCTTACTAACATATAAAATAAAATGAACATAAACACCTGACAAGGTGAAAAATATTACCTAGGTCATGGAATTGAGCAACACCTCATTCACCTTTAAAAAGACAGGAATAAAAGGTTAAAGCTGCATACTAGATGTTCGTCTACGAAGTTGATTTCCGTAAAGAAGGTATATCCTGCTGCATTTTATTGCAACAACACTTAATTTGAGAACATAGCCTTTTCCCAATTTATTTCTTCTTCACTCTAGATTTACAGTTTATCTTCAGACAGGTTAATACACTTTGTCTATTCAGTAACTTTAACAGTTCGTTTTTTAAACCAAATGTTCTTTCTTGGCTCTAGCGTAATCCATAACATCACTCCTTATACACGATGCTCTTTTATCATGAATAAGGCTTGAATATTTTACGAACATCAGCTCTGAAACAACGCAATTTTAATAACACCCCTTCCCACCTTTGAGTGGCTGTTTAAAAATGTTGATACAAAATAAAACCCTTATTAAAAATTAAACTCCCGATACACATAAAGACCCAAACTACTGGAACTTGAATTAAATGCAGAACTTGAAAGAACTCAACAGCCCGGATTAACAACATTTAAGGAATACGACACAGGCTATCTTACTCTTGCACACCTGCTGCTCTCCTAACTACACTCTTTTTCATTACGTGGTGCCTGACACGAGGATCTCTCTTTTCCGCAATGCAGGAACCACAGCACCAATCGGAGATCACGTCTGGCATGACGAGCCATAGTCACATTGTGACGTGGGTGATGTACCCATACCCACTTGACCATGTGCCCATGACTTATGCCGTGTCTTGGCGCGCGCAAATCTGATTCTGGGCGTCGGAAGAGAAAATGCTTAAATGGCTCAATACTTACAATATGTACCTATTACACATATAAACCGCCATGGAAGGGAGCAAAATTCAAACTGGAATACTTTTCATACAAACGTGATACCTTAACCTCTCGTAAACCGAACCATGTGCAATATATATAAAAATAGATCAAAGCAGCAACCTATCAGATAGTTTTCAGATGTCTGATTCAAGTTGGCAATTATTATTATTATTATTATTATTATTATTATTATTATTATTATTATTATTATTATTATTATTATTATTATTATTATTATTATTATTATTATTATTATTATTATTATTGTTGTTGGTGTTGGTGTTGGTGTTGGTGTTGGTGTTGGTGTTGGTGTTGGTGTTGGTGTTGGTGTTGGTGTTGGTGTTGGTGTTGGTGTTGGTGTTGGTGTTGGTGTTGGTGTTGGTGTTGGTGTTGGTGTTGGTGTTGGTGTTGGTGTTGGTGTTGGTGTTGGTGTTGGTGTTGGTGTTGGTGTTGGTGTTGGTGTTGGTGTTGGTGTTGGTGTTGGTGTTGGTGTTGGTGTTGGTGTTGGTGTTGGTGTTGGTGTTGGTGTTGGTGTTGGTGTTGGTGTTGGTGTTGGTGTTGGTGTTGGTGTTGGTGTTGGTGTTGGTGTTGGTGTTGGTGTTGGTGTTGGTGTTGGTGTTGGTGTTGGTGCTGGTGCTGGTGCTGTTGCTGTTGCTCTTGCTGTCGCTATCGCTATTATTATTATTATTATTATTATTATTATTATTATTATTATTATTATTATTATTATTATTATTATTATTATTATTATTATTATTATTATTATTATTATTACTGTTGTTATTGTTGCCTTCATTATACTTTATGTAATATGATTAAGTTTTGTCGACAGAAAATTCCTCAGGAGAATAATATGGAACTAAACTTCTCAGGGGGTGTATGGACCAAAGGTAAATAAATACTACTAATTACTGACCATTTATGTTATTCTACACTTAGAATAATTATTTCCGTGCTCCAGAATACAACACTTTACATTCAAATTTCACATGCTGGGATATTACTTTAACCATGCTTTAAATGGTATACGAGGTAGCTATACAATGAATTTCTGCAGCCAAAATATTGAAAAACGTACGCAGGCAACGATCTTCCAATACACATCGAACATGCGGCGAGTTGTTGCATGAACTTGTCTTAAAGCATTCGGCAGAGATAATAATCATGTAGATTTAGATCTGAAGAGAGAGCCGCCTCCCAATTTAATCATTAAAAACAGGTTGTAATATGAGGAAGTATATGCTCTTAGGCTTCTTTCCAGGCAGCTTCTATCTCGTCTAATTTTTCATCTCTTAGAACTGTTGGGTAAGTTTGGTTTTGTCTAATATGGACAATGTTTATCTGTTTCTAATAAGTAACCTATAAATCGTCAGTTTATTTATTAGGAACTGTAATATCAGAGAATTTCTGTGTAAATTCAGTTGCTCAAGTCAATGAACATGACAAATATGACTGAGCAAAACATAGTACAATACACTCTATGATTACTAAACAGAAACTACACAAAGAAACATGGAGTTTCACTGTTCGCAATGCCAAAAACGTCCAGTAAATGCTAGCATCTGAAGCCGAAATTACGACACTACAAAGGAATAAGAAATTAAAAGAAAATCTATTAAACAAAATAAGAAATAATAGTAAAATAAAAATATTATGAATATACGTTCAAATAAATATACATAAATCATAGAAAAAAGAAGTGAAAGAAATAAGGAGACATCTATTATTCATAGATTTAGAAAACGCGTTTGATAGTGTAAATAGAGAACAACTATGGAATACCCTGGAAAACAAAGATATCCCTAATCAAATAATAGAAACTGTTAAGAGCTCATGCTATGAGACAAATGTGTGTATAGACCCCTTGCTAATTAGAAACAGTAAAACGTTTTTCAAAATAAACCAAGGAGTGAGACAAGGGTGTGCTTTATCACCTATTTTATTTAATATCTATATTGACGACATCCTAATGGAATGGAACAAAAAAACACATTTTAATAAGGAAGGAATATTAATTGACAATAAGGATAGAATAAATGCCCTGTTATTTGCAGACGATGTGTTACTAATGGCAGAATCTGAAAGAGATTTACAAATGTTAGCTTATAAGTTCCAAGTGGTGGCCAATAGTTATAACTGCAAAATATCGGTAAGTAAATTAAAAACAATGTCATTCATAGGTAAATATGGAATAAGAACTAAAATTGTTTTGGAAAATAAAATAGTGGAACCGGTAACACACTTTAAGTATTTGGGGTGTGATATTACATACAAAGAAGATAAAAATATAGAAAACATAATATATAAATTCCAGGCAATATGTGGAACCATTAAAAGAACTTTAAGTCGGAAAACAAGAAAAGACTAAACTGAAATTATATAAAACATTGGCTGTTCCTTCCTTGCTATGTAGAAGCGAAAGTAGGATAATAAAATCAAAGGATGGTAGTAGAATACAGGCAGCGGAAATGTTATTTCTGCGAAATGTGAAAGGATGCACAAGAGCAAAGAATTGTTACATACCTTGAAGAGTTTAATCTGACTATTCCTTCTTTCATTTCCCGTACCTTCAACATAGATGATATACCATGGAGAATAAAATTACCTGTCATCAACACCACTTTGACAAAATATGTGAAGGCTCATACCCAAAAATCTTGTTTTACCATGCTGTTCAAAGAATTGTGTGACACGTATGCCAATTTTGAGCCAATTTATACCGATGGTTCCCGGTGTGACAACAATAATGGCTGTGCGGTGGTTGCTCCTAATCACACCATGACGTATAGTCTACCAGACACCCTCACCATTTTCTCTAGTGAACTGTTTGCTATACGTTTTGCCATGGACTATATATCAAAGAATGGAGACTTCAAATCATTCATTATATACACAGATTCCCTTAGTGCATTAATGGCTATACAACAACGATCTCCTTGCCACACCTTGGTAAGGGAGATACGTGAATTATACAGTGAGCTTATTTCATCAGGTAAACAACTAATCTTGGCATGGATACCATCTCACTGTAACATACCAGGAAATGATCTTGCTGACACTGCCGCAAAAGAAGCTACCAAGCATCCTCCAAGCTTACCAGATCTTAAGCCACCACATGAAGACTATTTACAGCATCTTAAAAGAACTATCCTACACCGATGGAAGACAGATTGGACAACTACATCCAACAGCAAACTGCATGATATCTGTCCAATACCTAACCTGTCCACAACAATTAGAACGCTAACCCGGCGAGACCAGGTGCTAATAACCCGATTATGCATTGGCCACACTGCGCTTACTCACTCCTACATTCTGTCGCGTGAACTTCCTCCTAAATGTACTCTGTGTGATTCTACTCTTACCGTTCAACATCTGCTCACTGTTTGCCCAAGATACACTCACCAGCGACTTCAGTATGGAATTCCTGAGAACCTTCAGCTAGCTTTGGGTGATCAACAAAGTCACAAGAAAATCATCAAGTTCATCAAAGCATGCAAAGTTAATATTTAAATTTATTGTAAACTTCATGATATGTTTCCTCCTTTTTTTCCTCAATGTTTAGTCGCGATATGACTTTTATGTTGAAGCGACTTCAAATAATAAATAAATTAAAAAAAAAAATAAGAAATGAGTCAATGAGAGAGGAACTAAATATTTATAAATTAGAAGACAAAAATAAAACAAATAACAAGAAATGGATTTAATGAGATTTAATGAGAATGAGTGAAGAAAGAATACCTAAGAGGACCTTTCTATATAACCCAAGAGAAGCACGAGATATTGGCCGACCTCACAGAAGATGGACTCCACTGATGACTTCGTCGGAACGGGCTGCATAGCCTAAACCATTTAGAAGAACAAGAATAGATATACATATTACCCGCTTTTTAACTCATCAGGGAAAAGGGTTTTTGCGAGCCCACATGTTTTGTCTCATTTCAGATTTTCCCGTCTCGACTTGCAAAAGTGTCGTTAAAATCATTAGCGACAGTGCCCACGTGACTTCTAGCAGGTAGATGCAGCAGGAAATCAGCGCGAACTTGCTCACGTGTCATAATCCCAGCATTACTCTGGTTAAAATTCCAGGAAATCCTAGGCTCACAGGTTAGAAGAGATGGGGCGCGCCTATGGTTAGCACCCTCGGGTAGTCACTCAGCGCAGGTCGGGCTATATTATTATTATTATTATTATTATTATTATTATTATTATTATTATTATTATTATTATTATTATTATTATTATTATTATTATTATTATTATTATTATTATTATTATTATTATTATTATTATTATTATTATTATTATTATTATTATTATTATTATTATTATTATTATTATTATTATTATTATTATTATTATTATTATTATTATTATTATTATTATTATTATTATTATTATTATTATTATTATTATTATTATTATTATTATTATTATTATTATTATTATTATTATTATTATTATTATTATTATTATTATTATTATTATTATTATTATTATTATTATTATTATTATTATTATTATTATTATTATTATTATTATTATTATTATTATTATTATTATTATTATTATTATTATTATTATTATTATTATTATTATTATTATTATTATTATTATTATTATTATTATTATTATTATTATTATTATTATTATTATTATTATTATTATTATTATTATTATTATTATTATTATTATTATTATTATTATTATTATTATTATTATTATTATTATTATTATTATTATTATTATTATTATTATTATTATTGTTATTGTTATTGTTATTGTTATTGTTATTGTTATTGTTATTGTTATTGTTATTGTTATTGTTATTGTTATTGTTATTGTTATTGTTATTGTTATTGTTATTGTTATTGTTATTGTTATTGTTATTGTTATTGTTATTGTTATTGTTATTGTTATTGTTATTGTTATTGTTATTGTTATTGTTATTGTTATTGTTATTGTTATTGTTATTGTTATTGTTATTGTTATTGTTATTGTTATTGTTATTGTTATTGTTATTGTTATTGTTATTGTTATTGTTATTGTTCTTGTTCTTGTTCTTGTTCTTGTTCTTGTTCTTGTTCTTGTTCTTGTTCTTGTTCTTGTTCTTGTTCTTGTTCTTGTTCTTGTTCTTGTTCTTGTTCTTGTTCTTGTTCTTGTTCTTGTTCTTGTTCTTGTTCTTGTTCTTGTTCTTGTTCTTGTTCTTGTTCTTGTTCTTGTTCTTGTTCTTGTTCTTGTTCTTGTTCTTGTTCTTGTTCTTGTTCTTGTTCTTGTTCTTGTTCTTGTTCTTGTTCTTGTTCTTGTTCTTGTTCTTGTTCTTGTTCTTGTTCTTGTTCTTGTTCTTGTTCTTGTTCTTGTTCTTGTTCTTGTTCTTGTTCTTGTTCTTGTTCTTGTTCTTGTTCTTGTTCTTGTTCTTGTTCTTGTTCTTGTTCTTGTTCTTGTTCTTGTTCTTGTTCTTGTTCTTGTTCTTGTTCTTGTTCTTGTTCTTGTTCTTGTTCTTGTTCTTGTTCTTGTTCTTGTTCTTGTTCTTGTTCTTGTTCTTGTTCTTGTTCTTGTTCTTGTTCTTGTTCTTGTTCTTGTTCTTGTTCTTGTTCTTGTTCTTGTTGTTGTTGTTGTTGTTGTTGTTGTTGTTGTTGTTGTTGTTGTTGTTGTTGTTGTTGTTGTTATTGTTGTTATTGTTGTTATTGTTGTTATTGTTGTTATTGTTGTTATTGTTGTTATTGTTGTTATTGTTGTTATTGTTGTTATTGTTGTTATTGTTGTTATTGTTGTTATTGTTGTTATTGTTGTTATTGTTGTTATTGTTGTTATTGTTGTTATTGTTGTTATTGTTGTTATTGTTGTTATTGTTGTTATTGTTGTTATTGTTGTTATTGTTGTTATTGTTGTTATTGTTGTTATTGTTGTTATTGTTGTTATTGTTGTTATTGTTGTTATTGTTGTTATTGTTGTTATTGTTGTTATTGTTGTTATTGTTGTTATTGTTGTTATTGTTGTTATACTTTTCAGACCAGCTTGTATTATCTCTGAGGCTTGCTGTAGTAACATTTGTCAGGTTATGTCAGTTTAAATTTAACTTCATTAAAAATATCATATCAAATTAATGGGAGTTAACTGGAGTAGAGATGTGAGGGACAACATTTGGTACAGAATCGACATTTGTATGAAGTAAATGGATTTTCACTAAGTGATGTAGGACCTTCAGAGGAAGATGTTGATGTTTCCCAAACTAAATCTGATCATCTGTTTTTTGCTTATATATAATTAATGTATATTACGTCATTATCTTGATGGATTTTTAAAATAAGTTATGTAAACAGGTACAATCGTCAACCCTAACTGTGTTAATATTTTAACTATGGTAGACTAAAATTTAATGGCTTTACTATTACGCAAATACATTTTGAGGGAACAAATTATGTTTATATCACCGGTTTTTGCAGCGTGATTTCACAGCGTGTTCAATTATACAACGCACCAAGGTGTGATAAGCCTCTGATTGGATGTTGTATTGAGCCATCCAAATGTTTGTGGCCGTAAAAGAAAAACATTATATATGCTATTTGCTTTATGTGATGGATTTAATTTATCCAAAAAAGGTCACTTAATCTCTTTTTTCTTTTTGAAATAATGAAAGGAAAGTTCAAAGGTATTGATGTTATAACCACTTTTATATAAGACATTGTCAAACACGCGTGCTACCCTAGATTAATGCATCAGTTGTTAATATCACAAAGATGAGGTAGTGAATCCTGAGAAAAGAGTCCTATCACAAATATGTAATACCCCAACAACACTGTTACGTATCTAAACCACCATAAACAACACCGTCAGCTCCCCTCAACCCATTAGCAACCGCCAGAAGTCGCGCCAAGTTTACAACTCACATTGTTTTATTATGAAAGTTATTAACTGTTTAACCCTCTGTTAATAATCTCGAGGCGCAACAGTCCATTCAGGCCTAACACCTACCGCCCGGTCGCTGCGTCCCCGATTTTCTATCTACCACAGGCGTCATGAGTGGGGTGCAGTGCTGAAGGTGGGAAGTGGTTAGAGCCGTGGTTCCTCCCGATCGATTACATGGGTTCGTTACTTCTCAATCAAGTAGTTCCTTTATTGTCCCCACACGGACCTAACGAGGCTGAGCAGAGCCCGGACCAGATCTCACAGAGGAGAAATTCCTCTTCCCCGTACCACGAATCGAACCCACGTCTCCCATTATCTACTGCATGAATTATTTTGATACATATGCTACTCTTCTTCTAATTCTTGAACTGCTTTAGGTATCCTTATCACATACACCTTAAAGGAAGTAATTTGAATAGGCATGATTGTTAAAGGCTAAGTTTAATCTCAACGATTGCAATCAAATGTGGCTGTAGTAAAGAATGGGGTGGGCCCACGTCAAAAACCAGTGATATAGCACGTGTGGATGATGACAAAGTTACTGTATACAACTACAGGAAATTTGTGTTTTGCAAAGGAAAAAAAGAAAACACAATAATAGTAAAATAAATACATTAATGATAGGAATATTGTTAAATCTCAATATAATATGAACTTAGCAAAAAATAGAGTTACAATATTCTAAAACTTTACTAAACATCTTTGCTGCAAATGGCAACACTGCATTGAAGGGTTGAAATTTTCGATTAAAATGTTCGCTCAAAGTTCTATTTAGTACAATTAGTGGGAATATGCTACGAAGTTGAAAAAGTTGTATAGATTTTGATCAGCTGTTGAACACTTAAGCTGTGTGCAGTTAATGATATCTGACCAAACTGATAGGTGTAGAAAAGCAGGGGGAGAGGCGGAGTCGAAGACTGATGAACAAGAATAAGAAATAGAATCCTGTATCTCAGCATACACAAACAAAAGCTCTGTGCACAAAGAATGATTGCTGTCACCTTCTCCGCGAAGTACGAAACTATCTTCTCCTGTGAAAGCAACACTTGCGTTTGCTCAACGCCAGAGGAATTAATGTAAGTCATTAAGGGAGGGTGGTCCCTCGTTGTTAGGCTTGAATAAGACTTCATGTATAATGGAAGAAACGAAATGAGACGAGATTCACATGTACTCGTGAGTAAACAGACTTTATCTTCACATGGTGTGCAAGTTAATCTCAAGAAAGTGCTCGTTCCTGCCATTAAAATCGTCTGACAAAACTTCGTACCGTTGTAGACAATTAATTTATGAAGCGAAGGCGAAATGAATGAACTGTGTAACCTAATATGCTTTCATTCATACACAGGTATAATACGTCACTCAGGAGTGTGAGACTGTGTACTGGAGAATAGCATAATAATTTACCTCGAGCTCTGCTGTATTTTTAAGGGATCTCTATTTAGAAAATTACTTTTTGGTCTACCTTGTCCTCTTCTCTCACGAGGTAATTTTTTTTATTTATTCAGAACTGCCAGAGTAACATACCTAAACCTTTTTCTTTCTTTTCTAGTGCACTCCTCACTTCATACACCAGAGAAAGGCAGCTTCAAGTGGTGTGACGTATTGGAACGTTGTTCAGGCGAGAGCGCTGTAATACCATGTTGCCCAGATAAACGGTGCTGTCAATACGCTCTTGATGACAATAACATGGCCAGTACAGTACGGAACAGGCATAGTTTCTGTCTGGTTTTGTTATGAAATTAGCTAAATAAAAATCCCGAAGTATCTTCTCAGATGAAGCGGATTTTATTAATGAAGGTTTTATAGCATTGTTGATCTAGCCCCTCGTTGAGACGGCATTTGAAATTTATAGCAGATTTGACGTTCGAATGCCTCGGCATAACTACAGTCGTCTGGCTGTATGACTTCTTATTTGATCTTCAAAGCGTCGCGTAATGGATGGATGTGAAGTTCATAAAAAATGATCTCCTGACTCATTCGTAGAGAGTTTCATTTCTAGTTAATAATACACCCAAGTATTAAGACAATACCTATCACAATTTCTCATAAAAACTTCATTATCCGTTCCTGGTTTTATAATTAAGTTAGTTTATTGCCGTATTTCCGACGAAATTATCTTCAGTAATAGTTGCTATTTATGACAGGAATTCAGATTAGAATATTCCAATTAATTCCAATAAATTGAAAACTCTGTTATATTTTATGTATGTATTATTCGTGGAGGAAAACTGTTGCTGTTTGTGATAAGTGAAGCATTTCTAAATGTCTCTGTTCTGTATTTTGAGGGCGTAGAAAAGCAGCTGCTTCACAGATCACAACCTAACATGCAGTATTTCATTACAAATTTCCCAGGCATTACGTCCTAATATCAATAAGCTAATTAAAAATAATAATAATAATAATAATAATAATAATAATAATAATAATAATAATAATAATAATAATAATAATTAATAATAATTAATAAAATAATAATAATAATAATAATAATAATAATAATAATAATAATAATAATAATAATAATAATAATAATAATAATAATAATAATAATAATAATAATAATAATAATAATAATAATAATAATAATAATAATAATAATAAGAAGAAGAAGAAGAAGAAGAAGAAGAAGAAGAAGAAGGAGAAGAAGGAGAAGAAGGAGAAGAAGGAGAAGAAGAAGAAGAAGAAGAAGAAGAAGAAGAAGAAGAAGGTATTTGTACAGATCTAGAGATACTAATATCCTTAAATATTTTGTTGTTTAAGTGTTCCCAAATTTTAAGCAATATACTTGAAAAAAACTCACATGACCTTTTCTGCTCTTGTACTAACCGTTCTTATAATCTCTTATTCCTCTATCTTCTTCTTATTGGTTGAGATAAACATTTGCAGAAGTTATCTTATTGCTTATTTCCTTATAGGTGCAAGGAAAAAATGCGGATACAGTAGGCTTTGAGCGATAGTCAAATCTTTTAAAACTTTCAAGTCCCGTTCGTTTTGCAGGGGTAACATATAAAAATGAGTAACGATAATCCATTAGAACGAAAGTTTGTTTTCCAAAATTCACACAAATAACAAGGAATATCTCCGAAATGGTTCACTCAACAAACAAATGTATTTTGACAGAAATTGTGTATTTTAGCGAGATCTACATTTTTGTTATAGTAAGTTTTGGTCTATCCCTTACGATATACGAGTTATTCAAAACTTATCCAGAGTAAATAGGACTATATATTTCATTTTAATCGAAATTGTTAGGGCCATTTTCAAGAAAATCAAAATTTTCGAATAATTCTCCATGTAAAGCTTAGTATAGGGCGGATGAATGTTCTTCAAAATCTTCGTGTCACATCCAGGGCATTAAACTTAAATACTAACTTTGGTTTGTAACCTATATTTCATTTTTGAGTTACGCTGTCCACAGTGACAGACACACACACACACACACACACACACACACACACACACACACACACACACACACACACACACACACACACACACACACACACACACACATACAAACACACACAGACCTTTTTCTAAAGTGCTTCTTTTGGGTTCAGGGGCCTCATAACATATATTTCTGGTGAATCTCGACATCAAATTTTTCGGTGGAATGCAATACTTAGATATTAGATACTTTTTAGACACTTCCTTCCTGCGTCAATCTACAGTATACAGTAATTACAGTTATACAGTACGTGTTCCAAAATATCAAACGATCCAACAGCGCGCGTTGGAAATCAAATATAGATAACCATTCAAACAAGAGAGAGTGCGAAGAACTTTGTATATTGATGGGACGATGTTAATAGGACTCCCATCATTTGAGTGAAAATCAGTAACGGAAGCGCATTAGGCCTTTAGAGTTGGCAGCTGTTTAACTAGTATTACAGAGTACAAATTTAATTCAATAACCGGAAAGGCAACGGACCACCTAATGTATTCTATTTGTTGAAACCATATATTGCAAAATGAATTAACAGAAAGAGGATGTTAAATGCGGCATATAAGTGGAGCAAAATAAAAAAGAAGGAAAAAGATGTTTTCATGTAAATAATTTGCAGAACATCTCAGAAATAAAATTCCCTTAATTCAGCCACCCCAATATATAGAAACCTTCTCAATCTTCTTATTTGCTAAACATGACGCCACTTGTTTTGGTCAAAGAATAATAAATTTTATACTAATATTGTAGAACACATAGAACGTTCAGTTTTCTGTAAACAGCCTGTATTTGTGTTTCCCCTTAATCATATGCAGCTGAGAAGCAATAAAAGATGGAAAACCGAGTGCATAAGAAGCAGGGCTTAGTAAAATATACCTATAAATTACAAGAAACAAATTGTTCATGTTTCGTTCGGTGTTTCCAAATTACCTACATTCAGTTGTCGACGGGACCTTAAACCTCCTTCCCTCCATCCATCCGTCCCTCCTTTCCTCCCTTCCTCCCTCACTCGCTCACTCACACACTCACTCGTTCGGTGTTGACTGCTGATTTTTCCTAATTTTTTTTCAAATTGGTTCACAATAAGCAAATATTAACCTATTATTCCATCTCTTGCCTCATTTAAAACATCTGCGCGTCTGAAGTGAGGAAGAGAAAGAACAGGAAGAAAAGAAGAAGCTTACTTATCGAATAACATGTGCGAAGCTGTAGGTTGTTCAACTTTTTTTTTTCTCCTTCTTCCTCACTATACGGCGGCGCCGTGGCCGAGCGGTTAGCGCGCTCGCCTACCACCTAGGCGGCCCGGGTTCGATTCCAGGGACCCGCATGTGGTATTCGTGGTGGACGAAGCGGCGTCAGAGCGGGTTTTCTCCGGGTACTCCGGTTTCCCCCGCCATCTCATTCCACCGGTGCTCCATCTTCATTCCATGTATCATCAGTGTCACCGCCTGCGGTGCCGTAGTAGTAAAAGCGGGCGTTAAACACTACAAACAACTTCCTCACTATAAGGTTTAAGTGGGTCGCCTGTACCGCATTTACAGCATCTCTTGGCATATTTTCTTGGATTTTTCTGTCTCGATGTCCTAATAGTCCGTATTCGAGATGTAATTTGGGAAGCCTGGTTTGATCTCCACAGTATAAGTGCTGCTCTTAATTATTTCCACTTGCACTGTCCAATATTTTTATTACGGAATGTATCTGTAGTTCATCCCTTTCTGATATCTTCAGTGCATATGTGATCTAGTCTTCTACAGCCTTTAGTCTTTTTCAAATAATAACTTCTCCACTATGAAATTGAGTACTCATGTTCTTATTAGTCATCCAATTTTTAAAACTATAAAAAAGTAAAGAAATGCCCATTGTATTATAACATTTTATTCTTATTTTTCTTCTTTTTCGCCTTAATTTCCTAGGAAATGTACAACTCGAACTATTGAAAATTTATAGCTTTGTTAAATATATTTTTTTATTTCAAATCCCATAGTAAATTCGCATTTTGGATATATTGAGAAGAAGACTTATTCTATTGTTTTACCTGCTAGAATTATTTTTCATCTTAGTTGTGGTTTTCTTAAAAATGCCACACTTCAACTTTCCCTTTTGAGAAAGACTGCGTACATTGTTAACGCTATGTTAACATTTATTTAGAGCACTAGTTGCAAAAGTAGAGGTATAGCAATGAGAGGCGAGCTTTTAATCCCAATATTGAACCGGTTGTCTCCAATATTATATCTAATTTAGTACATGCTGCATAGTTAGTATGTTTAATGGAATGTATTTCTTGCACAAACGTAATGCTTAGAGAAAGAACAGGTTTGCAAAAAAATGCAGGATACACTACTAAACATTGTTGTTATATTCCGCAATGTTGGTTGTAATTTCATATGTGAATTTAAAGTAAAAATCTAATATGTTGCACTCATGACTTCCTCTACTATTGTACTAAGTTTTCCTGCTAACTCTCAAAACTCTCAGATTCTCTTATTGTATACTTCTTGTAGGTGCAAACGGAATACATTCGGCTTTGAGTGACAGTCGAATCTTTTAACCTGGTGAAATTCCGTTCTCTTTGCACGACTAAGATATAGAAAACTGCAACGACCTCCCATTGTAGGAAAGTTTAACTGTTGCAACACTCACATAAATAACAAGAAATATCTCCGAAATTGTTCACTACACAAAAAAGTTATTTGGACATAAATTGTGTCTTTTTTTTATATTTTTAACATTACTTCCACTTACTGGTGTTTTGCGCCTCACTGTAACTTTTCTATCTGACCTTACCTTGGTCATCTCTTGTTCTCTTCCGACCCTGATGCTATTAGGGTTCCTGAGGGCTAGGGAGTCTTTATTTTTTCAACCTCTCCATTTCTCTAATTTCTCAATAAAATCTTAACCCCTAACATGCTGACCTGTCATGGCATGTAATACGTCCTCTGATTGGTAATCAGAGGATATGGTCGGTGAATTTATTTTGATAACTCTCCCGGTCAGGTCGGTGAGACACGTAAACCAACGACAGGTGTGGTCCTCCAGACATTCTGGGGGTTGTGAGAGAGCGATGTGACCGCCAAAACATAAAAATACGGTGCTCTCTAAAAAGCGGTTACTATTACTGCTATTGCTCTCTTCAATATCAAAATATTGGAGAGAGGAGGATTAATGACTTCATTGTCAAAAATCCAGCATTAGCTAACAACATTTTTATATAGTAAGATTTTCTCTAGCTCTTACGGTTTACGAGTTATTCAAAAGTCATCAAAAGTAAGCAGGACTACATAGACTATAGTCAGAAAATTCAAAATATACAGTTCAGTTGTCACAAAAATATCTTAAACTAATCGCATTTTATTCAAAATGTTTGAACACTTTTCCATGTAAACGTTAGTTTGGGCTGAGGGAATGTTCTTCAAAACCTTCGTGTTTCATCCCTAAAATATATTAAACTTAAATACCAACGTTAGTTTTTAACAGACTTTTCGTTTTTGAGTTCTGCTGTTCACATACGCACACGCACGCACACACACATACACACACACGTGTACCTTTTCTAAATTTTTTTCAGGGGGTCTCAAAACATATATTTCCGGTGAAACCCAACATAGAATTTTTGAGTGGAATGCAATACTTCCCCTACTTACTATACCTAGTACAGAAAGTAAGAATACTGAAGGTGATTTTTTACGGTTCACCAGGAGTAAAAGCAGTTCTCTGTGTAACTATTGGTGTACTTTCAGAAATTTAAGGACGTTTTCGTATGTATGTATTAGAAATTGAAAGACTGGTGTTTGGACAAATTATTTTGATTAATTATAATATTGATATCAATAAGTTTGGAGAATTAGAGCCATCTTCTAGGTTATCTTATTAAGAATTCGAAAATATTAAGTGAAAAACAGTACTTCTGATGATAGAAAATGTATCTCCAATAAATATTAAAAATTGTAATAATTGTAATATTACAGTAGCTATCAATCAGAGGAGTAAGTCTTTGTTGTAATACATCGTGTTATCACGAAATATAAAATGGAGATAATCATTATAGTTTATTTCACATTCTGTTGAACTTGTATTTTAGTTTTCATAGCGTATTTTGTGTTTTCTTAGAATATAACGTAGGTATAGTTTTTGTTGCCTAGTAACTGCCGACTAAAGTATCACTGTTTATTGTATTAGTAGATAAAGAATATTGCTGTCTTCTTTTATTTGCACTTTGAATTCTTCGGCGTGTAACAATATCGTAAAATGTTTAATCTTACTTAATGTAATTCATTTCTCAAAATTTGCATGGTGCTATTTTTACAAATATTGAAAAGGGCCCCTGTTTTCTTTCCGGTGCCAATTGTTATATTTCTAATGTTTTCTAGTGTTATTAAGGTTTTAACCAAATGATTCCTCCTGCTTGGATTCTCTGAATGCTGCACAATGGCCATATAAGACTCGACGTAACGACCTTCTGCTGCATGTGGCGTAGGAGCTAGGAGGCCGGCCTACTCCATGCGACATTATTAATCTGTTGTCAGGGAGGTACAAGCGGGGCCCAAAGTAAAGGAGGAGGGGGCAGTAAAAAGACATGGAGACATTGACAGAGACACAAAGACACACGCCCCGCAGCGCCTGCAGTGTAGGCAGCCACGCACGGCAATACGCGATATAAAGATGTCACCAGCACAGTAATGGACTTTTGTCTTGCGCCTTCAAAGGATTATCTCTGCAAAGACAAGGGCGGTGTTGAAGGAGGTTTGTTTCTAATCTCGTGAGATGAAGAAGGACTCACATCGAGTGGTTCTCTTCCGCCTCTAATTTCTCAAATCCTCCTGTAGGTACGTGATCACGGATCGCTCCCGTATCTCAGAACCTGGCGGCAATACCTGCAAGTACTCACCACACATCCCCTCTCTTCCAGACATCCCGTACATACTACATTACTCCATCAGAGAAATAAAGGTGTGTTCTGAATAAGAATAAATGCCAATGATCGAGCGGAATGGCTTAACCGGTAACGTTCTGTGGCCTAAATTCGGTAGATCCGAGTTCAAATCGCATTGAAAAGCCTATCTGATATTGGTGTTTTCCCTAACAGGGAATCTACTGACATGGAGCTGTCGTTTTTGAGCACACTTAAAAACCACCGGTCTGGGTCGGATTTGAAACCGCGACCTTGGAATCAGTAGGCCAGCGTCTAACCAACTGAGCCACCCAGACCGACTAGTGTAAGTGGAGAAAGACAATGAAAGACTGAGAAAGATTATCAGAAGGACAATTGTGTGTTGTAGTAGCACAGAAGACCATAAACTGTGTTGGCAACGAGAAGGAAATTTCGCATTTCTAGTAAGATTTAGAGGGCAATAAAGTGATAGAAAAGTATCTATCTGCATTTTTCTGTTGTGTTACAATATTTTCCTTTAGGTGCAACAAGAACATGAAAATACAGTAACATAAGCGACAGTCGAAGCTTTTATCACTATGTGATGGGTTTTCATTTTATTCTCTTTCTATGTCCAGGATGTTAAAAGACGACGTCTCATTTGGAAAACGTAGAAGTATTGGAAAATTCGAACAAATAATAAGGAATATCTCCGAGGTGGCTACTCCATAAATAAATATTCAACAAAAGCGCTTTAAAAATGTATTTGGTCAAAATTGTACATTTAAATGAGATCTACATTTTGTGTCTAGTTAGATTTTGTCGATCTCTCACGGCTTGTGTTAGAGTAATCTAGAATGATAAGGACTTTAGAAGACATTCCTAGAAAAGTCAATACATAGCATTCATTATATATAAAATATCTCGGGGTAGGAATTTTCTTGAGAAGCTTCGTGACGCACCCTTGGAAAATGCTGAAGTTAAAGAGCAACTAACTGTTCGGTTTTGAGTTATGTTCACAGACAAACAAACACACACACAGATGTTTTTTCTAAAAATCTATGTTTTGGATTCAAGGATTCTGAGTCATATATTTTCAGTGAAATTTCAATGTGAAATTTGAGTGGAATATAGAAGTCCCCGTAAGTTCTGTACGCAACATAAAAAGTAAAAAGTGCTCGAAATACTGGTCTGTAAAATGTATTACTTCACCCAAAGCAAAGCATACGCATTGGTAGAATCACGTGACCATGAACCGGCTAACCGGCATAAATTCATATCCCTCCAATTTACATTTTAAAGGGTATAGCAATGTTTTGGATTTAAATATTGACAGTTTGTCCCTTTTAGAGGTATTAAATAACCGATTTAACCAAATTTTAACGTTTCAAAGTCCCCAGAGATTGTTTATAACGATGATTGACTGTATTTCCCAGTATTTTCTCAGGAATAACATCAAATATGCCAAATTTGAGATTGGTATAGATGCCTCCCCTACACACAGTTGCCATCAGTATCACTGCGACCGAAACTAATACGCAAAAGAACAGCTACTCCAGTAGCAAAAAGTGGAATGAAACAAAAGGAGCGAATGTGGTGGATGGAAAAAGGCAAATAAAGTGGGATGTAGAATTCGAAGAGGAAAATAGAAAAACAGGCTACAGAACTTAATGAGCAGCAAAGTATGTTCTTGTGACATGTATGTTATAATGAGTAGAAAGGAGGTTTTCTAATTGCAAGAAAACGACTTAGGAATGTGACATGGGGAAGAAGAAGAAGGCGAGGACGGAAGGTAAGAAAGAGAGGTGTGGCGAAGAATTGACGGTGAGCGATTGGGACACGGGTGTTAGGTTTTTTAAAAAAGATAGAACTGTTATACGTGGACCCGTAGCAAGACGTTACTACAAGTCCCTGAGTCAGGAAAATATTATTCACAGTTGGCATCATCGTGCGAGAGTGAGCCAAGTGTTGAATAAATAGCCTTCTTTTCGACGCCTGCTAAAAAGCTTTGATTTGATCTCTAAATCAGTTCTGGCGATCATTCAGCAGCGAATTTCTAACGAGCTAAGTAGCTCATTGTGACGGTCACTGATTAATCAATTTCGGTTTTGATATCGTGTTAATAAACAAAGCAAATAGGTTCCTTGCATCTTTCTTCAAAGGCTACATCTGCGCAATGGCTACAGTACTCTCATTCAAGCTCTCGTTTGTTTCACCTACTGTATTATACATTTAGAAGCTCCTTGTATGTACTTAACTACAAATCATCATAGTATTAAAATCATTGTCATCATCAGTGGCGCGATTAGTCCCATTGGCCTGTTACGACCTTAAAGTATATCAAATTGATCCACCCATCTCTTCGATAGATGTCTCCGTAGTCTCTAGTTTGTAGGTTTTTACGAGGATCATCTAGTAACGGCCTCTCAGCGTCGAGGTTCATCCAAGTACGAACGGTTCCCTCAACATTTTCTTGGAGTGCAAATAAAATAACCGTAAAATATGATTTGAAGCTTTCCTGGCGACGAACATATTCAAGATGCTCTTGGGCTTCAAGCCAGGTGTAGTGATGAAGAGACATCGACGTTTCGGGAGTGTACATCTCTCCCATCTTCAGGATGAATGAATAGCAAGAGAGCATCTTGAATATAAAATAACCGTGTATTCTGTGATTGTTCAAAATGAACCGTGTAATGCAAAGTCCTGCTCACGCTAAGATGTGAGGCATTGGGTTTCTGAATGCACAAATGTTGAAACCTGCAGAAATTTACAGTTCATTACTGTAAATGAAACTGTGATACAATAATGCACTTAAGAAATGTATGAAAGCGGTGTTAAATTTTCAAAAATAAACGAGCAAATATGCATGACAAAACTCGGCTCGGACGTCTATGATTCATTATATATGGTTTGAAGAATCAAATGAACAGTAACATCCTACAAGACAAAGGTGTAACTTTGTCTTCCTAACATTTCTCATTCTTTGCTGGTGAAACTGCTCGTTGTCTTAATAAACTGATGACAGCCGATCACAATCTGGCAATTCTAACACTCGTGGACAGATACGATACAAGTGACTCAGTGAGTGTGTAACGTTTAAGGGCCCGTCGATGACTAGGTCAATAGGACCCACTATGATATGTAAATGCTTTAGTACCACACGTGATTATGTGGAGAAATAACGTAAAATTCAGTTTTGTAAGTGATATGTGTGCTTAAAAAATATTCTTTTTAAATGTATTAAGGCCAAAAGGTCGTTAGTTCCTGGGTGGTTCTGTTTGTACATATACGAGGATATTAGAAATCCTTAAAATATGTTATGTTTTACTACTGCTCTGTTTTCTCATTAAGGCTGAATATGTTTCAAACTTTCCCAATATATTAATTTTTCTTTCTGTTCATTCTTTCATAGCTGCCATTGTTTCCAACAATCTCATTTTTGCGGCCTCTATTTCTCTATTTTTATACACAAGTAATTTTGCATGAAGAGGATATACACGCAATTCGTAAAAAGTTTAAGATTTTCGGTTTAACTATCTCATAAATATTCTTGTGACGTTTTAGTTAAAGAACTTATTCTCCTTTGTGGTTAAGTAAATGTTTACAGTTTTCCTCGTAAAGACTAGTTTGGGTTGAGGGATTTTCTTGAAAATTATCGTGTCTAAACTTAAATATCAAGTTTGCTATTTATCGGCCATTCAGTTACATACACATACACACTGACATTTTTTCTAAGCTCTTCTTGGATTCAGGGACCTTCAGCTTGTGTTTTCGGTAAAATATTTATGTACAATTTTTGGAAGGAATGCAATATATTCTCTACTTACTAGGTATGTGGTAGAGAAAGTAAAAAATATTAGTTTATCCTGTATTTCTGAATATAGAATCACCACACAAGAGGATATCTATGCTGTTCCACACCATATAAATGACAATTGATTTATAGACTTAATAAAAATATGGTTGTCAGAAGATACATTACTTGTGAATTTGAGGTGAATCGTGGAAAACAAAGACTACTTCAGCACTTGGGAGTACAGTAAACCAGGATTAATTGATTTCCCCAAAAGAATAGTAGGAACCGCAATAAATTGCGTGAAAGATGAGAGAAGGTATAGAAAATCTGCAGCATTCAAAAACTATGAATCTCCGTGCTAGCTTAAAGCAATGGACTGTCTCTTGAAGCAACTTCACACACACACGAGTGAGTGAGTGAGTGAGTGAGTGAGTGAGTGAGTGAGTGAGTGAGTGAGTGAGTGAGTGAGTGAGTGAGTGAGTGAGTGAGTGAGTGAGTGAGTGAGTGAGTGAGTGAGTGAGTGAAGGAAGGAAGGAAGGAATAAACAAACAAACAAATAAACAAATGAATGAATATTTTTCCTAATTTTGTGTTGCTTTATGATTCATATACTGATTCATATATCAGTTGGTAGGTTAATGCGTTATTGAAACATACAAGTTTGTATTTGGATTTACATGAGGCATCCGCGCCTTTACACAAGATCATTCAGGTGTAATGCTAGAATCCGTGCCTCTATTACAGTCTTATACTGTATTTGCTAGTAATTAAATAAATTATTAAATAAAATAAAAGTAAAGCCACAAAAGCGGCTCATTTACATTATTTTAAAGTATATTGGAATATACTTTTGTAAATAAATCCAGTTTTTACTGATATGGCTTAAGCTTCATTATTTTAAAAATGTGTAAGGTAAGGCCTATAAATACTGCCCTTATTTTCATTTTAGGGGTTTTCTAGGGCGGGTATTGCAGGCATCCCCTGATAGATAGGCAACCCATTTGACCCTACAACATTGATTTGTAGCGCCTAATTTCCGCAGCAAATCCTAGCATTTGGAAGGGTATTCTATAAGCCAATATTGGGTAGTTTTAATATATACAGCTCTGTTATCTAATACACACATCTGATTAGCTGTTGATAGAATATTTATCCTGTCTATACCAACATGTAGGGTTATTCCAGAAAGCGTTACATTTGGTGATGACAGTAGCATACAGAAACACTTTTTAATAATTTTGATTGCCGATTTAAATGTCTAACTTTTGATTCCTTCGTTTTATTATGTTTTAATGAACTTATTTAGACAACTGCGGTGTTCTCGAGGCCCTCAAGAGCTCTAGCAAAAAGAATAAAGGGATACTATGTAAGTTATTTTTAATCTACAGAAAGAACAACTTGCACTAATGTTTACGTGTTGGAGTGTTTCCACAGATGTTTCATTGTTTTATGTTTTAAAAATCCAACGGCTCTTCTAATAAGTTATGTCCTGGCACCACAGCCCATGAATAGCCAAGCCTTACCGCCCAGCCACTGCATCCCCCACCTCAACCCACTACAGGCGTTATCAGTGAGGTGCAGCATTGGAGGGTGGTACATGGTCAGCGTCCTGATCCATCCCGGCCAGTTATGTGGTCTTCACGACCTGGGCCGCTACTTTTCCATCAAGTAGCTCAATTGATCCCCCAGGGATCTAACGAGGCTGAGTACACCCCGTGCCAGACCTTCCAGAGGGGATAAAATCCCCATGCTGGTACCGGGGATCGAACTTGTGTCCTCCGAACCAGAGGCAAGCGCGCTACCAACTGCGCTACGGAGGCGGTTTCTTACCCGAATAACTTACTCTAAGCAAGATTCGAACTCGCCACCTCTTGAACGTGAGGCAGACACACTTACCATCACGCTACCGAGGTGGGCAACCGACTCTTCAAATTTAAAAAAAATTATTTTATAACATTTAGTAGAGCACTTTTTAAGACAGTACCTTAAGTATAATTGAAAGAGTCCTGAAAAATGATTCAAACCGGATAAATAAATTTATTTCCTCCATCGACTTTACAGCAATTTCAGGTGTTAAGTAAATAAAAAGTTCTGCACTAAATGTCTCGTATATTGATCCTTTTAAGGCTTCACAAAAGAAACGCCTGAAAAATTCAACTTTTTTAAACAAGGTACAGGAAGAATTAAATTAAAAAGTTCTAACGATTCAGAAAATGTGAACTTCAATATTCTTTGTTCTACTGCATGTAAAATGTATTCAACTGGACATGAATAGTTTTTGGATTCATTGTAGATATCTTCCTGACAGTTTATTAATATCCTTTCATCAGGATATCATCGAATGAAATCAGTTAAAAATAATGTTGATATTTAATTTATAAATATTAAACACTTTCATCTGTTAAAAAATACTGATTAAATGGAGAATTAATTATATTTAAGAATTTCGAATATCTATATGGTTTTCAAATTTTTGGAGCAAATGGTTACAAAATAAATATGCTAAGCAGTGTCGTCCAGTTTTAGAACAGAAAATGCAAGTACCATTTAAGTGTAGTATAATTTGAGGTAAGGACCACCAATGATGCCTGTGGTGGGCAGAGGTGGGGGACGCAGCGGCTGGGCGGTACGCCTTGGCCCTTCATGGGCTGTTGCGCCAGGGGTTATTTATCATAATCTCTAACTTTCCACGGTCAGTAGTTGTTTAAATTTATTTTGAATCATGTTGTGTCTTTCTTCGGCAACGTTTGGACACACAATCAATCCTTCTTACATGAAATATAACATGAGCTTGAGTAACAAAGATCTAAAATTTTTGTGTGAATATGTGCTTCTTTAGCTTACTCCACTGTTTCATGCAAACACAAGAGACTTGTGAGGCGGCTTGCCAAAGAACAGCTGTTTCAGTCATTTCTTTACGTCTTATTCTGTATCTCTTTTCCTTTCCTTCGCTACCCAGATAGTGCATCTCGTTAAGGTTACCTCGTATGTGTAATGAAAGAAAAATGTGCGCGCCTGAGATAACATTGTATAGAGGGCAGATGGAGCTCGGGTCTCTTGCGGAAAGATGAATGAGGCCGGGCGTTCTCGAGGATCTGCAGAAGTCAAACATAGATACGCTTTTTCGTGTCTTCTAACGCCATAAATTTGGGTGCAATAATAGGGTGCTCCTTTTCACTACGCTTCAGTGCCTTAATGCCTAGAGACTGAAAATTGAACTTGTTTTGGGGGATTTCACATTATAAGATTTGCTAAACAGCCACATTTCCAATATATACATATTGTTTACCAAAGGATAGGAAATCTCTTTTAGGAAACTGCTGTTCTTACGTGTTTGGAAACAATGCGGCAAGGCAGCGAATGTGTGATGAAGAACGTCTACTAAACAAAAATATAATTTTTGTGCTGCTCTATTCGACCGCCTCCGTAGTGCAGTTGGTAGCGCGCATGCCTATGGTGCGGAGGAACCGGGTTCGATCCTCAGTACCAGCATGGGGATTTTATCCCCTCTGGGAGGTCTGGCGGGGTGCACTCAGCCTCGTTAGGTCCCGGGGGGATCAACTGAGGAGCTACTTGATGGAGAAGTAGCGGCTCCAGGTCTAGAAGACCGCATAACTGGCCGGGAGGGCGCGGGGCGCTGACCATGTCCCACCCTCCAGTACTGCACATGTTCTGCAAAAATACACTCCCAATAATGAGGTCGAACAGAGCGACATACCGTCTGGATTGCTACTAATATAATATCATTGATGACATGTTCAATTTGATCTCTCATTCCTACAGTGTCTGGGGTTTTATGGGTTGCACCATGTCCTTTAAATTTTCCAAAATGTGGAAGTCGGAGGAGTTAAATCAAGAGATCGAGAAGGGAACTCTGTTACTTTCCTCTTTGTCTTATCCATCTCTGATTGTATATCCGATGGAGGACGTTTCTCACAACAGTAAGGGAGTGAGGTGGAGCCCCGTCTTGTTGGAAGTAAACCTCATTTTGATTCTCAAGGAAATCGTTAACACGTGTTTTCCAACATGTTCAGTAAGTCTGTCTGGAAGACAGATCACATCATACGTAACTCCTGGAAGATTTACGGCATTTTCTTCAAAGATGCGTAGGTTATCCTTGGCCCGGTACACAGAATTACGTTCATAGAATGATAATTTCACATCTTTTCTTATAAACACGTATAGAACGATGAACTTGTTGGTATACCTTTCCAGTGCTTTCTGAATCATACACAACAAAATTTGTATTTCTATCTTATTTCGTTGCTGAGAAATAACGTGCGCACCTCAGTGTGATCGGTTTTGCCTTTATTACGCATGTTTCACACCACTATTTGACAAATCTGTAAACACAGGGTCGCCTGATGTACACAAATAGAATTCGCCAGTTATACTCAAAACCAAGAAGGTAATCTTTGCAAAAGTAGAAGGTGCCAGATGTTGGCCATCTAATTTTGAATTATCTGTAACTGAGCTGTTCTGCGCATCATAAATAAGGTAGGGTATGTAACCCATGTCTAAAGAACCATTCCTCGGAAACTTTCTTTGCGGTGGAAAACAGTGTTTACCTTAAACAATAATGAAAACATTGTATAGTTGATGTATGAGGGCGGCACATGAATTTAATATCTATAAAATTAAACGAAACCAAATGTTAAAAGTTTGGTGTAGCATTCACACGCCCTTCTCTACCCATTCTTAAACGTGAAGTAGGTATTCCAGAAGCTTATTTCTCTATCTACTTCAGGTTAATGAATGTAAGCATTTGTACAAGTGGGTTTATTTATATTTCCTTCTAAACATTTACAATGGGATTAGAGGAAAGCAGTCTGCTTCTCGATTCAAATCCTTTAAGAGCTGGTCGCTATCAGATGGCTTTAAAGCTCCGCTCTCTTTGCATGACCAGAAGAAAGAAATATACAAAGAAACCTGTAAGTTTTCCCGTTCGAGAGAATTATAAGCATTAGAAAATTCAAATCAGTGTAACAAAGAACATCTGGGAAATGATTAACTCCACGAAAAAATAAACAACACAAAGTGTTTGCTTTAATGAGACCTACATTTTTTTCTCTGCAGGATTTTGTCTATCTCCTACGTTTTAACAGCTATACAAAAGTCAGCCAGAGTGAAGATGAAATCAGATGCCATTCGTATAAAATTGAACAGGTATACAAGTCGCAAGTGTCCGAGAAGACGTTAGGTGCAGCTTGGCAGGGACGATAGCAACTCTTACCATCCCTCGTTGTCCATGGGATCCGGGTGGAAAATGGGGCGTTGGTCCACCTGAGTTGCCTCGGAAGGCCTCAAGACTTCAAGGAGTCACCAAACTTGCAAAACCCTATGGAGTTCTATTAATGTCTATGGTATTAGTCTGAATCTGGCCGCCCAGTGTCTCCTCTCACTTCATCCCTCCTCCCGGGCCCCCCACTTGGGGATATATGTGCCATAAGTCTACCTTCAGTGCACCTGTTCTATTTCTACTGAGATATATAACTAGAGAATGTAAAAATGTAGCTTACTCATTTTGGGATACAATCAAATTCGGATAATTAAAAATCTAATATGTTGCGCTCACATGACTTTCTCTACTCTTGTACTTACCATTCTTACAAACTCTTATTCCTCTATCTTCTTCGTGTTGCTTTAGATAAAAATTTGCAGAAATTATCTTATTCTTTATCTTCTTGTAGGTACAAGGAGAATATGCGAAAACAGTGGACTTTGAGCGATGGTCAAATCTAAATTCTGTTATCTTTGCACGGCTAACACATAAAAATGAATAATGATATTCCATTTGACGGAAGTTTAAGTTTTCC
Source organism: Tenodera sinensis (assembly GCA_030765045.1). Classification (NCBI taxonomy): domain Eukaryota; kingdom Metazoa; phylum Arthropoda; class Insecta; order Mantodea; family Mantidae; genus Tenodera; species Tenodera sinensis. The sequence goes on along the minus strand of CM060969.1, from coordinate 40,687,932 downwards.
AAAACTCACACAAATGACAAGGAATATCTCTGAAATGGTTCACTCTACAAAAATATTCTAATGGTCTAGCTATTGTGGACAGGTTAGGTATTGCACAAATATTCTCTGCATTATATCTGTCCAATACCTAACCTGTCCACAATAATTAGACCATTAACCCGGCGAGACCAGGTACTAATAACCCGATTATGCATTGGCCACACTGCGCTTACTCATTCCTACATTCTGTCCCGTGAACTTCCTCCTAAATGTACTCTGTGTGATTCTACTCTTACCGTTCAGCATCTGCTCACTGTTTGCCCAAGATACACTCACCAGCGACTTCAGTATGGAGTTCCTGAGAACCTTCAGCTAACTTTGGGTGATCAACAATATCACAAGAAAATCATCAAGTTCATCAAAGCATGCAAAGTTAATGTTTAAATTCAATGTAAACTTCATGATTTGTTTCCTCCTTTTTTTCCTCAATGTTTAGTCGCGATATGAATTTTATTTTGAAGCGACTTTAAATAATAAATTAATTTTAAAAAAAAATATTCTTCAGACATAAGTGTTTTAGCAAGATCTATATTTTTGTATAGTAAGATTTAGTGTATCCATTACGGTTTACCAGTTATGCAAAAGTCATCCAGAGAAAATTAGACTACATTGGCTATAGCCAGAAAATACAAGATATACATTTCATTTTTCATAAAAAATATCTCAAACATATGGCATTTTAATTGAAGTTGTGAAAATCAAAATGTTCGAAATATTTTCCATGTAAAGGGCAGTTTAGGGTAGAGGAATTTTCTTCAAAATATTTATGTCGTATTCCTTGAAACACATTAAGCTTAAATATCAATTTTGGATTTAATCGACTTTTCGTTTTTGGGTCTTTATCTAATTTTTTTTTTTTTTTTTTTTTTTTTTTGGATTCAAAACATATGTTTGTGGTGAACCTCGACATCGATTTTTGGTGTTGAATACAATATTTCCTCTACTTGCCTACTATCAGTAGAAGAATTATGATATTTCTTTAAGCTTGTTTTCACTCATATAGAACAGATTTGTTGAATTCAGCAACTGAACATTACACGAAAATTAATTTGACACAATCTTAAAACGTTTAAATACACAAGAATCATAGGGATATTTTAATAATATCCAGAATTGTATTATAATATGCTCTTAATTTTTAACAGCGTGCCTTATAATATGGGGTGATGTGCCTATTAGGTACCTTCTTTTACTCAATTTCTGGTACGTAAGTAGAATTGCTTATTCTTTGATATATCTATAAGATTGAGTATCTCCTGGACGAAACACAGACGATAGTTTGAGCACCAGCAAATTTTGGTGAGAATTACTGTGTTTAATCTCCACAAGCCAGGAGTTCGCCCACTTGCATGTCGCGATTAATGATTCGTTTAGAATTCTTGTTTGGCAGTTACACCAGTGAGGATCCAGCAGTGCTGTCCCCAGATCACGTCATCCTTGTCGTTTAATTCCACAACCACAACACCTGCCTAGAGAAGACATCAAAATATACTTACTAAGATAACGCAGACATCACTCAACACTTTTGTTACTTTGTTTTCAGGCATTGATCTCGCGCCCAGCACTGTAGTTGCTAATGTAGGCTTTTTGTGCCTTCTTATCGCTATTAATGCACACACATTTAAAAATTGTACACACATCATTTAGCTTTTATCTCGATTATTATTTTTCTAAGAGTAAAACCGAGACAACATTAACGCTTTTGCAGAAAGTTGACACTGAGTGCTTATCCAAAAGAGTACTATTTCTCCATACGAAATAAAAAAATCACGTGTTACACTCATATGACTTTCTCTACTCTTGTACTAACCATTCTTACAAACTCTTATTCCTATATCTTCTTCGTGTTAGTTGAGATAAACATTTGTACAAATTATTTTATTATCTCCTTGTGGGTGCAAGGGGAATATAGGAATACAGTAGGCTTTGTGCGATATCACATATTTTAAACCATTTTAATTCCGTTCTCCTTGCACGGTTAACATATAAACAATAATGGTGTTGCATTTGACAAAACTCCAAAACTCACCCAAATAACAAGAAATATCTTCGAAATATTTCACTATTTAACCAAAAAAAAAAAAAAAACTTCTATTGTGTATTTTGGCAAGATCTACATTTTTTCTATAGCAAGATTTGGTCTCTCTCTTAAGGTTTGCCAATTATCTAAAAGTGAGCCACAGTAAATAGGGCTCCATGTGCTACAGCCAGAAAATTCAAGATATACGTTTTATTTGGCATAAAAATATCTCAATCATAAGGCATATTACTCAAAATCGTTAGGGCCATTCTCAACAGAATCAAGATTTTCCATGTTGAGGATAGAATAGGGTGGAGCAGTTTTCTTCAAAACCTTCGAGTCGGATCCTTGAAAGACATTAAACTAAAATACCAACTTTGGTTTTCAACCGACTTTTCGTTTTTGAATTATACTGTCCGCAGATACACACGCACACACACACACACGCGCACACACACATACACACACGGATCTTCTTCTAAAAATGATTTTTGTGGATTCAGGGGACCTCAAAACATATATTTCCGGTGAAATCTTGACATCGAATTTTTGGATGGAATATAACACTCTATTTACTGTACATAGTAGAAGTTCATAAGAACACAAGAAGTTCATAAAACAAATACATAAACCGTATTGTACGGTTTTGTTACCAGTATTATTTTTAAACAAACAACTATTGCAGAACGACTATGGCAGATTATGGCAGAAAGTAATAATCTTAGAAAGATTAATTTTGAAGTTTGAAGATGCTACGTTGTGTAGTACTTGTTTAGCAACCAGTAATTGTGAATGCTCTCAGCGAATTTGTAAACATGCATAAAACCGGTCATCTTTATGTGATACAATAGTGGTGTCAGTTTTGGGGGATGCACGTGGGATAGTTTTCATTGATTATCTCCAAAAGGGAAAAGTACCCAATGGTAAGTACTACGCGAACTATTGCAAGGTATATGTGATGAAATCGAGCAAAAGTGACTGAATCCAGTGAAAAGAAAGCTTTGTTTCATCAAGACAATGTACCAGTTTACACATCCATTATCGCCAGGCCCAAAATCAGTTAGTTAAAATTATAACTGCTTTCTCTATTCGCCTTATTCGTTTCTCAATATAAACAGCATACCGAAGGTATTGAGCATCTGTGTGAAAAGTGTATCGAGGTAAAGAAAACTATGTAGAGAAATAAATATGCTTTTTCCCAAAATTTGTGTACTTTCTTCTTAGGCTCGGCACTTCTGAGACAGACCTCGTAAGTGGAGAAAGTATTTCATTCCAACAAAAAATTCGATGGCAAGATTTCAACATAAAGCAAGTTTTGTAATTCTTAGCAAACGTTCACTTATGCGCGGGCGTGTGTGTGGGTGCGCGCGCATATCTGTACGTCTGTATGTGCTCAGCATAACTGAGAAATCGGTTAAACATCAAACTTGCTATTTAAGTTCAGCGTCTTCCAAGGATGCTAAACAAAGATTTCAAAAAAAAAAAAAAAAAAAAAAAAAAAAAAAGACAAAAAATTCTCCACCTGACCATTTATATGGAAACCTCTCAAAAGCATTGGTTTTCTCACAATGTGGCTCTAACCAATTTTATTAAAATCAGATACATATTGTGACTTTGGGTCATTCAACAATATGCGGATTTTGGCAGTTGTTACTATTTTGCAGATTTATATGCTATTTTTCTTTTTAGTAGCCATTTTATGTTTTATTGAAGTTTATATTTGGCTATTGCCATGAACTGTTTTTTAAAGGTGCTGATGACCATTAAGTTTAGCGCCCTTAAACCTACAACCCCCCAACAATATGCGGACGAGAGAGGGCAGCGTGACCTTGGATACAGGAGGTGGAGTAATAATGGCGGTACAACACAAAAGAAAGGAGTGTCATCGAGTGAATGTATTGTAATAGTAAAGATATAAGAGAGACTGAAGACATTGAAAGACCGAGAAAGATTATCAGAAGAAAACTGTGAATTGTAATAGCAGAGAAGACTATAAACTGTGTTAGCAACGATGAGGAAATTGTGGATTTGTAGTAAAATTTAGAGGAAAATAAAGTGTTAAAAAAGTAAGAGGATTTCGCATTTTGCGATTTTCTTACAATATGAACATATTTGGTGATTCCTTAATGCTTATGTTGTTCATATGATTTAAAAATGATTGACTATATTGAATAAAATAATATTAAGAATTAATTCTAATTTCGTGACTAGTTGATAATACGATATAACTACTTTATAGTAGAAACACCTGAGGACGAATTTCAAATTAAAGTGCATAGGTAAGTGGAGTCAAATTGCTAATAACTTGGAATGACAATATGGACATATAAGGCAAAAATGATGGCATTTTAAGGATTGGAATCCATAAGAGTAAAAATTGTTTTACATGGAGAAATAACTGAACAAGTAAAGGAGTTTAAATATTTAGGGTGCAATTTTATGTTTAATAAGTGACAAGATGTAGATTAAAAATGGATTAGATTTAGACTTTCTGTCGAACCATACACCGAACATTAAAGCATAAAGAGTGAAAAGAAACATTAACTAAATTATATAAAATAATATCCTTGACTCTGTTATTCTATGGAAGTGAATGCTGAACATTAATTGGGCCGAACTGAATATCAGAAATGGAGTTCCTCCACTTTAGCCTATTGCAACCCGGCACTTATTGCACGTGACCACCCCCTGGAATAGAGAGAGAGAGAGAGAGAGAGAGAGAGAGAGAGAGAGAGAGAGATGAGGAAATATGTACATAAAGTATTTTATACATTTTAAACAGATTTACAGATCGCAAATCAAATACTGCGAAGTCCTACTCCCTGACTGATGCTTCTTTCACTGTTTCCTCAGTCCTCATAATTGGCAATTACCAGGGCTACCGTAAACTTAGGCCTGGAATGTTTCCTTTCCATATTTCCTTTTCCAAATATGTATTACCAGTGTTCGCAAGAGCACAAGAGATTAATCTGTTGCATCACTATACTATACCTTATAATTTCCAATGAATATTTTACCTAAAGAAATTAGAGGCATCGTTTCCACAGCTTTATTGCACAATTCATACGCACCTATTAATTGAAGAAGCACTGCATACTTAAATTTCTACTCTACTATATGACTACAGGTATCTGAGAGTTTGCGTGCAGTGGTGTTTTTTACTTCTATTCTGTGACTTTATAATAAAGATCATGTCGGTATTTCATAAACACTGGAAGATAACCAGATTCTTCTGGAGGAGGAAGTTTGTCCTCTAGAACGTTTTCATCGAGCAGCAAAAAGTGTTGTTCTCCGAGCGAGCTCGTGACGTCAGTTGTGACGTACAATAAGTGCTGCTACTAGAGAACGATTGGAAGCGTCTTGTGTTAGACTCCTTAGGGGTGAACCGTTCGGCAGAAGGGGCTATTTCTTAGGCTGCTAAGTCACTAGGGAAATTGAGTGATTATGAAAATTAAGTGACAGGAACTAGCTTATATTAGAAAATTGGCGGTGAGAACTTAGTAAAGTAATATTCAAAAACTGGGGAAGTCACTGGAATGCCTTCTTATTATAAAACCAGTTTTCTACTTTCTCTATTAGGTATAGTAAAGTAGAGGAAATATTGTATTCCAGCCAAAGATTCGATTTTGAGATTTCACCGGAAATATGTTTTGAGGTCCCCTAAATTAAAAAAGAAAGAATTTTTAGAAAAGGATCCGCGTGCGCGCGCGTGTGTATCAGACTGTGGACAGCATAACTCAAAAACGAAAAGTTGTTTAAAAACCAAAGTTAGTATTTACGATTAATCTCTTTCAAGGATGCGACACGAAGATTTTGAAGAAAATTTCTCCACCCTAAACTAACCTTTACATGGAAAATTTTCCGAAAATTTTGATTTTCTTGAAAATGGCCGTAACGATTTTGATTGAAATCAAAAGATATTTTTATTGCAAATGAAATGCATATCTAGAATTTTCTGGCTATAGCCCATGAAGTCCTATTTATTCTGGATAACTTTTGTGTAACTGGTAAACCGTAAGAGATAGAGGAAATCTTACTGTACGGAAAATGTAGATCTTGCTAAAGCACACAATTTATGTATAAATAAACTTTTTTGTACAACGAACCACTTTGGAGATATTGCTTGTTATTTATGTCAAGTGAATCTGCGTTATTCATTTTTATATGTTAACCGGTGCAAGAGAACGTAATTTGAAAGCTTTAAAAGATTTGACTATCTCTCAAAGCCCACTGTATACCCATATTCCGCTTACAGTCACAAGGAAATAAGCAATAAGGTAATTTCTGCAAACTTTTATCTGTATTAACGTGAAGAAGATACAGGAATAAGGTTTGCAAGAATGGTTAGTGCAAGAGTGAGTGCAACATATCAGATTTTTCTCTTAAAATATTCAAGAGTAAACATTGACATTTATCTTCCGAAGTCTGTTCATACGCTCTGATATATATCTTAGTGTATGTAGGAATAACAAAGGAGAAAAAGCTTGGAAATAGGCTTAGAGCAAGTGACATTAATTTTGAAATTAGATCTGGAAAGGTGGAGCTTTTCACTATTTCTTGTGAATTCTACTGATGTTTGACCGCTATCATTTATCCATTTTCCAGCTTTTCGAAAAATGAAATTGGCACAAAGGTACAAAACGGACATTGAACAAATGATGTTCCGTAAATCAGAGAAGTTTGTACACAAACGTAGAGCTGAAGTATTCCTGCAGACAGAGATATACGAAGTCTGCACCTGTTGTCTAATTCCTTACTTTTGAAAAAATGAAGAGGAAAAAAGAAGTAACGTTTTCCTGTAAACAACCAATTAGATGTCAAATACTATTAAACAGCAGAAAAATGAATTAGTCACTTTGAATCCCTTGGCAGCCTCATTTCTTTCTGTAATGGCCATGAAATAGACAACCATTTCATATCTAAAAGGGTCGTTAGATATTACGTCCAGATAAGGTATAAACAGAGTATGCTTTCACAAATCTATAAAGCTATGACTGCGCCCTTTTATGCAAAAGCCTAAACACATTTCCACAACAAAGTATAACGGCCAAAGATTGATTCCTGACATTTAAAATTCTATTTGCCGATTAATCATGGAATCAGTAAGATACAACAACATTTTAAAACAAAACGTACAACTTATTTAGAAATGCAAATTGTTTCGTTTTGGCTGTCTTATCATAAACCTCCAGGATAAATCCTGGTTATAAATGCGTACATATGAGGTCATTTAGCTTCTTTTTATAACATGAATTATATTATACTTCTTAATGCCCTTCTTTTAGCTTGTAATTTCAATCCTAAAGAACGGGCATGGCATGGTATGTTGCATAGTTTGTCACTGGATACATTCGTTGATAATCAAGTTTATATCTAGCGTCTGCATATCTTTTTACTCCTTTTTATTGAGATCTGATAGATTATACATATTTCCTAAGAAAAATGAAAGTTCAATCCATATCTTGCATCATGTTCGGTGTCAATAGCGTTTTTACTTATTTGTATGTTTATTTATTTATCATCATATCATCATCATCATCATCATCATCATCATCATCATCACGGTCCTAACATGTTTGAGAAATAACCTTTACTAAAATTAACTTAAAATTCTCCAATCTAATTAATGCGCAGAAAATCATAAAATTTAAATTTGTTTATATATGGGGATAATTAACAGCACAAGAGTAATACTATGATTTAGAACATTAATTAGAACAATAATTGTTGATCCCTATTCTTATTTAAAGAATCTGAAAATAAAATGAATTAAAAGTGTTTTTAAGTAAGTTTTACAGAATCTCTGCACCTATATGCCCTGAGATACTTCGGAATAAAATAAGGAGCGGCCAGACATAGAACCGCTTCATAAATGTTACCAGATCAAAAATATATCCATAAAATAAAACCCGCTACAATCCACCTATAGGTAAACATGTCCACTATATTATGTTTTATATACTTCAAGGCACCGAGTAAAATAATTGTGAAAACTGCAAAAGTACCGTTCAGGATTTTCAGGAATAGTGGCAAGCAAACGGAGAACTCATTTTACCGTTATAATATAATTATAGATAAGTACATTAACTCAAATATATTTTGAGAAGCTATGATATCTAGAAGAGAGGTATCGAAGAAGATTGATAACATTTCTACCTGCGTGCATCACTTTTGATGCTATATGATAAATTTAATGGAGGCTAGTAAATGAGTTTTTTGAAGCAAGTTACCAACTGTTGAAAGTTTAAGGGTTAAGCTGTCTTCGAAACATCCTGACGTATCAATAACTTTAAAGTGTAAAATAACTGACTCCGTAATAACAATGATAGCATAAGTTACCGCGTAAGTTAGCGGAAAGTTTCCTAGCGGCAACTGCGAAGTATATATATATATATATATATATATATATATATATATATATATATATATATATATATATAATCTGAGCGTGGTCTTTAAGCCCTGTGGACTGCCGATAATTGATCACAGTAAAACGCCTCTGTAAGACTCTGAGATACAAAAGAAAAGGCAAGAATTTTGGAAATACGTACAGCATAGGTGCTGCCTAGTAAGTGACTATCCCAACAAAATTCCTCAATATTTCTCATTCGAATTTTAACTGCATTTTTACTCTGTAATTGGCTAAATTCTAAGAATTCTGTTTCCTTTCTAATTTTCAGAAATTTTATATATGTGCATATTTGCAGGTAACTCTGTCTTCTGGAAATAGTAGATAATATATTTTACCAGAACGTCTAATTACCTTAGCTACTCTGACTTATAATTGCGTATCCTCAACATTCACCTTGCTGATGACTTCTTATTCACAGGAGGAATTGGAATATGCGCTTCTTATATTGTGCATTGATTTTAACATATTGAATTTATTTAATGTAATTGTTTATCTATCTCACTATTATTTCGTTATTAAGTTATTAATGTTACTATTCAATGATTCCGGTTTTAAGATTCTGAATGAGGAATATGCGCTTCTTATATTGTGCATTGATTTTAACATATTGAATTTATTTAATGTAATTGTTTATCTATCTCACTATTATTTCATTATTAAGTTATTAATATTACTAGTCAATGATTCCGGTTTTAAGATTCTGAATGTGGTGCGGTACCCCTTCCCACCTTTCAATACAAGTCACCGTACCCTTAAATTTAGTAGTGGCAAACCACCAAAGGTTAGGGAAGAAATTAATAACACATGCAACCCAGCAAGAGAGAACAAAACTAATATCCCGCTTGATGAAGTATTTTGACCTCTCTCTCTCTCTCCCTTTTGCTGCAAGTTGTCGGGGAGGAGGAAGAAGAAAAGGGGAAGGAAGTGCAAGGTCGGCCATAACTTTTGCTATGTAATCCGTGAAGCATTCATTTTTATTGTTTACGACGGAACCATTTTGTTTTTGCCTGACTTCTACCTCTAATTGACCTCTCAGCTGCTCTCCATCTGTCCGTTACCACTGCGAATGCTTTTCTTTTGTGTCGTCTTTACACCAAATGGTAATATTCTACTATATAGCGTCTCACTCTTAAAAGACAGTATGGAGTTAAATGGGACATCTCTGTCTCTATCTGGCGCATACAAGTTGCCATTAGCCGCGTCCTTTTCTACCCTAGCTCTGTTGCCAGATTCCTAATAGCATGGTATAAATATTCATTTGTTATAAATTTCAGGTTTGAACACATTATCCTATGCAGAATTTTTTTCTCTATCAGGTTATATCCTTTTCAGAGTCATTATACATTTCTATAGGTCCAAATTTCTTCAGAAAACGTTTTTTTTTCAATAGAAGTCCGATATTTGCTGTTTCTACACTCATCACGCACTAACTAACAAACTAACTGCTAGAATGAATCTATATTTTTTTCTTAGGTAGAGTAAACTATAGTGCTACTACCTGCCTACTTTGAATTATCTATGTTTACCCAGTTAAGTGTTATAATTTTTTAAATTAAATGTTTTCGGAAATTTTTATATATGTGCACTGCAAAAGTTACGCAGTGTGAAACTTTTTTGTTATTGAGTTTACATCAGGGAACCAGCGAGAACAAATGTTGAGGAAGGTTGGAGAAAGTTTTTAAAATAAACCAAAAGGCAGTAACCTCTTTCTTTTATGCAGTAGGGCAAACAAAAGGCATTCATCTATTCAGCGTCAGGCCTGACACAGAAGATAGTATAAGGAGCAGCACTAACATTAGTTCGAAAGAAGTCGTGTGTGTAACTGTGAGCTGTTATTGCGTTATTTGTTTAATATTTTTGTAAATATTTGTAGTTATGGAAGGAGAAGCTAGAAAGAGACGAAATATTGGTAAATTAAGAAGTAAGGAACGCCAAATAATTATGAATGTGTTAGATTATTTTTCAAGTAAAATGAGTGTTAGTAAGGCAGTAAAAGAAACAGCTAAGGCTGTCGGGTGTTCAGAAGCAGCAGTGTATAGGATTAAAAAGGAAGTAATGAAAGGACCTCTAAGAACGCCATCGAAAAAGAAAGCAAAAAGGGTGGGAAAACAAAAAAACGCTAGGTTAACACAATTTGATGGAATAGTGCAAAGTGGAGTGCGGCGAATTGTTCATTCTTTATTGTTTGCAAATATTCCACCCACGCTGAATATAATTCTGATTAATGTATCTTCGTCGTCTTCGTCTTCGTCAACAAGAACTGCCCCTTCAGAGTCACCATCATCTGATTTTAATTCACAACCCGGTCCATCAAGATCAATGGGAAATGAAATTGAAAGAATCGCGTCACTATTGGAGGACGAGGAAGTTTAAAGGTAATCAGCATAATTTATTAAAGCTTTTTGTCATTTTATTTCTCCATATGTGTTTGATAATACATTTTTATATCTGTAAAATCGCATTTAGAAGTACTAAGTACAAAAAATACCAAGGAGATATATGAAATGCGGCTGAAACTTAACGTAGATATTAAGGTAGATATAACGTAGATAGCCTTAAATAGCAGTATACATATTTCACTATTTGGATATGTATAATTCATAAGATGACTTGGTAGTGTCATTGACTCAGAAGAATGTCTTTGTCTTTGAACGTGCCTTCGCGATGTGGAGTGTCGAGCCTCTTGGTACGATGGAACACCAGCAGTTCAAAATTACTGTCTATTTGTTACAATATTATATCGTGTGGTTTTAGGTATACAGATTTAACAGATTTACTTATTGAAAGTATGATCAAATTTGCTTTGTTTAATGCGCTAATACTCGTTAGCTGATGCTACTTCGCCTTCGCCTAATATTATTTATGGTCCCGGCAACAAAGGATATGTCACGTTTGAAGCAGGGTGAAAAACGTCAGAGGGAGAGAATAAACAATAGTGTTATTCAGGTTCAGTTGTTCAGTTGTTTCGATCACATGTCGCAGCTGAGCGGACGAGCGGACGACCTTCGAGGTATACGTACATATAGTACATGTTGCAACACTGCGCTCCATTTAACGTGTACTGTCTTTTAAGAGTGAGACGCGCTTTAGATTAGCTAGACCGTAGAATCTCTTTTAGTGCGATATCCGTGCAGCATTTCTTTATCTTATCTTTTGCTTTCTTTAGGCAGTAGAGCGACCATGAGTCAGATAGTTTAATGTGAATTAATTATGAGTGTGCCTACAAGAAAGTGTGCGTGTTAAATGTGTGGTATTGTTCAAAACATTGCTGAGTAACTCTCGAAAAGATTTTAATAATCTTTATGCTCTTCCCGATGAAACTGTACAATATTTTATCTGCGAGCATTTAATACTCTTTCATTCAATGTAAACACGTCTAATTAATATTATTACAATGATTATAGTGAAGTTGGTCTATAAACTCAAGAACAAATAGGGTAATAATTTGTCTGTGATAGCGTTAGAACTGTTAGATTATCTACGAACTAATTGTCTAAATAACGAGTGAATGAATGGCATTTACTTTCAAAATATTAATAACTTATAGTTCAAAATTAGGCCCTGCATAAACTATAACTTATAGAAATATTAACAAATAAATAGAAAGTAAAATAGCAATAAATTTAAATTGTCAAATTCAAGTGTAAAATATAATTATATTCCACGTCTGCAAAAGTCGGTCTGAGTGGCTCAGTTGGTTAGACGCTGGTCTACTGATCTCAAAGTCACTGGTTCAAATCCGGCCCATACCGATGGTTTTTAAGTGTGCATAAAAACGACAGCTCCCTGTCAGTAGATTTACTGGCATGTAAAAAAACTCCTGCGGGAGGAAATTCCAGCACACCGGCGACGCTGTTGTGACCCTGGCAATTGGCAGCGCCCCTTAACAACAAAGTAAATTAATTTTATGTCTGCAAAAGTCAACAAAAGTTAAGGTGATTTTTATAGTTCATGCACATGCGTGCAGTAAAATAAACAGTAAAATAAACAAAACAAATTGAACGGAAAGTGGATAAAAAAGGAAAGAAAAGAAAGAAAACGTAACTTTACATACGTAACCGAAACTACGATTGTAACAGATTGGAATAGTAGGTTTATTCATCTCCAAAAACAGTGTGCAATGTAACTAAGAATAACCGTCTGGCACAGAGACCTTGGGAGGTCTTGAATATAGAACAGTCACGCTATTCCCACACCATGGGGGATGTCTCTGTTTTGCCTTGTGGTGACGACTAGTTTAGTATTTTAAGAAATCAAATGTACTGACAAATGAAAACTAAGGAACAGTTATCCGAATATCTGACCATAAGAAAATGACAAACGTGATTTCTTCTTCTCCTTTTTTGTTAGGGCAGGTTTCATTGTTTATTTAATCTTGTGGTCTATCAGCTTTACAGATGTCAGGTCTCTGTGTAGTTCAGAAATTTGAGAATTCGTACGCATGCGTGGCAGTGAGGAAACAAGAGAGAAAGAGGATAGGAGCATGAAGGGAGGAGTACGTGCTGCCATTCGTCATGAAAGAGAGACACGACTTTGTTCTCCGCGAACACAATATCCTGGATGTAACAGGATCATATCCTGATTCCAGATTAATACTGTAGATCTAGCTCATCACGGACTAGACCACCCCAAAACGGGTAGCATAACAATTCGCCTATGATGTTTAACAGGTAAGCGTTAATATTAATATGATCTTGCTCGTGTAGTTATTTCTTGCTTGACATTTCATATAAAAACAAAAATAAAATAAAATAAAATTACTTTAAACTCGGTATACACTTTTAATTGTACTGAAATACTAAACAAAAGCGCAATCAAATAATTGATTCCTTCTTCAAGGAATAATAATAGCTCTAACAGAAAGGAAACAAACCTATGTTTCTTACCGTAGGCACGTCTGATACCCATCTTATATTAATACTAGCGGACCCTACAAACATTGTCGTATTTAAACGTTGTAAATCCAAAAATTGCACATTTTTTTAAAAATAAGGCATAAATTCTTTGGGCAGCTTTGATTAAAAAGTATAATAAAAAATATTTTTAATATAACTGACACCACTTGGTCGATTTACTCCTGTCGCTATTTCCAAATACAATATGACATGCGGAAAGTATTAAGAACTGGCTCGGAGTTTGGCCATGGTTGCTCTAAATAGACTATAATACCGCAAAATTCTTTAACAATGAAGAAATCATACTACATGTATTTGGAACAGCGCAAGGTGGCGCCACGGCAATGTGTGCAACTTAGATCTGGGAGGTCCTGGGTTCTACTCCCATCAACCAATCACTGTGACTGGGGTTTTTCCGTAGTTTCCCCTTGCCACTGGGTGAATGCTGAGGTGGATTCTATTCTCCACGGATTCCTTTCCCTTCTTTTGCCATTTCCCTCGCTTGTCACATTTCAGGTTTGGTTGGTAGTTACTGCCCGGGCCGCTTGTGTCACCTCGTCACCGTCTCCCTGAGTAGAGGAAACACTTAGGTTGTGTGCTGTAAGTGTTAGGGACTTCTGTACGTCTCTGGACTTCGTTGGCTCCGTTCTCCGACCATTTACCCTCTCACTTCGCCTCACCCCTTCCGCTTGAGAGGGCAGGGGGTGGTAAGCCACAATTATCCATGTCGGGGTCACGGAGGGTCGAGGTGTCCCCTCCGTCCCTACACAAATACACACACGCTATGTATTTGGACCACTAGCCGGGTACAGTTTCTTAGATAACACACAAAATTCCAAAAATTCATCAATAACACGAAATTACCAATATAACAAAAGCCTTTGATAGACTCAAATTATAGTGGCTGGATCATAAATTACATACCAATCGTATACCCAAAATAATACACAACTATAAGAGGACGATATATTAGACGTTCTGTAGTAAAATACAGAGACCGATTTCAATAGAAAATGAAGTAGAAAGTCAGTATACTAAAAGGCCTATATAATACTGATGATGATGATTATGATTATGATTATGACGAAGCAAATGGATTTTTCAAATCAAATTGATAGTTACAGGAGGCTTTCATCAACGGTTGCCCATCTAGCTAAATAATTCTGTCCAGAAGTTTCCATTCGCCATATTGCAGAGCAAGTACCTCTTTAACTGGAAACAAGAATGAAATACCAGTGCCATATCACGTACTTCAAAGAAGTATTGAAACACTATCAAAAAAGTAAACGATCCACACAATTCTTGCAAATTGGTTTTGAGGTAGTTCTTAATGTGCGGTTTCAAAATGGCAGAATTGGTTAATTTACGAGGTTTGCGGTAAAGAGAAAGTTGAAGGTGTGATTTCGGGTTGGTCACTATGTGAGAAAGAAGGGAGAGAGATTTAAGTAATTTGAACTGCGATTAAAATCGCATCAAAGTCTGTGGTTGGCCCGAACCGCTGGCCTGCCCATTGGAGCAATACCCTGCAATTTAGACAGAGGCTTGTGAGCTGTAATAAAATATAATTCTCTTAGCTATTGCTTTTTTGCTTAACTTTATCAATTGGGACAAAGGACTAGAGTTCATTCATAAACGTTCAATACTTAATACAGTATGTCAGGATGAAATTTTCGGATGGAATCAAATATTACTACAACTTATCGTTATGATTTATCAGTCATTAAATATTAACAAAAATAGGCAAATATCATAAAGTTTGAACATAGTAAATACTTATTCAAATTAATACATACTGTAACTTTTTGGTGTGGGTGTAAAGTAAAGAAGCCAGATGTAGTCGAGATAAAGAAACACTTTTATTTCCGTAAACAGTAACTTGCACACTCGTTGCAACAGCAAGAAAGTCTTTTCCGATTCTCCAACAGCACGACTCCGAATTCGTAACACAAAGAACTGTTCCTTCTCACACTTTACCGCTATTTATATCTCCCAAGCACTATTCTGGAAACTTCGGGAAAGCTCAGTTATTTTGCGGTGAAATACAAAGCAGACATTTCTAGAGGCCTCTATCACTTTCTCTCTTTCGGCAAGCGCCCAACAATGTGGCCATTCTCTGTCTCTTTCCTTCGACTCCTTTGCGGTAGCGCCGACAATAATGCGCTGGGCGACACTGCTCCCTCCTCAAGGCTGGTCGTCCCGAACAGCACCATCGTAACGGGCCAGACGATCCAGGTGTACCACTAACATCTTCCCTCGGGGCACCTTCTGGATGCGGTAGACTACGTCGTTAATCCTCTTTACCACTCGGTACGGTCCTTGCCACGGTTGTTGAAGTTTTGGGCAGCGTCCCTTGGTCCGGGTAGGGCGGTACAACCAGACCATGTCACCTTGCTGGAATCCTCGGCTGTTGACTTGCCTGTCGTACCGGGTCTTCATGCGGTCGCTCGCCATCTGGATGTTCTGACGAGCCATCTCGTGCATGTCGTGGAGATGGTCTACTAGACTCTCCACATACTCGGTTGCCGGCCGTTTCGCTTCCGGGGGGCTACCAAAAGCCAGGTCACAAGGGAGGCGTAGCTCTCGGCCGAACATTAGGCTTGCTGGTGTCATCCCGGTAGTGTCGTGTGTCGACGAACGGTAGGCCAGCAAGAACAGTGGTACCTCGAGGTCCCAGTCTCTCTGATGGCTGGCCACGACCTTCCTCAGGTGCTCCTCTAGGATCTTGATGTATCTCTCGACCATGCCGTCCGACTGTGGATGTAGGGGTGTTGTGCGGGTCTTGTTCACCCCAAGTCTTTCCAATGCCTCCTTCATTAGGTGCGACTCAAAATTGGTGCCCTGGTCGCTGTGGAGCTCTAACGGGACCCCAAAACGGCAAAACAGCTGTTCCACGAGGCAGTCTGTAATTGTCTTCGCCTCTTGGTTCGGGATGGCATACACTTCCGGCCACTTGGTGAAGTAGTCCACAGCTACCATCAGGTACTTGTTGCCTCGCTCGGACACTGGGAATGGTCCAGCTATGTCGACGGCGATGCGTTCGAAGGGCGCTCCGACGTTGTACTGCTGCATGCGACCCCGGCTCCTAGTCTGGGGGCCGCGACTCGCCGCGCACACGTGACATTGACGGCACCAGTTCTCAGCGTCTGCTCGGAGCCTCAGCCAGTAGTAACGCTGTCGGAGTTTGTCGATCGTCCGGTTTGCTCCTAGGTGTCCACCCGAGGTACCGGCGTGCACTTCCTCCAAGACTTCCGGGACCCTACTTCGGGGAAGTACCAACTGCTTTTTCTGGGTCTTCCCATCAGGTGATTCCCATACCCGGAACAGCACGCCCTCTTTGGTCTTCAACGAGTCCCATTGGACCAAGTACGACTTGCATGTAGCACTTCTGGGTGCGATGTCCTCCCAGGTTGGTCTCGTCCCTGCCTGCACTTCTCTCAAGAGTGGCCCCAAGTCGGCGTCCGCCAGCTGCTCCCTCCTCAGGCCCGCGCTATCCCATCCGTCCGCAGGCACTGCCGTGACCACTCTGACAGCTGCGGTACGCTCCTTCTCTTCCACTCTTGCGCATTGGCCGCACTCTTCTAGGCAGGGTCTTCGGGACATGGCGTCTGCGTTGCCGTGGCTCTTCCCTCTGCGATGTTCGGAGGTGAAGTCGTACTCCTGCAACCTTTGGACCCAACGGGCTGTCTGGCCCTCCAGGTTTCTAAAGCTAAGTAGCCAGGTTAGGGCGGAGTGGTCGGTCCTCAGGTGGAATGGCTGACCGTACAGGTACTTGTGGAAGTGCTCCAAGGTCTTCACTACCGCCAGTAGCTCTCGTCGGGTGACACACTAGTTCTTCTCTGCCTTGGACAACGTCTTGCTGTAGTAGGCTATCACCCGCTCGTGGCCGTTCTGGACTTGGGATAGGACGCCTCCAATGCAATGGTCGCTGGCGTCGGTGTCCACAATGAAGGCGTCGCCTGGTTGTGGGAATCCCAGAATAGGAGCACTGCAGAGCGTCCTCTTGAGCTGCCGGAAACCGCCTTCGGCGTCCTCCGTCCACACATAAGGTCGATGTTCTTCCGTCAAGCGAGTGAGGGGTTTGGCGATGCTGGAGAAACCCTTTATGAAGCGGCGGTAATAACTGCACAATCCAAGGAAACTGCGCAGTTCTCGCCTATCCTTTGGGCGAGGCCAATCTCTCACGGCCTGTGTCTTCTCCGGATCCGTGGCCACTCCGGTTGGTGAGACTATGTGGCCCAAGTAGTTGACTTCCCTGCGGAAGAGCTGGCACTTCTTGGCGTTCAGCTTCAAGCCGGTCGCCTGCAGTCTCTGCAGCACCTTATTCAGTTTGTCAAGATGGTCTTCGAATGTCTTGCCGACGATGATGATGTCGTCCAGGTATAACAGGCAGGCGTCATAAGTCAATCCTCTCATTACTGACTCCATGAGGCGTTGGAAGGTAGCTGGTGCGTTGCAGAGACCAAAGGGCATAACTGTGAACTGCCAAAGCCCTTGGCCTGTCGAGAATGCGGTCTTCTCCTTGTCTCTCGGGTCTAGAGCCACCTGCCAGTAACCCGATTTCAAGTCCAGGGTTGAGAACCACTGCGCACCAGCAAGCGTGTCCAGGGTGTCGTCAATCCGGGGTAAGGGGAAGCAGTCCTTCCTGGTGACAGCGTTCAGCTTCCTGTAATCTACGCAGAAGCGTAGCTCGCCATTCTTCTTCTTCACCAGAACTACAGGGGAACACCAAGGACTGTCAGACTCCTCGATCACTCCCTTGGTGCTCATGTCCTCCAGCATGTCTCGTACCGCCGCTTGTTTAGCCAACGGAATGCGTCTAGGTGGTTGCCGAATAGGCCGGGCGTCTCCGGTGTCGATGTGGTGAAGCACTCATTCCGTGCGGCCGTAATCGCTGCTGCCTTGGCTGAAGACGCGCTGATATCATCTCAGCAGTTGTTGGACTTTCTCTCTCTGTTCAGCGGCCAGGTGGTCGGCCGCCCTCTCCAGTAATTCTTCCAGCCGGGGCCCCAGGTGTTGCGTCGGCACCGGCACCTGGGTCTTGTCTATTGGTGTTACCCTGACCACGGGCTCGCACTTCCCCAACTCCGTCCCGGCCTGAACGTCGTGATCGGTGTCTGTTGGGTTGAGCAGTCTCACCGGCACCTCCTCTCGGCACGGCAACAATGTCCCGGCTACACAGAGCCCGTGCACATGCGTCTTCCGGTCCAGCAGCATGTTCTTCTTGCGCTGGCCTTCCAGTCGCGCTGTCACTACCATCTCGCTACTCGCGGGGACAACTACGTCTTCCCTGAGAATGACCCTGCAGATTCCAAGGCGTTCTTCGGGGTGCCGGAGCATTACTTCCTCTCCCTTAAGCCGCAGAACCTTCTTGCCGATGTCAACCGTCGCCTCGTGGCTCCTGAGGGCATCCAGTCCCAGTATCACCTCCTCAGCCACCTCCGCGACGAACACCCACAAACGCAAGACACTTCGCCCCAATGTCAACCGCAGCAGGGCCTCCCTCTCCACAGGCAAGGTGTCACCCGATGCCGTCACTAGTTGGTACGGTCGGCTCGGTTTTCTCGACGGCAAGCCCCTGGCTACGTCAGGTCTGACGACAGTCACGGCTGCTCCAGTGTCAACAAGCACGCGGCACGGCTTCCCTCTCACCCAACCGTCCGCGATGAGGCTGTCATCCATCCGTCGGCTGACGGCGCGCAGTGTCACTCGAGGGGATGATGGTGCCGGCGCCGACGTGCCCCTCGCCACGCCGGCCATTACTCGTTTTTCCGGCTGCTCTTCTTGGTGCCGGCAGTCTCTCATCAGGTGTCCCGGCTGGCCACACTCCCAACACACGCCACCTGGTCTTCGTCGGCGTCCCTGGACTGGTCTGCGGTCTTCATCGTAGCGGACACTCCTTGTCTTCGAGGTCGGGGTAGCCGTCACTTTGGCCGCTTCCATCCTTAATGCGGCCGTTAGTGCCTCGTGGATGGTCTTGTAGTCGCCGAGCATCAGGTGTTGACGTATCTCGGCATCGCGTGCCCCGACGACGAAGGTATAGGCGGCTTCTCGGGATACGAATTCGGAGGGGAGGTCCACCAAGGCTTTGCTGGCCAGCTGTTCGATTGCCATGGCGAACTCCTGCAGCGTCTCCACTGGCAGTTGCATCCTAGATTTCAGTTGGCTGCGGTAGGCTGCGGCTAAGCGGTGGTTTCCGAATCGGTTCTCCAGGGCCTCCCAGATGTCCTAGGGCGCCACCGCTGTCTGAACTGCGTTCAGGACCTCTGCGGCTCGTCCCTGGAGGCTGGCTATCAGCTGCGCGGCCTCTTCTTCTGGCGACCATTTGTTGTGCTTGGCCACTGTGTCGAATTGACGGCGGAAGACCTCAAACGTTGACGTGCCATCGTACTTCGGTGGTTTGACGCGCGTCGATGTTGTGTCGATGCCTCGGCCTTGTAGTTCTTCAGCTTTTCACTAAGCATCCCTTCCACCATTGCATTTAGCTCCTTGGCGCTACCGTCGACCCTGTCTTCGAGAACGCTAAGCCGTTCCCCGACATTCTCCAGGGCGTCAACGCGTTGGCCGAGGTCCTCCATCTTTCCACCGAGCTCTTTCACATCCTTCCTCACGCCAGCCAGTTGCTCGTCAATTTTCGCCGATAGCTCCGTCTTCATCTCTTTCAGCTCGGCAGCGAGGTTGTTGTTTGACGTTTCCATTTTGGCAGCGAGGTTGTGGTTTGACGTTTCCATTTTGGCAGTGAGGTTGTCGTTTGCCGTCTTCATTTTGGCAGCGAGGTTGTCGTTTGCCGTCTTCATTTCAGCCATTTCCGTCTTCATTTCGGCGAATAATTCTTTCATCATTGCCATCATCCTGGTTTCCGAATCTCCCTCCATCTTGGTTCTAACGTTGCAACTTCTGACGATGTAATGAAACTAGAAGCAATTCGACGAATCCCACTTCTGACACCAGTGTAACTTTTTGGTGTGGGTGTAAAGTAAAGAAGCCAGATGTAGTCGAGATAAAGAAACACTTTTATTTCCGTAAACAGTAACTTGTACACTCGTTGCAACAGCAAGAAAGTCTTTTCCGATTCTCCAACAGCACGACTCCGAATTCGTAACACAAAGAACTGTTCCTTCTCATACTTTACCGCTATTTATATCTCCCAAGCACTATTCTGGAAACTTCGGGAAAGCTCAGTTATTTTGCGGTGAAATACAAAGCAGACATTTCTAGAGGCCTCTATCACTTTCTCTCTTTCGGCAAGCGCCCAACAATGTGGCCATTCTCTGTCTCTTTCCTTCGACTCCTTTGCGGTAGCGCCGACAATAATGCGCTGGGCGACAATACATTTTTAAATCTGACGAATACATATCTGTACATAAACGCTTTAAAAGGATACCCTTTCTTCAATCGAATAAGTGCTATGATAATGTGCTATGAGAAGAACTGCAGTTCTTTGAAGTGTGAACTTTCTAGTAAGCGTGAACGATGTTAATCTCAACACGCATTTTAAATATAAGGATCACTTTACGAGCGTGGAGCTCTAACAAATTTACTGATAGATTTTTAGCAGAGATAAACAAATCTGACATATTGTATTGAGGGGGCATTCATCTTTTATTATTATATTTCTTCTACAAATAATTCAACAAAAGCTCATTTGTGACAAACAGCAGTCCAGTTTCTTTTTCTGTCACTTTATGTTTTCTCTAAAACTGAATCACAAAGGCACAGTCCACTATTTTATCGTTAATAACAAGTAATAATTCGTTGTGACCTTGCATTTCACAGCTCTTGTATCCTTGACACAAAAAGCTAATAGTACTCGACTGATCACACAAACACTTCCCACGATACACTACTAAACACTTTCTCAACACTCAACACTGAAATTGCTTCAACACATAAAATGTAAATAATACTCAACTAGACTAACTGCCCTGGAAAATACACAAAATTTTCGTGAAAGAGCCCAGCACATGCAGAGCTTCTAGAATTGTCTTGAATCACTTTGTTCTGACCGCTCCATTGTCGTCCAGCCGCATGTTGCCTAGCAAAATCGTGGTGTGAGGTAGCCTGGTCTTAGGCGTCTGATCCACGTTGAGATAGTGCATGTGTTAAACTCTTAAAAAATAAAATAAGAATTTTAATGTTTTGAGGAATTTCACTTGACACATTTAAACTACCAATTAAGTGAAGCTATAAATGGACAGACACATGCTTATTAACAGATAATTTTAAGCTATGTTCTATCACAAACTTCCTCTCATCATTTTTCGAAATCCAAACTGCTCCATACGATGGAATTTTTGCCCATTTGTTCGTAAATGTTTGTACTGCTCTCAAAATTAAATTAAATAACTGTATATCTTGTTAAAATAACGCTGAAATATGTTGGGAAATCAGTTATTTACTTTCAAAAAAATCAACGGTTTTAGGGAACAGAAAGTAATAATTGTTCCTAAATAATTAAGGGACTAATATAAAAAAAAACATGGAAAAACTATTACAGCGTGTAATATTGGATAAATTTCAGCATATATATGCGACTAAATAATATCTTACATACTTTGAATTTTCTAAATTGCCAAAATGCACTACCTTAATCGAGATAAGCGTACGCGGAAATTGAATAGTTACACATTTTTTGTAGGTACAAAGGGCGAACACAAGACTGAAGCAAGAATCATTGCGTTAAAAGCCTGTTGCTCTATGCTGGCTTCGAAATATCACTCTTTGCACGATACGATGAAAAACAAAAGAACGGTCGATTTCACTCTCCAAGAAATATATAAATAATTGGAAAATTCAATATAATTACAGCAAATACTGGGAAATGATTTAAGCTACAAACATTTCTCTTTGGCCTAAATTCTGTGTTTTAAAGATGTCTACATTTCTTTGTAAAGTACGAGATTGGAAATATTTTGCTTCTCTCTCATGACTCCTCAAGTGTATGTGTTTTAGAACAAATAGAAACTTATAGAACATTCAAGATATACCTACGTATATTTAATTAGTTATGCAGATAGTATAAGCATATGCCCGCTAGTCAAAATGTTAGACTATATTGATTTTCGACATTATATTTTCTTTAAAATCTCCTGTTGCATTCTTTGAAGGAGTAACTTAAATAAAACTTCGCTGTGTATCCCACATTTTATTTTTGAGTTGAGCCATTTAAACCTAGAGACACGAGCGCTTGCGCACTCATTTTCTCAGGTTTACTCAACTTTCATTTGTGGGATATTTTAATAAGGGAACAATTGTAGAATATATCAATCTTAAAACACAGTGTTAAAATGTATCGAAACAATTTAGCATCCAATTGGTAAAAATATAAAAGCGTTGTTATATATTTTACAACTATTTGTTTACAAAGCTAATTTTTACATCAGCTGTACATATTCTATAGAATAATTAGTATACCATGTTTCATCACTTTGAATTAAGGAATTTACATATACTTTAAGGCAGCACTTGAAGCTTTTGTTCTTGGTTTCTGCCCTAATTCTCACTATTAGGCTCTCGTGTAAGATAATTTTCTAAAAGTACAAATTTGTTTGTATTCCTTGTGTAGATATTCTATGTTTTACTTAATGCAACATTATGGGTTCACTTGCTTCACATTTCTAGACCTATTTATCCATAAAGTGTGTAAAACTGTATTTTACAAAGGTATATTTTATGTCGTCAAAGTACAACCAAATTAGGATACGACAATAAAGTCAAGCAAACAGGTTTCTCAACGTTACATACATAGTTGGAATTACGTTTCTGAATCTACTGGATGAAAACGCCTTAAAAGGTGTATATATGACGTCACAAATGACCTTAAATTCAAGAGAATAATAATCAAATGAAAGTTAAATAAATTCTGAAACAGGTGTTTCAGAAGTTCTTAAGATCCAAGTTTCCATTATTCTAGCTCACACATAAATGTTATTTTTTGTAACATATTAGACTATTTAAATAAAGCAGCATTGTATCCCAACTGCGAAACACCTGCTTTGAAGCTGTCAGTAATTCTTTTTTTTTTTTTTTTTTTTTTTTTTTTTTTTTTTCTTTTTTTCTTTTTTTACATTACCCAAAACCTAGCATTTGGGATACTTATTTAATATCACAATTGCCTCCACCTAAGACTGCAAATATGACCTTGTGCTATTTACATCATCCATAAGTAGCCCACATGGAAATTAGGTTAATAGGTGATTAATATATTTTCAAACAATACAGATATGGCATCCTCAGAAGAAGTAGATAAATAAAAGTTGTTTTTACTATCATAAGGTCATTAAATTATAAGTTAAGAATATGTGCTCTAACACATTTATTTAATTGAATGTTAAAGTTAATCTGAGTGGCTAACGTTTATTTTCTTTTTCTTCGAGTTTCGCATATCTAGGTTTCATTTTCTTTAGCTTTGTATTTTCAAATATACCTAAAAAAATTAATGGTTGTTTTTGTTGACATCCGGTATTTTAAAATTAGCGAGCCAGAAGCTACTAATGATCAGGCGTAGGAATTCTTAAGCAGCTAGTTATATACAAAGTATATAAGCAACAGTGGTCAAGGGTCACTGACGGCAGGTAAACACGGTGTGATGAGTGCTGTCTGCAGAAGCAAAGAAGCAATAGGTTGAACGTGAAATAGCGATGGTTTGTTGCCTGCATAAAGTACAGTACAGTTCAAGTTAATTTCCTTTTGTTCTGACTTTAAAAGCCACAATGCAGAATGAAAATGTAATAATAAAAATAAAATTTCTATGCATGGTAGTGAATGGTGGAGGTGGGACGTGGTCAGAGCCCCGGTTCGGGGTCTTCGCAACTACATGACTAATTAAGAGATTCTTATAATGTAACAATTATGTATGATAAGATTAAGAATAGGAGATTAAACCAAATCACACACAGTTCAGCATTCATTCACTGTGCAGATAATGTGCTAGTTAAATTTTCTTTTTCAGTGATTTGAATTCTCTACACATTTTGATGGTATAATCAAAAGTATTC
This sequence comes from Tenodera sinensis, assembly GCA_030765045.1. NCBI lineage: Eukaryota > Metazoa > Arthropoda > Insecta > Mantodea > Mantidae > Tenodera > Tenodera sinensis. The sequence goes on along the minus strand of CM060969.1, from coordinate 40,663,572 downwards.
TGAACAGTGGAAAAATTACATGCATCACTTCCATAATCAGCATTATAATGATGGATGCTGCAGAACATGAATACCCTTTTTACATATAATAAGACTGTAAAACGTACAGGAAAGTGTGAGAATTCGAAAATATTTAAAAGTTGGCCTATAATGCGCAGTAAACTTACCATTAACAACAACTCTCGGAATTACCTTCTCTTGCAATACGAAAATAAGGCTTGCATAGCTCAGCTTGCGTCACTCAAGGAATAAAGTTAGAAACTAAAACATTACGATCTACAATACAAATTAAAAGTATCATAAGTTTTGAAAACTGCTGAATACTAATACTCTTCGATATCAGCAAAGCAAAACTGTTGAGATGTGAGCAATTAACAGTTGAAAACCTGCCAACAGGACCACGTAAAACTTTTATGGAAGGAAATCATTAACAACAGTAATTAGATAAAAATACCAGCAAAAAGGAAAACGAATGCTAAGCAAAATATATGCCATTAGTTTAAAAGCTACTAAATAAGTTTTTAGGGTGAATTTATAACCAAATCTGAAATTCATTTTAGTGGCATCAATCAGTGAATATAGGGAAAAAGGAAGATAACAAGTGAGACTAGAAACTAAAACACAGTTAAGTAAGGGCGATAATTTGCCTTTTCAGTTTTCAATCCTGAAAACGATTTACTTCAAGGGCATTAAACCATAGTCGTTTTAACTTTATAATAAAAGTATACCTACCCTTTAATTTTTCGCTGTTGAGCTTGTCTGAATTGCTAGCAGGGTCTATTATAAAGCAATAAGATGGTAACAATAAACACCAGATAGTTCCCCGAGGCTTTAGATACCTTCTTAATGCCTACAAGAAGTGTATGATGAAGAAAGCCAAACCCCAGCGATTACTTCAGGAAAACAATATTGTTCCAAACTGCTCATTGTTCATTTAATTGAAAGCCACATAACCAGAATTGCCGTTAAAAACAGCCTTATGACTAAACCTGCCGCTACATTATGTCTGGCGAAGAGTTGGTTCCCAGTTCACAGGAAAGGCGATTTTGGCTGCTTTGAGCCAGGAGTCCTACTTAGTTTGCGACTGAGGTTTTTTTATATCCTATTGTGCCGATTTATTTGTTGTTTCAGCACAATTTTCCCACTTACTAAGTGTGAAATGTAAATAAATAAATAAATAAATAAATAAATAAATAAATAAATAAATAAATAAGTAAATAAGTAAATATATATAAACACTTGATTAGATATAAGTTACTTAGGTTATGGAAATTAAGAAAATTGCATTCACATTTAAAAAGAGGTAGGATAAAAGGGTTAAAACTATACAACTGTTGATTTTCTGCTAAGTTTTATTTTGCGTGAATAAGGTATATCCTGCTCAATTTTACACAAGAACAATCTGTTAGTTTCAGAACATAGCTTTTAGCAATTTGTATCTTCATATACCTGTGACATGTGTGACTTAGCGATATCCGTTTGGCCACGTGCCCACAACCTTATACCGTGTCTTGGCGCACGAAAATCTTGATGCTGGGCTTCGGAAGGCAAACAGTGAGCCTTAATGGTACACTACGGGAAACTGAACGTCTTATGAATCTCCTTTATTTTATTTTTTCTACTATGTACATGCAGAAAGATAAGTGCAACGGATAAGGATTTCATCGCATGTGGCCCAGATGAACTTTAGTACTGTGCCTCACAGTGGGACGCTGGGAGAGGGCAGCCGATTCAGGAGCCACGAAAGAGTAGAGGACAAGCTCCCCAACCGTTTCATATTGAAGCTCCCAACTTTGGTTTTTAACCGACTTTTCGTTTTTGAGTATATTGTCCACAGACTGACAGACAGACATACAAACACACATAAACCTTTTTCTAAAAATGTTTTCTTTTTTTTTATTCAGCCGATCTCAAAACATATATTTCCATGAAATCTCGACATCAAATTTTTGGGTGGAATACATACTTGCTCTACTTATTAGTATAGAAAGTAAAAAAGAAAAAAAAGACAGAATCTGATGTGTTGCACTCACATGACTTTCTCTACTGTTATACTAACCATTCTTACAAACTCTTATTCCCATATCTTCTTCGTGTTAGTTGAGATAAACATTTGTGTAAATTATCTTATGCTTATTCCTTTGTAGGTGCACTATGGGATTATAGTAGGCTTAGAGCGATAGTCAAATCTTTTAAAGCTTTGAGATCCTGCTCTCTTTGCACACTTAGCGTATAACGATGTTCCATTTCACGAAAGTTTTAAGTTTTCCGAAACTGACACAAATAACAAGGAATATCTCCGAAATGGTTCACTCTACAAAAAATTTTATGGAGACATAAATTGTGTGCTTTAGCGAGATCTAAATTTTTTCTAGTGTAAGATTTTGTTTCCTACGGTTTAAAGTTATTCAAAAGTCATCCAGGGTAAATAGGACTTAGGAATTTAGGAATTTTAAAATATGTCATCTGAACCTTGATTTTATAAACCCTGTTAGAACATTAATAAGAGCTAGGAATCCTGAAAGTTACATAATATTATATACAACCTTTTATATAAGCAATAGTTGCTTTTGCATCTGCATATTTTTCCCCGAATACTTGGAATTTCGTCTTCTTGGTTCGGATTTCAAGTAGCGGCTGGTATCTGATATGTCCTTTAGGAATTGTGTAGCCAATAAATTACAAAGTGGAACTCGTGGTGGATGTGTTGATTTACATATTTGACTATCTTTCTCTGGCAAATGGCCATATAGCCTTGGCATTTCTATAAAATATGTTAAAAAAAGACGTACCCGACATTAACAGTTTAAAACTCTCCAAGTATATCAACATCAATGATGCAATTCATGAAAATAAATTAACATTCCACATAAATACGTTTTTATAGTTTAAAGTAGGTATTACCTACACAGAAGTTAAGCAATGACTGTGCTCTGTATATTTATTATTTTCTCCACCACGTACTTAAGGTACATAGAGAATGACCGGGATTTCACCAGAAATACAGTTTCTCTAACCTAACAAAAAGTACAGTTTTAGAAAAAAGTTCTCCCGCGGAGTGTATGTGTGCCTGTACAATTGAAAAACGAAACCTTGATTAAATTACCAGATATTTATATTTTTATTTTTCTTAAAAATGTCTCTAACAATTTTATTTGAAATATCGTATGTTTAAGCATGTTCATGGCAAATGGAATGTACATTTTGATTATTTTGTGAAGTAACTTTCATTCTGAATTACGTTTGAACAACCAGTAAACCATAAGAAATAGTTAAAATCTTACTAGCTACATAAAAAGCGAGTTCTTGTGAAAGCGCACAATTTATGTCAAATAACTTTTTTGAAGTGTCAACCATTTCCAAGATATTTCTTGCTATTCATTTGCATTTTGAAATTCTTATAAATTTCTCAATAGCAAAATCGCTATTTGTTCTCTCTCTCTCTCCTTCTCAAGAAACTACATTTACAATTATATTTTAGAAGTTGTTTATCTTGATCTACACGAAGTATAAAGAAGCATCTCGGTTGCAATAGCATATTGTTGAAGAATGGGTGGATAAAATCATAAACGTAACAAGTTTAATTTTATTAACCGAACAAATATTAATGTAATATTCTCTGCACAAATCAAAATTCTTCAACATACTGGGCTGAAACAGATGAATCTGGGGGATTGCGAGTTAATAAAACGAGACTGCATAAATATTTGTATAATTTGATGAGCTTGAACAGCTTTGTAACTAAAATATGTGCTTTTCTTAACTTAAACTACAGGTTTTACGTATTTATGTTAAGTAAATATTACACATTAAAAATTCGGAAGCATAAATTCTAAGGGAAGTATATGTTTAACATGTTTTTTGAAATGTAAATGTAAAAGGTACATTTAGAACTACATTTTAGATCTGAGGAAATTAATATTTATACTTAGCTTTACACTAATTCTGCCATTTCATTTCAAATTATAATTATTTATGAATATTGATTAACCACATAGTCATAAATTGTTTTCGAGGGACTGTTCACCCCATCTCTTTATGCAACGTTCTGTTACTATTTTCTGTTGGACTACATTGCATTGCAGCGTTTGTTGTTCTATTGTTTGACATACTTTGGACTTGATCTCTCCATTTCAGTCTATATGTTTCCATTATAGTTGCAGCAATTAATTAATGTTTTTGTAGTGAAACTTTTGATGCGAGGGCTTTGAAATTTTGATCCGCAACCTTTTTGTGTGATGCAAAGTGGTGGTGGTAGCCTTCCCGTATCGGAGAAGCGTGAGATATATGCTCTTCTGACTTTCATTTTCATGGCTACATGTACTGCGTTCAGGCGGCGTGGCGATTACTGAGTATAGCTGTTGGTTGTCAGTAGAGCATCCGTGTATAACCAACGCATTTCGAGTATTGTTTAGTGTTCTCGTTGTTTATAACTTCTTCATTAAAATATATAATTATGTTATAAATATACCTAAGTCAGGAGCAGAAAGAACAAGAGAGGGTAAGAGAAAACGTGCGGGTGAAATGACAGTTCAGAATGTGAAAAAAAGAAAAAGTATATCTGAAATTGAATGAGGTAGTACAGAAGGGAGTAGAATACGTGCTAGTATGAAGATAATGAACCAGCAGCTACCACCTTGACTCAGCTATCTCCTCTTGCACCTATCAGTGACAATTTATAGTATTCTGATTTTAACAAATTCAAGACTACACATAATATTTTTAATGGAGATTTTGTAAATAATCCATTCGGTTTGAAGTGTGTGTGTGTGTGTGTGTGTGTGTGTGTGTGTGTGTGTGTGTGTGTGTGTGTGTCAGACTGTGGTTTAAAAATGGTTAAAATGTTTCCCTGTAATACAAAAGTTTCACTACTACCGCTGTCTTTACGACCTACCCTTTTTTTAATAATACAGTTGCGAACATCCTGCTAAAAACGACTCCCTAGAGGGCACAGATAAGACTATTACATTATTAGGTTTAATTTGAGCTGATTCTGTTCCATTTCTTGTAGTGCGAATTGTTATTTTATTGTTATGTAATCACTAAATTACCATAATGAAACATGTTTTACTGCCATAGCATTTAACGTTTTACCTTGTAAAGCCTATTCCATAATCAATATTCACCAGATATAGCCACTATTTATATTTGTAAGTGAAGCAAATAGGCCAAGAGCAGGGTAACAACACAAGTTGAATAAAGTGCTGTTTACCATGACACACTGGTGAACCTTCGCAAATAAATCCTGGTGCTGCTTTTTGCAAAATAACCATTTTCATTGCATAACAATACCCTACGCAAAACAGTGCACCATAAGTTTATGTGCCTGAAGTGATAATACATGGTATTTCAATCATGTTTGGGGTAATTCATGTGGTTATTTGTAGGATGCCTAACTTAAATACATTTCCTATTTATTCCACTTATTATTCTTAAGTTTGTAATGTTCGTAGACGTGTGCACACATGCATACACATGAACCTTCTTCTAAGAATTTCATTTATGGACTCAGAGGATGATTACTCTACTGAAACTTTAAAAGAAATTAATACAAATAAGGGAATTTAGAGATAAAAGTAAAACTCGTTTTCACAGTAAGTATATTAACTTATATCCATAAATTAAAAACAAATGAATGGATAACCCTTAGTGAAAGATAACAAAAAATATCCGTTTCCTCTGCAAGTTTAAATTTTTGTTTGGAATGCAAAGTTTAGTTTACCTGTTAATATATATATATATATATATATATATATATATATATATATATCTGTTATATGTGTATATATAAATTCCCCAGCTGATTCGTACTGATTCGTTTAATGTGGTACTGGCAAGTTGTCCATAGTAGCTTAGTATTGAAGCTTGATAAGCGGAAGATCCGTGGTTCACATCCCGTCTATGGCATTGAATTTTTCAGTTGCTGATTCGACCTCTTAAACATTGCCCACACACGGCTTGCGTGTTTAAAAACTCAAGCAGTAAGCTCGTTGGCATAAATAAATAATAATTAACATAATTTTTGTTGAAATAATATTTTTTGTAGAGTGAACCATTTCGGAAATATTCCTTGTTATGTGTGTCAGTTTCGGGAAACTTAATACTTTGGCGAAATGAAACATCGTTGTTCATTTTTTATATGTGAAGTATGCAAAGAGAACGGGATCTCAAACCTTTAAAAGATTTGACTAACGCTCAAAGCCTACTGTATTCCCATATTGCCCTTGCATCTACAAGGAAATAAGTAATAACAAATTTCTGTAAATGTTTATCTGGGCTAACACGAAGAAGATAGAGGAATAAGAGTTTGTAAGAATGGTTAGTACAAGAATAGAGAAAGTCGTGTGAGTGCAACACATCAGATTTTTTTATATATAGATGTGACATTTTATCAGAAATACGGAATGTAAAGAAGTACTATGTATCCTTTTCTTCTATAGGTTATAGGAATATAATTGCTGATCATGTTGTTTATTGTTAACATAAACTGCAACTTTTCATACTTATTCACAACTCAGGAGTACACAAAATGACATTTGAACAAAGAGTTATAAGTTGTAAGAATGTGCTTACTGCATTCACTATAAGGCATGTGTGTGCCAATAGTGTATTCTCTGAATTCAAACAATGCATAATTGATTACAATAATATATAATTTCTTGACACCAAAGATAAACGAAAGGGTCTATCAGTCCCGGGTTATGTAAATATGTGGCATAGAGAAGGAAATATAAGTGACACTCAAAACGATAGATACACATTTCTAATGTTATAGAATCATTCAGGAGAGCGTATGTACCTGCTGGATTGGGGAGCAAATTCAAGTTTTTGTACCGCAATTAATAGTTAAAATCGTCCTCGGCTCCATTGGGCCCAGGGTATACATAGAAGAGTTAAAACCGTTTTATAAATGTTTTAAACTTGATTTGTATAAAACTTGAGTATGTCAATTAAGACACTCGTAAATATACTCACATCTTAAGTGCTGTCGTCAAATAATATACTAATGCAGTATCGAGTATTGGTCTTAAAAACCAGTACCTTTAATTTTACTGAATCAGTGGTGCCGCACCATCATTATTTTAAAAAGTATTTTACTACAGGCGTGGACAAATTATTAGACTACGTCTGATTGATGCAGGTTTTTGTTAATTTTTTACTTAATAACACTTTAGGAGAACATGTAGCCTCACTATAATTTGCAATAATATTCTGCAATGGTTTTTAAGTACCTTGCATCCACTTATTTTGAAATTTCACAGTTTGATGTTGGTAATCCTGGCTGTTTATCAGTGACTTGCAACAAGACTGAAAATTAAGGTATGGTGAAAAACAGCCTGGAAACAGTCCTGATTTAAATCCCATTGAGAATCTTTGGGCAATTATTAAGAAAAGACTGAAGAAAATTAACATTACTACAAAAGTGGGGCTGATAGAGTCACTGATTCATATTTGGCACAGATACCCTGAAATTCGGGAATCTTGCAAAACCCTTGTACACAGTATGCCAAAGAGGATTCAAGCTGTTATCAAGGCAAAAGGGATGCATACTAAGTACTAACACAAACAATGTTGTCATATGTAGCGATATAATTACTGTAAGACAGCTTAAAAGTAAATAAATACCTATACAAAGCAAAAAATTCTCTTTAGTCTAATAATTTGTCCACGTCTGTAAATACTTATAAACTGCTCGTAGCCTCGTTTTGGCGTGGATTGGTTTACATACCTTTTCGTTAGAACAGTACTTTAGCTATAAAAACCCAAAATATTTCAAGGCAGTTAATCAGAGTATCTTTCCTGTTCCATCTTCAGAGCACCACTTATTTTGTGAGGAATGATCAAAGACGGTGTGTGTGTGTTTGTGTGTGTGTGTGTGTGTGTGTGTGTGTGTGTGTGCGCGCGCGCGTGTGTGTGTTATTTTTGCAAGCAGCGCGACAGTAACATATAAGCCCCTGCGAAAGGTTTTCTTACAAAGAGCACAAGCAACGGGAGAAATAGGAAAGAAAGGGAAAGAAACAACTGCTAGCCGATGATGGAGTAAGCGCCGAAGTAGACTGCCATGTACATTTTTCTTGGTCTTGCAAAAGAATAGAAAATATATAATAATACAGAGGAAAAAACATCCACTCTAACGTATATGCATTTCATATCTGGTCGGCAGTGGCGTCTAAATAAAAAAGAAAAAAGATATTTTGTCTTCTGTAGTACGAGTAGACAGTGTTACATAAAGAAAAATATGTTCTGTATTCGAAAAGTGGTTCTAGAAAAGGATGACCAAAGTTTGGTAACACCAGGTGTTTTTTAATTTCTCTACCAGTGTCTAACGTTGTGTTAGATTCAATCTAAGATTTGTTCTAAATTCGGCTTTTAAGTCGATACAGTGAGACGATAGTTTCACAAGACATTGTTTACACGTCAATCATTGGCAAAGACGTTGTAGAAAATTTAATAAAAGGCTTAGGTTTTAATATCTGGTCTTTTTCGTTTTCTTCCCTGGTTGGTAATCGAACTTAAGTGATTTCTTATCCAACACGTGGTACCGGAATTCTAGGTTTAGCGAATATATCAGTTAAAATGCAATTAATAAATGAAGCAATTATAATAATTATTTATCCATAAATAATTTATAGCGAACACCAAACAAATATAATCAAATTAAATATTGATATCAGAGGAATATGCTATACAAGTTAGAAGGTATAAGGTTTATCAGATAAGAGAATTAGTTTGCAGTTACCAGATAGTTGAGCAGGTCATTAGCGAAGTGCTGGATTTCTTGGGCCAGTTCGTAGAATTCACCATGTGGTAGACGCGAATAATTAAAAAGTGAAATTGGTTGCCAGATGCATTACCGTACGTAGGGCGGAAAATCTAATAGATATTTAAGCATTTTATACTAAGTCAGGTACAGTGTAGAAATTATACGTATTGCGACATGGCATTGGTGGCTATGAGTTGGGGGGTAGAAATGCGTTAAAGAGAGTGGAGAAGATTATTATTAGTAGCAACAGTGTTTTACTGAACATATTTCACATTTTCTGGAACGTCGGAGCGTCTGGGCACATTCGTCGCTTGGAACAGATGGCGTTGAATTATTTACTGAAACTAACTGCTGTCGGAACGTATACTCCTCTAAGTCTTTATATACAATACTAGTTATGCTTAAATAGTGAGTTATTACAGTGTTTGATCTGTAGGTAGCGTCTCAGATTTAATTACTTAATACATTCATTAAAAGACTCTATAGAAAAAAGCCGTAGAGATAGGAATCTCATTGCTCGAGCTGCAGCCAGAAAAAGGAAACAGCGGAGGACATCGAGACATTGTAAAGGTACAATCTTTACTGGCGCCTAAAACAAATCGTTGCATCATCAACGTACGGCTTAGAATAAGCTGCGTCTATCACCAATGTAGAGATCATACCAGTTTCCAATCTTTTCGCAGCAAACTGTAGCACCAGTATGGAGAAAATTTGCTTCACACGATTTCTTTCCAATCTTTTACTTTTTCGTTCCATTACCCTTATCTTTTCAAGGTATTTCTAGATTTTCTGAGATACGGCGGTGCTGGATAGATGAAGCCGATGCTTGCTCCAGGCAAAAATTATTCCCATGGACACTAGAGGGCTGCTTGGTTGATGGGTCGTTCATCGCTTTCTGTAGGCAGCGCAGTAGTATGATGTGTTTTTCAAAGTGGAATTATTACGAACTTCCGCGCGTCTCAGGGAAGCAATATGGTTAAAAAAATTATTTTGTCAATTGTAATTATTGTTGTCCTGTGAACCAATTTAAACGTTATGTAATTAAAGTAAGAAAGTCTCAAATGTTGGAGGCTATGTGAAGTCACAAAAGTTGTATATTAAAATGTGGCTCGTCCGCGGCTAGCTGATAGAGCAAAGAGTTATATCTTATGTTGGGCGTCAAAAATCTACATTCAACTACGATTAATACAGAGCAGAATTCACCTCATCCAACCATTCATACCAGCCTTCAATTAAAAGACTGATTGTTACTGCACAGCTTCAGAGCATGTATAATATTACCAAATTGTTAAAATTATGGGTTTCAGTCCAACCTGCAGTAAGCTTAGTTTCAATATTTTTTTTTTTTTCTTCCAGTTTTCTTAGCGAGAGTATTCGGGGAAGAAGTTGTGTTGTGCGTCAACAGAAGGGATACACTGCAAGTTTCCACACCGTTAATTGAAAGTGACTAATAATTTAGATGGATTATTATACATTTTCACGTTCGAATACGCAGTTTATTTCACGAACAGATGCAATCAGACTTCGATGGATTGGAATAGGAATGCTATTGTGATGGTAACGGATGTCTGCGCGTAGATCAGCAAATCTTCAGTTTGTTCAGAAATATCAAGTTATCGATCATACTTAGGAAATGATTAACAATTGCGTTGTTGAAAAAATACCACTTCATCTATGGGCACGTCCTGTTCTAGAACGATGAACTGATGTTAGTACACTAGATCAGCGATGTCCAACCTTTGCGAACGGTCCAACCTCCTTCCACTATACGCGGACTTTGCCAGCCTTTAACACTCAGACGTGCATTGTGTTGCCGAAAGCACTTTTAAATCTTACGCAATAAACATGTGTTGATTAAGATGTCTAACAATATTTCGTAATAAAGATGTTGGGCGGCATAGTGAGGCATCCCATGTGCATATATTAATATATAATCTATAAAAAGCTATTGTAAATTATTTCCGATCGGCTCTCGAAAAATAAATGCTAAAACATGCATGTATCCGCACTAATCCACAGAATGAATGTCTAAAATGAAAAACGAAATTATAAACAATCTTGTCTTTGTAACTTATTTCATCGAGGAGGTGTACAGGGCTGAAAGGAACCGGGAGTTTGTACTTCTAATTTTTTAGACGAGTTAGACAAATAAGAGCTGTTTCCTTGGAGGAAAAAAGGAAGTTCTCCTGAGTAAAGGACACAGTAGCGTTAGCCAGGAAAATGGTGTTGGAAAGGGAGGTAGGTAAGGAAGAAAAGGGACTCTCTCCGAGAGAGAGAAATGGCGATGGATTTGGTCACATCATCACTCCAAGTGACTGACTTGCAGGCTGGAGAGAGAATCCTGATGTGGCAAGCAAATCTCTGCTCGCCCACTATGCATTTTCTTCCTTACAGCCCCCATTTATATTACACCCAGAGGGAGGGGGTTAGGAGACGAAGATGTCACATGCGACTAGAGGTGCTCCCAAGAATACCTTACACCAATTTCTATCACATTGCACACAAATGTTCTTGTCCAGAGAAATTTGAAACTCACGCATTCCTTATAAACCTACAAGTGCTGAAAAGCCAATCTCTTAAAAGTGAAGTAATCTGTTTTGTTTCTTGGAATTTGGAGGAAATCTGAATTGATCAAGGAGGAGTCATACATTGCTGTTATAGGCGGGTTTCGAAACACGGATTTTAGACCTTCTTGCTAAGGTTTCTTCACTACCAAAAAATGGCAATGCAATATTGCTAAAAAGAAAGTGTACAAAATCTTCAGTACTCATGGATTGGTTTGTCTGGCCTTAGGGGAAAAGTTGCCTATATTCTCCACTCTCCTGCATGCCGTGACGTCCATCGTGGTCAAAGCTATAGTAACCCTTGTACACGGTTTGGTGTCATTCTTGACACCATTGGTACTATAAGGTCAATTAATATGCATTATCCTATTTGCTGAATCTTGACGTATAGATATGGCTTAATACCCCTTTAGCTACTAAGTTTCTTTGATGCAGCATTTTTTCTGTTTTTAACTTTATCCAGATGGTGATACTGCTACTTCCATATTTGAACATTGGAAACTGCTGTTCATCCACTAGACTATTACTGGTGTATAAATTTAGTTTGTGTAATATTCTGAACATTGGAGACTATTGTGGATTCACCAGACCATTGTTAGCATGTTGTGCGTTGTTGATGTTTTTCAGTTTGTATAATATTCTACTCAGAAATATGACTTTCTGATATGATGTTTGATATGAGGTTATAGTGAAAAACAAATGCTGGTAGACTCAGAAACAAAAGAGTAATATAAGTGATGCGTCATTTCCATTGAAAGTGAGGAAGAGCTTTCTGATATGACTGACACTGAAACAATTGTAATATGACATAAATGAGAATTATTATTTACTTATGCCAACAAACTTAACAGATGGTGTTTTTAAACACACAAGCCGTGTGTGTGCAATGTTTGAGTGGTAGAATCGGAACAGAAAAATCAGTGCCACAGCCGGGATTTGAACCTTCCGCTTTAAGTGCGAGTACCCTAACCATTAAGCTACTGTAACAACCTACCAGTATATAATTGAATATGTTTCAAAAAATTATTTTTGAGATAATTGCAGTTGAAAAGTAACTTTGACTCACATTACTGCATTCCTGAGGAGTTCTCAGATGCTGTCTGTTGTCTCCTGATCTGCAATTCTACGTCTCCTTATATGAAACTTGTGCTGCCCTTTCAGGATGGTATCGTGGCCGAGCGGTTCGACCACCTATGACCAAGGCTGCGCGGGTTCCGTGGTATTCGTGCTGGAGAAGCGGCACGTGGTTGGGTTTTCTGCGGGTACTCCGGTTTCCCCCACCACTCATTACACCAACTGCTCCACCATCTTTCCATTCATCCATTTTGCCTGCATTTCATGTCATCCCCTTCCTCTCTATCATACCTGGTACTTGGCTGACCACTCGCTTCCAGGTCTTCACTCTGTCCGGTCTGACCCTAAGCACAGGTTTCTAAGTCCTAGGGCTGCGTGTGCTCCATACGAAAAGTAATTAGTTAAAGAAGAAGGTGTTCTTTCAGCAGATAATAATCTTAAAAATACTCGAGATATTAAAAGTTTCAGCAAACATGAGCATGGCACTCTAACGTTTAAAGAGAGGCACAATCAATTCATTTGTTTTTTTCCCCTTTTTCAACGAGTTAAGCACTTTAAATGACCAATAACGCATAGGTATACTCTGAATCAGATTGATGCAGCTTTTTTTTATTTAAAAACATAAAAATTCACACCACCCGTTCTCTTTCAATTAAGAGAAAGTACTTCCGTTAAGGGACACTGGGAGTGAAATTTTGGTCAAAATTGTCAAAAAGTCAAAAATTGTTTTTTTACCTTAAAATGTTCCTGGAACACCTATGCATTTGGATCAGCTAACATTTTTTATATCGCCCACTCCATGTGGTCATTACGGCTCTTTCAGATAGTGCTCTTCCCTTAACGTACACAGAGTGCTCCTATATAAAAGCCCGTTTTTCTCAAAATTACATTTCTGCATATTCCAAAAGAAGGTCGCGCCTGAGTTTTGCTTAAAATTCAATGAAAATTTCCAAAAGTATTCAAAAATAACAGTTAAACAAATCTGTGATTCAATATTGATGTTATCATTAACATAAATTTCAAAAACTTCTTTTGTGTGAAAAAATCAATAATTTTTAAGATTAAATTTTCTTTGTTATTAAAAAAATATTTACAGCACAGTCAGCAAACGTATTTTAAATATCTCTTCATACAATTGTTATCCATGGTTTAGAGTACCAGTTCTGGCAATATACATGAATTTTGAAAAGGTAATAGACGCGAGCTCTATTTTGAAAATGTGCCTATTAAATTCATAAAATAATTTATATATCATAAACGAGTTATTCAATTTTAATGAAATTTGGTGTGCCTCCTATTCTCATATAAATACAAACACAGTAAAAATTTCAGCAAAATCTATCGAGAAATGTGGAACTTTCAAATTTCACTCCCTGTGTCCTTTGAAACTTCTATATCGAAACTTTGGATAATATCACTGAGTACTCCCTCTACGTACTAGAGAAAGAAATGGGTGCAAAATCATTGGAAGTTAAATTCCGACTAGGACCCAAGTACCAGTGAGCTCTCCAACTGTTAATCACAAGGGGCGATTACTTGTTTTCCGTTTTGGAAATGCTGCAATTTTAGAGATTATAGTTATGACTTAGAACCAAAACTATTCTCTTTGGCAAAAAATACTTCCAGTGCAACTGGTGTTCAAATATAAGTAGTAGTAGTAGGTCAAGGAAAGAAATATTGATGTAGAGATGTATATTTACACAAGTGTTTCTAAAGAAATGTTACTAAAAAATCCATGGCTACTAGATAAATAGGATGTCAGATAACGAGTGAAATGTTTTTAGAAGCACGAAAAGACTGCCCGTTCGTTAAATGAAGTAGTAGGGAAATAAAGTGAAACTGATGGATTGCTATTCTTATTAGCTTAATAGCCGAAGTACTGGTAAATGTTCGGCCTTAAGGCGCAATATATTATAAGTCATGCACGTTTAACTGACGTGCATTTGAACACGATCTGAATAACATTAACGTTAAAAATTAGCGTGCATGTGTACAGTGGAATCGTGACGCCGCTAGGGACAAATGTATATGAGAGTGGAAAGGATTTTTGAAAAGCTATGGCCTTCCAGTAAGATAGCCTCATTTACCACTTTCTGCATCTTACACAAATCTCTAATTTCCTGTATTAGCAAGGGATTTGTGCTTATCTTTGGCACGATATTTCTTAACAGTTTCTGCTTCAGTGTGACGTACACATTGAGTTGTTGACCAAACTGTAGATGCACCTACACCATATGGGTAACACGTATCATCCAAAATTGTGTATAGCGATTACAAACATCTACAAAGGAATTATCAAAAATTGACCAATTACATTGTCGTGAAAATAGTAAAAAGACAACAGAGAGGAAGTGGAATGTGACTGCTGATAAAGATCATTATTTTAGAATAGCTTTATCACACATTTCCTTTTAGGTAAAATAGAAATAGGAAAATGCAGTAGACTTAGATACACAACACACATCCAGAATGAATACAAGTTCACAGACTATACCCGGAAAATTTAAGATACACATTTCATTTATTATGAAAATACCTTAAACATTTGCTATTTTAATCATATGTTTACAAACATTTTTGCAAAGATGTTAAAGTGTTTAGAATCTTTGTGTCATCCTCGTAAGATGCTGAAGTTAAATATATACCAAATTGGTATTTAGCTGACTTTGTTTCTGAGTTATGCTATTCACACACGGACACACATATGGACATTCTTATAAATTTCTTTTATTTTTATTTTATTTTTTTATTCAGGGGATCTCAAAATGTTATTTTCATTGCACCCAGATACCAAATTTTTGAGTGGAATGCAATTCTTTACCTACTGTACGTGGTAGAGAAAGTGACAAGCAACTAAGCCAAATAAACCCCATTTCATTTCCAAAATTCGCAGTATAATTGATTATTGGCAGCGTCAAAAGACCGCGCTCGGGTTATTATATTTTTGCAGGTAATTGAAATAGGTACCTCCGCCTTTACATTTCAACGATTCCGGAACTAATGCTTCTCATCGTCATTACAGAAACAGATATTTTAAACCGTAAAGTTGTTGATGCTTCTCAGGTTAGCAGATGTTATACCTCAATAATTACAATTTCTTGATCTCAGATTCAGAAGCAGCTTAATTCAAATAGTCGACAACTTGGTTCAAATAGTTCATTTATAAGCCTCAAAAACAACGAAATGTATTGCTGGCGAAACACACATAAAATGCACAATATTTAAGTAAATTTGTTCTCATTTGTGGAGATAAGTCTTGTGAATATTGAAAAGCCTGAATCTGCTTCACCTGTTTCTTTATCCTAGGAATATATCCCAGAATTCAAACCAAATTCTGCTTTTAGTATAATGGATAAGCTAAATCTGATTAAAAATCCTTACATAGTATATAACATACCTATAAACGTACAGAAGTTGATATTAACCATTAAGATCTATTTCGGAATGTTGGGAGTCTAATTGCTCCCAATTCATTATTTGTGTTTCTTCATTATTATCTTTATTATTAATTTTTCATGCAACATTTGAAGATAACCCGGACATAAAAGAGAATGTGGTTCAAACACTTGAATAATTAAATTGTAGGATAAAAATACCTGAAAATTAGCTGATAATTTTAGCACTTCAACAGGCAAGAGTACTTCATGTTGTCTATTTATTTTATAGAAAGAGATAGACACGATAGAAATTACTTCCAAATACTTCTATTACTTCTATAACAGCTTCTTGCCATTCCCTCACCACATATCTCGTCTTTTCTACTGCAAAGGTTACACCTTAACCGTACCTCATCAAACTAAGCCGGGTTATTAAATTATCCATCTGCAACATCTTAGACATCATCTTGAGATTTTCTTCGCATCTTATCTGCCGCATTTTCAACTACATTTATTTTACCTGGTTATTTTTACCAATATATTGCGTTCAGCTAATATTATTTATGCCGATAGTGTTGGTGCATTTTACAAATGCTTCTACAAGAATGTCCAAAAGCAGGCTCATGAGCGGACCTTGGCAACCCCTCCCTGTGCGTCACGTGAACTTTGTACCTACCGACACACCCCTTCAGTTGCCCTGAGTGTCATCGTAATCATAACAGACAGTGTAGATTGTAACAGTTACTGTGGTTACTGCATAATAGTTATTTATAAGTGGCTTAAATACACTATTATTTGTGAGTCAGGCGCTTAGTACACCAGCGCTTAAGCACGAGTGCTCTAATTTCTCTCGATCAAATAATGGTCTCATAAGTCACGTGCAATATAAACGTTTTATCTCATGCTAAGATTAGCTAGAATAGTGTTATATTTCATTAATATTATTGCAGTCGATATTAGAAGGAATTGCAATTTACTGACGGAGGTATGTTGTTATGTTACTCCGCCGGAATAAACAGTTTCAATTCTGATTGTTTAAACTGCACCAAATAAACCAATAAATGAATGAAAATGGATATTCCAAAAGAAGTCACTGATTATGCTAAAAAAAGCTGTACTTGATTTTCTACCTGGCAAATTGATGGACAAGGAATGTTCAATATTTAGGTAATGGAAAGCTTCCAAAGGAGTTAAAATAATTTCCGAAGATGTAAATACAGTTACAATGAAATAAAGTAGTTATTTTCTTTCACGATGAACTAAAGAATCATTTTTGTTGTTTCTTGGATACATGAAATGTATATGAAGTCTATGGAATAAGATAAAAGTATTCTTAAATGTATTTGTAAAGAGTGTTTAGGAATCAAGGTATTTAAACTTGCTCCTAGAAATAAATATCCTCCTCTTAGGGCATTTAGTGCTTTTACTCGTATATTAGCAATTTATTCCTCCATACGCGAGATTTGTGAGGATTTTTTTTTCAAATAAAGGAAAATCACAAAAAAATCTGATGTGTTGCACTCACATGGCTTTCTCAACTCTTTTACTAACCATTCTTACAAATGACATATCATTTAATCAAAATCGTTAGAAGCATTTTCGAGAAAATCTAAACTTTAGACAAATTTTCTATGTAAAGGGTAGTTTAGAGTTGAGCAATTTTCTTCAAAATCTTCATGTGGCATCCTTGAAAGACATCAAACTTAAATACCAACTTTGCTTTTAAACCGATTTTTCGTTTTTGAGTTATGCTGTTCACAGTCTGACAGACACTCGGATATTTCTATAATATGTTTTCTCTTTCTTTCCTTTTTTTTTTTTTTTTTTTTTTTTTTTTAAATAAGGGTAAAAACTGGACACCGAATTTTCGGTTGTAATACTATACTATATCTAGACTAGAATACCAAGTTTCCATCTCTTGGCACAGCTAAAAGTATTTTTAAATATTAATTACCTTGTCCACTACGACGGATGACTTTTGCATAACTGGTAAATCGTAAGAGATAGACAAAATCTTACTGTACAAAAAATGTAGATCTTGCTAAAACACACAATTTATGTCGGAATATTTTTTTTTTTTTTGTAGAGTGAACCATTTCTCAGGAATTCCTTGTTATTTGTGTGACTTCCGGAAAACTTAAAACTTTCGTCAAATGAACATCGTTGTTCATTTTTATGTTAGCCGTGCAAAGAGAACGGAATCTGAACGCTTTAAAGGATTTGACTATCGCTCAAGCCTACTGTATTCGCATATTCCCCTTGCACAATTAAGATATTAAATTATTTCAGTGAGAACAGCATAGTTCTTTTTGAGAGTGCATTCCGAAATATAATTGAAATAATCTTCCAATTAAGAAGCTGTGTTGATCAATAAAAACTGCTGGCTTGCTCGTATTATTCACTATTTTGCCGAATTTCTAAGCTTAATTCACTGTTCATTGCGGATTATCGTTTATTATACATGTTTTAAATTTCTCTGGTATTGTGAAAGCATACTAAGTCATTCTTATGCACAATGTTTACTCTTAAATTACGATAACACCACTTGACAGTGCAAAGGTCTATTGACTCCTTACCCTCCTTCCAAATATATGTCACGGGGAGGTTTCAAAGACTGGATCGGCATTTGGAACATGGCTGCTCTGTTTTTGGGTGGTTTTCAGCCATCTTTTCTGGGTACCGATTCGCCTTTTCCGTCGCTAAGTTACAGCACAGAGGTCATTAGGCAAGCCGTGTGAGAGACAATCTAAACTGATAAATTCTAGCTTCGTCCCAATTCTACAATATCATTTCTAAGTATTACCAGTAGATAGGTTTCGAGACAGTGATAATTTATTTGCACAACAGGAAGGCCAGCCGCCATTAAATGTTGTGTCTACCATAGTGAGTTTCACATAGCTAATTTCACGAGAACAGGTACTGAGAGTTGACTAGTGCATGTAGCCGTCGAGAGATACGAGGCAAAGTTATATGGAAAATGGTTTAGTTTTACCTCGATGCAACCAGTGTAATTTGCTAGAACACCAAACATAAGCAGTATGATGCAGGTCAGGGTTGGCTTGCGTACCTAACCTTCACATTGTCACAACGCAATACGAATCTGGGGGCAAGTCAATGTCTGATTGTGCGAAGTGTGTTGTGGAGAAAAAAATCAGTTCGACTAATTCTGAATTGTCCTTAGGCTTAAGCATGCTTTTATATCGTACTAAATATACCAAATAGGAACGAGAAAGTCTTTAGTGTCATATGAATCGAAAATTTATGCCTCGTGTTCCGAAAGTTTAATTTTTTCAGTGTATGTACCACTTTCTCAGAATCAGATTTTGATTAATCTTGCACACTTGTATAACTACATATGAACTTCAATTCCATGTAAGCAGCTCTTGGTAAGTGCCATTTTTCATACTTGATAGTCGGGCATACATTGGAAAGAAGTAACTATTTTGACGTATTATTCTTAAAAAATAATAAAATAACCCAAGGATTAGAAACCAAAATGCTTACAATGAATTTTTTTGCTATAATTAAATAAGCAGTGTGCAAAATAGTCCGGTTACTTTTCATCACTTTATTGTCCCCTAAATTTTATACAATCTTCTCGCTGTTAACACAGTTTGTAGTCCTTTCTGCTACCACAATTGCTCTTTTGATAATCTTTCTGTCTTTCAATGTGTTTCTCCAGTTTCTCTGTCCCTTATATCTTGACTATTATGGTGCAATCACTCGACGACACATACGTACTCACTGAAAGCTGGCCGACTCACTCTAGTAACTAAAAATTAACTGTACATGACTTACACAACTAAACAACAGCTCAAATAAACTGACTCAAAAACTAAAAACTACTGTCTCTGGCCCTATTTATACTGGAGCCAATGGCATGTGGTTTTACAAGACCATTCCATGCGCACGTGCCCCATGACTCAGCGAGAATCAACGAGAAGCTTCTCGGCCACTTACGCCGCCACGTCCCCCGCACACACATACACACAACTGCTTCAGGCCACCCGGCTCCCCTCTCGTCTGTGTATTGTTGTAGAACAATGTCACACTATTAATAAATTACCTGTAAAGGGGTTTTAATGGTACATAAGATGTTTTTAGTTTGGAAAAATACCTATTTGGTTTTGTAAAACATGTTCGTTCAAGTTCATTGAAATTTACACATATATGTAGCGTATAAGGTATCCACTTTTCGTAAAGCTGTGATCAAAAGTAGCACAACCACGACAATGTACGTAACATTCTGCATTTAATTGACAGCTCTACTTAATCATTATAAACAGGTGATATCAAGGACAATGCCCCATGTTCATTGGTTTGTGACCTGGTACACCATTCTTAATCACCCAAATTCCCAACAAAATGTTAATCAAGTAGCCTCTGGCAAGATTTATTAGGAAACGATGAACCACACATGCTTGTAATTGGCAATCTGTAAGAAGGCTGATTATCGTTAAAGCAAATCACATGGACACGAACTATACCTACCTGCTCGGAGAGAAAGCAAGCTAGAGGGTTGATTCTGTTCCGGAAAGTGTTGTTCATTAGTTGGGCGTTTGAAAAAGGAGACGCGTCAAACGTAGGCAGGTGTTTGCTCGGTGCTATCATTTGTTTCGTAAAATGGAGAAGCGGTTCGCTGTTTATATTCTGTCTAGGTTTGATAAAGTAATCCATCTCCTCGGATTATTTGGTCCGTTTTACAAACAGCACACGCCAGGCGTTACCTGTAAGCTCATCTGTTGTCAGCGCTGCGGGCTACGGCTTATGCAAGTCTACTAAAATCAATAATTTCTGCAGCTTAAAACACCTAACAAACAAGTGCGGTTACTATATCCATTTAATACTCACTTCTTTTGCCAAAAACGTGGATATAGGAATACTAATTTTAATATAGACTGGATTTAAAAGAAGAGAAAATATTTCAACTAACATAGTACTAAGACAAGCGTGTGAACTCTTTGACACATATACTCGTGTAGGGTACTAGGACTATAAATGCAGGTATTTTAATTCGTAAATCAATATCTCCTTCATTTACGAACTGATACACATGAGTAGTATTTTTTCAGGTTGGTTAGTACCTTTGACTAGACGTGGCACAGAGACTGGAGTTGATCGGTCTAGTGATAACGAATGGTGTACCGTAACCGAGATCAAACTCTTTTTCCAGGGCCAATGACCTCACGCTATCTAGCCCAGTAGGTGGCGCATTGGATGTGAAGCAAAAAGGATAGTACATTCACCAGGCACAGTTAGAACCAAACAAAAAAAAAAAAAAAAAAAAAAAAAAAAAAAAAAAAAATCAGGTACACTAATTCGAAACCAAAAAAATTCTAAAATAAACATAAATTCGGAACTTCTAATTTCAAAAGTTACGTTTAAACTTTACATTTTAGTAATACAAGTGCATGCATCCATAAAGATTTGCCGGTTGTCTCACTCTTTTTCACCTCTTTCCATTTTCACTTTTACTCTTCGTTGTTCAGTTAAGTTGAGAAAGCGTTCGATGGTGTCCCGTATTCTTTTGCGATTTCAGATTTTTTGTCCAAACCCTTTTCAACTTCTCGAATGACGGCGGCTTTCTCCGAAAAAATTGAATTCCTTTACTAGACCCCTTTACTAAGAGATGTAGTGACTTGATTTGCAACACAATGAACAGTAGGGAGTTCAAGCGACTGAAGGCTCACATGTTCTAAACAAGAGGATGTGGGAGAAAGTATGAAAGCTCAAGGCTGGCAGCTGGGAAAGCTATTCCACTTCCCAAATTACACTCCAACTGTATTCCGGCAAAACAAACCACCCCGAAGCGATGAACTCTTTTGCTTGGACGAAATTATTATATTAAATTTCCGCGTTTAGATGAATTTTCGACTAACATTTCTGAAAAAACTTCGAATTAAGGAAAACCAAATTCGAATAACATGTGAGTTTTTTTACATTGATTTAATATAAAATCCAAGGCACCGAGAAAAACCTTTGAATTAACGACGATTTTAAATTATAAATGTTCGAGTTATCCGAATTCCACTGTAGTAAACTTTGTGATTGGTTCATGAGAAAACCGTTAGACGACGAGAAAAAAACAACTAACACACAGAAGTGGATACATATTAAGGTACCAATAATCAAACTATCCTCACTCATACCCCAAACGGCCTGTACGCTGAAGACATTTTAAAGAAATGGAGTCTTTTAGTGAGTTCAGGACCCGGATGGTCAAATAATAATCCCGTAAAGTGAAATACATCTGGAGAAGTCCATGTTAAATTTTACATAAATTATGTAGTGTTATAATTTTAAAATTTCAATAAAATTACAAAAATTACAGCCTTTGGAGGAGAGGATCCGATTAAAATAAAAACTGTAATCGAAAACAAGTATCAGCATTTAAATATCTTAACTGTGACAAGATTTTATAATGATATGGACCTTGGGCAAAAAATTAGTAAATTTAAATCAATAAGTGGGACTATTCAATGAAGCTTTAGACATAAGTTAGGACATAAATCTAACATGAAATTTTGTGGTCTTTATCTACATTGCTTTATGGTAGCAAAGCCTGTGTACCTCAACTACATTTGAGGAGAATGCAATGGACAGAGATGAAGTTCCTAAAGATGATCCAGGATACTTAAAAAATTAATATGAAGCAAGTATATGAAGTAAGGAAACAAAAATGTTCGTATGACCATCTCTTCTGCAGTCAATCAAATTTATGTTACAGAAACTGACTTTTGTATCTACTTCTTGTTAATCCAGAGAAACCTTTAGTCCACATTTATACGTTTCATTGCGGGATACACTAGGTATACTGATAGTAAGATTTTAAGATCGTATCTCTATGTGATGGGTTTGAAGCTTCCATGCTGTTTGCATGACCTCCAGAAGAAAGAAAAGAAATGAATAATGACATCCCAAGGGAAGAAAGTTTAAGTATTTGAAAATCTAAAACCGATAACAAGGAATATGCAGAAAATAGACATACATTTTGTGTGCCTTAACAATATCTGAATTTTTTTGGTTCAAATTCTAGAATGAAGAGAAATTCAGAGAGTATTCGCACTAAATTTCATACATAGATACATTTCACTTGTCACGAAAGCGTTATAAATATATGGTGTTTGTGAGAAAGTCAAAATGTTCGAATAATTTTCCATCTAAAGGTAATTCACTGTTAGAGAAATTTTCTGAAAAATCTTCATTTTGGAAAACACTAAACTAAAATACCCAGTTTAGTATTTAATCAACTTTTCATTTTTACTTTCTCTACTACGTACTCTAAATAGGAAAAGTATACTATTCCACACAAAAATTCAACTTCGAAATTTCACCAGAACTGTATGTTTTGAGGCCCCCTGAATCCCAAAACAGCAATTTTATAAAAACGTCTGTGTGTATGTGTGTGTCAGTCTATCAGTCAGCATAAATCAAAAATGAAAAGTCGGCTAAAAACCTATGATAGTATTTAAGTTTAATGTCTTTCAAGATGCGACATGAAGCTTTCGAAGAAGATTCTTCACCCCAAACTACTCTGTACATGAAATATGTTTCCAAACCTGGGGTTTTCTCAAAAATGCCTCTAATTACTTTGATTAAAATACAACATGTTTATGACATTTCTATGGCAAATGGAACGTATATTTTGAATTATCTGTCTGTAGCACATGTAGTTCTGTTTTCTCTTGATAATCTTTGCATAAGCGGTAAACCGTAAGAGATAGAAAGGCCAAATCTTACTGTACAAAAAGGTAGATCTCGTTAAATCACACAATTTAGGTGATTTTTTTTTTTTTTTTTTTTTTTGCAGAGTGACCCATTTTGGAGATATCCCATGTCATTTGTGTGAGCTTTCGAATACTTGAAACTGTTCTGAAATGCAAGTACGTTCTTCAGTTTTTTGTGTGAAAGAGTACGGAATTTTAAAGCCTTCATATAGAACCAGATTTAAAGGATTTCACTATCAAATCTATTGTATTCCCATATAATTTCTATAAATGTTAATCTCGACTAACATGAAGAAGGTAGATGTATGAGAGTCTGTAAGATAAGCTAGTACAGGAGTAGAGAGAGTAATATGACGCAACACGTCAGATTATTCAGTTAGCTGTTCTCTCTCTCCCTTTCCTCTCTCTTACATACAGGCATTTAGGGACCTTCTAAACGTGCATTTTTGTATTTGTAAGAAAATTAAAATATACAAATAATTGGTGGTGGTGGTGGTGGCGGTGGCGGTGGCGGTGGCGGTGGCGGTGGCGGTGGCGGTGGCGGCGGCGGCGGCGGCGGCGGTGGCGGTGGCGGTGGCGGTGGCGGTGGCGGTGGCGGCGGCGGCGGCGGCGGCGGTGGCGGTGGCGGTGGCGGTGGCGGTGGCGGTGGCGGTGGCGGTGGCGGTGGTGGTGGTGGCGGTGGCGGTGGCGGTGGCGGTGGCGGTGGCGGTGGCGGTGGCGGCGGCGGCGGTGGCGGTGGCGGTGGTGGTGGTGATGGGGGGGTGGGGGTGGGGGTGGTGGTGGTGGTGGAGGTGGCGGTGGCGGCGGCGGCGGTGGTGGTGGTGGTGGTGAATTTGGTTCAGCATCCACCAAGGATGCCACAGATTTTGAAGAAAAATTCCCACACTAAGGGCTACGTTTACTGTAGACTTTGTCAAAAATAGCACTAATAATTTTGATTAAAATACCATATGCTTGAGAGCTTTTTTTTTTTCAAATAAAATGTATATCTTGAATTTTCTGAGAATAGCCTCTTAAGTCCTCTTCATTCTGGATGACTTGAATATATGGTAAACCGTAAGAGATGCATAGACATTTAGATTTCAGTAAAACACATGCCAAGAACATTTTTCTTTTTTTTATGAGTATACCATTTGCGAGGTATTTCTGGTTACAGTTTTGAATTTTCTAATGCTTTTCCCACTTGGTACATCGTTATTCGTATATTTATCTCTTGGCCATACAAATAAAACGGAATTTTAAAGCCATCACATTGAAACCAGCTCTTAAAACATTTAATTGTTGCTTAAGCCCTACTGTATTCCCAAATTTCCTGGTATCTCTAACAAAATAAATGATAATACAATTTCTGCAAGCGTTTATTTAAATTTACGTGAAGTAGAAAGGAGAATAAGCGTTTGTAAAACCTTGAGGTGCACTCAGCCTCGAATAGGTCCCTGAGGAGGTAATTGAGGAGCTACTTGATAAAGAAGTTGTCACCCCAGGTTGCGAAGGCTGCATAACCGGCTGGGAGGGCTCAGGGCACAGACCACGTCCCACCCTCCACTTCTGCATCCTTCTGCCTGTAGTGGCCGAGCGGTAAGCCTTGGCCTGCGAAGGATTGTTGCGTTAAGGGTTATTTTTCATTTCATAACAACAGTTTGTGCAAGGGTAGAGAAAGATATGCAGGTCAATCCAACAGATTATTAATTTTTCAAATTTGTATTTTCAATGTTTGCATAGTGAGAAATGGTTTGTATTAAAGCTCAAATTATTATTTTTTCCGTAAAAGGTTATTAAAGATGTTAACATGAAATTAAAGCAAACTGGTAATTACCTGACAAGCTCTTGAAAAGTTTAGATAAAAACTGCAAGGTTCAGGATCTTGTTATGGATACCCTTAAACTGTAGGTTATAAGCTTGAGACTTCTGAAGGATGAAAATTAAGTATAAGGATACAAAGTGTATTTTAATTTGAAGATATTGTACATAATTTATATCGCAAGAAACAAAGGTGATACTATTTAATTTATAACATTATTGATTCATGTTAAACATTTACTTTGACTTCTCTAAAACTATCACTTCTCCTGAAACTGTTAATAAGTTTAACCTTCCTTCACATGTTTGTATATTGCAAAACTTTGGCTCTATTTACTTCTTAACATATGAACCACAAATAAAATGTCTAGCTAAGGTAAAGGATTCGCCCATCAGCAGCAAGAGCACAAGAGCATCCTGGTGAGGAAAACAGAAATGTGCTTTTTAAAAATGTTTGTCGATTATTTCTTTGCTCGTTACCGAGGTGCTTTACACGTTTTAATACTCAATTGATATTTCGTCCAGCTCATGTGTTGGTAGCACAGTTAATCACCCGCCTGAAAAGTAGAACATTAATTCCGAAGTCTTTTTCAGGAACTTTTCACTGCTTGCTGCTGGCGTTGACGAATGGTGCACCATATTTTCCTGCATCCCCTCTGTCCAGCAGATGGCGTCATTTAAAATCATTACGTGATTCCCAGCTAGTGTTAAATTAGCTACCGCGTGTGTGCATGTCACTGCTGCGATGGAATTTGATAAACACGCAATTAATATCTTTCCATATTTGAGTAATACATATAGTGCAACATAATCATTCATGCGCCCTTAGCTGCAGGGGCAATTCGTCTTCCAGTCAAACATTCATATGTGTGCTATTGCAATTACTTAACATCGTCGTGTCAGTTCAAATCAGAGCAACATATCTGCTTTAGCAACTAGCTGGAATTAGATACCTTTGAATGATGCTCAAGAAAATTGTGGATTTGGTTACAGGGATACAACGGCCAAAGTAGTTCTCTTTAAAATTTTATTAATCTGTGAAAATAAGACATTTAAAATTTAACAGTTAATTGGTTATTTCAGTTATTTCAGGCTTATTTAATGCTCAATGGAGTGACAGAAAACTTTTCTCGGGCTGAGAAGTATCTAAACTCTGTAAAGACACAGACTTTAAAGAGTGTTAATCATTAATATTAATGTAAAAGTTGACATGTGTATTATAATTTTGCTTCTATAATAAAAACAAAAGTTATTTTTCATCTTGGAATTCTCATTTGCTCAGAAGGCCCTCTTTTTGCAAACCAGTACACCCTGAATATAAATAATACCACATTAAACACCCGCTTCAAATGGCGCCCAACGTGTGGCTAGATCAACAGTGCCATGTACATTTAAAATATTTCAGCACCTATATTTTTTCCAATTCAATAGTTATTTTGTTGTTTGTTTGGGGGTAACTATGTACAGTGACCACAACGGAGTGGTTGAAAAATTTTATTTGACTGAGAAGTATTTAAGTTTTGTAAAGACATAACACGTATTAAGAAACTTTAAAGGGTGTAATATAAAGTGGAAATTTAATGTTAACGTGAAAGTTGACATGTGTGATTCAATTATGTGTGATTATGAAAACCGATTCAAAAACACATTAACACTACAAAGGTATTACGCTAATTTCACCGATTTTGATAAATCCTTTCTCTACTGAAAAGTCTGTTCTTTCACGTGGCAGTAAAGCATCTTCAAATTTCAGCTCATAAAATCACCAAAAGACTAAAAATAGTTGTGAAGCATTTTTTGGCAGTGCATGGAGTACGTTATATAAAATAGTTGTATTTCGCAGAGTATAAAAAGAAAAGCCAGTGCATATACGAGTATACATGGCGAAGCAGTAAATATGTGTTGGAAGTCATATGTTGATGAGACAATTTGTGCTCATTGTAGGTGAAGCCGTTAGACTCACGCCACCTGACAATGTCTCAAACTTCTTTGGTTCAGCCTCTACCGCCGATAGAACATTGAGATACCTCTCACAGGGTATGCGTAGATTTTGTTTAGAAATGATGACACTAATTACGGTGGTAACGTCTTCTAATAAATGTTTCCAATATTTCCAACAAGACGTTACCGACCATTGTAGATAATAAAACAATTCATCAGTCAAACAAAACTATGTTCATGTTTAAACAATGGAGCAAAAGTATTTGCTGGCTTAAGTTCAGCAGGTCAAACAAGTATACCCAATTTAAACATTGTAACAGTTTTCCGTGTTAATTTTAAAGTATCTGGTTTTGGAAACATTACTTCATTTTAAGTATCATTAAAGTAAAAAGCTTACCCGTTTAACTTATCTTTGTACGCTAAAATGTAAATGTTTAATTAAATGTACTAGAAATGAATCTCAGTTTTCACGAAGTCTTTACATTAAGGCATGAAGAGTGGTTATGCTCGTTGTGAAAACCAGGCCTTTGAAATATTTATATATTGTTAAAGCACAAAAAGTATATCCAATAATATGTTTTTGTGGAGCTAACCACTTCTGAGATATTCTTTGTTATCAGTTTCAATTTTCAAATACTGAAATAACAACTGGGATGGAAGGTGACATGAAATGGAGGGACAGTAAATTCGATAGATGTAATTATCCGTTCCAGTTTTCACCTAGTGATCCGAGGAAACTCCAGGATGAGATAAGCACAGGTCAGAAAGTTTGGACATGGAAATCGAACCCATAACCTGCCGAATGTGGGACCAGACGCTACCATCTGATACCTTTGTAAGAATAGCTTATAGGAGAGTGTGTGGAGAGAGTCATATGAATATAATACATCCTATCTTTTAATTTTTTAATTTGTAAAAGCAGCAATTATTTGAATATGATTATTATTTGCATTGCATTCTTGTGTTTTCCTTGCATTGTATCTGCAATAAGTATGCATAAATATTTCCTTTCAAGGAAAAAAGTTTGTGAACTAGAACCTTTCGTCCACACTGTTTAACAAAATGGGTGTAATATTTAAAAATAGCAATGCATAAGAGCTTCAGGTTTTAGCTAATTAAAATAAACAATAATAAAGCGTGAACAAACTGCTTTAGCTTCCAGATAGCTGTACAGGATGAGTGAAGTCCAGCAGTTAAATTGCTTTTTTCCTTGTTGTCATTTAACAGCACCCTTCATTCAGGTAAGGGCGACGTGGAGATATTTTATATAAACCAACGTTGCTTACATGACGTCATGCAAGAGAAATAAATTGGTCGTGCCGTGGCAGGCAGCAATTTTATATGGTCCAGCATCCCTTAATTAATGTCCTTCTGTCATTCGGGTTTAATTAGGCAATAGCTAATTAGTTTTGGGCAGTAATCCCTCATTATTCGATCAATTAGTTCAACATGGGACGTATGTGACAACATTTAACTTCCACAGTATCATCTTTTTTTCTTTCTTTTCAACCCAAAGTGGAGTTTATTTATGTTTGATAAGCATTCGTCACGTTGTAACATCGAATGTTTTTAAAAAATTTAGAAATGGGGATTGGAGTATTTCGACTCTAGAAAACTTTGTTTTCTCAACTGTTTTCATTAAAAATTTCAAACAACAGCAAAAACAGCAGCAAGAGCGAACAATAGTGATAATATTAGAACATAGAACAGGCTACAAAACTGTCAAATTGGAAAGATAAAGACTAGAGATGTATAGTTGTATAAATAAAAATCGAATAGGCATAAAAGCTAATTTCCAAAATGTATTACACTCACATGACTTTCTCAACTCGATTTTCTTTTATGTAACACATTCATACATCCTTTTCTACTTGTCCTTCAACATACGAACCATGCAATTTTCTATTATTAAAATTAAAATGCAGCGTATTACATTCACACGGTTTTGTTTACTCACTTTTCTTTTTTACAAGCACAATCACACTTCTTTCTCTACTCACCCTTCAATATACAATTCATTTTCTATATGATAGAAATACAAATGCAACCTATTACATTCACACGATTTTCCCAACTCGCTTTTGCTTTGTGTAGCACATTCACGTATTCTTCTCTACTCGCTTTTCAGAATTAAATTCATACACCTACACATAAAATGAATGTTAGTATATATGGAGTTGATAAACTCCAACATCAGTTGATCGATCGCCATGAAAATTGGCACATTTACGATTTTTATGCCATTCATTTTCTATGCAACGTATTACATTCACACGGTTTTCTCTGCTCACTTTTATTTTACATTGATATACAATATACAATTTATACAATTTACTGGTTGATCAATCACCATGAAAATTGGCAATCTAACTGTTTCTTCCTGGAGCTTTTTATGCTAACCATTTTACTGAGCAACTTATTACATTCACTTGATTTTCTCTACTTGGTTTTCTTTTGCGTAACACATGTACATATCCTTCTCCTCTCACCCTTCAGCTACAAACCATACAATTTTCTATGATTGAAATAGAAATGTGTATGTTTTTTCCCTACTCGGTATTCTTTTACGTAACAAATTGATATACTCTTCTCTACTCGTCTTTCTTCATACAAATCATACAATTTTCTGATTGAAATAGAAATACGTGTTACATTCACACGATTTTCTCTAATCCCTTTTGTTTCAGAAACACAACCACATTTCTTTCTCTGCTCCCTCTTCTACAAATAAGTCATTTAATTTTCTATATAACTGAAATAGAAATGCAATAAATAACATTCACACGGCTTTCTCTACTGGGTTTTCTTCCTGTAGTATTTGTGATTGTTCCAACAGTGCATTTCCGTAATATCCTACCGGTGTTTTTTACTTATTTTGTTTATTTTTTGTTCTTTATTGTGTACTAAGAGTTTAATTATCTCTTTGTTTAAGCCTATTAAGTAGTATATTTTTAAATGTCTCCAAAAAAATACAAGGTACTGGGCAGGTGCAACCCAAGTTCACAATTTCTAGTTAAACCAGGGGCAACGCCGAGTATTTCAGCTAGTACAAAATAAAATTCTATATTACATTGTTATTGCGAAAAAGTTAAAGGAATAAAAACATCCTAAACTGTTATAGTACTAGGTTTTCCAACAAGGCGAACCAGTGCTTCGGAAACATTTGCTATTCGGGGGGTCCCAGGTTGGAATCCCGGCGACCACGCACTCTATCTGTGGACTTTTCGTGGCTTCCAGCGTCAGTAAGCGAATGCTACGATGGTTCCTCTTTTACCACAACTTTCCTGTCCCTCATTTCCTGCACCCTTCATTGTCACCTGTTTTGAGTATGTACAAAGAATCAGTTGACGCTGTTCATCCTATTGTAGTTGGACGATGCATTTGCGCTTTGTAGAGGTTTGTTACTGACGTTGAGACTACTCAAAACACACTCCGGATTGTTTCGGGCGCCCCCGAGATTTAGGGGCTTGTGGATGGGCTTAGATGGCGCTGGATGCTTTTGAACTGGAAACGTTGCGGATCCCGCCTATGCTTCTGCCCGTCGTCTCACTGGCCCCTACCATGAATCATGGTAGAAGCACAAAAGGGCCGGATGGCTATGCGTCCAGTAGCCGGGGCATTTCTGTTAGCATGCATATCCTAGCTGTCCTTGTCCTCTTGTATAGATGTGCATGCTGGACTTTAACAAAGAAAGGCATCAAAGGTGTGTCAGAGTTGAGACTGTTACGAGTGATCTGAGGCTATGCTGATATTTTCATATATATATATATGAAAATATTAGCAAAGAGCTAAAACTATTCACCCTTCATAAGAAAATAAAATTATCAAACCATGTGTCATGAATACATAAAAATGGAAGAACATCGACTTCCAAGCAAAAGCTTATGCCGGGTGTACTGATTTATTCTACCTTTCCCGCCAGTCCATTGTCTGCTTATGATATTAGTAATTTGGAGTGGCAGAGGATTAGAAGAGATGAGTGAAGGGAAGAAAGTCAACAATTTCGAAGTAACCTTTGTGAAATGGAACTTATATCGTACCTTTCCAATATTTGCATTTCGAAATTCTTCCGTGTGTCTCGCAAACCCGCAATTTGAGCATGTACAATGTTAGGTAACTCAATAATTGGACGATTTTTGTACCGTCTCGGCTTTAATGACACAAACTTCCGTTGCAAAAAAGCTTTGTAATATACCTTATAGCAATAAAGAAAGCTGACCTACACAGAATAAATTAAGAAAACTTACAAAAACAAAATAACGGTACTATAATTACAACGGAATAATTAGAATATTATGCAAATACATGAAAATCGAACACCATCAGATTAGGTTTGTCTAATCTTTTAATCCCGTATCAAGTTTTGTCTTGTGTGGTCATGAAATCCTGGGCCACAACGGAGAAAATCATTCACACAACTGTGAATATTGCAACGATAAATTCCCCCATATTGTTTCAGTTCGTAAGTAGTGTTGAACTACGAAATTCTGTGATCGATGGTCACATTCGCAAATAACACAGAATCTCCTAGTGAAAACTTGTTCTGCGTCACGGAGCACAACAATCAGTTTACAATGTCACAAACGCATACACTCCGGGTTCAATCACTCTGCGGTTCAATCACTCCGCGGTTCAATCACTCCGCACCTTCCTTTGATACAAGGGATTGACGTGAACTAATAATGACGTCATTCGTTTAATAACCTTCCAGTGGCCGATAAGGGCCTGGGAGACCCCTTCGTTTATTTAAACGTTCTAGTTGTCGAACGAACGCGCCTATGCAATCCCCGATTAGGACATATAATATCACACCTTACTTGACTATCAGAGCGAAAACCTGACCTGTTTATTTCTTTAGCTCCAACACTGACTAATCGGCAGTTATGTGTCGCAGAGGTCAACCAAACTCTGCGCGCCTACTCTCGTTACGCATTACTGACTGTGTTTTTCCTCCTTAATTGTGCAATATATCTTTGTGATTGCAAGTAGTTGATAGTACTTCTCAAAAAAATGAAAAAAAAAAAAAGAAGAAGGAATAAAAGCTATAATTTACAAACTTCCAGGAATTTAGAAGTTCATCACCTACCTTGTGACGGTGATGTCTTATCCGTGTATGGAAATTTGTATGAATCAGATGATTACAATTCTGAACATAAACTGGAAATAAGATCTTTAGATTCATAAACTGATCATAAAGAAGAGGATGAAAGCAACCTGTCCTAATAACATGTAATTTGTAGGAAACGTCATGTGCTTGTCAAATGTATTATTATGATTATTATTGTTGTTATTCGTGTTGTTATTGTAATTGTTGTTGACAATACACTTCAAATTACAAGTTGTATAACTAAACATCGGCGTTCTACCAGGGCACACCCCTAACGGAGGGTTAAACTTCTGGCTGTAAGGGCCAAATAAATCAGAAGGACGTCCATTGAAGAGATCAATTCGATATATTCTGAGGTTGGAATAGGTCAATACGCCTAGTAGGTGTAATCCGTGTTAATGATGATAATAATGCTGACTTTCGAAACAGTATTTCGATTTCGAATAGCAGAATCATATTAAATGTTAATCAGAAATAAATAAAACCTTAGTCTTAAATAATATCAAGGCATCTATGTATTGTTCTTTCACACTGATGGCTGCTGTACCGAAGATAAACTCTACACACTTCTGCAGGTACGATTTTTATTTCCTCTGTTACCTTTTTATAGTAAGAAGATGAAGTATTGTATTCCATCTAAGTTAGATATCGATATTTCACCGGAAATACACCTTTTTGGTGTCAACAACAGCAACTGAAGAAGTTTGGAAAAAGGTTTGTTTCACGTACTGCGTTCTGGAACTTAAACAGAGTAAGAGAACAGTATCCCAACTTGAGTTTATGAATAGCTATGGAATTGATATTTTGGTGGTCTACGAAAGAAATCTAAGCGCTGGCATCAATTTCTCGCTGCCTAGTTACATCGCTCATCGGTCAAATTGGGTCAGCCGACAGGGTGGTGGGGAAATTATCACCAAGGGTCGTAACACACATGCACTTTTTCGTTTCTCTGTGCTCTCTGTGCCAGTCAGTGCCTACCATTGGTGGGCTGGACACGCTAGTGATAGCGGCAATGACTCACAAGACCACCGTTCTAAACCTACACCCATTGGTTTGCATTGCAGCTTACTAAACCCGTAGTATGTAATCTGGAATAGATGCGACAGTAACCAGAGACGATATGGGCTCTGCCGCCCCACCAGCACAGATCTGAACTTCGTCACACACGGCCCTGGAGTCCTACATTCCATCAGCCCCGCGGTAGCCCGGAGGTCCTAGACATCATGGTCACCAAAAATATAGCATTACATTTCAACCTCTCGGCTGTCAACAAGTGGGATTGCGACCATGACCCAATTCTAGTGGATTTCAATCATTGTGAAGATTGTCTAGTACAGGTTGTTCCATATCCAGAGTTTGAGTATGAGTACACGCAAGTTCGCCGCAGCGTTGCGCGGAAGACGGCTGTAGAGAGCACGGGAGTGGTGGCGGGGGCTGATAGCTAATACTTCAATACTTCACTGGGCGAAGGTCATAGCAACCCCAGTTATTCCCCGTCGCAGGTCAGCGTCGTGACGGCAACTTACTACAAAGCACAGCTGTGCAGCATGTTGCAGGCATACTTAAACAACTACTCACTGGCGCGCAATTTAAGTGGGACACATTGGTCTAGATCTCGAATTCGAGAATGAGGAGTTTAGTGTCATCGATAAGGCGGCCATGGACTGTCTCTATGAAGGACCACATCCGCACCACGAGGATATCCACCTTTTCATATTCACTCCGAAAGCGTTGCCTTCCGAAATCCAAAAATTGAATCCCCTAGACATAATGCGTCACGTCTCATACTCCACCACCATTCCAAAAGCATCGTCATGGATTTGACGTGGATTTTCGGTGCATGCCTACATCTTGGTCAATGTGCTGAAAGGAGCCAGAGTGCTATGCATTTAGAAAACCGGCGAGAATTCGATGTTCCCAAACCCATGAGCTTACTCCAAGCGTCTCAAAGGTCTTTGAGATCTTTGCACCTCCTACCACATAATCAGTTTGATTTTTGTCAACGACACTCCACGAGCATGCAGCTACTGCGATTGGTGGAGAAGACTCACTGGATTCCCAGAAAAAATTCAACACAATCCAGTGTTACTGGACGTGGAGAAGACCTCTGTACTAACTCAAAGAGGCAAACATTCTCACTCCTTATCTCACACTGATAAGCAGCTTCCTTCGGGACCACACCTTCAAGATGAGAGTGGAAGGACGGCTCTCATCAATCAGACCCATAGAGATAGGAGTTCTGGAAGACGTATGTGCTCCAGTTCCTCTTCTCAGCCTACATGTCTGACGTCCCCACGGAACCCAAGACTGCTACGTGCCAGAATGCGGACGTCGTCCACATAATGACACAAAACAAGAATGGCCACTTGTGTTTCTCTCCACCACAACACGAACTCCATGCCGTTGACCGAAATTAGAAGTGGAGAGTGGCTACTATCCCGGGCAATAATTCTGCTCTTATCCTGACGAAGGTCCGTCGCTGGTGACCGGTAAGGCTCTCTTTGCTCCCAGACACCGACTTTCGAAGACAGACAGGCTCTAGGATTCCTATGACATGGCGTTTCAAACCGGCCCACTGGCTTTCTTTCCATGTGACCGAGCACTACTATTGCCATATGACACATAGTGAAGTGTTGATACAGTAACTGTTGTCAGAAGAAACGCCGCACAAAAATTACTACTCTGAGGTAATCTCAATGGTGAATTATAGAAACATATTGGTTGTACAAAAAATTACAGAGGAAAATTCGATTGAATTAATTTTCACCTACTGATAGGCTTAGGTGTGCCTTTAGTATAAAGTCGTTCACAGGATAATATTGTTATAACTATACTAAACCATTCTAAGCTGAATCTGGCGCATAAAAGTGTTACTTTAATAATTAATTCAATGTAACATGTAAAATTACCAATTAAGCTATAACCATTTTAATACTGCCACTGTGATTATTAGGGGTGCTTTCGATCATCCAGAAGTCAAAACGTTTACAGATAGCTGAAAGTCTTCTGATATATTTTGGTAGAGTAGCGAAAAACGGATCTTAGTAATTGCACCTAAGCGGTATCACTTCTTACGTATAAATTATCTGAAATAATTAATAAGCTTAATCAACCATTTCAGTTTAAATATTTCGTTCTATCCTCAGAGTCTTGAAGTAGATACAACTAACGTGGATTTGAGGACACAGGCCCACTAAACCGCAAACGTCCACATAATGCAGCTGACGGTGAAGCCATAGCAAACGCAATGATAGATGAGTAGGCGTGCTTCATATAACGTGGCTAATTCCCGTGTATTTTTCTTGAAGCGCCGTAACATTACATTTACCTAATGAGCAGGTCCATAAGTGTATTAGAAGGATGAATCTCAAATCTCAGCCTGAGGTCAAACGTGGCCAAACGCCGGTAATGGGAATGAACTAAGGTACATGTAGACTCGCTGATTATATGAGGCAATTTTCAAATTATTGACCTGTATCTGAAGAAGTTTCCTATATTCCAAAACCGTTAATTTTACATGAACTCGTACTCTTTTTCTTCGTGCATTGCTCATTTCTCATGCTGAACAAGGAAGCATTGGGTTTACGAATTGAGCAACCCAAATCTTAAGCAATAAAAGATACAGAAACGGGGTGGTTCAAAACTACGAGGTGTTTGATTTCAAATAAAAGCTCATTTTACGTACAACCTCCAACTCATGCATTATGTGATATATAAAATATAACCTCCATATTTCATTTGACAAAACAAAACTAAAGATTTTTAGAGAAACAACTATATAAGAGCAAAGAGTTGCATAAACAATAAAATTATCCAACAGCAAAGTGATTTTACTGCCTTGGATATGCTCCATTATATGCAAAATAAATTAAATTCCAAATAGTATATGATGATATAAAATAACCTTCTAAATTTTAATAAAGCGACAGTGTTGAAACTTTTCAACATTGCTGTTCCAACATTGACCTATGGATGTCAGAGTTTGGTGGTGACCATCTCACAACTGAAACAGATAACAGCTACAGATGAGATTTTTAAGATATGCCTATAGTTGGTTACAGACTCTTGGATAAAAAATAAAGACATCAGAAGAGAGTTGAGGATGCAGAGTCTTAATGAAATAACAACCGAATACAGAACAACATGACAGGTTTATGTAAATAGAAGGATGAAGATCGAATGCCACAAATAATACAAAGAAGTGTTGGTGGACCAAGAAATGAGCTGGGCAGATCAGTTTCCATGAAGACGGAACAAACCCCAAGTCATCGTGGTGATGATGATAATTATAATGATGATGAATGCGTATGGTTTAAGGACCCGTCGACAACTAGGTCATTATGGCCCCATGATGATGATGATGATTATGATGATGCTGATGGTGGCGGTGGCAGTGACGGCGGTGCTGGTGGTGGTGGTGTTGGGGATGGTGGTGGTGGCGGTGGCGGCGGCGGCGGTGGTGGTGGTTTAAATCATTTGTGTACTCACTGAAAGGTATAGCAGGAAAGAATAGCAAAGTTTCTTTGCATCAAAAATACAAATTGCCCTATATGTTCTTCAAAACGTCAACTAAATCACGCTTACGCGCATTTATGCATTTTAAATTAAGGCACTTTTTATCCATTTGTATCCTCACTTTAACTACAATGGTCGTATTGGCCACCTTTGGAATACAGAGCCTATCGGCAGTGGTGTCAGCCCACATACATATAATGGTTTTTATTTTGGGTTTTCTACATTAGATCACACTAAGCTTTAAGCTATAAAATCAAATAATGTCTCAAAAGTGCACAAATAAAAATTAACATATGGTACGTTTGTATAAAATTCTGCTGGCACAGAATATTATAAATAATACTATCAATAAAGGTTTTAAAACTTAAATATCTGTATATTGTGTTCAAGCCAATATTAATCTACTAAATGAAACTTTATAGTTCTTCAAAATTAATTTTTATGTATAGAGCTATACATTTTATATCATATATACACTATAGTGCTCCCACTACTTCCTTAAAACAAGTTTATCTATCACTTCTCAAAAAACATACACAGTGTACATCAGACAAGGATGTGTGAATCACGCAGACCAGATCAGAAGCTATCTGGTAGGAAAGGGTATATACTTTGTTTCTGTGACGGATTATTACAGTTTGCTGAAAGAAGGTTTTATAGACTGTATCGTTTGTTTCTGTGACAGTTGTCACATTTTTGACGAATGCTGTTTTGAAGTTCGTGGTAATCTTCGACCTCGACAAGCAAGAAGCGACAAAAGCGACAGTGAATTAACCCTAACTGGTACGGAGGGATCAGGAAGATCCCAATGAAAATTGTTTACTGTGTGAAATCTAATTTCTCCGCAGTGTGATGTTGCAACTATCAGTACTTTTTAGACAGTATGCTTTGAGTTGTTGAGTGTTCAGATGATGAACAGATTTTATTGACTGCATAAGAGTCAGAGAGTGCTTTAAATGATTTCGAGGATTCACATCTTGATCCAGATGTGAACACGTTCATGGCAGTAATTTAGAGCTAGAAGAAGAGTACAACATGTAGATAAAGAAGTAGTATTGCTAATATGAGCAGTGAAGATGATGATAGAGGAAGAGAGAAGTGGAATATTAACACTGAAGACCACAGGAGTTCTAGAAGTTGGCCTCTTGCTATTTTCTACAATGATCATCATTTCCATGGTCATTAACAGAAAACCGTCAGAAATCACGTTTTGAGTTAACGAAATCCCTGACATGGAAGCCAATTGAACCACATCCACATTGAACGATGAGTAATCCACACTATCTCAGAGAGTTAACAAATAACATTGCCAGGATGCTCAAATGTGAAATTCCAAAGTAATTAGGAGTTATAAAAAACGAGTTAAATGTGCTAAGTGTCTTAGAACAAGACAGGAAAGCAAGAGCATGTTGTGTAACTTGCAATATACCAATATGTAGTGAATTCGCAAGAAGTGTTTATGAGGATTGCTTCTGAACTCCTACTGCGGTTGTTTATCCATTTCATTTTAACCACTGTTATTAGTTACTATTGTCGGAAACTTTGTTCACAGAGTAAACCATGTAATTAAGCTCCAAATAGCTGATTCTTAAAACCATTACATTTCGACTTATGAAAATCAATATATGGTAAAAAGATGTTGTATGCATGCAAAAATTTATGCCTGAGTAGTCTAAATATAACTGAATATTAAATTAATGTTAAGTTCATTATGATTTATTACCCTCCCCCCCACTTCTATAATTGTTATTAAAAAATAGGACCTCCTGACTCCACCATATCATTTGTGCTACAAAATATGCACCATGCTGGTTAAGGGTTAACCTCTGGTTCAAGGCTCTACACAATCTTGACTAGAAAAATCTGATGTGTTGCATTCACATGATTTTACCTACTCTTGTATAAACTATTCTTACAAACTCTTATTCCCCTGTCTTTTTCATGTTAGTCATTTGAAGAAATTATATTATTATTTCTTGTAGGAGCAAGGGAATATGGAAATGCAGTAGGCTTTGAGCGACAGTCAATTGAAATTACGTCCTATTTGAGAAAAGTTTAAGTACTGCAAGACTCATACAAATAACAAGGAATATTACCGAAATAGTTTAATCCAAAAAATGTATATAGAGATAACTTGTGTGTTTTAACGAAATGTATATGTTTCGTACAGTAATATTTGGTCAATCTCTTAAGGTTTATCAGTTATACAGAAGTCATCCAGAGTAAACAGGACTACATGGGCTATATCCAAAAAATTCAAACTATGCATTTCATTTACCATAAAATATCTTAAACATATGACATTTTAATCAAAATGAAAATCAGAATTTTCGAAATGCAAAAAGTAGTTTAAAGTGGAAGAAATGTCTTCAAAATCTTCGCTTCTCATCCTTGAAAGATATTAAATTTAAATACCAACTTTGGTTTTTAACGACTTTTCGTTTCAGAGTTACGCTGTTCACACACACAAACACAAACACACACACACAGACACACACACACACACACACAAACACAATCACACACACACGCGCGTTCATCTAAAAATGCTTTGTTTTTGGATTCATGGGGCCTCAAAACATATATTTCCGGTGAAACCTCGAGATCGAAATTTTGGGTCAAATACAATACCTTACTTATTAGACGTAGTTGAGAGAGTAAACAAATTTCCACCCGAGCCGGGAATCAAACTCGGAACTCAGCAGGCAGGTGGTTACACCAGATTGGTGAGTAATGATGTTCTTTGTGCATTCGGCAGCGCCTATGCAGTATAAGGCTATCATTTAAGGCAGTAGCTCAAAAGGAAACCGGCTTGTCTCAAGCTATAATCAATCACTGTAAAAAATATAGACATAATTAAGTGCCACCAAAACGGGCATATCTAATGACAGTTTAAAAGTAAATGATAGACCCGTGCTCTGAATAGCAATGCTCTGTAGGTATCCCTACAAACACACTACAAGATAATTATGTAACGATGATCCAAATAGCCTTGCTAATATTAAAATTTTAAGAAATGGGAAAGGCTTCTTCGACTTCTGATAAAATTTTTATGGAGTTTTGTTAATCTGCGCTTTATTTAGCACTTATTCTGGTACTGAAAACGTAAGCTGAATACTTATTACAGCATCAAATTGATTTGTTAGGGCATTGCCTTTCCCAGCATTTATTTGTAGTAGAGGAAGTTTTATTCCATGCAAAAATTCGATAGCGAGATTTCAACGGAGGCACAATTTTTAGGTTATCCTAAATATAAAACAAGTTACTAAAGATTCAATGTGCGAATGTATGAATATATAGAAAAATCTACCCGCCCCTAACAACGCTTTACCAGACAATTTCGTTTTTTCTAGTGATAGATGCTTGTTAAAATATGTGTGACGTCATTGTGACTGAACTCTGTGTACTTTCGTGTAACTATGAAACCGTTAGGATAGCCAAAATTTCTGCGAACATTTTGTAACAACAATATCCAAGATATCCGTTGGCTTAATTTTAATTTTCAAATACCTTATACTTTTTTGAAGTCCTAAACCCCCCATTCTTGTGTTCGTCGCAGACATGGAAAGATTAGAGAATTTCAAAGACATCATGTAAAACAGTTGTGTCACTAGTATATAATCTGATTAATTGTGACACGAGTGTATGCTTTTACGAATGTCACAATGATAATGTTATATACGTGGTACATATAACGTTTTATACAATTTTAGCATTAAATATGCAAAATATAGGACTAATAAATTTGCTAAAAGAACAATTACAGTGAATCACAGATCACAGGTATATGACGCAATATAAGACATTCTTTCAATTGTTTCCTAGAGGGGAAAGTGGAACTATTGAAAATATGGATGGTATTCAGCTGGACATTTTGAACGAAGCCAGAGTGCTGAGGGTTTATTGATTCCAGAGAAATCAAAAGAATCAAGAAGAATAACAGGGAAAACATTTGCTAATAAAACTATCTGCTCTATTTAGCAACGAAAGAGAGTATACCAGGCTCCGGTTAATACTCGTATATATTGTTGTTGGTTATCGTTTTAAAATAAATTTAATGAGCTGATTCTTGTGTTTGAATGTTACTGCACCTGCGAAAGTGAGCATTTCAGGTTTTCTTACAGGCACATTGGTGAACTATGTCGTGGTGCTGTCTTGTTGCCATTCATTCATTTCCAGACACTGGTGCCAGAAATGTGGCAATTTTGCGTCGTTATAAGCACAATAAGCCATTTTAGTGCTGGCATTGCATAAAAGGTATTTCTACAAACGTTCATCTTCATTTACATAAAGTAGTGAAAGAATAAGCCTTTGAGGGAATTGTTTCTTGAAATTGTTTGCATAAGGTCATTTAAATCAAGATTTGCTGAGCCCCACTTCGGGCATAGGTATTTCGAGTTATTAAAAACCATTCCGTTATAATATGAATTGTAATTTTAATTCCCATGTCTTTAACACTAGGTTTGAGCTTAATGTGGAAGAAACGTTATTGAGGCGATTATTTTCCAGATGCAGTTGTTTATCTGCTAGTTGTCTCATTCCTAACGCATGCCCGTGTCACAATTCTTTCATAAACTAATGCATTTGCTTAATTTGAACCAGCTCTATCTGCTTATATTAATTATTATAGGTCCAATATATTGCATTCTAGAACTACATGCTCTGTTATCAGTTTGAATGCCGCCTCCATCAACACTACCGCCAGCATGTTACTAAAATTTAAGCTCCTGTGAATTGCGCAATGATAACAATTCTGTTCATTTTTAGTTTTCAGAACTTCGTGTACGTGCTCTTTTTGAACATCTTGACTCCTGATAGAACTGAATTCCAAATACTCTTGAGCTAATAGATTTCTTATTTATGGACACAGACATTGCCTTAGATACCCTGACGTACACTAACCGCTTTTCCTTAACACGGAACTTGGCTTATACCTTAAACCATGCTTCTTATACTATACATTGATTTTAACAAGTGGAAATTATGTATTCTAATTAGGTGTGCTGCCTGCATAAAAATGGTGTTTTGGAATGAATACATGTTCCCAAACAGATTTCTTGCACTGGGTTGAACGGTGTAATCCCCCCCCCCCCCTCCTTTATTTTCTACTACGTCAGGTTTTCGAATACCTAAATCAAGAATTTGTTTCATAAACTTGGGTACCATGAGTCACTTTGTAGGCAAGGACAGTGAGTATTTTATGTATGTAGATAATATATTACCACAGAATAAGCTGGAAGCATGTATCTTTTACTCGACTTCACATCAGGAATGTGTGACACCACTTTTGAGCATGCAATGAGCCAAACAGAAAAGCAAACCTGGCATAGCTACAAAGATGTGAACAAATTTCCTAGGAGACAGTAGGAGTCCAGATTACAAAATCATTGTGAACACCATGTTGGAAAATTTTAGAAAACCGACTTTGAATGCTCACAGCGACTATTTTCCAGATTGTTGTTTTGGATTTTACAGTGAGAAACAGGTGCACGTTTTCGCTAAAATTTGAAAGAAGACACCAAGATGGTTGGGCAGCTAATATGACTAGTTGAAAAGTCAAAGTATTTCTCATACTTATGGAAAAAATGCCAAAAGAAGAAAATTTCAATTGTTGGTAGTCCTTGACCGACACACATACACTAGATTTACAATTATATAATTTTAATATACACCAGGTACTTAAGCATGATTATTATCGTACAGAGGAGTATAAATACGAATAATAAATCGTATGTTATATTGGTAAGGAATTAATTTGAAAATTTTGTTGTCATCTTTCTATAATAATCTGCATTTGATTCAAGAAAA
This sequence comes from Tenodera sinensis, assembly GCA_030765045.1. Lineage (NCBI taxonomy): Eukaryota > Metazoa > Arthropoda > Insecta > Mantodea > Mantidae > Tenodera > Tenodera sinensis. The sequence goes on along the minus strand of CM060969.1, from coordinate 40,620,895 downwards.
CTGATAACATATTTGGAATCAGCACCCCAAAATTATGAGGAATTGACATTGAAAACTTCTTCTTCTTCTTCTTCTTCTTCTTCTTCTTCTTCTTCTTCTTCTTCTTCCTCCTCCTCCTCCTCTTCTCCAACACGGCTTACACCATTTAGCCTGTTGCGACTCCAAAGTCTTGTTCCTTCAACATTTTTCTCGGTCGCCCCATATTCCTTTGTCTTTGTGGCTGATAGTTACTATTTTGGCAGTTCTATTTAAGAATTGGTTCTGTGTTTTTTTTGTTTTTTTTTTTTTTTTAAATTCTTCTACTCCTAATTACTGTATTTGATCGTTCTGTTATTTGTCTTGTCTTGTATATGCTATGGCTCTAAAGAATTTCATTTCTGCTGTTAGTATATTTCTTTTATGTTGTGCTATCATTATCCATGTTTTCTAATCGATTGTTAAAATTGGGACAGCCATTGTCTTATATACATTTATTATGGAAATTCAAAAACTAAAACACCAAAAAATTGTTTTCTAAATGCAGAGTAGTATTATATATGTAGCACCTATAATTTCTTTATAAAATTACTGGTCTTACCCGTCAACTCAATAATAATAATAATAATAATAATAATAATAATAATAATAATAATAATAATAATAATAATAATAATAATAATAATAATAATAATAATAATAATAATAATAATAATAATAATAATAATAATAATAATAATAATAATAATTAATAATCATAATCATAATCATAATAGTAATAATAATATATTATTATTATTATTATTATTATTATTATTATTATTATTATTATTATTATTATTATTATTATTATTATTATTATTATTATTATTATTATTATTATTATTATTATTATAACAATAATAATGATGATGATAAGTAACTATAATAACCATAATAATAAAAAATAACAATAAACATAAAGCCGATGATATTTCTTGTTAGTAAGAAACAAAATACAAGGTAGGAACGAGAATTATGAGCAGATTGATGATCTTGAAGAAATAAGGAAGAACCGAGAAGTAGTGCATATGATAGAATGTAATGAAGCATATGTAATTTAACGGGCAAATTCCTCAACACTCTTAATGAAAACAAAACAAAAGAAGAATGTGATGAAAAAGCATAGCAGGCATGTTTAGCCTATCAGTCTAATAACGTCATTATGCGTGCAGGGCACATACAGGGGAAGATAAGAGATTTTCGAGGGGGCCACAGTTTTTATTTCCTGTGAGTGTATGTAATTTCCTATAGGCTAAGCCCCCCGCTTCCTCCCCAAGCCCCAAAGCCTTCTCTCCATCCAATTCCAGGCAGAGCCGTGCTCTTGGCAGAGACGGATCGAGGAGTATACGTCATCAGCAAGCCGCCATATTTCTCCTTCTGTACCCGTCACACGAGCCGTCACATAGCGCCAATCCAATCCCGGGACCTAGGCCCCCCACTTCCCTCCCTCCCCTCCACTATCTTTTTTTTTTTTTTTTTTTTTTTTTTTTTTTTTTTTATTTCACACAAATTAAACTTCACTTGCCTGGTTTTTCAACGTCATCCAATGCCCTCGTCTGGGAGTACAATTCGAAAAAGAACTTGAATTTTTACACCGTTGCCTTAAAAGTGGATGTGTTCCTGTACACATCAGACAGAGAAGAACTGCTTCGTGCTTGTGATCAAAATTAGTACATTTATTTTATTTTTCACCAACAAATTCGAACAAAATCGAGTTAAATTTCAGATACATTCGTCTTTTGGGTGGAAATTCTACTAGAGCATGATTAAAATATATACCTATCACTAATTTGAAAAATATTCCCAAAAATGGTAGAAGTTATTCTTAATTTTATACTGATTTCAGTCAAATAAATTTCGATTCCAATCTATATTGCAACCCCCTCAGAACCTAACTGAGAATGACTGTACATTTTTAGCTTTGGCTTTATTCCACCCCTTTGATGGAATCGCGAAATTATTGGGAACATTGTTTCAAATATATTAACTATTTATGAGGTCATTCATAATATATACTAAAAACTTAAAGAAAAATAAATTATCCTGCATCCTGATGGGTTTACAGTGATTAAGCTGAGATATTATTCTAAGCATCATAAACAATAGAGGAACTTTCATATCAGCCGCCAATTACAATAAAAGTTCAACATTTTCGTAATTTTTTATTTTAATTTTGCATTGAGTTTTGGTGTCCTTTTGCCTTTAGGCTTGTGAAACTGCTGGCTGTCTTTGAGCACACTTGATCATTGTAATGTTAGACAGAAACCCATAGTTGTGTAATTGCCTTCTTGCACAATCGGTGTAGGTAACTTAATGGTGACCATTGCGTTGTCGCTTTCCTCCACCATTCATTTTTATTTCTACTTATTTTACTCCATTGATGAAACTTTTAATATCTAACTGAATAAAAAACAAACAGAAAGTCATATTGGCCCATGGCGGGGATACAGCACCCAGTAGTTGGAGTATAGAACCTGATGGCGATGTTCTCTAGCAAGGATGGGGTCCCTAACGATTTCCTACATTGCACCAATTCTGGCGCCCGCTAGTCTCGCTCAATCATCCTCAACTTAGGATCTAAGGAATAAGCGAGAAATCTCCCAGGGAGATAAAATCCAGACTTTGCAACAGTTATTTCCAATAGTATAATTCCCTGGCATTTTCAAAGACTATCCATGTCTTTTATTTTCAAACGTTTATATTCAACTTGCGGAAACAATCAATTTCGAAATTTTCAATCCCTTCTTTACAAATCTGCACGAGTTGATCAATTTAGACAATACTTTGAATACTTATGCTCTTCGGCCCAGCTCGCCTACCACCTAGGCGGCCCGGGTTCGATCCCAGGGACCCGCATGTGGTATTCGTGGTGGACGAAGCGGCGTCAGGGCGGGTTTTCTCCGGGTGCTCCGGTTTCCCCCGCCATCTCATTCCACCGGTGCTCCATCTTCATGTATCATCAGTGTCACCGCCTGCGGTGCCGTAGTAGTAAAAGCGGGCGTTAAACACTACAACAACAACAATCTTCGGCCCAGCTAAAATAAGTACTAATCTGCTTTCTGCTTTCAAAGGCTACCCCTATCCTCTTGCATATTTTTAGCTTTTTCACCCACAAAATTATATGGGTAGGACTTTCTGCACAAATGCTCTTGGACCTTTCTGCGTTAGAATTTCGAAGAATTAACTGTATCCATGTTTCCAACTTGTTATGTATGTCAGCGTCTGCAGGATTAACTTCTGTGGACAATATAATGTGCCGATTGTACCGACGAACCTGAATAAATTCACAGGTTAACTTGTAATTCCAAAACACTACCTCCAACTTTATTTTCACGCTGCTGGTATCCAGAATGGATTAAAAATTAACCTTATATTTAATATTGTTCTTCTGATTACTCTCCTCTATGGAGGGCTTACACTCATAATACCTTAGTTCAGTAGCCTGTCGAGGAGTGAGTCAGTGAGTGAGGGAGGGAGGGAGGCTTAAGATCCCGACCTATAATTATGGCTCATGATATTCATCCAGTATGATTCAGTAATGAGACTGAAAGAATGTTTCGTAGAGAAACTTGCTTAAGACCCCCAATAGCTCCAACAAATGCTGAAAAAAGAATTATGATTTGGCTGAAGTGGTTATTGGTTACTATGTGGATCATTTGGGTCGGACCTCCACCTACCAAGAAGTGTGCAAAATGTGGATCATAGCGTACTCAGGATGAATGATCAACCCAATGTCTAGTACAGGGATAAAGGCGAAAGAAATGAAATGTAGTAATGAAAGTGATGATAGGTAAATTCAGGATGATGTTATCTAAGTCACCATTTGCCTAGTGACTGAAGAAAATTCCGGAAATGAGCCTTGCTTCTCTCGATCTTGCATTTAATCCACACTACCGGTCAAAGTTTTCGATCACCTATGATAACTACGGATTTGTGGTTAAAACAGGGATTTCGTTATCGTATCCCCGTTAGGATACCAAAACAAATATAAACATGTAAATAAGCACCTCTGTTGTATGTTTGAGTGATTGTTGACGTAGAGGTGTGTTAATGAGTATCCACAACTGCAATTTCGTGCCTTTATTTGAGACATTTCCCTTTGAATATGTCTCATTTCTTTATTTGTCTGTGTAGCAATAAATTTGCATTGGTTTACAGTACATATGTCATAACCAGTGTTTTTATATACCTGATCAGGCTCAAACTATTTGGAATTGAAAACTGTGCTGTGGTTGTGAACCTGATCAGGAAGGTTTTTCTAGTAGAACATTGGCAACAAAAGTTGACGTAGCACAATCTGCAGTGGTGTTTACATTACGATTAAAGCAAACTGGTGCTAATGTAACTATTTCTCGATCTGGATCACACCGAGTAATATACAAGAATAATCAGCTGATGTGTGTACAGAGTAAACGCCAGAGAACTCGCACTGCACCTGAAATTCGCAAGTAAGGAAACAGTATGCGAGTAACTCCAACTCAGCTGTGCAACTTCTTCCTGAACAGGGTTTAAAGGAGTGCAAAGTGGTCAAAACACGTTTATTACACAAATAAAATAAGAGGGAAAGATTGCACTGGGCACAGCAACACAGAAACTGGAGTGTGCAGCAATGATCGAAGGTGTTATGCACGGACAGATCTCAATTTGAAGTGTTTGGAAGCCATGGTGAAATTTGTGTTTGATGGAGAACGTATGAGGAGTCAGTGTGCGGAGGTCGATCATGGTGTGACAATGTTTCGCAGCTGATAAAGTCGGTAACTTAGAAAGAATGAATGCCAAGATAAATGCAGTTTCATCTAGCAAGAGACCTATACGTCATGGGTTTGTTCAGCAGCTGTCCATCCCAAACATGCGTTTAAATTATGCAGAATGTCAATAGAGAAGAGAAATATGGGAAATTGAAGAATATGATATGGCCACGTCATCATCCAATTTAGATCTGATTGAACTCTTATGGTATGAGCTTGACAGGGAGCTCATAAAACTGAGGTCATCTAATATTGGAAATCGATGGAACTACTTATATTTGTGTTGGATTGAAACATCTACAAAAACACAAGAAAATTTAATCTCCAGAAGTCTAAGCTGTTCTGAGGGCAAAGGATGGGTAATTTCAATTTTATTTAATGCCAGAGAGAGAAAATATTTATTTTCTTGCTCTATTTTTTTTTTCACAATGTGCTTTTACATTGACATAAAGTGTATAGTGTTCTTCATAGGTGATTGCACTTTTGAATGGCATAGGTATATATTAGATAGCACCACTGGGTCAATAGGGGCGTACATTTTTGCACTTATGTTATAGTCATTGAAAATTGCAAGTTATATTAAAATGAAAGTGTGGGAAATTACGTTTCAGGTCTCAACGAAAATAACCTGTTCTTCATCCTCATAAAAAGTGTAATAAAGCAATATTGTTATGCTGGTGAGGAAAACAACATTGTAAACGGTACTTATCTAAGATAAAGGTAATACATACATATTTATATAGCAAATATTCATTTTGACATCAAGTGAATGATTTTTACTGGCGTCAAAACTATTTATATGTTTAGTAAGTAATCATCACCATTTGTATTAACGTTTTTCAATTAGTTATATCTAGATTTATGCTTGAGGATATTTTTGTACATCATTGCATTAGCCAAATAATCTCATATAACATTACGCAACATTAGAATTATGATCCTGTAAATCAAAGGAGTTAATGCAGGCTTGCTGAGAAAATAATTTGACTGCATAAATAGCTTTATATATAATTTGAAAGTTCCTGGTCATATGAGCAATAAACCAAATTATGGGTTCTGTTAGAAATGTTACTTACTAAGGAGTTGTCAATAGCCAGGATCATTTCAGTACCACCGGTGTGTCGGAATTTCGCCCCTCCGGAGTTCTTTTACATGTCAATGAAGCTACTGACATGACTGTCACTTTTAAGCACACTTAAAAGCATCATTTGGGCTGGGTTTGAACTCCGGACGTTGTGATCAATAAATCCTACCGCATCGTGTGTAGGAGTGTCAGTTATGCCGTGAGTGTGTTCGCCCAGACCGAGAGGCAGCCATTACCACTGAGCAAAACAGCCTCATGCACACGGTAAGGTGAGTAAGAATTGTGGCTTTAGTGATCAATAGACCATCAGTGAGCCAGGATTCTATTACGCCAGTGTTTATGCATTACCGGTATAGGTTTCCGCATCTAGGTAATCGGCAGATTATCGTCTTATCTGAAAAATTGTCTCTTTCGAGCCCCGGCCTCCCAAAAAGCTTCTGACAATAGCTTCTTGTAATGCATCTGTTCGCTCCTATGTCTATCATCATCATCATCACCATCATCATCATAATCATAATCATCACCACCACCATCCCTTCATCAAGATAGGCCAAATTTACCTGTTCCGCTCAGAAGTCATCCTGCCATTGACGTCGAGGTCTTCCAACATCTCTTGTTCCTATGGGTTTGTATTACATTGCCCGTCTTGCCGGTCTATTATTCCGCATTCTGAGTATCAGAGCCATAAGTCAAAATGTGTACTGCCATTGTCTTATAAAATTTTAGTATTGTTTCTTTCTGCCTAATATTGACAATTAAATGTTGAAAAAATGCAATTAAGTTGCAAAAAGCTGAAAGACAAATAGCTGATTCAGACCTAAAGCAGAATCACACGCGCATGCGCACAGAGACCCGGCATGCCTTCCTCGTAGAACGACGCCATTTTCATTAGTAAGTGTTGTAGTGAGCTTTTCACAGTGTCTGTTCAAAACGTTAAAAACAATCGATGGGGCCTCTAACTGTTAAATATGGTCTGTGATTCGGTTTCTGGCAGCAAGGAACGTTTCAGCAGCGGATATTCATCGACAGATCAGCGAAGTATATAGCGCCAATGAGATAAGATGTCCATAATGAACCGCAATTAGGTCGGCCATCAATGATCATAGAAGATTTGGTCACTACCGTAGATGAATACATCTGTGAAGCCCAGCGATTGACAATATCCACTGCAGACTTCTATCGGGCAGTAGATTTCTATGGTCGGCATACGAAAGCTTGTAGAACCTTATGGGAAATGGTTACACAAATATAGCAACAACGTGGAAAAACGGAGGAGGATGTAAAGAATCGAATAAAACAACCGTTTTGCAACTGTTTGATTATTATATAACACATCGGATCTTGCTTTAAAAATTACCCTCGCAAATAAAGAGTTCTAAAATGGATGCGGAAATGACCATAGGAAGCTGAGAGGCAGGACTAATTATACGTATATTTCCTCATGAAAATAAAATTTTAAAAATGTCTGTCTCAATATTGTATTTTATGAAGGCCTTTCCAGTACGTAAGGGAAAATTAGTTAGGCCTTCCAGATGCAATAAGTGAATTTCTGGCAAGTCACGATTTGCTCTCTTAAACATGCTCGGGCACTATGAATAGTAATGAGTTATTTGTGAAGAAGCGATATGTATTTTATTTAGCACAGATATGATGAATGAGTAGGAGAAGAGGTCATCTGTTTATTCTCAATATATTCTCCTGCACGCCGGTGTAGCAAAGGTTAGAGGATGAAAACGGCGGTAAAAACTATGCCTACATCATAGGAGTAGCAAATTTAAATTGAGTTGACGTTAATGAAGTGCCAGTACATTACTTATGTATTTACTATGTATACATTTTGTGGTCGTGATCAAACTTACTAACCACGAATAACCACATTAAATGTGGTTTAGTGTGATACATGTATTTACGGAACACCAACAAACGTGTGTGCTTGATGTCAAAGTGGAATTTGAAATCAATATATTATTTCTAACAAATGTAGTTCTAAATCTTTTTCCATTTCAATCTTTAAGCCAAAATGATCTCTTGCACATATTTAAATATTGTGACAAATGACAAGTCCAGTTACTTTTTCTCTGTAACTTTACTTCTATTTTAAAACTAAAGCATAAAACACTGTTCTGTTTTATAGTTAACACTGTGTGTAGTTATTCATGATCTTGTAACTCGCAGCTGCTCAGTCCAATCGATAATCGAATCGTACTTCATCGTTTTTCTCTGTCTCATAAACTGATTGCGACGAGCACAGTCATAAAAACAGCTCCACACAACAGACAACTCCGACGCGACGATTAAATGTCCCAAAACTGTCTGACGATACACGTTCAAATTACTCTAAAGGTTCACACAGTAACTACTAACAGCTGTCTCATGTAACTCTTTTCACTCTCTCATGGCTCACATAAGGCTCACATATGACATTGTGTGATCTTTGTTTTATATCTGTCCCATATCTTATATCGATATCTCATGCTCCAAAGCGCATCGTGAGACATCAAGAGTTGGATGCAAGTTTTACGATTTCTACCCTGCTCTTTGTATCCAACACCATTGAGTTGCATCTAATTTTTTATATAACGATATGCAAACAGCCAATTAGCGCCAGTAAAGTAACAATATGGTAAACTACATATACTGTTTGTGTGTGTATGAGTTTGTTTGAGTTGGTGCTGTGGCGTTCTTCGTGGTTTTGCAATCTTTTTCATGTAATTTTGCCTTCAGCACCATGCAAGAGTTTGAGAAATACATCTTCGTCAACTCTTAATAGCTTTCGGGGTCTTCCAATCTCTATTTGTTTTGTAGTAGATCCAGTATACCTCGGCCCTTGCCTTGTTCTATTCTTTACAACCATGACCGTGTTCTCCAACGTCTTTCATTGTGCTGCTATCGCTATATCAATATTTCTATCCTCATGTTTATTTCTCACGCTTCCTTCGTTAATTGCACATTTGCCTTTGGACCAAAATGCTCCATAGTATGACAGACACCATTTATTTTGTGCACAATCTGAAAGGTTGAACCTGGGTTATAGGTTCTACCAAAACATTTACACCATTTAACTTATTGCATTTACTTATATTTGCTCCTAAGACAGGGTTCATCTGCTCGGTACTAACTTTACACACCAAATATATACATGATGACACATGTTCAGTTATAGTATCCTCTACTACTATTTTTAATCGTCTCTGTATTTTGTATGAATGTGTTTAGTTTTTGGCGGTGCCATGGCCGAGCAATTAGAACGTTCGCCTACCACGTAGGCGGCCCGGGTTCGATCCCGGTAACCCCAATGTGGTATTCGTGATGGACGAAGCGGCGTCAGGGAGGATTTTCTGCGAGTTCTTCAGGTTTCCCCGCCACTCATTCCACCAATTGCTCCATTATCACCTTTCCAGTTATCAATTTTGCCTGCATTTCATATAATCCTCTTCCTCAATCTCATACTTGGTGTTTGGCTGACGTCCCGCTTCCAGATCTTCACTCTGATTGATTCACATGTACATTAAATCTATCAATCTACTATTGGTAATAGTCACATTATGCAGCAAAACTGGTGATATTCACACAAAATATATAAATGTTTAAGGGGTATAATTTATTGTATAGTGATTGCACTCTAAGCATAGGTGAATACTTATTAAATCAGTATTAGTCCTCCGAAGGAAAAAATATTTTGCAACATTTGGAACATAAAAATGTATCAACTGTCTTAGGTTAAGATAATCAATTATATTATATAGTAATATGTAAAGGAAATGTAGCAAATAGCAATTTCTTTTATGTGATAGAAGTTTAAACTCAAATAAGTGAAGCAATGACTCATATCATATAAACTTAGGAAAATTATGAAAATGGTTTTAAAAACAAATATCTCAGGAATTCACCTTCAATAACTTCAATACGTTTAATTTTTTGACACTATGATGACTCCATACAACTGAAGCATTTTCGAGTCTGGATCTCACAAATGTGTTATAATACACACAAAAGCCTTATATTGTTAAAGTAGGAAAAATTACTGTGTTATTGTGTTTCGTGAAATTATCTTGCAATTAAAAACGCCACGTTTCACTTTAGCAAAGGTTATAACTTGGCATTTTAAGGTATTAAAAGCAAGGTGAGTGTCTTTGCTCCGTTTATTTAAGGCATTCAGTAAATTTTGAAGTTTAATGCAATCGGTAACAGATTTTACGGAACTAAAAATTTTTAAATCATCTGCAAAAAATAATATATTGACATATTTAACGATAGATGAAATATCACTAATAAGTAGTGGACCTAAATTAGAAACCTGAGGCACCCCAGAGTGAACCTCAAAACTGCAGGGTGTGCTATTTTTATGAGAGAATTGAAACTGCAAAATCCAATGCCGCAGCTCGGATTTGAACCCAGACCCTCCGCTCACCATGCGGTTGCTCTAACACCAACAGTAAGTTTGTTGGCATAAATAAATAATAAATACTATTTTTATACGAGTATTTAACAACTTGAAATCTCGACTTGAAATAGGATATCATTAGAGACATCATACATTTGCAAAACCAATATAGCGGCAACTTATGTATAAATTTATCATGATCAACATTGTCAAAGGCGTTCTGAAATTCTGAATGTACATATAGCATTAACTTGTGATTCAATCTAATTCACCAGATCCATCGTTGCATAAATTATTTACTGTAGATCTATTAGGCCTAAATCCATGCTGCTTGACACTAACACTCTTTTTAACATGACAAAATATATATTTATAAAGTATACTCTGAAATATTTTGGCTGCAGTTCATAAGATAGCTAACCAACTAAACCCCGGCGCAACAGCCCACAAGGGGCCAAGGCCTACTGCCCAGCCGCTGCGTCCCCCACCTCTGCCCACTACAGGCGTCATTGGTGAGGTGCAGTATTGGAGGGTGGGACGTGGTCAGCGCCCCGAGCCCTCCCGGCCGGTTATGCGGTCTTCTAGACCTGGGGCTGCTACTTTTCTATCAAGTAGCTCCTCAATTGGTCCCCCCGGGACCTAACGAGGCTGAGTGCCAGACCTCACAGAGGGTCATAAGATAGCTACTGGTCCATACTTCTTAATGTTAACAGAATCTCCGGATTTAAAAATTGGAGTTACTTTAATTAATTTCCAGTTATCAGGGAAGGTGTTTTCCTCAATAATGAGATTATAACTGGCACCAATCAAATGATTTGGGTTACACTAGAAATATTTATTTCTAAGATATAATCTTTTATAAAACCTCACATATACTAAAGAAAAAGCTGCATAATTTAAATTTTTATAAAGATATATAACCTCCATAATAATGGTAACGAAACAAATAAAGTATAAAAAGTAAATAAAGTCCAGCTTAAAATCATTGTGGTGATTTGGTATTGTAGAATGTACAAACATAAGTGGCTTTACTATACTGAACGACACATAAAAACAATAATGTTATATGAAAAGTAAATGAGTTTAAATCAGATCCAAGGAAAATAACATATCTGTAAATAAAATTATATCTATGATTATTAATAAATAGTACTGGATGAAATATCCGATTTTGGCCGTGGTTTAACTATCTATCCCTGCTTTAAAAATAATACTTAATACTTTTAACGAAGAGTTCAACTCTTAGGATGCCATAATAACAAACATCAGATGTGTTGCACTCACATGACTTTCTCTACTCTTCTACTAACCATCCTTACAAACTCTTAATCCTATATCTTCTTCGTGTTAGTTGAGATAAACATTTGTACAAATTATCTTATTGAATTGTTTTCTTGTATGTAAAAGCGAAATATGGGAATACAGTATGCTTTGAGTGACAATAAAATATTTTAAAGTTTTGAAATTCCGTTCTCTTTGCACGTTTAACATATAAAAAAATGAACAACGATGTTTCATTTTACGAAAGATTTGTTTTCCGAAACTGGCACAAATAACAAGGAACATCTCCGAAATGGTTCACTCTACAAAAACATTTATTCTGACATCAATTGTGTGTTTAGCGAGATCTACATTTTTTTGTAGAATAAGATTTTGTCCATCTGTTACGGCTTACGAGTTATTCCAAAGTCATCCAAAGTAAACGGGGCTACATAGACTATAGCCTAATTCAAGATATACATTTCATTTGTGATACAAATATCTTAAACGTAAGACATTTTAGTTAAAATCGTTAGAGCCATTTTCAAGAAAATCAAAATTTTTGAAAAATTTTCCATGTAAAGGGTAGTCTAGGCTGGGGCTATTTTCTTCAAAATCTTCGTGTGGCATCCTTGAAAGACATTAAACTTAAATAACAACTTTGGTTTTTAACTGACTTTTCGTTTTTGAGATGCTGTCCACAGACTGACAGACTGACCGACACACACAAACAAGGACCTTTTTCTAAAAATGCTTTTTTTTTTTTGGATTGAGTGGGTCTCAAAACATACACTTTTGGTGAAATCTCGACATCGAATTTTTTAGTGGAATACAACACTCCCTCTGCTTACCAGTAGAGAAAGTAAAAAAATAAAGAAAATAAATTTAGGAAGGTGGCATGCATACGCACTGTTAAACAACCAGAAACAGTACAAGAAGAAAAGCGACAGGAGAAAGCGTGTTAACGTAATGTGTTGCATTTATCTTTCAATTATATGGATCACTGTATGAGTTGTTTATAGAAGAGGGAGTAGGGAAACAAGTGTGACTGTGTTTCATAAAAGGAAAGTGAGTACACAAAAGTGTGAATGTAAAGCGCTGCATTTCTATTTCAAACTTTGTACCTCCTACGTCATTGCAGAGCCTGTAAAGACGGTGCTGAGCCTGATGCATATGGCTCCAGGTGTGCTGTTGTCTTTGAAGATTTGAAGATTTCCAATCGTTCCATGGATCCGAGCAATAAGATCCTCCGCTGATGTTACAGGAGTAGAATATATCATACAACTTCACAGAAAACGGTGACAGATGTGACTGTGCTGGCCATGTAACTGCTTCACTTCTACCTATCCATCGATTTGTATATGCGACATTGAGGTGATTTTGCACATTACCTACATCAAAGTCTGCTGGAGATCATGTCGGACAATTCCGCAGCTGTGTCGCACTGCTGATAAAACATTACTGTACTGGAAACTACACAAGTAACGCTGTAGGCTGTGCACCAAGGACTCTGGAGGAATGAGCGCATCGTAGGAATGTTACTAGCTCAACTACTTCATCTGCAGTACACATATGGCTAAAGGGTTGCATACCTTCCGGATTAAGATACCAGAACGACTGTTAAACTATCACAACCGTTCGTTCTCTAATATGAACGCTCTCCAGCGTCCAAACTGTACGTTTCCAGGCAGGGTAATGAAAGGAGTCCAGACTTCACCTTATTGCCTGGCATGTGTCCCACTGGAATACAGTTCTTGATATAACTTGACTGCAACATTCCATAAACTCTTGAGTCTAAATAAAAGCATGCAGAACAGTGGGATAGTAGTAACATGGAGGGTTAACTGAGTTGTCAATGAAGCTGATTTACCTGACGTACTAAATCACGTTTCTGCAATACTCGGCTTGGTGACCCACTATCGGCCATTACAGTTGCCTACTCCGGTGACCAACACCTGCAAATCTAGCAGAGACAAATCAGAACTTTAGACGTGAAATAATAGAGCGCATGAAAATGTAAGTATTTGAAATAGAAGTACCAATAATAACAGAGAAGTTTGTAAAGGTAAACAAAAATATTTTTGTATGACATAAAAATACATTTAAAGAAGCAAGTTACAATCATATCGATTAGATAAGCAATATTGGAAGAGCAATATACTGCAAAGCCGGCACACAGCAGCACAACAAAAGACGGTCAGGTCCAGGCTGCCCACTAGCGTGGCGCGTAACAAAGGCGCTCACGGTAAAGCTTGCCCACAGCACTCACGCGAGCAATCACGTGTCTAACAACAATCAAGCGGCAACACAACGATTTTTCCAGAGCATTTGAGAAAGATCTGGCTACGTATCGCCGGTATAAAAACTTGAGGAGCATGTGAGAGTAAGTTGTTTCAATTTAGTGAGTGCGCTCAGCTGAAAGATATATCGTGTCAAAGTGAAGACGTTTTAATGAGTGTTTAGTGACTGAATCGTCAGAGTTAGTGTTTGAGTGACAATGAAAGTGAAGAAAGACAATGAAAGGAGTGCGCCAAGGTTACGAGAAGAACAGAATTGTGAATTGTAATATTTCGAAAGGTAGTAGACTGTTTTAACGTCATTAAAAGAGATCTGTGTATTTGTTCAAACGTTTTGGAGGAAAATAGAGTAAGAAAAAAATAACTGGACTATTATCGTCTTTGTCACAATACAACTTTTCTGTCATTGTCGGAACAGATCTCGCGATATCAGAAAATGATGCACAAAAAGAAAGTTGGCTGCATGCGTTTATATGCAGAAAACTTCTAATAAGAACATAATTCAAATAACAAGGCATCAGCTTCACATATTTTTATGAAACATCGAGAGTCCAATGTCGGTACTTAAGAATCAATATCAGTATCGACTATCGAGTATCTCGAAACAGTGTTGTCATTCCATCACTACTGTTATATTATTAAGGTCAATCAGATCTCATCATAAACCCGCAATAGAAATTCTGTAAAATGGCAGCAATCCAAGCAGGCAAAGTCAGATCTTGCAGGAGCGTGAAATTCAAGGAAAGGAAGGCTTGGAGAGAAGCAATGTAGGATTCAGGCTCCTCAGGAAACTCGACAGAATCCAATTTATCATTGCGGAAGCTCATTAAGTGGATATCCGCCGCGAAATGATCACGTGGGATTAGGTTGCCAGTGACCTCTGAGCGGCATCACTACGACCGTCTCCCAGAATGGTGCACCTGAGCTCTTTCCAAACTGTGTCGAGAAGTTTTGGAACTGGGAAGCAGCGTATTCCAAGTGATTTAAGGACCTTCAATAATGTACCTACACATGTTGAATGCATAACAAAACCCCCAAAAAATCTAATACGTTGCATTTACGTGACTACTGTTAGTTAGTTAGTTATTTATTTTAAAAGTATTAGCCTGGTGCCGGTACATTGGGCCCGGCTTACAGGCTATATTTACATTGATTTACAGTTGACTTTGTTCATATTTACAGTTTTCGCTATATACAAAAACCCATACGGTGACCATCTGTAGGTCACGAAGAACAGTTTTCTTTTGTCTTTTGTCTGTTTCGTCTTTGGGTTATATATACATATGTACATATTTACAAATTATATACAGACACATACACGCACGCATTCACCCACACACACACTCGTACACACATACACACACATCTTCACTGGGCACACCAGAAATATGCGTCCCAGCGCACTACACTATTTACAGTTTTGACACTATATACACTGTCCCGCGGTGGCAGCTCCTGAATATTTTCCGAGGCAAGGGCCTCTGCCGGAACATGTATGTGCCTTAGGGACGAGGTTGCGTGGACGCGCATTAGTCGGCGAGCCGAGCCGCTTCTAGAACATTTTTATCCTAGTATGCTTGCGGTGCTTCGGCTCGCCTTTGCCGATGTTAGCGATCACGTCATTTTCGTGGTTCCTAATGCGCGTCCATGCCGCCATTGCTCTTTTGTCTATTGCCTCCGGGATGAACGGGATATGAGTTTCGAGGTGAAGAGTTTGGGTGGTGGTGAGGAGTGGAGCAGAGAGGATTTTTCTGAGGGAGAGGTTTTGGAGGGTTTGGAGTTGTTTGAGGGCAGTTTTGGAGGCATTAGCCCAGGCCACACATGCATACAGGACCACCGAGAGAATAAATGACCTATATAGTATAAGTTTTGACTTTAGTCGCAACTGTTTACTACGGAAGATGGGGGCGCACAACTTTAGCCGCTGTCTGCCTTTATTGGCGCTATTTTTTATGTGGGTGGACCAACACATTGTGCGGTCCAAGGTGACACCTAAGTATTTAACTTGCTGACGGCAGTGCAATATTTGATCACCGACCGTTAGCTCCGTTGCCAAAGTGTGACGCCGCTTAGAAAAATGAATCAGCTGGCATTTGTCGGGATTAATTTTGATTTTCCAGTCATGTTGCCATGAGTCATGTTGTTCACATAACGTTGCATTTCTGTAAGGCCGAAACGTGGATTTCTATGGTGGTTGTATATTGCAGTGTCGTCAGCATACATGGCGACCTTGCATCTGGCGTCCACTGGGAAATCAGTGGTGAACAATATATACAGAAAAGGGGACATTATTGCCCCTTGTGGGACGCCAGCCCGCATCACTCGCTCCCGTGAGGAGGAGCGGCCCTCTTGGACGTAAAACTGCCGATTTTCTAGAAAATTGTGCAGCAAGTATAGATAATTTTGAAGAGCCGGGAAATTGTGGTGCAGTTTATAAATAAGGCCATTGTGCCAGCACCGGTCAAATGCAGCTTCTACGTCCAGAAATAGCGCCAACGTTGAAGCCCCATTGTTAAATTGCTCTGTTACGTCATCAGTTAGTCTGAGGAGCTGTAGTTCAGTGGAATGTCCTTTTCTAAAGCCCAACTGTGAATTTGAGAGTTCATGTGTTGCCGAGACTTGTTTTTGAAGTCGAGAAGGGATACATTTTTCGAGCAGTTTACCAATAGTAGACAAAAGACTAATGGGACGGTAGTTTTGCGGTTGTCTGGTGCTTTTCCCTTGCTTTGGGAGCATGATAACCTTAGCTCGTTTCCAAGTAGAGGGGAAATAGCCTTGCTGCAAACAGGCGTTAAATATCTTTGTTAGTTGCACCAGAGCTTTTCTCGGGAGATGCTTAAGTTCCTCATTAGTCACTTTGTCTGGACCGGCAGCTTTCCCATTAGGCAATTTCCTAATGAGCTTGTAAATTTCCTGCGGTGTTATGGTGGTTAGTTGTTGCTCTTGCTTCTGCGCCACCCAGGTTTGTACCCATGTCTGGACCTCCCGTTCTATTTCACAGTTGGTCACTGGGTTTTCGGTGAATCTGTCTTGGAGACAGTCAGCGAAGACCTCGGCTTTCTCCTCTGCGGAGAAGTGCAAGCCGCTTTGAGTGTGCAGCGCCTCAGTTGCGGAGTTGACGCTCGTGGAAACTTTGAAAGCCTTGAGTAATTTCCACAAAGAAGAGTCCGAATGTGTGGTACTCAGCATTTTGTTTTCCCATTGTTCAGTTTTATTGATTTTAATTTGCTGCCGAATGATGTTGCGTAGCCATTTTGCTAGCACTTTATATTCAGGCTGACGGGTGTATCGCCACAGTTTTGTCAAGCGTCGTCTCCGCGCAATGAGTTGCTCTACCTCGGGGTACGTGCAAAAACCGGGTGGTCTTGTGGTGTATGTGGTAGCATTTCTCTTGGCTGTGTGTAGCGAGGCAGTAAAGTTTTCAATGGCTACATCTATGTCTGCCTCGCTATAGTATGACAGTCTGGGTTGCGCCATCCCGTGCATTTCAATGGTGAACTTATTCCAGTCGGTCTCAGCTCTACTTTGAGGGCCAGAGGCACTGGCTGAAATGCCACCCTGTATGTCGAAATGCACAGGAAGATGGTCGGAGTCCAGGCTGTGATAAACAGTAAAGTTATTTAACAGTGTCGCATTTTTTGTTAGTACGATGTCCAAAATCTCAGCGTCAAAGTGCCCTGATCGATGCCAAAAAGTGGGTTCTGGGGGAAGATGTACCTCAATGTCATCATTATCAGTTATAAATTCAACCAGGAGATTTCCCGCCGCGTTTGCCCGGCGTGAAAACCACCAGGGGTGCCGGGCATTGAAATCTCCTGCAATTATAACGTGCTCCTCTAAAGCGAGGATCTGCTCGAGGTCTTGTGTAAAGTCTGGGGAGTTAGGGGGCCGATAAAGTGCTACCAGCATAACCGTTTTACTATTTACACGTGTTTTAAGTGCTGTGCACTCTAACGCTGCCATTACAGGCAACGTAACAGAAGCATGAGCAATAGTATTTCTAAGCAAAATAGCAGTCCCTCCCCCTTGTCGTTCCGAAAGATTTGATACCCCTGGAGCTTAAAAGTGTGCTCGTGCTTTAATTTTGTTTCGCAGATGAATGCGACGTCAATTTTGTTACGCCGTAGGTAATTTTCAAGTTCGTGTTGCTTCCTGTGGATGCCATCTGCATTCCACAGTAGTGCGCGAGTTAAAGTTGTGCCACCCCTTACATGGGCCATTTATACTAAAAGGGCTGAGAGGAGACATATGATGGTCTCTATTTTCTCCCAAGTGCTGCTGCAGCTTTTGAATTTGGCCAGGAAAGGCTGCGCCTTCATCAATAATGATGGTAAATTTAGGTCTCTGAACATGTTTAATATATCTTTTATCCCACTCAGGTCACCCGTGGGCGCCTGTTGGGGTAGTGGAGGGGGACCATTCTGTGGTGGCACTGGTGCGTTTTGCCCTCCGGTAGTTCCCGCATAGGAGATACCTGTTAAAACCAGGGCCGGGTGTATGATGGGTTTTGGCCCTGGCTGAGCACTGGGAGAGCTCCTGGCTATGGATGCCAGTTGACGGCGGTGACGTTCGTTGCGAAACGTCTCGCACCCCCTGTAGCTGGCAGGATGCGTTTCCCCACAATTAGCACAGTGGGGTACAACGCCCTGCTTGGCCTTTTTCGGGCAATCAGCCAGGCGGTGGAGGTCACCGCAAAGGACACACCGGGAGGTCATATTGCAGTTCCTAAAAGTGTGCCCCAACTGCTGGCAGTTGTAACATTGCGTTATGTTTTGGTTTGTTTTCAGGACCTCCACGGTGACCATCATATGGCACACCTCTCGTTCCTGTAGAAGTTTTTGGTTTTCGGTGGTCCTGTCAAGACTTACCTGAAAATTTGGCAGAGGCCTGCCACGTGAAATCGTACCTGGACGCCGGTGTAGCCTTTTAGGACCAGGTCCTCTTTCACGTAATCTTCCTCTAAGTCAGCTGGAAGACGTTTGATTAAGTAGCGAAGAGGTTGGTCCCCACGTGGAGTAAAACTGTAGTTTTCTACTCCGGCGTCCTTCAGGAGCTGCATTGTCGGGTTCGCGTCCTGCTTCCGTTGAAGGAAGAGCTTAAGGCAGTCCGTCGTCGTCTGCAATTTATATATGCCGGCAGGAAGGGAGCCACGCAGGATGCGGAGGACCTTTACCGTGTGTTGGACGTCAGGGATTATTATTCTTGGTGGTTTCTGGTTGTCTGATGCTTTTGCTGCGTTGTTGGATGTGCTTGGGGAGGGAGTGGGGGTGCGAACAAATGCTTATTCTTCTATTTATTTCATTTTTATCCCCATGAAGGTTGTCCAAAATTGTCTTATTAATTTCTTATCAATTTAAAAACACTTTTATTCTAGGTATAAATTCTAGACTAAGTTTACATAGTCTTTGTCTAGTATAAGCCCTAGCCATTCACCATAACAATTAAATCAACTTTTTAAACAACGAAAGTGTCATTCTTCTACTGCCCTGTTCACTGACTACCTCATTGTTTCTTATGTTTCGTACACTTTCCCCACTCTCTTGTTTTCTCACTCTACTTCTATTTAGCTATTCCCTACATTTCAATTATTTCCTCAAATTGTCTTTACCTGAACATTCTAATACTACTGGGCAACAATGAAATGTTCCGAACTCAAAAATAGCTGATTGTTATGAACTTCCACCTGCTGAATTCAAAATAATCATAAAATATCTGATTAGCTCTTGTTGGTAATAAAGTAGCAATTCATTTTGTTTTAGTGCTTACATTTTTTTTTGGGGGGGGGGAAATTTTATTTTTAAAATAGGTACACCTATCCAGGGGCGTACGCAGAATTTGTTTTCGGATTGGAGGGGGGTTCTGACAAGTTCTAGGATTAAAAAAAGAAATGTCATCGTATGCATTAGTTTTGAAAAGAGACAACACTTCATACTCTGAAAGCAACAAGGTCGGAATTACCGTACTTGTTGACCATTTAGTAGCCATGCAAATCTAGCCTGCCCTTCATGATCTTAGCAGTGCATGCTTTTGGAATGGATTGCTTCTAAGGTGTAAGGTATCCAAAAATAATAAGGAATATCACATAATCGTCTTACTCAGTTATACAATTATGTTTAAAGAGCAAGCCGAGCAGTCGTTTCACACATTTTATCCAGTACCTCTTGAGTTTTAATTTTCACATGTTTATGTATACCTATACGTTTAGTTAGTCTATACAATCTTTCCGCTCCCATGGTGCTCCTCAAATAGGTCTTCAGATACCGTAACGTTATAGAATACTCAGATGTTTCGTTAGATATGAAAATAATCAATATGGAAAACGCTCAGATTCTCTGAAAATATTCGTGAATATTCAACACTTTTTTCCTTAGTTACGTCCTCAATAGTTTCCAAATTTTAGGGGGATACAACTGACCCACTTATCAACTGACAAAACAAATTCGTTTCAGGTATTTTTAGGATATGAACATTCATATTGCTGCTATGATTGCATGAATAATATTGTTCTGTTGTAATTAATGAGAAATTATGGTATTTTAAGTAGTTATTAAAATGCCACGAATATGTGTAAATCCAGTGAATAACTATCATTACTAACAATTGTCTATAGGCGTTATTTTGGTATGAATGTATGAGACCAGGACTCCACATATACATACAATGTTGCAACTCTTGTTCTGTTATACTACGAGAATGGCTGACAGATAAGAAAATTATCCATGGCTTTTGCTTTATCTATTGGTGAGAGCCTTCATACCATATAAACGACTGATATTTCTGACTGACTCCACCTACAAAGGCAAGATTGTCAATGAAAAAGGTGGCCCAGTCATCTTCTTGCAATTTGAGCCAGATCATTAAGGCAAAGAGACATCATGTTCACCAATAAGGAATACATGGATATAGTTATGATCTATGGAAAGACATACAGAAATGTAGTTGAGCTCGAAGGCCTGAATGTTTTCCAACGCTACATCTCCCTTCTGCACACATTATTTGACAAACAATTAAGAATTGGTGGAATTATTATTTCTCAACCATTAATTTTTCATTGTATTTAGGGCAATAAGAGTAGCAGTTGGGTTGCTGAGAATCCTCAGTGGTTACGACCACATTCACGATAGGTTCAATGGGCCAGTGTATTTCGCTTGTAGGTATAATGGGGAGGTTTATTACCTCCAGAATGGGCTGATTATTGAGAACGTCATAGAAGTTAGCTTTAAATCACTGGCTTCAGCGCAAAGGTGCACCGTCCCGTTACTTTAAATGTGACGAAATGACAATACGTGGCAGGTTTATACGATTTGTCTTGGTACAACATGATTTAGTGAAAGAGATGAGGTAAAATGTCAGGTTTTGTTAACCAGAACTGAACTTTATCTATTCCATGCAATTAACTGCATAAATTCAAAAATTCCATATAAACGAATGTAGGGTAAGGTTGGGGCTAACGGACACTTGGAAAGAATATGTGGTGTAATTTCCTTACCGAAGTTGGAATCACTGCATTGAAAAGCCGCACATACGTCAGAGCTAAGAATCTATAATTATCTCAAAGGAAACGTACAATCCAGCAACGCAAGCAAAACATGTGTAATCTACTTAATAGAAGTGCAAGATTCCGTCGGTTGCACGTAAGATCTTTATAGAAAACGAAGGGTTAGCGGAATGTTCTAGAGGCACACGTTGTGACATCAGGAATCCATATATCAGTGATGAAGCTTACTATAGGAAATATCTCCAGCCTATCTGTCTGTCTTGTGAATTATTTTCTGCTGCCAGATCGGGACAATGGCCATGGCTTAGATGTAGCAAAAGTCTCACAAATGATTCAATACAACTTTTAAAACATTTATAGATAGGAATCATATTTAAATCTTGGCTTGCAGCTAAATTCTGTTCCTGTTTCATTTCATGAAAATAGAGAATTTGGTGTTGAAAATTAGACTCTTGAATCTCAGAAACAAGCTCCCTTGGACAATGTGCATAAGACAGTCCAAAATAATGGAAAGAACATAACGGAAGAAGATGAAACTGGGATATTTTATCCTCGATAAGCCTATAAAGTAAATCAAGATTCAAAAGGAAATCCAGAAAATCTGAGGCCACAATAAGCCTAGAATTTATAAATTATTATAAACCTAGGAAAACTGCCACGCTGAGAAGAAAAAGGCAGCAGCAGCAACGAAAGCCAAAAAAATTAAGAAACTTCTTATGAAAAACGGGATAACTGTGTGGAATGCCAACAGTGTTACAAGGAAGGGGGAACTGGAGGCACTGCCTCAATTTTGCAAATTGGTACCACGTTAAGTATGCAGAGTCTAGGAATTATCCATATTTCACGTGTCATAATTATAGTGACTAAAAATGTTAGTGCCTGTTTGCTCTGTCAGATGGGGCGAAAAGGATATTATACATGTGCCTTAGCTGACTATTTTAGTTTCTCTTCTTGTATTATATTTCAGAAGATTTAATTTTCAGTTTGTTTACATCAATGTTTCGTGCTTCTTTTAAAAATAATTTGTGATCCTGTAATAATTAGTATTGCTTTCATTTTGAAAAATGCCCTTAGCCTGTCTGTTTGCCACTAAAATGGTCTACTAAAACTTTCATTGCATTCACTTTTGTAGAATGGGACGACTAGCTGTTTTAAAATATGTAGTAATGGCAGCTATAAAATATTTTATATGATGAACGTTTATTAATAAAAGTTTGTTGAGTTCTAAATTGAAGATTTAAAACAGCATATTTAAACGTATTGATTGTTAAGTTTCTGTTTTGCAAAAATTAGCATTCATCTGTTTTTTGATCACTTAAATAAATTTTTTATACTGTTTTGGAAGATTTTGAAAGATCCATGCTGCGTTTAATATATACATTTAAGCACTGTTTAAAGTAAAAATGTGTCACATTATCATCATGATTAAGTTTAGATATGAAGTAATATTTAAGGCTAATCTAATTCGTAGATACAACACTACAACATTCTTACTATTAATGTATGTTAGAACTTCGCCTCTTAAATTGTGAAATCTTCTACACTTTGCATTGTGTTCAAATTGCCGCCTTAATAAATAATAGTTGCAGACCTAACATAAACACAAATAGGCTCTGTTATTCTACACAGGTACCATCTAAATGTCCGTCCGGAATTAATACGGGATATACCCATTTTCCGGTGCATCACAATGCCAGAGAACCACAGTGTTTCAGGAAATTGATTCAAAATTAATTTCTCCTACAAGCCATTCTGGAATCGTGTGCAATCGCAAAGCGAAATGGACTTTATTCGGTAATAATACACTTATTCAAGCTTCTATAATTCTGAATTAATAATTTACATATAATGAATGTAGAAATTGAGCTGTGTCTGGGAATGATACATTGGCGGAGGGTTTTGCTGCTTCAACACATATAAAACTCTTGTAGGGAGTTAATTTGTTTTTGGATATGTTGGCTAACGTCATCGCTTCCAATTTTATGGCAAGAAATGTAGATATACCTTATATTTTCCTGAAAACATCCGTACTACCATCTTTCATCAAAGTAATCTCACTCTGAATTTCTTAGTGTGAGCCATCAAGGCTGACAGTTTGTTTTCCGAAGCCCAGCATGATGGTTTTTGCGCGCCATTATCCGGCAAACAATGAATGTCGCTTAAGTTATACCGCGAATTACCAAGGCCTAGGCTATAACTAGAGCGAGGATAAATATCCCATCGCTTACAATGTTCGCGCGCTCGTACTATACACGCTCCGTGGTGACTGGCAGACGGCGTAGCACAGGAGTTCAGAACATGTAAACAAAAGGGCAGGGCTGTGTAAGAAGCCCTAGTCCATTTACATCAGTTCATATCGTCATCTATTCGTTCCTCAAAAACATTGTAGTGAACAATAATACATTTTTAAATTGTTCAAAAGTAAAACTTGTCATCTAAACAATGTTTATACAGCGAGAAACTTCTCTCAACGTCACATGATGTAACGGGAGCAAACGTAAGATATTTTGCATTGTGTTTGTCATACGTAGATGACTTTTGTCTAGCTGTTGTAAACCAATTTTTATATGAACCATTGTAGCGTAGCCAGGATCATTACATGATTTTACATGATCTATTTTGCACATGTCTTAAAAAAACTCCGATTGAAGTGTCAAATGGTCGTGTTCTTTATTCTTTGATGCTGCAACAAGTGCTTTATGTTTTTGGTATTACAATGTTGCTTCAACAATTTCCGTTTCTCCTTGGAATCTCTAATTTGTGAATAACATAACTTACAGTGTATCGTATCGCCATTCAATACGAAATTATTTCTTCCAAATTCTTCCAATAACTTATTTAATTTACCATCACCTAAAGCTGAAGACATTATTCACCTCGTATGTAAACACGGATCGCACAGAAAATAACACTCCCTATCTGTACGGTACAGCTGTCATACTGAACCACAGCACGCTGTTCACCCCTCAGTCCGAGGTAGCAGCGATGAGACGTCAAGCAAGCAATTCGCCGTGCAGTCAACCTGATTTCTTCTTAAGTGGATATTTCCTCACTCTAGCTATAACATACACGAAAAGTGCCGATAAGACATGGCATGCAAACTCTACGGTTCAACCCAGCAAGTGTTCCAAGATATTGACGAAGTTTGTTATCCATTCATGGATTTGAAACATCTTCCGAATAATTTAGGCTTAGAAGAGTATCTGGCAGATTTCAAAGCAGACAGAACAATGTTCGGAGTGCCTTTGGAAACATTTATTACCATTTTCAACTACGTATATAGTACGGATGTGTGTGTGCGTGCGTGTGTGTGAATCAGGCTACTCGAAGTTGGTTCACTTTAAAATATTACACAGAGACACACTCAAATATATCGATGAAGAAATGAGGTTTGCTTTGCCAACGATTCCTCAAAAATCAGCCGTCTGTCTGCAGCTAAAAATCATATTAAAGAAATGAGAGCGTTGTTTTCTTCAAAATTGCTCATCTATTTCGCAAAATCCTCCCCAAGAGCAAAATAAACCACTACGTGACACGTTTAGAGCTGCTGGCTGTATTAGGTACCCTGAAGTACTTCCACAGGTGCCTCATCGTAAAACATTTCCACCTCCGAATTGACCATCTTACCCCAACTTGGCTGTCGCCTTTTCGCACTTTGGAGGCACAGGAGGCCCTCTGGGTCCATCGCAGGGATACACATTATACCTTGCAGCAACGGGCAGGAAGACGTGATATCAAGATGGTTCTCGAGCACCTTCAGAAAATAGTCACTGAGACTTCGATGTGCATCAGTATGTCAATCCAGGGGAATGAACAGGGTGGGAGTTAAGATCGCCATGTGATCTGCTGATCAGCATGCCTCCTGATGCTGATCTGCAGACAATAGATTATTTTGAAAAGTTAACGGACAGGGCGGAAGACACCCATCATACAGTAGGGAGCACCTGACACTGGCAAATAATCGAAGTTACCCAATGAGCGCCTGGGAACAGGGCCGAATTCCAGGAAGGTGACCTCTTATGACTGTACCGTCCAACGAGGACTAGAGGGAAGGTGCCGAAGCTGCAACATTTCAACAATGCCCTTATTAGACAATCACCCGTATCATTGGTGTGGCATTCCACATTCAGCGTCACTCTCGTGGCCCATCCTGATTGACTTCCTCCATATCGTGGAGCTGCTCGGACCACCAGCTCTTCGGAGAGATATGTGACACTTTATTTGTAGGTAGAAGGTGCCGAACGATTAGCCGGGAAGATATAGTTCACTCTCAACCAGCGTAAAAACCACAATCTACATCGACAAGTAACGGGATTATTCTGGAGTGCTTATTATCCCCGACTCTCAAACATTCTAGAAATCTCTGAAAAATTCCAGCGTTCTCGCAAGTGAGAAAGTTAGTGTAAGATAGTGAATGGTTTTTGATGCGACATAAGAACCTTTGTGTTGCAAGGTCGGTGGTGCTTCCACGGGAAATTACCAAAGCCTTGTGTTCGACTCTACAGCGAGTGAAGTCGAAGGAGACTGTGGTCCCAACTTATAAGGGAAACTTGGGGCGACTCAAGAGGGACAGGTACCTATGCCCGTGAGCCCTTTGGCCCTAGCCAGCCTCCATTCACTCACTCGCCGATCAATCGTGAGATACAAGTGTACCGGTACGTACTCGAGCGAACCCAGCAGGCACTCGTTCTTACGCAATAACTCGGAAACGGTGCGAGCTAGGGCAAAGTCGCACATGGGCATAGTTGGCGGCGCCGTGGCCGAGCGGTTAGCGCGCTCGCCTACCACCTAGGCGGCCCGGGTTCGATCCCAGGGACCCGCATGTGGTATTCGTGGTGGACGAAGCGGCGTCAGGGCGGGTTTTCTCCGGGTACTCCGGTTTCCCCCGCCATCTCATTCCACCGGTGCTCCATCTTCACGTCTCATCAGTGTCACCGCCTGCGGTGCCGTAGTAGTAAAAGCGGGCGTTAAACACAACAACAACATGGGCATAGTTGTTAGTCTTGACGATGTGCGTCACTTCCACATCGGAGCATTGGTTCTCCAGGTACAAGTTTATCCACACTGGAACCAGGACGCACTAGTTTATACCCAATATCTCCGAAACGGTGCGTGCTAAAGGAAAGTTACATATAAGCAAATTGTTGGACTTGGATAGATAGGTATGGATACGTATAAACATACATAGACAGTTAAATAGCTAGATATAGATAGACATAAATAGGCTAGATAGAGATACACATAGATTAGATGCATAGAACGCCACGGCATTCTTCAAACATGTCCCCCCCCCTCCCCCCCCCCCACACACACTCACACACACCGCATTCCATCAGATATACTCAACCCTACATTCATGCCGGATTGAGAAAATATATATATAACGTTCTTGCACATAAAATATAGTATGAGATGAGGGTTTTCTTGAAACTATTCATTGCGGATCCTTGGACGAAGTTGAACTTGAAGACCAGCATTGGTGTTTAACCGAATTTGAGTTATACTTGTTCGCACAGGCAAACCGTTTTCTAAATTTGTTTTTATTTACAAGATCCCAAGACGTGTATTTTCAGTGAAATCTCCGGGCACAAATAATCTTGTAGTCAACGGGCTCTTAGAGCTCGCTCTTTCACTCATTCATTCACCTATTCACTCACCCAGTCACCAACTAACCTACTCATTTACACACTCATTCACTCTTCACCCACTCACTCGATGAAATCTCAATGTGGGTAGATTGCATTACTCTCCTTTACCTAATTTTGTAAGAGATAAAATAGAGACGTGGATAGATTAAAGTAATAAAATATATAGGTATATTGGTAAATATATTTTATATAATACACATAGCACAATGTGATACATCAATATGTGTAATTAGTAATGACAGAATTATTACAGATCTATAATGGGATATATGTACTGCACAATGTTTTTGAGCTAAGAGCTTTTAAAACATTTTGTATTTCAATGCTTTAGCATAGTTCATCACTTCTGCGATAGATGGCGGTATCAGTTGATTAACTGTTGAATATGTTAAGCTTCAATATGAATTTTACAAACTTAAGCAACACATATGTAGGTATATAATCAAATAGAGTTTGAAATAAAAGTACTATGCACTATATGCAGGTTCAGGATGTATTTAATTGCCTTTGCTATTTTTTAGAAAAATTAAAATGGCATTGGTTGGATTCAGCTGTCTTCGGCTATGGATAGCATGGAATTAGAATGTATACGTAACTATCGAATGGGCGAACGAATATACAGTTAGAACTACATGAATACTTATGTAATCAATGGCTCTATAGAATGCCCTAAAAAGAATATTAAGAACCATATTTAAAAGCCGACAAGGACTGAATGTTGTGTTATAAATGTAACATACATAAGCGCAGAAAAAAAATTTAAAAAATTATTTTATTCTTTAACGACGCTGTCAACTGCCAGGATCACATCAGCGTCGCCGGTGTGCCGGAATTTTGTCCCGCAGGAGTTCTTTAACATATCAGTAAATCTACTGACATGGAGCTGTCGATTTTAAGCACACTTAAAAACCATCGGTCTGGGCCAGATTTGAACCCGCGACCTTGGGATCAGTAGGCCAGCGTCTAACCAACTGAGCCACCCAGACCGACATAACATAAGCGCAGACCAATGCTGCCATATAGCATCACTGTATCTACATACATTGGAAGAAGTTTTACATAGGTTATCCTAAAAGGATTAAAAATTCCTCTTGTGTTTATGATATATAATTTGATACTAACACAGCCTAAAATAGACAAATATCTGATGTGTTGCATTCATATGAACTATCCTCATAAACTCTTATTGCTTTAACTGCATGTCAGCCGAGATAAAAATTTGCAGAAATTATCTTATTTCTAATTTTCTTGTAAGTACAAGGGGAATGTGGAAATACAGTAGGCTTTGAGCGATAGTCAAATATTTTAAAGCTGATCGCTATATTAAGGCTTCAAAAATTCCATTCTCTTTGCTCACAAATAATAAGGAATATCTCCGAAAAGGTTCACTTCACAAAAAGGCATTCGGACATAAATTGTGTGTTTTAACGAGATATACTTTCTTGTACGAGTATATTAAGATTTAGTGCATCTCTTATGGATTACCAGTTATGTAAAAGTCATCAAGCGTAAACAAGAGCACATGGGCTATAGCCATAAAATTCAAAATGTATGTTTCATTTGCGATTAAAAATCTTCCACACATGGCCCTTTAAACAAATCCTTTTGAGCCATTTTTGAGAAAATAAAAATTTTCCATGTAAAGGGTAATTCAAGGAGCCGAAATTTATTTCAAAAGCTTCGTGTGCATCCTTGAAAGTTATTCAACTTACAATACCAACTTTGAGTGCTAACCGTCTTTTCGTTTTTGAGTTATGCTGTTCACAGGCTGACACACACGGATGTTTTTCTAAAAACTGGTTATTTTCTGGGTTCAGGGGACCTGTAAACGTACATTTCCGGTGAAATCTGGGCATCGAATTTTTGGGTCGAATACAATGCTCCCCCACTTACTATATTATGTAGTAGAGAAAGTAAGAAAGGTATTTAATTTCTCTATTTCTTTCCTTTAATATAAATTCAAAGTGCTCATCGAGTTCTAGTGCCAGCAAGATTCACATATTTCAATCGCCGTTTGTTTTAGATACGTGCACTCGATCCTTTACCACAAATTTAGTAACACCGCAACGAGGACTCGAAATGCTGGTTACTGACGTTCATTGCGGAGCTTCAAATCCTAGATTAAACCAAGCTCAAGTGTCCACCATATATCATCAGGCTTCAAAAACCGGTTTCAGTCGAAACTAAATTGGGCTGAAAAGGGTTAATATTCACAATTGTGTATTTTTTACAGGATCGCTTGCTTTAAGTTCAAGTGAGCGAAACAAAATCGACAATTACCTATGTACCAACTAAGTAGCACGACTTCAAATCACGGCCTCTTCTCTGTTTGGCTTAACTGTTTACATCTGAAGCAATATTTCTTTAACGAAATCACATTAAGAAAAGTGACAGAGATAAATCCCTTGGAGGTCACCTATTCTCCTGTGTTTGTAGACTGTGTTCCGCCAGGCCTACTGGCATACGTGCCGGTGTTTGTTTCTTTAATGAATTTACTATTCAAGTACTGCACTGACCTTCTACATAAGTTATGATCATTCTTTCTTTTTTTTTTCCAAAAGAATGAAGTGATGTTAGATCCGCGAGGTTGTTGGTTGTATTAATATTCTACTCTCGCACGGTAAAATGGCTTTATTTGCTTTACTGCCTACTGCCATCATCTCCTACCCCACCCCCTGAACTTGCACCCCTCTGCCACTTAACATTCCTGTTACAACAACACATTAGCATGCCATCACTGTTGTACAACATACTCCTGGGGGTGCCTTCCTGTATTCTGAGACAGGGATTGAACCCAGTACAACGTAGTACAATCCGTGATTTACGAATTCATATATGCCTAATTTTGGTGTCAGGTTTTATTACCATAGTAACCTTAAAGCCAATCCATGAACCCATTACCTTTAAGCTTCCTTTAAATGAATTAAATAATTAAATAATATATCGTTGTCAGGACTAGGGTCTTTCATGCTTTTACTTATTTTTCTTCCTCTGTTATAAAAACAATTCTGACTAGTTGTGTGCACGAACCATCAGTTTATGAGTTAATAAAGCCCTATTTGATGTTGCATATAACATTGGCTTTTCTGATGAAAACATCACATTTCTATGATTTTAGGTGCTTTTGTGGCATAAAATCGCCATTTTTTACTTTATCTACTAGTAAATAGAAGTACTGTATTCCACCCAAAAAGGAAAAGTCGGTTAAAACCCAGAGTTGGTATTTAAGTTTAATGTCTTTCAAGGATGCGACACAAAAATTTTGAAGAACATTTCTCCCTCTCAATTACGTTTTACATGGAAACTTTTTTTACAATACTGACCTTCTTGAGAATGGTTCTATTTTAATTAAAATGACATGCTTAAGCTGTTTTTATGACAAATGAAATGTGAATTTTGATTTTTCTGGCTATAGCCTATATAGTCCTGTTTACCCTGCATGACTTTTGCTTAACTGGTAAACCGCAAGATATAGACCGAATCTTTCTCCAGAAAAAATGTAGATCTTGCTAAAATACACAATTAATGTTTTTTGTTTATGGAGTGAACCGTTTCGGAGATATTTCTTATTTGTGTCAGTTTCAGAAAACAAACTTTCGTCAAATACAACAACGTTGTCCATTATTTACTGTCTCTACTGGTAATTAGAAGGAACTATTGTATTCCACCCAAGAATTGCATATCGAGATTTCACCGGAAATATGTTTTGAGACCCCTTGAATCCAAAAAAGCGCGCGCGCGCGCGCGCGTGTGTGTGTGTGTGTGTGTGTGTGTGTGTGTGTGTGTGTGTGTGTGTGTGTGTGTGTCAGGCTTTGGACAGCATAACTCAAAAACGAAAAATCGCTTAAAAACCAAAGTTGGTATTTAAGCTGAGTGTCTTTCAAGGATGCGACCCGAAGATTTTGAAGAAAAGGGATCCACCGTAAACTACCCCTTACATGGAACATTTTTCGAAAATATTGATTTTCTTGAAAATGGCTCTAACGATATTGATTAAAATGTCATATGTTTAAGATATTTGTATGACAAATGAAACGTATATTTTGAATTTTATCGCTATAGCCCATGTAGTCCTATTTAGTCAGGATGACTTTTAAATCACTCATAAGCCCTAAGAGATAGACCAAATCTTACTATATAAAATGTAGATCTCGCTAAAACTCACAATATCCAAATAAGTTATTTGTAGAGTGAACCATTTCGGAGATATTCCTTTTTATGTGGTCAGTTTCGGAAAACAAACTTTCGTCAAATGCAACATCGTTGTAAATTTTTTATATGCTAAGTGTGCAAAGAGAACGGAATCTCAAAGCTTTAAAAGATTTTGCTGTAGCTCAAAGCCCTTATTTCCATATTCCCCTTGCATCTTCAAGGAAATACGCAAAGTAATTTCTCCAAATGTTTATCTCAACTAACAAGAAAAAGATATAGGAATAAGAGTTTGTAAGAATGATTAGTACAAGAATAGAGAAATTCATGTGAGTGCAACACATCAGATTTTTATTTTTGCTTTCTCTATTGGTAAGTAGAGGAAGTATTGTTTTCCATCGAAAAATGAAGTTCCGATGTTTCACCAGAAATATATGTTTTGAGACCCCCTGAATCCAAAAAAAAAGCATTTTTAGAAAATGTGTGTGTGTGTGCGCGCGCGTTTGTGTTTTCTCAGTCTCTATCTGTCAGTCTGTGGATAACATAACTCAAAAACGAAGTCGGTTAGAAACCAAAGTTGGTATTTAAGTTTAATGTCTTTGAAGGATGCGACACAAAGATTTTGAAGAAAATCGGCCCACCCTAAACTACCCTTTACATAGAACATTTTTCGATTTTTATTTTTTTTTATTTATTTATTTATTTATTTATTTATTTTTTTTTTTTTTTTTTTGAAAATGGCTCTAAAGATTTTGATTAAAGTGCCATATGTTTAAGATATTTTTATGAAAAATGAAATGTGCATTTTGATTTTTCTGGCTGAAGCCTATGTAGGTAGTCCTGTTTACTCTGGATGATCTTTGATAACCGTAAATCAAATCTTACTGTACAAAAATGTAGAATTTGCTAAAACACACAGTTTATGTCCAAATAAATTGATTTTTAGAATGAACCAATTTGGGAGATATTCCTTGCTATTTGTGTGAATTTTGGAATACAAACTTTCAAACTTTCGGCAAATGGAGCATCGTGATTCATTGTTTTATATCTTAGCCGTGCAAAGGGAACGGAATTTGAAAGCTTTAAAAGGTTTGACCAGAGTGAGTAGAAATTCGCTCTGGTTTGACTATCACTCAGAATCCCTGAAAATGTTCATCTCAACTAACGCGAAGAAGAAAAAGAAATAAGAGTTTGTAAGAATGGTTAGTACAAGAGTATAGAAAGTCATGTGAGTGTTTCACACCAGATTTTTATTTTTAGAGTGTACGTTTCTTCAAATTGTTTGTACCTTTATGAACCGCTGCAACACAATGAAGTATATTCTCAGCATTATTCTTTCCAAGTTTATCTATTTCAGGTTGGTATTTTTAATCAAAAGAATTGAGAAAGTGAATGAAGAGAAAGAAAAGAAAATTATATGAAAATAACATCATTACAACAAGCGTCGCGTGAGACGGGATAACAAAAGAATACACTCTGAGAGAATAATTTCCTGAGATACAGCATAGAATTTCCACAGAATTAATTAAGTTTGGGAGCACAATGGGGAGGAAAAGGTAAGGACGTAAGTAGAATTAAAATCGCCCCTGCATACCGCTTCCTATTTCCGAAAGTAATTTCTGGCCCAAAATAGACACCAATTGTGTATTTTCTTGCAGCGCATCTATTTAAGAAACACTTGCTCCATTTCAGAACTAAGTAATCTCATTCAACATACCGGAATGCATTTATTTATGACGCTTTAGGTATTTTGTAAGTGGACTTGAATTTGTCATGAAGGTAAGGGAACAATAGAATATCAAATATTTCGAAAGTTCTTAACTAAAGAGTATTTAAATAATGATTTTCTAAATATGTTTCTTTAACGCCTAAGGTTATATCAGCGTCCTTTTACCTTTACAACAATTACACAACGTTAATAGTATATTATGCAACGAGACTATAATGGTAGTAATTAAGACGCGAGTATATATTAGAAATTGATTGAAACGAGACTTAATTACCTTTATAGTTAAGTTTCATACGACAATTTATGCTCGACTACCTATTTTATAGTTGAAATATTGTAAAATGTACACTCACCAGGGACAATGACCTATCCACTGAATTTTGGAGCTTTGCGCAGGCGCTAAAAGATCAATTCGTTTCCAGCGCGTCACAGCTGCATGATGAAAATGATAACCTTGGAATGCTACGTAGCATTGAAAAATAGAAAGCAAATTGAATATATTGGTTTTCAGACGAAACTTTATTTCATGTATAAGTTATTTATTGTACAACTAGTGAAATTAATTTGCGGGACTGTGCTTGGAAGTTGATGCTGTGTGTTTTGGGTAAGTTATATCTTACTCAAACGGAGTAAGTTGCATCTCACTGCCAGCAGTGTCCGATATTTTAGCGTTTTCTAAACTCGCGCTGGTTGCGTTTCGAGAATTAATCGATATTGCGCTTTGCCATTGCTGCATGGGAATTCTCTGATTGGTGGAACACCTGTCCTTTGATGAAAGTTAGAACTTAGAGGTCCATTAAAGGATCCCTATCAGACTTACATACAATTAATAAATTTGGGTATGGTCGAGCATAAAGTATTTTATGGTCACATTTCATACTTATTTGGTACACATAAAAATGTAATAGTAGTTTCCTTAAAAGTAACATTCTTAAAACTGGTTTTCATAATACCCAGAAAATACTTGAATAAATTACACAGAATGTTTCGAAGGCAAAATATAATGAATGTAGTGCCTGTGTTCTTGTTTCAACATTATCTCGACTAAATTCTAACTTTAGAAGGAACATGATAACAAAGTTGTAATAAAATCATAAAGAACAGATAGAGGTAACAAAAACAAAAGAAAAAAGAAGAAACTGATGCAGTTATAATGAACCTAAAAGATATCACATTATATAGCATTTAAATGTTTTACAAATACAACTCTGAAACAATGCAATTTTAAAAACTGCCCTTCTACCCCATCTCAGAGTGGCTGTGCAAAAACTGAATCTAAAATCCAAGCATTATTAAGAATTAAACTCCCGACTCACATAAAAACCCAAACTACTGCCTCTTGAATTAAACTCAGAATTGGACCATATGGTTGATTTAAAGAATACGGCACGGCTACTTTGGTCTTTTTTCTAGGCCATCGTGCCTGCCAAGAGGATCTCTCTTTCCCTCGCTCTCTCTCTCTCTCTCTCTCTCTCTCTCTCTCTCTCTCTCTCTCTCTCTATTTGTTGCAATGCAGGAAACGGGACACTCATCGGAACTTGATATTTTTAAAATTATTTTGTTGTTTAACGACGCTGTCAATTGCCAGGATCACATAAGCGTCGCCGGTGTGCCAGAATTTTGTCCCGCAGGAGTTCTTTTACATGCCAGTAAATCTACTGACATGGAGCTGTCGTTTTTAAGCACACTTAAAAACCATCGGCCTGGGCCGGATTTGAACCCGCGACCTTGGGAACAGTAGGCCAGCATCTAACCAACTGACCGACGTCGGAACTTGATGAGGCATATGTCACACTGCGATATGTCACGTGTCAATATCGTTTGGCCACGTACCCGTGACTG
Source organism: Tenodera sinensis (assembly GCA_030765045.1). Lineage (NCBI taxonomy): Eukaryota > Metazoa > Arthropoda > Insecta > Mantodea > Mantidae > Tenodera > Tenodera sinensis. The sequence goes on along the minus strand of CM060969.1, from coordinate 40,586,238 downwards.
ATAACATATTCTAAAGAACATATCCATTTTGGAGTTATTAAAATTAACCTTTGCTCAATTTTTTTTATAATAAAACGAACAACATGCTAAAAGTTATTTCTACAGTGGTTATAATATTTATTTCAAATTGCTGTGGATTGCATACAAAGCATGAGGAAGGAACATTGTATTTTTAAAGAAAACTTTAAATTTTAGCACAAAATCACCACAGAGAACTTTTAAACAAAATGGCTGCCATCCATTTAAAGGTGGATTTTCCGCTAAAGTTGTAAGTATAAGTATCTGCAAGATTTGGTTTATGGATTTCCGGTAGCGTTTCATTCCTTTTCTTTTATAAAACGAATTACATGGTTTTACATTTTCCATATAGCTTATTTTAAACCCTTTTACAACATATTTGCATTAAATAAGTGAGTCTATTTATCACATTTTTGGTACCACAGCTCTCATGAAAAACACGGTAATCAAGTTGGAAAGCAGGTTTATTCTTGTTTATTTATTTTTCCTCCTTTTCCAGAAAATACCAACGAATGACATTTCATTAACAGCACCAGTCACTCACAATGTAGAGTAGCTGTAGATTAATTTCCGCTTAAGCCTCATATCCGATGACAAGATTAATGGACGTCTGGTTGTTTTTACCGGGGATAATTTATGCTCCAACTCTGATAAATTGCCACCATTAGACCACAAAAGATACTGTCCCCTCTCCAAACATGGTCCAAAAGAAAGCAAGTTATGCAAATGGCTATCGCAAAAGCAAACAAAATGCGAACGCCAGCATCTCATATCTGGTCCACCTTTGCAAAGAATCTCCGGTTCGACAATTGGGCCGACGGCGTTTTGTAAAATATCTCCTTTTTCTCATTATTTTGGTTTTAGAAACATTCCTGGCTACTATCTACACACGCGCGCGCACACACACACACACGCGCGCGCGGTAACATTTTTAAAATTCTTGAAAGTCTGCCTTAATCCACACAACGGCTTTACCCTGGGTACAAAGGTTACAAAGCTGTAAGAGTATATTATGCAAGGAGAGCATAATTGCTATTATGTTCAAGTTTTATGTGACTATTTATGCTCGACAATCAACCAACTTTAAAATATTTATAAAATGTTTTTAATATTCTACGCTACATGTTATTGTCACTGGTTTCTGACATTTGAATCATGTACTTGTTATTCGACAACCGATAGCTACGCCTTCAACTTTGTGTTTGTGTGTGTGTGTGTGTGTGTGTGTGTGTGTGTGTGTGTGTGTGTGTGTGTGTGTGTGTGTGTGTGTGTGTGTGTGTGTACGTGTACCATAACCTTTAAAATGTGGACTTTCAAGAACAGAATACACATTGAATTTATTAAAATGCTATTTGCAATATTAACACTAATTATTAAATAAACAGAGTAGCTTTACTTCATATACGGGAATCGATAGTTTCGCTTTCAGCTGCGAGGAAATGTACGCAGACGGGGAAATATTGATTGGTACATGCGCATTTTTCATTGGTGTCCATAGCGTCAATATGAACAGGTACACCTTTTATTGATGGATAGGCTGTCGTTATGAACAGGTACACCTTTGATTGGTGGATTAGTAGTATCGTTATGAAGAGATGGATATGAGTTAGGTGAACAGTATAACTGAAAAACTTTGATGTCACAGTTTGCTAAGTCAATTTACTCATAAGAATTCAGTACTGCGGTCTTTGTCTACTGTGCGACAACCTTTTGGCAGTCCATGACGCAGAATGTGTTTCTAGCACTAGCACACTATAGGCGAGCACGTAAATGTACACGTAACAGGATACAGATGTTCATAGCTTAAAGGATGATTCTAAATGATGAAACATTATTATACAACACTTTTCTTCTTTTGACACTAGCGGTAAAAAATCAGTTTGTACCGGAAATTCTTTGAATTGATACTGTGATATTTTTCTCCTATTCATGTGGGCATGCTCGACGCCAATGCATACCGCGGTGCCCACAGGCGTTGTTCAATGACGTATCTTCTTCTCGAGTTTCTTCTTCATCCATAGTTATGGCATTTGCCTATTCCGATCATGTATCTGATGATGCCATCTTCATTTTGGTCGTTCAGTTGCTGTTCATCCTGATCTATAATTGGTCTGACGCACATGCTTGTAAAGTTTGTGGTTCATCTTTTTTCTTTCTTTCTGATTTACTCGTAGCCCATTTTTACTTTATCTACTACATATACTCGCGGTAAAGTATGTATAGGAAGTATTGTACTCCACCTTAAAATTCGACGTCGAGATTTCACCGGAAATATATGTTTGGAGGCCACCTGAGTCCCCCCAAAAAAGTCATTTTAGAAAATTCCGCACGTGCGCGTGTCTCTCTCTCTCTCTCTCTCTCTGTGTGTGTGTGTGTGTGTGTGTGTGTGTGTGTGTTTGTGTGTGTGTATGTGTGTGTGTGTGTGTGTGTGTGTGTGTCTGTGTGTCTGTGGACAGCGTAACTCAAAAACGAAAAGTGGGTTAGGATTCAAAGATGGTATTTAAGTTCATGTATTTCAAGAATGCGACAGGAAGATTTTGAATAAAATTCCTCCTTCCTAAACTACCCTTTACATGGAAAATGTTTCGAAAATCTTAATTTTCTTGAAAACAGCTCTAACATTTTGAATAAATGCCACATTTCTCAGATATTCTTATGGCAAGTGAAATGTACTTATAAATCTTGAACTTTCTGGCTATAGCCCATGTAGTCCTATTTGCTCTGGATGACTTTTCAATAACCCCTAAACCGTAAGAGATAGACAAAGTCTTACACTACAAAAAAATGTAGATCTTGCTAAACTACGTAAGTTATGTCTAAAAAACTCTTTTTGTACAGTGAACCATTTTGGAGATATGTTTTGTTATTTGTGTGAGTTTTGAAGAACTTATACTTCTGTCAAATAGAACATCGGTATTCAATTTTTTCTTAGTCGTGCAAAGAGAACTGAATCTCAAAACTTTAAAAGATCTGACTATCGCTCAAAGCTTACTTTATTCCCATATTCCCCTTGAACCTACAGGAAAGTAAACAATGAGATACTTTGTATAAATGCTTATCTCAACTAACATGAAGAAGATATAGGAATAAGGGTTTGTAAGAATGGTTAGTATAACAGTAGAGAAAACCATGTTAGTGCAACACTTGAGATTTTTTTTCTATATTTTTGTGCTTGCTGTAATAGTGCTTTTCCTTCAGTTACGCTGATGCTATAAGAAACGAAATAACAAGGAAAAGAAAGTTGAGAAAGAAACGCTATAGGCCTATGTTTAGGGTACCTCCCAGGAATTTTCCAGTTGTGGGCACTGAGGAAAAGTCGGAGAAAATCTCAGTCAGGCTAGATGACTCTGGTGGACTTTGAGAAGCAGACTTCCCGTGCACCAGGCTGTGCCTTTACACCCTCGGCTACCGTGTCAGTGTGACATCGTTGCAGCTTATCAAATATTGAATTAATAATATTTTGATATGCTTAAACCTAGACGGACATCAGCTATACTATCTTTTATATACATATATTCGATGAACTGGTGTATATACAATATTTTGAACTAAATACAGATGTCAATGATTACATTTAAGAGTTTTTAAATGCCATGTTCAATATATTATTAAAATAAGGCTTTCACACGGAGAGACGTTTGGCAACACCTGGTTGATGAGAAAATCGCACTTGACTGCGAAGGTAGAGTTCCCGGGTAGAATGCACGCTCTTTTTTCATATATGCGGCGAAATTGTTCCTGTGTTACCACGGTTGACTCCGAAAGCAAAGTCATTTCAGCGAAAGGTTTAGCTCTCAATGAAAGCAAATAAAACAAACACATTTCTGCTTTCATTTTAATTGCTTTCATTTAATTAAACTAAGAAAATACTTTGTTAACTTAAATATGTGCCTAAGACAAGTAGGTATGCCCTTTGTAACTATCAGATATAGATGCTAATCAAAAAAGTCAGGATAAGAAATAAGGTAAATTCATTTTTGCAACTTGAGGAATTGTAATAGGGTGGCGCCGTGGCCGACCGGTTAGGTCGTTCACCGAGGCGGCGAGGCGCCGAGCCGGCTCGGGTTCGATGCAAGGTGCCCGCATTTGGTGTTCGTGGTGGACGAAGGGGCGTTAGAGCATGTTTTCTCCAGGATCTCCGGTTTCCCCGGCCACTCATTCTACCAATTACTTCATCATAATCATCTTACCACTCATCCGTTTTGCTTGCATTTCATATCACCCTCTTCCTCACTCTCATACCTACTGCTTGGCTGACCACCCGCTTCCAGGTCTTCACTCAGTCCCGTCCATAGGTCCGTCTTCTTCCGTAGGCATTTCACTAGCACAGACTTGAAAGTCCTAGGTGATGCAAGTCCTCTATAGGGGGAGGGTAATCAGATAAATAAGAAGGAATTGTAATAAAATTAAGCTATTTTACGACGCGGCTCCGTGGCCGGGCGTTTAGAGCGTTCAGCTACCACTAAGAAGGCGCGAGTTTGATCCCAGTGACCCTCATGTGGTATTGTGGTGGACTACGCGGCGTCAGAGTGGGCTTTCTCCGGGTTCTCTAGTTTCCCCCGCCACTCATTCCATCAATTGCTCCATTATTGCTTTTCCATTCATCCATTTCGCCTGCATTTCATATCATCCTCTTCCTCACTCTCATACCTGGTGCTTGGCTGACCACCCGCTTCCAGATCTTCCCTCTTTCCGGTCCATAAGTTCCTGTGCTCACTGACAGGCGTCTGACCCTAGGTAGTGAGTCCTGGGGGGTGTAAGTTCTACATAAGGGGACATTAATCAGGCACAGAAAGAAAGTAATTACTCAAAGGTAATAAACGAGATTATCAAATAATACGCTTATTTTCATTTAAACGTTCAACAAAAATATTGAATATGATTCACCTTTTAGCACGTGTTGCAGCGCCAAAATTACAGCATAAACTATGATTCATGCAACACATAATGCTATATGTCGAAACAAGGCATATAAGGAATGAAATGGAGATAAAAAGTGCACATTGATTGTGTTTTTCTCCCCTTCATATACTTTAATAAAACTTGCCCTAATCATTCCGTATACGATAATAAGAACGAAAACCAAAACTTTTTTGTAGAAATAAAGCTTGACAAAGAAAAATAGTAGTATTCTTTTTAATTCATCGTTGCACATAGAATCAAAATTCACAATTTTCTTCTGATCAATTTTACTTTACTATAGCTATACTCAGAACAACATATAATGTGCAAAACATTGCAGCGTACGTAAACTGTTGTTAAAATATGAATTTTATATTCCCAAATAATTACTATTTGATATGATAATGTGAAATGCTACTTAGATACTAGGATTAATGCAATAGCTTAATTAAAGGCACCTTTTTAATTTCAGCTTAGTATACATATAAGGAAATTGTTGTGACGCACTTATTTATGATTTGTTCATTGTGATGTACTTACGGCACATAATAAAATTCAGCAGGACTGTTTAAATTTTTAACTGGTTTAAAAACATTTTATGGAATTCAAGAAGTAGTTTGAGTAGTTAAAGGTGCTAAACATGAAAAGATGTATTTTAAAATTCTGCTTTACCCAAGAGGTACAATACCAATTAAACAACAAGTTATGGTTTTATCATGTTTAACATTAAAAGCCATATGTGTAGTACAAGGACCTGACGTATAGATAGCGGTGTTGTTGCAAATAAATGACTGGTGGCAAGTACCAACCTTATAAAGCTTCAGTTTGAAGTTTGACGATGCTATCTTGTTTAGTATTTATTTAGCAGCGAACCGCCAATAGCGAATGTTCCAAGGAATCTGTAAACTTGGATAAAACTGGTCATCGTTGCAATACTTTCGTTTGAAAGGTCTTAGTGCAGCTAATATTAAAGTTGAGCTAATTCTACTCTGGGGGAATCTGCTTCTTCGTGTATAAATGTAAAATATTGGGTGGCAGAGTTTAAGCGAGGCCCTACGAGCTGTCAAAACGACATCGCACTCGTTGACCAAATGAAATGACCAGGCCAGAAATTGTAAGGAAAATCCACAAAATGGCATTGGTGACCATCAACTGAAATTGTGCGAGCTATCAGACATTGTAGGCATTTCAAAAGTGCTGCACATCGCATAATGACTGAAAATTTGGACATAAGAAAGCTGTACACAAGATGAGTGCCACGCTTACTCACAGTGGAACAAAAACAGCAACCTGAGGATGCTTCAGTTGGGTGCCTGGCGATGTTTCGCCGCAATAAGTCAGTTTTTGCATCGATTCATAACTATAGATGAAACATAGGTCCATCACTTTACCTGAGACGAAGGAAGAGTCAAAACAGTGGACTGAAAGGGAAGAATAGGCTCCAAGGAAGGCGAAGACAATTCCATTTGCAGGCTAGTTCATTCCCTCAGTTTTTGGGGTATGCAAGTGGGATACTTTTCATTGTTTTTTTTTTTTTTTTTTTTTCCCCCTAAAATGCCAAATCAATCAGTGGCAAGTACCATGCGTTTGAGTCATGCAATCATGTAAAAACGGCCGCACTTTATTTAATCAAGAGAGTGCACCAGTTCATATAGTTGGACCGCTCTTTGCGTTTCCAGTTCGACTTCTTTAATTCGAGCTTGACACATAAGTAAAGCGGTCTCTATGAAAAGAACTGGAAAGCCGACTTTTGACTGAACTATACTTAGCTAAAATCAATGAGTTAAAGTTCGAATTGATTCCTCATGCACCTTTTTAGCTAGATTTGTCCCTCTCTGATCATTTAATGTTTACAAACTTCAGAAATGGTTTTGTGGTAAAAGATTTCCCAAAATTGAAGTTCCAGAGCTGCAATAATGGCTATTTTACAGAACTCGGTGGTTCTCAATATAAACAGGGTGCCAAAGCTATTGAGCACCGCTGGTAAAAGTGTATTGAGGTGAAAGGTGACTAGAAAAATAGATGATTTGCTTCCAAATTGTTGTGCTTTCTTTGTTAGATCGGATACTTCTGGGATAACTCTCACATAGTCATTGAGTAGGGAATCAATGAAAAAGAAGCGAAAGAGATGACCAAAAAATGCATTCCACTTTGTAAAATGGGGAGTAAATAGATGCTGCATATGACCTCTTGGATGTTAAAGTACCATTGAAAATGGCGGTTTGCAACGTGGAAGTAATGAGAGTAGGGTTGCATAACTGCTCCACCAGAGGGAATGCACTTTGTTGACAGATATGACTGATATAAAAGTGACGAGTAGATATTTCAAGATACGTTCTGGTAATTTTCGCGTATATTGACTTATTTAATTCGACTATACATCAACCAAGTACACAATGGGTCATATATTCCACTTAATATTTCTGACAAGTAAACAGAGTTGATTTGATTTAGTCACTGTCAAGTTTTGGTTTTGGGCAGCCCTTAATGGGAACGCCGGGCGAAGCCCTATCATGACAAGACATTTGGATTAGCATAGGGACAGCAGGGGGTTTGTCGGCTCATGTAGACCAAGGTGGCTCACGTAGCGAAAAAAACGCAGCCCACGTGGGATCTGGCCCACAGAGCCTCGCTGAGCCGACCAATCGATCACAGCCTAGCTCCCCAACAACATCTCAATCACGGCGTTCTGTCCGTCATCCGTCAGAAAGTGGTTATTGCGTAAGAGCTTCTGCAGATTAATTGCTCATCATCATGCCATCTATCGAAAAAAGTAGCTCGACTGCACATAATGCGTCCAGTTGAACGTCTAGGTTTTGTAACTTGTCATAAATCTCAAAGGCAAACTTCATATTCATCACACGATTGTCAAATCTGAATCTTATTATAGCTCTAAGAATAATTGACACTTGCTCACTATTACATAATATTTTCAGATTCACATCACTCACAGGTACTTATAGATTCTTTGGCTTGAACCGTGTTGGATACCAATCAGATATCTTTGCCTTACAACTAAGAATGAAATAGTTCTTAAGTGCTAATCTACAAGCAAGAAAGTTCCCAGGTAACGTATAAACTTCGCATACAGTGATCCGGCCGGCCCACCTTGGGGATTTCCACGGTTTTCCCAAATCGATAGGCCAATGTTGTGTTTGGTGTCCCGGTATCTGACTAGCTCTAGCAAGAGGTCCTAATCTGCAAGGTATGCGTAAGTTGTGGTAGGAATGGAACCAAATGAAGATTTAACAAACATTTGACTTTATTTGCAAATTTCCAGATTTGTAGAGAACTGCCGACGATATCTAAATAGAATATAACTGTCTAACTTCAACTGCAACGTTATAATACTTGAACTTTGTCACCCTTTGGCAACCCCCGAATTATGTATATGCGCCATCTTACGTACAAATCACAAAGTTACACGTGCACTGCCTGCTCGATTCAAGACGAATGTGTGTTGCGTTGCATATGTTTTGCGTGGGCGACACGCAGGAAGCGATTTCCATTGGTCAACTTTAGAGCACGTCATGGTAAGATACGAATCAGCCCGCGGAATCGTTCGGGCTTTGCACGTACAACAATTGTAACCTCATCACTCATTTAAATCTGCCTAGGCTTTCATTCTTGAGCCTTTAATCTATTCAGCTTTATTTACGTCTTCCCCTTAACTATCGATTAGAATCTTCTTTTGTTTCTTTCTATTATCAATTACATATATTCACGTTATAATTTCGGTTTCACGTCCTTGCTGTCAAATCCTCCACTTTTATGTGGGTGGTCCCACCGGCGTATGTCACATCTGGGGACGTTAGTTATCACACCTGCTTTCGAACCCACTGCCCCGGATCTGATCATCCTCTGTCTCCATTTCACCCCTCCCCACTGATGGATCATTAGAAACAATAAGTCTTCTATGTGCTTCTTTGTCGAAATATTTCTTTGCACCTAATTTGCCTTTTTTATGTGCATTTTCATATTAGTAATGCGAATGCACTAACGGATGTTAAAATTTCCAAGTATCATTTTCAAATAGAGCATATTGGAATTGACACTGATTTTATGATATGGGATTCTGTAGGCATCTTACCAATGTGACCTCTGGAATCTTTATGTTTCCCTTTGGTTGTTCCCAATCACATTCTCGATTTTTCAATAACCTCTTGGACTAATTCAGTGAAATTGATAAAGACACAAGACCCCTTAGTTTTGAGATCTCTTCGTAATTAACGTATAAAGCCAATATCTAATGATTAATTGTATATAAATCAGGTGGGATTTTATAGAATTGTCAGTTACAAGTTTTTAAAGTCCCTTCAGAGTGTCCTGAATATCTTCCACCAGTAATCCTGCATTTCTTGTGTGTTCAAGTGTTTAACTCTTAGTAAGACAGAAGTATTAATTGCTGACTCAATTCGCAGATCTTCTTCTCTGAGAAGGTGCAGAATTTTTCAGATCTTCTTCCTCAATAGAGATTTAAATCCATTTGCAATATTTACATGTCATAAAATTTACGAGGCTATATAAAAATGTACTTAGTTGTTCAAATGTGAATAGAACGCACTTGCAAATTCAAGATGATGCGCAGAAGCAAGCAGATAGCTTAATTACTTCAGATGCATCATAACACTCCTATTATAAATAACTAAAATAAACGACAACAAGGAGCTAAAAGTTTCATCAGGATGAATTATTAGAGGGAGCAGGTGAATCTGCTAAGGCATTATTAAACATTTTAATAATTTTAAACATTTTTTTATTTTACTCCATGGAATGGAGTTTAAAAAAAAAAAAAAAAAAAAAACGATTAAGAGTAACACCTGTTAGATCAAGCTTTAATGGAAAAAGAAAGGTTTGTTGTTCTCAAAGCAAAAATAACAAGGATAAGGTTAGTGACATGTTTTGCGAGCAAGTGAGGAAGAATATTGAAAAAAATTGAGCATAAGAGAAGAATACAGGCTGTACAATACAGTAACAATTGCTAACAGTCATCACGAGTCTTCTGCCTTCATCAAGTCTATATTTTTGTCTCCTCCTTTATATGCCACCTGTAACCTCTTAGGACAAATTGGCGACTTTTCCCTTGGAACAATCGTTCTTGGGAAGTGATATTTCCTACTTTACTATTTGTGTAACTTTGAGTTTGTTTACGTTGAGTTTTCTTTAAATTGAATTCACATTTACACTCTCACCCATACTTTCAAACCCTAGAGCGCATGGGGAATAATCTTGGCTAAAGAAGAACTCCCATTCCCCAGCTGGAAATCGAACCCGGGCACTCTGGGTTTAGAACTCAGCAAGCCAAACACCAGACCATAGAGGCTGTCTATCTCTAATTTTCTTCCCCCAGTAAGAAACAAAAATTGCAATTTTGTAATCTGCAAAATCTAGGGAACAAAAGAATATCAATAACGACTTTGAAGTACAACTCAGAATGAAACAAAGACATTCCAAAGATATTCTTGAGCCACGCACTAAAATAACTTAAAATGTCAAATATTTTACAAGCACCCGCAGAATAAATTCTTGCTTAGAGTTAAGTAAAGATTACAATTGCTAATCTTAAGTCTTATAACCACTTGCAAGACTTAGCACTATATTTGCTTTTATATGTAATCAGGTGACACTTTCGTGAGCATTTTTATGCCGCGATTAAGCTTGTTTTCATTTTTGTTGATAAAGGTGTTTCTTTATCTATTACGCCCATCTCCGCGGAGTAACAGAGAGAAAATTCCTTTGTTGCAGATAATTGCACTACATTACCTAAGAGAGCAAACGGGCGTTGCTTATTGTTATCTTGCCTTGGCATTTAACTTCAGAGGCTGGTGAATAATTTGGCAAATAAAATGATTTGTCCTGAATTAATTGCACCTAAGGACAAAAATATTCAAGTGAAGTTAGCCGTCTCAAGGTTAGTTGCTTTATAATGGTCTTGGTAAGTGGTCCTTCTTGCTTAAATAAGGAGGACTGTTGTGTCACTGGCACTTTGTAAGATTGAAGGATTGTTGCCCACTACACTGGAGGCCTCCAATCCAAAACCCAACCTGCACTAAATCATTAAAAGAATAAATGTACATATTAATGGATGTTCTTATACGTACAATGTAATCGAACTAGAATGTTCCTATAAGTATGGGGAGCTCCAGTATGCGAGCCCAAGTTCGATTCCATTTTGCACCAGCGGCTTTCGCTCGTGGTGTTGAACTACCTACATGTCATATCTAAGATGGCGAGGCCAATATTAGGTGGGCGCTTGGGTCATGTGGATAAAGTGCATTCGGCAAGCCTAAAGTGTTGCCAGTTCAACCGGAACATCAAACCATAACAGAGAATACATAAATATTAAACCAACACGCATTTGTTCAACACTTCAACAATTGTAAGCATGATACGGACCATAATATAATCAAATACAATATAGTATGGCGCTACCCCAAAAACAGCATTATGTATGGCAAAACAGCTTAAAATATAATAATGCCAAATCTGTGCACCCTTTGGCTCTACTAACTTTGAAAATAAATTAATTCTCCACGATCGAGCACGCCCACAGAGGGGTCAGAAAAGTAAAGATAACATCGTTAACCACCAAGAGCGAAAACTTACCTAGCCAGGAAATTCGTTCACGATGTTTTCACCGTTCAAGGTGCTCTCCCAAGAAACCTCACATCGGAGACGATGTTCCTGGTGGCCAAAAGGTACACCAGAGCGTCACGCAGACTCGATGCACAATATATTTGAAATGAGGTAGGAACGACTGAGTGTCCGTTCAATTCTGAACTTGAGTGTTCCTGGTCATTAGGTGCATGCGAGGGTTGTTTTCCATCTACAATGATTTACTTTTTATCAGTTTCCTTTTACTCGCTTTCCTTATCATCTTTAAGATATGGTTCTAAGTTTTGGGGCAGGTGGTGTCCAACAGATGACACGGATGTTTGCTCAAAGGAAAGAGTACTAGAGTGGACACTAGAGAGCTGCTTGGTTGATAAGCCGATGGGTCTAGGTTGCTCCAGTAGTGGAATAGGTCTTCCACTTGCAACTGTTAGGAACTTCCATCTATCTGCCTGTGGCCTGTAAGCTCCTGTGTTCTCTTACTTCATCGCTTCGTACATGGAGTACTAGGAGTCAGGAATGTGGATTGAACCAAGTACACGTATTGAATGTTTTTGTAAGGACTGCACGAACTGCATTGTATTTCAGTCTTCATTCGTAATTCACTCTATTTAATTTCCAAAATCCTAAAACAGCATATAAATACTTAAAATGGACCAATACATTCTCGGCGTAATTCATCCGCTGCACGTGGACAACAATTATGGATGATAGCAATGAATGGCAATTTAGAAACACTGCTGTGAAATATTACTCAGAAATAAATATTCCTCACTAACTTTTATGTAACGTAAATTGTTTATAATTAATCCCCGATTCACAATTTACATCTTGATGTGTCACTTTTGTTACATAGTTCTGCCTTAGGTGTGTTCTGCCGTGTAAAGCTTTTCTTAGTCCCCTTGGTAACCTAATTTTTACCATATTCCACGATGCTGAGTGGGCTACTCATGGTCCAAAAATGTACTTAAATGTGTGGGCTTAAACCGGAGCATCATGCGTCAACCGATTACGCCTCAAAGCAAAAGTCTTTAAATAAATTCAGGTATGGGCATCGTTGATCCCAAGCGATCTACACCCCTTCCCTTCTCGCTTGATGCTTGCAACACACAAACCGTCTTTTAAGCCAGTAGTGGAATATTGCTGTACGCAATCATGGGTTGCATTCTACAACTTTTAGACAGAAATTTAGGTAAACACGGGCTGGTTCATATTGTGTAAAATAAACATTTGCTGCAATAATTCATCTTCCTCGGATTAAAGCCTGTCATAAACAAAGCGTATTAAAGAACAAAAGAGTATAAATAAACATTTAAAATTGTAAATAATACAAATAACTGTTTATGTTGCAACTATATGAAACACTACCTGATAAAGAATATAATATATGAATATTTAAAATATTGAAATGGTCCTTATCTCAAACAAACAACATTTTACACAAGAATAAATTACTTTACGTACCATACAAATGAGTTTTTATTATGGCTAAGGACATTTTAATTACACTGGGACCCACTGCCAGTAGCAAATGAATTGCTTAATTTATATTTCCTGTAAAATATACCAAAAACATTAGACAGTCATTTGAAGCAAGGTCATATGTATTTACTATAAAAGCAGCAAGTACTGAGTATTGGTTGTTCATTTTTTCCCTCAAGATTATAAACAATACTATGATTATTTCTAGAATTTGAAAAAAAAAAAAAATAGGAAAACCTTTGAGTATCAAACCTTTATTGTATGAATAATAATGGATGACACATCAACACCATGATCAGTTTGGCTTGTAGCGTTGTAAGCCTTGATTGAAGTATGTCACTTCGAGTATTTGGGATTTTCTGGAAGGTTTGACGCAGCACTTGACTCAAACGAGAGTATTTAACGCTCTGAAGGTCCGTAGCTTGAGTCCCAACCGTAAAATAGGTTCAGGTCTGAAGCTAGGAGTAGACAGATGATGGGGCTTCCAGTAACTGCAGCGCACATAGACCACAGTAGGCCCTTTTGCTTCCAACGTGATAACTGGGAGGAAGGGATGAAGGGGAGATCCCAAGATCCGAACGATGATGTGCGCTAGCAAGAACGCAGTACACATAACGATGCCAACATGGCACCAATCCATTCAACCTGCGTTAGCCACCCACATCTGGTGGTCCCGACAGCTCCAAAGAAGAAAGGATTCTCACCAGTCACCCAGACGCCAAGAGAAACCTTTACATAGCACAAATTTCACCATCGTGCCGAAACACACCAACCACCGTTATTTGGCACATCAGCCTTGAAATTGATGAGGTGAAACAGATGAAAGGATATCGTGAGGGTAGAAAGTGATGGACAGGGAATTAGAGGCAGGAACCATCGACTATCTACCCGGAGAAATCACGAAAACCCCATTGTTTGCGACGAAAAACGAACCTGGACCTTCCGAATACGAGGCTTGCACATTATAATGGAGCCATTTCGCCCAGTTTTCAAGTTTTAGTCAACTCAAGAAAAGGTAGAACTACGTTTATCATTCATTTTATCACAAGTAATATCACAAGTCGCTGACCTAATCCATAAATTCCCAAAGTGAGACCGTCGAACGATATTCATCTGGGTTATTTGATAAATAAAATATGAATTTAAATTTTATATTGCAAATATTTGAACAGAAAATGCTAAATTATATAAAAAAATAACCTAACATATATTTATTTCGATTAGTGTAGTTCGACTTACTCTGCAGTGCCAACTGAAGGAAACAAATTCCAACACGTACTTCGATCTTCCCTTGTTATAACACAAAACCAGTTTAACTCTCAAATAAATGTCACTTTCTTCTTAGCATTAAAATAACCTTTCTTCTGGAATATTGTTAAAAACCAGTTGTCAGATTAAAATGGAAAGATATTTTGATTGATAATCGATTGTAATATGAAATATTTTGTTTTTCAATGATTTATGGGATACAGTTGGCGACACTGATCAAACAAAAGAATGAGACCTAATGAAAATCTATGCAAAACAAATGAATAACCAGGTATATAATAATTTAACGTCTATGTATGAAATAGTCAACGTAAAATAGCTATTAAACTTTTGTTTTTATTTGATATAACACTAACCGGCTAAGCAGAAGAGCCCTAGATTTGGATAGTAACACTGCACTTATTTCAGACTCGTGTCCCGGAAGATGCAGTACAACAATCTTATACGTGCACCTAAATCAAATAGACTTATTTCGTTTTTGCTTCAAACGCCTTATCCAAATACACTAATTAATTTTTGACTATGTTCCTACTAAAATACGAAACATGTTCCAAAGTTAATTCATATGAAAGTGAACTTGGTATTACGTTTTACAAAACGAAAGCGAAAATACTGAATATATTAAGGACAAGAAATGGTTAGAAAAATCATTTGTATTTAGCGAAGTTTCGCGCAAGAAACTGGAAAATTAATGGGAGATATCAATACGATTAATGCGCTACGAGAATCCGATGGAAAGAAAAAAGAGGAGAGAAAAAAACTCTGCCCGAACAGGAATGGGGGAAACGAAAGAGCAAAAGAGGCAAACGAAAGCAGAGAGGGGAAATTAGTCAACTGCGTCTTCCAAGGAAGTTTCCTCTAATGAGTTTTCGATTGAAGGAAGGATAACTTTGACATCCTCCACTTTGACATTCCGAGGTTGTTTCGAGCGTGCCAACTGTGCCCTTGGTAATGAAGGGAAGGAATGGATGGATGCTATCGCTGCCAGCACATGTCACTTTTAAAGTGTTTTACATTGACTGAAAATGGTCTACTTTGTAGTGTTAAAGACGACCATCAAATTTAACTTCCCTTTGAAAACTAGTGATATATTTTTACTTTCTTCACTACGTTTAGTACGTAAAGTATTGTATTCGATCCAAAAATTCGACGAAGAGATTTCAACGGAAATATATATTTTGAGGCCCCTGAATCCAAAAAAAGCATTTTTAGAAGAAGCTGTGTGTGTCTTTGTGTGGCATAACATTTGTAGCGATTACTGCCTAACTCCTTTAATACGTTCTTCAGTAAATTGAAAACAATGGTCGCTTTCCTCTTCTTTGATGAACAACTTATGTATTTTCTATGTACAAAGAATGAATGAGTTAGTGAGGAGTTATTGAGTGAGTGAGCGAGAAAGAGGGTGAGTGAGTGAGTGAGTGAGTGGGCGGGTGAGTGAGTGAGTGAGTGAGTGAGTGAGTGAGTGAGTGAGTGAGTGAGTGAGTGAGTGAGTGAGTGTGTGAGTGAGTGAATGAGTGAGTGAGTGAGGGGTTTAAATGTTTTTATGCACATAGAGATGTTTCGGTTTTGCCAATGTGGTACTGTTACAACTTACTGGACGCAATACGAAGGATAAACTGTAAGCCCTGCAGTAAACACTGCATATTTAAAACTAAAACGTACTGAAATTGAGGGAGCTGGACGTGAAGGCGCTGTTCTGGCAATATAACAAAGATTGCAGCGAAGTGTTAATCACAGGGCCGCAAAAGGGGATAGATCCTACACCTTTAACCTTATTAATTAGCATGTAATACACAGAAGAAGAGAGGAGAAGGGGGAGCAAATGAAATGTTCAACAGCATTACAAAGCAGGATATCAAGCTACTTATGCGCGCGCGCGCGCGCGCGCACACACACACACACACACACACACACACACACACAGGTACAGGTATATCATCTAAAGAACAAGTTTGTGTACAGTACTATTTTAAAGAAAAATTGTATAAAATATTAAACAAACTAGTGTCGAATTCTAAAAACAACCAGATTAAAACACCATTGGAGCAATTGTGTTACATTTCGCACAATATAAGCACAGAGAGCAAGAGTTAATTTTTGTGTGCTCCTGAAGAAGTGGTCCTGCCCCAAACATAACAAACTATACCTATTTCCGGTTTTACTACACGTTGACTATGTAACAGGATAAATAAATAGCGTGAAGCTAGAAATAAAAAAACTGTTAGCTATTTTTATGAATCTCTGAAGAATCTCAAATGCATTTTATCTGCGGAAAATTAACGAGTATACAAATTAATGAAGATAAACATTTTGTTTCCTACACTTCGTGGAAAACATGTCTGAAATCATCCATCAGCTACAGGATGAAAATTGACTACGATAACTAAAAAGTACCAGTTTTCACATTTCGGGACTGACTCCAACTGGTCGTATCTCCTACGGTACTAATGCTAGAGGGTATAACGGTCGCTATCGAAATCATATTAGTTCATAAGTTTAACTACAAAAGGCAAAGGAATTTGACATATTTTAGAAGTATCGCGATATAATAGCAAATACTCGTATAAAAACAATCAAGCGGCCCAGAAATAAGGGAAATTAAGAACCAAAGTCTCTTGAAAACAATGAATCCTCTTTGGGACTCTGTTTTGACTGCGCTGGCCTATGGTTTGCAGAATGCAATAGACATTCAATACAATGCAAATTCACATTGCGACCAGCTCTTAAAATGCGCACTAGAGGCAAATTATTCTGTTCTAAACTTACTTTTAGCCAAAAATAGGAAAAGAGATAATTCTTCAAGGAAAAAAACTCATAGCTGCAACATGTGTTTAGACAACCAAAAAAATACTTCCTTCCCCTTCATTCATACAAAGAGCTCCAGCCAAAACGATGACAGCTTGGTGTATTCATTTCCAGGAATCGTGATCAAGATTAACCGGAGCATGTTTGTGTGAGGTGCTGTTCGTACATTAATGAACCCTTTTATGTGATGTGACTTACAGACCAACAGAGTGGTGGTAGTCTTTTTGGCCATTAAGTAGGTTACCGAGATAACTTTTAGAAAAACAAGCACTTTTCTCTGGTATTTCATTAAAATTATATCTCTGATGTCTTATGCTTTGGTTAGGAGAACCCCTGGAAATTTTCATTATACTTAACTTAGTGGCGATGCAGATATTCATCTGATTTTCGGTTTCTAAATTGTGCTTTATGGTTAATGATTTTTTGGAGTGAGGGGTTAGATAACACTTCAAAACAGTCATCGCCAAAGTTTCCGAATTTTTCGTCAGTACGTTTAGCATTCTTAGAAAGTAATTATTATTTATGCCAACAAACCTGATGCTGGTGTTTTTAAAAACACAAGCTCTGTGTGGGCAACGTTTAAGAGGGAAAGTACTTACAATTGTAATTCGCCCTTGGGGCATTTATCTCAGGTGAGACTCCCTTGTGGTCTACCTGGAAAATGAGTACGAAACGTTTGGGGAACTTAATGTCATGGTAGCTTAGTGGTTACAGCAGCCGCTCGATAAGTTGAAGGTCCGTGGTTCAAATCCCGGCTATGACATTGCATTTTTCAGTCCTGATTCCAAGTCTTAAATATTCTCATAAAGTTGTGAGAATTTTTGACGAGCTGCTTTAACACTCACCTATAAAAGGCTGCGTTTATTATTAATACTAGCAGTCAAATTAGTCTTCTCTCAGACCTTTTTGAACTTCAACATATGTTTTCAGATATTGAGCGATAGGTATTCACAAATTTGTATGAGTTAAGAAGAAAGGTATGCCGCTTACAGTTTTTCTCTGTCTAATTCTGTTTGTAACATCCAAGCTTTATGTTTGTAACGCAATACATTTTTAGGATATATTTTGTTTTCTTTTCCGAAAAAAAAAATGTTTAAAGACTATTTACAAAATACCTCGTTCTGTTGCACAGCGTGTGAACATGCAGTTAAACTTTGAGATGAAATGTATAATGTGCATAGAAATTTATATATATATATATATATATATATATATATATATATATATATATATATATTATATATATATATATATATATATTATATATATATATATATCTTTTTTTTTTTTTTTTTTTTTGGTAAACGATACCTTATTATGTATTCAGCATGCTGTGGTAGTTGCTTTTTCTCTTCGTCTAAGTTTTCCCACAAACCAATCACATATTTACTACATGATTCTTTCCCATAGTCCTAACTATGTAAATTTATAATTATTTGGCTACTTTATAAGTGCGACATGAAGTATGTATGCTCGTATTAGGTTTAACAAATCGGTTCAGCCTATCTTGCATGAAAATGTAACCCCAGCGCGCATACACGTATGTAGACATATAAATAATTATTAAATGCAAATTTTTATTTCGAAATGATCCATTATGCACATTATTCATCAGAAATTGAAAAATATGATGCAATACTTTCACACAAGTTTCCCAAACCACTATCGTTTATTTTTTATAAAGCGTCTACGAACTATCTTATGAAAGCGTATTCTACCCCAAGTTAATCAAAACTTTTAAGCGCTAGTTGCTATGTAATGGCTTCGTCATACCTTTTATTCCATGGCTAGGAAATAAAAAAGCAAATAATGACTTCATATTTGAGAAAGGTATAAGTATTTAAAAATTGAAATCAATAACAAGGAACGTCCCAAAAATGTTTATCTCTAAAAAATAATTTATTTGGCATAAACTGTGTATTTTAAAGTGCGCCTTCTATGCTTTGTGTAGTATGATTTTTATCTATCTCTTACGGTTTACCAACTGTATAAAAATCGTTCGGAATGCCAAGGATTTCAGAGGCTATTCTCAGAAAATTCAAGATATGCATGTCACTTTTATAAAAATATTTGAAGACAATACTTAAAATAAAAACGTTAGAGCCATTTTGAGAAAACTAATGCTTACTAAACGTTTTCTATTTTTTATATTAACGGACTTTCAGTTAATGTTTACACACACACACACACACACACACACACACACACACACACAGAGAGAGAGAGAGAGAGAGAGACACGCAAGCACACATACACACAACCGTGTCCATAGACCTCAAAACTTGTATTTCCAGGAAACCTCTGTATCTAATTTCGGGGTGGAATGCAATACACAGTTGCTCTACCTTCTATGTATGGGACAGAGAAAGTAAAAATGCTCAAAATCTTCAAAACACTTGTTTCCGAAGAAATTTCGATATTGAATTTTTATCCTCTTCCAACCGGACCATATGCGTTTTGGTTATATTAAATAGTGGTTATAATGCAACGAAATCATGTAGAAGCTTATTCTTTATAGGAGATTTTTCAAGAGGTAGAACACGATTGGAACATATGGATAGGATGCTTTTAGTTTCTCAAATGAGAAAAAAGTTATCTGTGGTTTTATAATAAAGTTAAAGAGAGCATAGAAAAGGAATTATATGCCAAAGTCTGTAACAAAAATGAGCGATGCGCAATAGCTTTGTTTAGATTAGGGCTTTGGAAATTAAAAGGGTTGAGATGGGGGGAGGGAATTGCACAGGAGCTGTGCCCAATTTGAGGGGAAGAAGAAAATAAACCACACATACTGTGTGAATGCGTAGAGACCAATGAATGAAGATATGAGTTAATAAAAAAGAAGGGGATAAAAATAAAGAAACTACCCATAGTGGGATTAAATATGAGTTTTGAAGATAGAGGTCAATTATGAGATTTAGGAACATTTTCATGCACAGTGAAAATGAAGAAGTAATGAATAATAATGCACCTTTAGATTATAAATATATTACTCCTTTTGAGGTAAACGTGTATGTTAAGTACAAAATGGAGCCCTATCTTACAGTAACTGGGGCCAGAAAGGTAAACAGCAATGTAATGTACTTAGCACTAAATAAATAAGTGCATATAAAACATACCTAAAGGCATATTAAGTTCCGCCATTGTTATGTATCACTCTGCTGAAAGCTTCTGAGTTTATCTCTGACAGTACGATGCCCTTAGATGTTACGCCTGAAGCCCTTGAACTCAGAAACGCTTTTCGTTGATGACTTGCATCCTCTAGAGACTGCATTAAACCAGGGCTGTCCAGTTCGTTATACCTAGAACTATTATAAAGTAATTAACAACATAATTGCTACTCTGAAATGGCAATAAACAACAGCTGGTGCTGATTATTATGTCATTAACTAATTTTTCTTCTGTTGCGCGTGATTATAAACAAGTATAGCGTTATCTGAATAATACACGTAATTAATAATCCCACGTAAGCATTTAGATTCTTGTTCCAGTTTGTAGTGGAAAACTACTTCATACCACATATCCAGCCGGCGAGCAAACAAAGGCGCTCAAGGTCAGGCTGCCTCGCGCGACTATTTATGTATACTTGACCAACAACAATCGAATGGGAGAGGGTTTTCTCCAGGGCATTCAAGAAATATCTGGCTATGTCATCGCCGGAGTGTTTGAAGGAGTTCGCGAAAGGTCCTCGTCAATCCCGCTGTATAAGGAGGGGAGGAAAGAGCAGGGAGAGAGTTACAGTTACAGATACGATTCGGTCAGTGTCAGTGAATTTGAGGCAGCTGTGCGTATGTCATCACGTCGTAAAGAATTTTAACAGCGTCGAGTGATTGTGTCGTCAGAGTTAGTGTATGAAAGACAGAGAAAGTGAAGAAAGACAGTGAAAGGACTGAGTCATGGTGACGAGAAGAAAACAGTTGTGAGTTGTGATATCACAAACTGGACTAGATTTTTGTCATTTTTGTCACATTAATTATTATTATTATTATTATTATTATTATTATTATTATTATTATTATTATTATTATTATTATTATTATTATTATTATTATTATTATTATTATTATTATTATTATTATTATTATTATTATTATTATTATTATTATTATTATTATTATTATTATTATTATTATTATTATTATTATTATAATTATTATTATTATTATTATTATTATTATTAATTCAGATATAGTTATTAAATGACATTAATGGCACAAAGTAACAATCTTACTGTTTGTTTTGTTTTGCAATGTAGTCCTGAAAGGTAATCTAGAATATTAAACAGTTGCTTAATTTCATAAGATTTTACCTATTTTCTCGCCCTACTTATCAAAAACGCTCAAGTTCACCTCTGGCATATTACTTGTGTAAAAGAACTGCATGGTTCGAGTTTGAAATTTGGTAGAGATAAAACACCAGAATAATGTTCTTTATCGGATTCACATTTATCCGTATAAGACAAACGTCATGCATTCTTCAAATTCAAGAACCACTGGTATCAATTTAACTATTTCGGTATCCATCTCTGAAGGTCTCTAACATGAGCGTTAAAATCTAAAATTCAGTGGTCCCGGTTCCGATACACGACTGTCATTCTCTAACTTTCCCATAGCCTGAAAATAGAATGGGAGAGTGAACTGAACGTGTTTAAAAATGAAATAGAATACACCAACGTTAGATAAAACTATACTTCGAGTAATGACCCCTTCAGCTGTTTCTAAAAACCAAGTTCCTCAGGTCAAAACCTCCAATACTGATTAAAGACGCAGGGAAACATTCAGCATTCTTTGAAACCTAAACACTCGTTTCCAAATTTAAAATGCTTTGTACGACTGTGGTATTAAGTTTGAGACATATTGATTGTAAATACATTTTTAAAATCGTATGGTTTATTTATAGTTTATATTTATAAGATGAAAATAAAACAGTACTAAGGTTTAACTGATTCAACTTTGTTGTTATTGCGGTGTTTAAGGAGTAGTGTAAAAATAATTCTAGTTTTACAGGGGCAGAAGTGTAGGGTTTTACGAGGGCAGATGAGAGTATCAGTAGAGATGGTATGAACATGTGCAAAGAACGTCCCCTGAGCGTCTACCGCTGCAAGTACTTTTATACCCATAAGCCACGAGGAAGACGGGATGTAGGAGGATGCAAGCAGCAGTTTCAGTGATACTTTGGCTTCAGCGCGGGAAAAAACCCAATCCTTGATAAGGAAGAAGAAGTTTTATATTATGCTTCAAATCCCACCATTCAAAGATATTTTGAATATCTTAACTTATTGATTGATACTGGTGGTCCATTCCTAGACATAAGCTTGCTCTTTTTATATCAAGTGATATCAGCAGTGGGGTCATAATGCTGTGACTTCTTTAAGGAATAGGTACTGTTAAGGTTCCTTTTAACGTTAAAACGCAATAAGACGTTAGGACGTGGCCGTGTAACTCTATAAATACTAAAATAACACAAAAAATTGTACTTCATATGTATGTTTACCTTCAACTCAAGAGGCTTTACTTGAAATATCTTTATATCTGTTCTTTATCTACAATCTAGCCGCTGTTTAGGAATATATAGTCCTACATGGTTTAATAACCACTAATGTAGAATTCGAATTTTTGGAAATCCCTTCCGAATTCCTTTTCGGCTGGATTATTCCTGAGGTAAACATTAGTAGATATTTCCCACACTTTGCACGTTCCGCTTGGAGAAAACAACTGGCATTAGAAGCTGCAGCCTAGCGTTCTTAAAACAAACAAAAAATGAACAATGACTTTAAAATGCTGGAAGATACACAATCTGCTGAAGAATCATGCACGCGAGTTGGCAGGGTATTCGTTAGAATTTCTTAAGGAATTCCAAAGCGGATTTTCTTGTATTTTTGTTCTGGAATTGAATACAAGGGCACGTAGCACACAGAAATGAAGACGAGAAAATAAATAAATAAAAGGCAAAAGAGTTGAGTGGAGTGGAATGGAATGGAAGTCTGAAGAGAAACAAAAAACAAGAAATTCTAAAGGCTGATAGGAGCCCCTGCTTTTGGATTTGACAAATGAGAACTTTTCCCCAGCATCTCGGATTGGTCAGTTTGACGGATGTATAGCCACTCCCAAACATCATTAAGAGTATAAGAAGTGGATAGAGAGAGAGGTGGTCGGGGAGGGGAACCAAGGAAACGAGAAAAACGTATGGGAAATAAAACTACAAAGAGAAATAGTTGAGGGCAGATCTGGACCGACCCAACAGCAAACTGCTTCACCTTGATCTGCCAACAGAGAGGTGACAAGCTTTCTATATGTAAACTTGCTCCTTGAACACTCCAAGTAGCTTGGCATTGCGTACCGCACACACGTATTTACTATTTGCAAAAAATACACAAACAAATATGAAGCATTACGGGATAAGGAAACAGTGCTGTATGTTTTTGTAACTTCTTAATTGTGACGTCTTTCAACAAGTTAAATACGTCTATTGGATGTATTGCTATATTCTGTGGATAATATAATTCTTCAGGTATACGCATGTGTCCAAAGGGACATGTTTGGAATCACAGTAGGTAGAGAAAGTAGCTGTTAGATATATTAAACCCAAAAATTCGACACCTAGATTTCACTACAGATATATATTTTGAAACTGATTGCACTTATTTGTTTCTTACTTGTATTAAGGAAGATCGATAATTTAATACCCGAAAAATGCTTAGAAGAAAGCTCTGCGCGCTTGTCTGTCTGTTTCTCTGAACAACATCACTAAAAGAGTCAGTTATATCAAGCTTGGTATTTAAGTTGAGCATCTACCAATCTACCAAGGACGCAAACTAATATTATCAAGAAAATCCTCCAAAGCAAAATATGTACACTTTAGATGCGTGAAACATTTTTTTAAATGCAAATTTTCTCAAAAATGGTTCTAACGATTTTGATTAAAATACGTTAAAGGTATTTTCATTAAAATGAAATAACATGGATTTTCCAAAAATAGGTTGAAGCGTTCGTCAGGAATATATTGCAGTATATATCTATGTTCTTCTATATAGCTAACAGAGGTTTTTTTTTTTTTTTTTTTTTTTTTTTTTTTTTTTTTTTTTTTTTTTTTAACGACGCTGGGTATACATCAAGGCCGCCGATGTGCCAGTTTTGCGCCGCGCAGGTGTTCTTGTACAGGACAGGAAATATAATAATATGGGGCTGTTGCTTCCAAGCACACTTAAAAACTATCTGTTTGGGTCGGGCTTGAACCCGCAGACTTGCCGTTTATGACAATAAAACACTGTCTTGTAACAAAATTATGTACAGTACACAGCATGTATTGCTTACAAGACATTAAGAGTCCCAACTCCCAATTCAGCAGCTGTTTTCTTTAGTGTTTCTCCTTTATCAATTAAATTAATAACATCCATCCTTTTATCAATTGAAACCACGCCATTCTTTTGGTATCTTTTATAATTCTGTACTGATTTGCACTCCTAAACACTTTGCTAAGAAACAAATCCTGTTAAAACACACACGATAAACTTAATGCCACTGCCATTTGAAAACATTAGGAAAACCGAGGAGATTAAGGGAGGTGTAGTGACGCGTAGGGATCAAGGTCAACGTTTTCTTCTGCCGCTATTTATAGCTAGTCAGACATACCGCAACACCACCCTGTGACACACCACTAAATGTTTCTTAAACTGAAAAGGTAGCATTTTACAGTACATTAGAGCACAAATTACCATAATTTATTGCACATTTACGCAGGAACCGTACAAGGAATCAAAATAAAAAGCGACCATCTGGCTTGCATTCTATTAGTTGTGTTTATGCTATCATGGCTAAGTTTTTTCTAACGTGAACATTAAATTTAAAAAAAAAAAAAAATCTACAAATCTGATCTGGATAATCCGGAGATCTAAATAAAGGACAGCCGGATAAACGAGATTTTACTTACAAGAAATGTATAATATATGGTATGACCATGTCTGCCTTCCTACCTAAATGGCGCGAGTTCAAACAGTTAGAGTGCTGTGTCTGATTAAGCAATTTTTCAGGATCGAATAGCAATATGTAGATCACCTCTGAGCTCGATAGATCCCGGACTTACCTGAGGATCAATCTACTCATTTTATTATGTATCTTTAAAGGATCAAGTTCTTAAAAGGGGCAGTAAAGAAATCAATTAGTAATCTGCAAACACGCGCATGACATTTTATAGCCCGCAAAGTGTGACATAATTTGGCCTTTTCTGCTGTGCCAAGGTTCTCTACTTTCTAAGAGTCATTTTGCCTGTTAAAACGCGTTTTTACAAAAAGTCGCAATCTTTTGTAGAAAAATCTGATGTGTTGCACTCACATGATTTTCTCTACTCTTGTATTAACCATTCTTACAAACTGTTATTCCTATTCTCGTGTTACTTGAGATAAACATTTACAGAAACTATCTTGTAGCTTATTTCCTTGTAGGTACAAGGAGAATATGGGAATACAGCCGGCTTTGAGCGATCCTTTAAAGCTTTGAGATCCCGTTCTCTCTGCACGCTTAACATATAAAGAAAATGAACAGCGATGTTCCATTTCACGAAAATTGAAGCTTTCTGAAACTGACACAAATAACAATGAATATCTCCGGAATGGTTCACTGTGCAAAAAATTTATTCAGACATAAATTGTGTGTTTTAGCGAGATCTACATTTTTTGTACAGTAAGATTTTGTCTATCTCTTACAGTTTACGAGTTATTGAAAAGTCATTCAGAGTAAACAGGACTACATAGGCTATAGTCAGAAAATTCAAAATATACATCTCATTTGTCATACAAATATCTTAAACATATGCCATTTTAATCAAAATCATTAGAGCCATTTCCAAGGAATTAAAAATTTTCGAAAAATGTTCCATGTAAAGGGGAGTTTAGGGTGGAGCAAATTTCTTCAAAATCTTCGTGTTTCATCATTGAAAGACATTAAACCTTTTTCAGTTTTGCTTTCCGTAGACTGACAGACAGACGCACAGACTGACAGACACACTGACAGACGGACACAAACACACACACGGACCTTTTTCTAAAAATGATTTTTTTTTTTTTTTTTTTTTTTTTCAATTCAGGGATCTCTCAAAACATATATTTCCGATGAAATCTAGACATCAAATTTTCTGTGGAATACAATACTACCCCGCAAAGAATATTAACACTATATTCCTTGTACAAGGTCCAAAAACCGGTCACGCTGATTCGCCCCTTAGGTTATAACATTACGAACAACTTTTACTAACAACACTAAATTGAATCACGGTATTACTTATTCCAAAATTCAGCAGATGAAATCAAATGAATGAACGAAATCAAATAAACCCATTAGATACTTCAAGGGCAAGGGCACCGCACTTACGTAAGGGTAGCTCAGTTATTACTCACAAGGAAAATGGACTCCATGAGTAACTTCGGCAGACAGAGAACTATAAACAGTCACACGTTTGTGTACCCTTTGAGAGTTTGGTCAAACACATAAAAATGTCACTCACTTTTTGTAGTTTCAGTTGCAAAAATGATTGGGGATGTATCCAGTTCTTTTCACACAAGAAAACTTTTCGGGTAAAATGTTTTAGAGAAGAGAACAAAACCACGGAAGCATTAGGATTCTAGAAAGGACAACGACAAAGAAATCAATGGCATTTAGAAAGTTTTTGCCACTATGAGAATTCACTGAACTTAGAATAAAAAGCGCAAAGAAAAGGAACATAGCAAAAACGTGAGAAGTTGTGGTAAACATTAGCGTTGGTGGAATCCTCATTTGCTACAAAAACTGTGAGCTGATTGCGATTAGCCCACCTCCTTGGTGTGGGTCAGCGTGTAGCTATGCCTAGCAGTTCCAAATTCGTTTCGACTGAGCCGTTTGGATAACTTTTCTTTAGTAGTTTTATTCTTTTTCTCCTAAGAGTTTTTCCTTAAGCTCGGAAGAGAAATATCACCCAAGTCGTCGGTATGCGAGTTCATTAATGAATTATTTTTGTTCATTGCATCCCACAAACTTGAGAAGTTAAACGATATTAAAAACATAATCTTTTTCTTCTGCATCTGTTTACCCTCCCATATAGAGGACTGACACCCCATAGTACTTACAATACGTTTAATAATTATTAACTATACCAAGTGATTCACCTGTTCCTTATTATTTTTTAAGATAGGCAACAGTTCATGCACTGAAAGCAACAAGGTTGGAATTACTGTGCCTGTCGACCATTTGGTAGTTATGCAAATGTAGTCTGCTCTTCATGAGAAAATGGGCCTTAGACCTTAGCAACAGTCTAATCTAAAAGCATGCGTTGCTAAGGTCCATTTTCCCATGAAGAGCAGACTACGTTTGCATAGCTAACAAATAGTCGACAAGCATGCTAATTCCGACCTTGTTGCTTTCGGAATATGAAGTGTTGGCATCTCCAAAAATAATAAGAAGTAGGTAAACCACCTGGTATAACTTATCATATTATATCTTATTATTACCCAAAACATAAAACATTAAAATTATAAGCACCTGTTTATTTTGAATTATTGTTACGTCATAAAAATTGTACTTAATATTTACACCAAAAGGACTCTCTGCAGACCTCAAAGCATGTATAAAGCGGGTACAATCTCTGGAAAAACAGTTAAACTACAGCTCATCACGTTGCTTACAAAATGTGCTAAAAATAAAATAAACACATTTTGTAATAGATCATCCTAGTGTATGGCTGTCTAAATCAGGGTTTCATTTATTGTTCATTGATTAATATTTATTACGTTATTTTTCTGTTCATAGTTGTACAATTCTTAACTTACTAAGCGAAAATATGAAATGAATATATAAAGAAAAACCAATATTACATAAATAATTAATTATTGCTACTGGAAGCGACCAGCTCCTCCAATTCGTTACCAGTTGGCATCTACTCCCCCTTTAATATTAACCTAATTTAAACTGTTGAATATTACAGTGTTAATTACTGGTAACCAGCATCAAATTGAAACTAAAGTAGTATAAGTTATCTAAACCAGATTATGGATTCTGCACAGCAAGGTGGTCTATTTCAATCTATTTAATGAAGCTGGTCACCCTGAATGCCACATACCACATGCTCTCGTATGGTTTTCCTATTTCGTATTAAGATGATAAATATTCACAGTTCATATTTTGAATTAGTTCATATATACTCATAACTGTTTAACTATAAGCTTGATATTATCATTTTAGCTACGACCTCATGCGGAAAGTTATAACACCTGTGTCGGAATTAGTGCTTTAATTACGGAATAAAAGCTTGAATCAGCAACGACAGTATTTCGGAACATATTAATGCTACACAAACGTTTAGTTTAACAAAAACATTAAACTTGTATTAATCTAATATGCATGTTTACCTTTATTATATTTTTGTAGGCCCTCTATAGTAATTTTCCTTTTTAACTATCCAAAACTATCCAAAATTCATCAGCTATTTACAAAAATTCAAGATTGTTTAATCATAAGAACACTCATTTTTAAAATAATTAATAAAAACGATTATATCCAATTTTCATTAAATTAAAAATAAGGATGTACAGTACCGTTTAGTAGCAAAGAGACACTATGAAAATATGAATTTTAAAAAAGTATTATTTTGAGTTAATGATGCGATATCTACATCTACAATTTGTTGGATCTAATTTAGGTAGAGAGAGAAGTGTTTGAAAAAGAAAAGAAAGCAACTGTAATATTTTAAGTCAGGAATTTTACAGCATAGTCTATATCACGGTAACTTGATATTTCATTAGATAACTCATTTTTTGTTTTAATTTCAGGTTATGAAGCTTTTATTAACTGGGGAAAACCAAAATTAGGCGCGCAGCAGTTTTCTGTTCCAAAGTGCATTTGTATAACCCTTATTGCTGTTTAACGGTGAAATTTGTTCATTTCCAGTTCAAAGTTTTCTCCATTGTGCAGATTTCTTCTTCTCATTATTATTAATTCTTTATTATTATTATTATTATTATTATTATTATTATTATTATTATTATTATTATTATTATTATTATTATTATTATTATTAATTATTATTATTATTATTATTATTATTATTATTATTATTATTATTATTATTATTATTATTATTATTATTATTATTATTATTATTATTATTATTATTATTATTATTATTATTATTATTGTAATCATCACCGTAATCATCATCGTCATCATCACCATTATTATTCCGACCTCAATAATTATTCATCTTAGTCTCGGTCTTCTTATATTTCTTCTGCCTGTTGGTCTGCAATCCTTCTTGGAATTCTTGAGCTATCCATTCCCTGTATATGCGTTTTCAATTTCTCCTATATTCTAACATTTTGTCTTGTGCTGCAAATATATTTAATTTTCGTCATACTTCTAAATTTCTTGTTTTATCTAATCCTATATACCCTAATAATGCTCTTAGAAATTTCAGTTCTATGGCCTGTATCCTTTTATATTATTTCTGTTTTACAGCCAAAGATTCACTCCCACACAACACAACCGGTACCACCATAACTTTACAGAATGTTGAATATATTCTAAAATATTTCCCTCTAAAATTATTTTACCTCCTATCGTGTGCTTACTCCGAAATGGCGTGGTCATAATCTTAGAAACAGAATTGCAGACATCTTCGGTATTCTAATTCTGAAAGAGAGTTTAGCAATGAAACACAAGATAGCTTACATATTGGTGTGCATTAACCTTAAAAAACATACCAGGTGTCACCCTGTTCATGCCAAACCCTCACATACCAGCAACAGCCCCTACATGCAACCGTCTGCGCGGCAAGGGTCATTTACCGCCTTCGTTCGTGACGGAGATAATAACAACTAAGCAAAAGATTTAAGAATACATAAACTTGTGCTTGTGACTCTCAATGCAATTAAGGTGCACAGTTCCTTAAGATGACCAGTTTACAAACATGATTAACAACAATAAAAAAGAAAAATAAACATTCAACCTATTAAAATTTCGTTAGCCTGTCTGAGGATGGCAGCCATCGAAGAGCAGATATCATAGCCATCAAGAGGGATGCAGGAAAGGGTCTTATTCTTGATCCAACAGTAAGAATGGGGCAACATTTACAGCAGGCGACACAGGTGAACGAGGAAAAGGAAGCCATCTACCAACCATGCATTCCTCGCCTTAGTGAGAGATATAACGTACCTGAAAATGCATGGGAGGTAAAAGGACTACTCTTTGGTGCCCGCGGAACATGTTTTAAATTCACAAGTAACTGCCTCAAAGCACTGGGTGTGCAATGGTCCGAAATTGTAAATATATGTTTACATGTCCTAAAAGACTCTTTATACATTTTAAATAATCACTTGTATTCCATGTGTTAACTGTTATCCTCTTGTTATAATCATTTAATGTTTCTTTAGATATTTTGCATCTTAATTTTAATCTTTTTTTTTTTCTTAAAATTTGACTTTGTCATATATATTTGTATTCTGGATCTTTATGGTCACCTGCAATGTCAGGCAGATTTCACAATTTTTGTTTGTGAAATATATATATGATATATATAAAGTGCTGCTTTCGGATACATATATAAGTATGATATGAGTATCAAAGGTTTATATGCAGTTGTAAACTAATAGGAGCATCTTGGAGTTATGTTAGTTATGGTATAACTACATACAGTTTTAAGATCTACCATTTTTGCTTTAGGGAGGGTCAATGCTATTCCATCGCCACATTTAGCATGAAGCAAAATTCATAATTTGGATGTGAAGTGCAACAATTGTTTTACTCGGAAGGTGAAGGGTGCAACAGACGTCTATAATTATGAAATAGGGCGTCACAGGCAGTAACCAAGGGCCAACACTTTCCCAGCACTCTCCTACAACATTGATGGATATGTAGCCATATTTCTTTCCCCACGCCCCATCTAGCTTTCCCTTTTGGGAAGTAAGGAAAGACCATGTTACTTATTAGGATTGCTCGTGGACGCAGAAGTGTTTCTGGACATCGGCGAGAGGAAAAAAAGCACTCGCATGTTGGAGTGACTCCCCCTTCAGAGTACAGTCACGTTTGATAGATACGGCCACGTTCAGAAACAGAGGGAATTCTGTCTGCCAAGGCACTGGTAAATAACGAACGCTTGTTGAAATGCTTTCGTTTGTAAATCATCCAGTGTAATTCTATGCTGTTCGAGTATCTTTAATTTGGTAACTCATAAGTAAAACCTTTAAAATATACAAAATGCATCATTTAATGCTGGTCATTTATTATTTTAACTCTAATCTAATCAAGAAACTAATAGTTTCTCTGACTTAGTCTGAAGGAATAAAAAGTATCAGGTTCTTGCAAGAAGTTATTTGTCCATTAAATACTTAATATGTGTTTTAAACTAATATAAAAGTTTATAATACTTTCTGGGTAACTAGTTTTAATGTTTCTTGATTCCTTCTGAATATTTAGCAAGCACTGATTTTATTGAAAAGCATTAATTCTAATACTATGAAATGATTTTGGTAAAACCCCTTGGTGTTTTGCTAAAAAGCTGTAGCCTTTCATCCAGAAGGACTTAACTAATTGTTGCATACCAAATAAATGGCAGCAACAATACAATATTTTTATTTTTATAAACACTTTAAACACTTGGTTTTTTAATTTTTACCTTCTATACTCCGTGTAGGGGAAGCATTGCATTCCACTCAAAAGTTCGATGTCAAGATTTCACCGAAAATGTAAGTTTTGAGACTCCTGTACCCATAAAAAGCATGTTTAGAAATTGTATGTGTCCGTGAACAGAAACTCAAAGAAGTAGTTAAATACAAAATTGGTAAATAATTCAACAGCTGTCAAGTATCCGACAAGACAATTTTCAAGAAAATCCTCCTAAGCTAACATTTAAATGAAGCATTTTTAAAAAATGTCCGAGTTTCTGAAAATTACTCTAACAAATTTAATTAATAAAGGTAGTTTTGTGGCAAATAAAATATAAACCTGCCTTCAATTTTGTTGCAATTCTGCCAAGCATCTGGGACTCTGATTTCCTGTTGTATCAACTTTACTTACGGAAGGAACACCAGGTGGTAATGCACCAACTGAATTTTAACTGATATATATCTTTTCAGACAACCAATCTTCTGTCATATTCTATAACTAACTATTGTATAATTTCTCAGAAAATTCACGTGATTTGAAGAAAACAGTAAAAACAATAACAATAGAGAATTGCATGTCCTCGAAAACGGAATAATAAAGTAGATTCCGTATCTGTGGGCCTATAAATATGGCTCCCTTTACTTTTTTCATTAAACCTGCTTAACCTCAACTCTTGTTAAGTATTAAAATACGCCTACGGTTTCGTCGTTCACCATTACTAAGTTCTTCACTAACTGTAGTTTCATCTGAAAGGGCGACAATTATTTATTGAGAGCTAGCCTAAGGTTACGTCGAAACTACATACCTTGTGTACCTTTGTAAAAATAAATTGTAACTCTTAAGTAGTGTGTCAGATCTAAACATCACAAATTAATTTTTTTGCACTTAAAATGTTTACAGAAATATTTTATTGATTTTAGTTAATGAATCCTCCTCTCTATAGAGCGTATGAGTGGTAACGAAGATGTCTTTCTAATACTAACTTGATCTGTTGACAGAAGTGGATGAAATAACATTATACCATTGTACTAGATTCCTTTTTGGAATAGTTTTAGTTTACTGCTTGGCCTGTGTAACTCCTACCTGTTTCTGGTTTCTTTGCTGTATGTATCTGAATTTATATGAACACTCTGGTTTATCGACTACAGCTAGAATATATTCAAGGTTAATACTAATATCTCAGAGGTTTTGAAATGTGGTTTTCTATAAGTTGATTGTTTTACCCTAGCCTTATTCTTATTACTCCTTTTTGCAAAAGAACTTTTCTAGCATTTACAGAACTTTTACACAAGTTATTCCATAAGTCACAATTGAGTGAAAATAAATAATATATTCTTTTAGGATGCTTTTATTTGTGAAAATAATTAATGATACAATTACAAAGTATACAGAGCTGAGGTTTGGTAGAATATAACGAATATGATCTTCCCAATTCATATTACGATCTGTAATAAGCCAAAGAAATTTTGTGTTACAACTTTCAATGTCATTGCCTTCATGTTTAATCCTTATATCTGCAATACTTTTATTTTTGTGTGAAGGTATACACGTTCTATAGTAATTGGATAAGTCTGAGAGGCAGTTGACTTTGTTTTCTTTAATTAAAACACTCGTATCATTTGCAAAGACAACTGATTGAGCTTGTTCAATAACCTGTTCAGCAGAACTGACCATCCAATTCTCGGTCCTCCATACTTCTTTTGACTCGAGGATTGTAATTGATGGCCAACTTCAGTATCTGCCATGATCCGTTCTGTTTACATGTTTGTACCAATTGCACCTATATTCACTGATCTTGACTTATATTGGGAACATAGTGAGTTCTTCTTCATTTTGTATATGTTCCCTCACAGAAACTTCATCTCAGCTGTCTGAAGTTTCCTTCTATCATTCTGTCACATTACCCATGATTCATAGCCTATGTTAGAGAGTAATTATTGCCTTATATTCCTCCAGTTTGCGTCCAGCGAAAGACCAGACGAGGTGATCCTGGGGACAAGCAAGAAACATCAACTTAGTAAACATTTTCAGGACGTCATCCCATTTGAAATTCTATTCCCCAACCTATCATTACTAATTAGATAAAGCAGGTCGAGAGCAGGAATACCTACAGAACTAATTGAATTTATAAGATTCATTATCCAGATCATTAATTAGCTATATATGCCCCTTATGTTGTGGCTAGATGTATATTCTTTGGTTTAGGGGGAGGCGCCTGCGCGGTGGGAGTGAACTGAAACAAATGAAGAATTTCCAGTGAGATGAATGCGACCGGTTCGTTGGTTGGCTAATAACGGCAAGTCACGTGATCCAAATACCTTGACAATATGACTAATGATCTACACAGTTTCCGCAAGATTCGCCATAAAGAGGAACGCTGCTCTTACAGCATCCAGGGAAGAGAAAGCTAAAGGTGCATATGTTCCATTCCTTAAATTATTAAAAATCGCTTCAATGAGTTATCTTTACAAGAACAATAATTGATTTTAGGAAACAGCGTTCATGCAAGTATTATATCGAGAGTTAAGGGAAAATCAAGATGTTTCGATAAATTTGCTTACAGACTCTTTGCTTTTATCGACTTCGTATCATGAGAGAAAATCCGGTTGTTGGATAGCTGTTTTATTTTAACTTTATTATAAAAGCACGTGCTACAAACAAATCCGTAGAAAAACACGATTTCAAATATGAACAATAAGGGATAAAAATGTATAAAGCACAATTATTTGACAGACTAAGCGTAATAATTTACAAAAATATTTTAAAACTTGAAATAGTGCAACTAACCATTTTAAATTATTTATTTATTTGATTTAGTGTGGTACACAAACGGTTGTATAAAATGCACAAATAATTACGGATAATTTGTAAACCAATACTTCTATAACAGTTAGTTGTAATCCAAAGCGTCGAAACAGATCAATAGTAAATTTATTAATCACTCCACGAGCACCAAAAAGTAGACCCCAATTTAAATTCACTTCCCAATTTAAATTGATGTCTGTCTCTTAAACAAGACTGATTTCTTTTTTCTTCTTTGCCTGATTGTCCTCCCCTTACATCCCCTAGACCTAGTCAATGCCTAGGGTCAGACGCCTGTCGGGGAGCACAGGAACCTATGGACCGAACAGAGTGAAGACCTAGAAGCGGGTGGTCAGCCAAGCACCAGGTATGATAGTTAGGAAGAGGATGACATGAAATGCAGGCAAAATCGATGAATGGAAAGTTGATAATGAAGGAATTGGTGGAAGGAGAGGCGGGAGAAACTGCAGAACCCGGAGAACACCCGCCCTGACGCCACGTCGTCCACCACGAATACTACTTGCAGGTCTCTGAGATCGAACCCAGGCCTCCTAGGTGGTAGGTAACGCTCTAACCGCTCGGCCACGGCGCCGCCAAGCCTGATTTAACTGGGTATAATGGACACTTAACATAGAATAAACGTTTTTTACTTAAACAGTGCAATTCTGATTAACTTCCTATTTGTAATTAAAATTAGTGACAAGAAATAACACCGTTGTTTATTTGCTCGAGCGATGAGCATTTTAGCTTTCAATCCGCAGGTGTGAGCTCAATTCTTGGGAGAGGAAATAACTCTTTAGTTAAAAACCATTTCATAGAGTCTGGAAGTGT
This sequence comes from Tenodera sinensis, assembly GCA_030765045.1. Classification (NCBI taxonomy): domain Eukaryota; kingdom Metazoa; phylum Arthropoda; class Insecta; order Mantodea; family Mantidae; genus Tenodera; species Tenodera sinensis. Next base: position 40,550,896 of record CM060969.1, on the reverse strand, counting down.
TCATGTGTCTGTAGGTGCGTTCCATGTAAAAAAATATTTTAAAAAATAACATTAAAAGAATCTAGTCAGCGAGTTGCTTCTTATCAAATCTCCCAATATCACTATACTAGTTCAAGGGAGCTATACAAATGAACATATTAACAATAATAGCAGTAGTAGTAGTAGCAGTATGGGATAAAAGTATAGATAACAGATCACTATTAAAATAATCTTAACCAAAAGAGAGAAAATGAAGTTATTCGAGGGATGCCAGTGTTCCAACATTCTCACGATTAATAACATAAAGTAATGTGCATTATGTCATACAACGCCTTCTTTCCACCATTTCCTATCATTCCATTTCCTTATTATCTTTCAGGCGTACTTTCAGGTGCGTAGTGTTGGCAGTGTCGGGCAGATGGCGCGGATGGTAATTGCTGTTATCGGCGCTAGGTGGCGTTTGGCCGGTGTTCCATCGGGGAGGGGGACGCCCAGTGCTACTGCGTTGTGCTGGGCTGTTTAACGGGGCCTGGCACTGAGATGACGATATCTCGCCACTTGTTAGGGACTTCGGTGCGACTCTGTGGCCTGTCTAGCTGCGACCCTGTGTGGCACCTTCGGTTCCCTCATTTCATCCTTGCCTTCTGGGGGTGTAGCCACAATAGATGTGTGAAGGTCGCAGTGAGCGAGGTATCGCCCTCTGTGTCTGTGCCCTTTACCTTTACATTTTTACAATAAAGCCGTTCAATGTTGGCTCGAAGAAATCTGTGTAATATCTTGTTACAAATGAGGTAGACGGTGGTGACACAGACATAATTCCTCCACTGATACCGGTCGCGAAGGCGACCTATGGTCTTGTCAAATTCACTAAGGAAGGAGATGTGCACCATTATGTTGCATAGTTACACGGCGAAAGGATCAAGGGATTCGTGAATCCACTTTTGCCCACCTCTGGCACTTTCATATCTCTTCTGGAATCTTTTCTTACACAATTTTTTATATCTACTGCATGTTAATCAGGATAAAGGTTTTGTAGAAATGGTTTCATTACACATCTCGTTGTAGTCACTAGTCGTTAGAATAATTACACTGACTTTGAAATTCCATGCTGTTTGCACGACATAATGGGAATCAATTTGGAAAATAATACCAATAAAATATATTTCACGTGTGAAACTTAGTTTTGAGTGAGGATGTTTTTTTGCAAATCTTGGTGTCACAACTTTGAACGATTGAACTTGTGGTGTCTATCTAAAATTTTATTTTGAGTTATATTGCTCTCTCTCCCTTTGGAATAGCCATGTGGTTCTTCTAAATAAGCTTATTTTGGCGCATCTAAAAGTGCATTTTGGTAGGTTGTAGAGAGCTGTTTATATGCAAGCATTTCTGTATATATTACTATACTAAAGGTAGGTATATGACTAATTTGAACTTGTTATAAAATACTGCATTTTTTGGAGGTGTATCTTTGAATATCTTACAAGTTATTTTGCAGTATTTGTATGTATCCTTAAAGGTGCGCTGAAAAACGCACGTTTCGAAATAACGAGTGAGTGCGTTAGTGAGTGAATGAGTGAGTGAATGAGTGAGTGAGTGAGCGAGTGAGTGCGTGAGTGGAGTTTAAGGGCGCCTCACACGTTGTCGCAGAGTCGTCTCGCTCGGTAACGGCAACCAAAGAAGTGTGAAAATTACTAGACCCAGAGAAAAAGTTTGCTTATTTACTGCCCGAGGTTCTCTCTCCAACATTGAAGCTTTAGTGTGATACAAGTAAATGCTTGTGTATAATTTTCCGCCAGTCAGAATTAGATAACCCTCTACACGAAAAAGTATATGCAACTATGGAGTCAACATTTTTTCTTGTGCTGCTGGATGGATGGAGATGATTTTGCTTCAATGAAATAAAAGCTAACTGGTTTGTCAAAAATGTAATATAGGTGATATATTTTCGGGTGAAACCTCGACATCGAATTTTTAGGTGGAATACAATACTTCCTCTACTTTACTATACGTAGTAGAGTAGAAAATCCAGTTAAGGCGTCAAAGCTCAACCATTAAAATAATATTATATTCCATGGCTGCAGTAGTGAATGTATTCAAAATTAGAGTTCATATAGTTCATGTACACATGTGCAGCAAAAAACAAACATGAAAATCAATAATGCATTTTATATGTAAACGGCAGTTTGTTTCCTAAAATTTTTCGTGTCTCATCTTTGAAAAATATTGAGCCTAAATAAAAGTTTGGCAACTATTCAGTATGCCCTTTTAGAGTTATGATGTTCAGGGAGGTAAGTTAGATTCCCAGTTCTGAGTGCAGAAAATTCAAGGTTCCACTGTGTCAGGATGAACCTGAAATGTATGAAATAACGCAGTAGTCGACATTTGTATTACACTGTATGCTATACCTATCTTACATTCCAGAGCAATGCACTCAGTCTTTCACGTATGTAAGTATTGCAGAGTTTCCCCGTGAGAGATCCACATTGCCTAAGGTCGAGGCTTTCCCCGTACAAATTAATATCGGGTCTAGCCCCAGGGAAGCAGTAACCTCGGTTTGAGTACAGGGCTGGCCATTCGCCTCCAGAGACTCCTCTTGCTCCCATGGTCCATTGGCGTTGTTGATTTTATGGGAGTGCTTCAAAGACCACAGATTTTTGTGCAGGTATGCTGGATTTTTTATAGGCTTGAGCATAAAGAGATTGGTCTAACCGCGAACAGACATATGATTATTTGTACTAGCATCTTTTAACTTGTGTTTCCTATTTCGGAGACCTATATTCACCTTCCCTTTTTCTCTTCTGCTTTTGCTTGAACTTTGCCATCGGTCATAAAACTTCTGTAACAAACTGGGGAAAGTCAGAAAATAATTTTATAAACAAGTAAAAATAGGACCAGTCTATATTCATATTATTGCAGTAGACAAGAAAGAGAAGGGTTAGCTTGGACAAGAACAGGCACAATATTTATAAAATGATTAAGAGGTAGGGAAATTGTGTGGGGAGAGGGAAAGTACCACATAATATGACACAGTGTAAAGAAGAGAAGAGTTTGGGAAGAGAAATAAGGAAAAACAGAGAGCAATATGGTAGCGACAAAAATGTTAGCAGGAAAGGAGAAAAAGATCAGAGGTATAGCCGAATTCTTACAGAAAGTAAAAGGAAAATGGGAAGGGAATGTGAAGAATACAAGGAAAGGGAAAATAAATAAATGGGATAGGATTGGCAGATCAAACGACGAGTGTCATGATAGCGTAGGTGGCTTTGATAGTAAAGAAAGGATATGAAATGTACATATTGTATATTTGTTTGTTATTATGTTTTTAGTAGGCTAAGAGAATAACTGCTGGTTCCAGTTGGAATACTTGCTGGCTTCCAATAGCTGAAATAATTGTAGGAAATACTATTAGATTTAATTATACACATTTAATTTTATTTTTGTTTTAGTAGGTTAAATTGCATTGTCTTTTGAGCACAAATCAATTATCCATCCATCTACCAACCCACCCGTTCCCCCGTTCCTGCATCCGTCCATCCGTCGACCCATCCCAATTATGTAACTTACATTCTTCAGAACTTCAAAGATCGTATACATATATCCAAATTTAGCCATTGAAGCTTTTGCACTTCCTAGGTTTAGTACTTTGAGAGAAAACTTGCAAAAAGTAAACATTGAGTTTCTGATTTCTTGTTAGCCTTTCTGGTCGCTCTTTTATAAATGCTAGAAGTCAGTAGCATCTGCCAAATTTGCTCAGGGTGGAAATTATCGATTATATTAGATTAGTATGAAAAAGTGAGAACAAAATAATAACTTACCCACACTGAGAAGTGATAATACTTTTGAGGAATGGTGTGCAAAAGTGTGAATGTTATTTCGGATCGGATCTAAAGGACATCGTCAATTCGGTAGGTCGTGGTTTCAATTCCCGCGGCTGACCTTACTTACCCTTTGAGCTGTTTCAGGGGTTGTCCAGGGTCACCAGGCAAATCCTGGGAAAGTACATTACTCGAGTTTCCCGCCTCTATTTATTACATCCCGGTATTTCAGGGTCAGAAGTGTTGGTGATGGGCGAGTTTGGTGCTGCTGTGTGGCGACTTTGGAACTGTAACTGCTATTCTCGGCGGTTGTGTGGCTTGCAGTCGTCTGAGCGGTGGTTGATTGGCGAACCTTGGTGTTGAGAAGAAGTATCTCCACGTAAGGGTACCCTTACGCTGGCACGCGCTACTTGCCCAGATTCCAACACGGCGAACGCTGGGTGGATTATGTCTTACCACAAATTTTCACACTCATCACTTTCTCTCGCTTTATTTCATTTCATCTGTAAGAGCTGCTGATGGCGCATTGTCGATTCGCTTTCAGGAAAGAGCTGTGACATGAAATCTTCCCCTCGAAACCTTCAAATAATGTGTAGTCTGGAAACATTAGGGACTCCGTTATGATTATCCTGTCAGCATTCGTATTGCCTCTATCATCCCTTCCCACAGTGCTGAAATCCTCCTTCGCAAAATTTAAATAAACGCTTTGTCTGAAGCAGATAATACTTTAGTTTCATATAAGTAATAAATTAAATGCCTGAACCTTTAATGCAGCCCTTAAACTGCAAATTTATCTGTAATAATATCCCAAATATGAAAACCTCAAGTGGTATTTGTTTAGAATATTCCGCGAAATATATTTTTTTTTTTTTTTTTTTTTTTTTTTTTTTCATTTAATGCTATGTAATATAAATGGTAATTTAAAAGTAAATCATTTACAATAATATTCTCTCATGATATTAGCCTGCACTTTTCCCTATTTTTGACTTCGCCTTTCAATTAGAATATCAACATCCTCACCAGAATATTCGACAAATCTTCCATTTTCAATGGCCTCCTTGATTGTTTTTACTGCACATGGATACTTCAGATATTCAAAAACGTAAGAAACTGTTAGGTTGGCGGAACCGCAAGGAGGACGCGATATACACGCCGGCACGTGTGGAACACTCATTGATAAAATTAGACAATGTAGGGTGTACATTTGAACTGAGAATATTTTAATGAAGTCTCAAAGGGGCACATATTGCAATGCACTAACTTGTTCTTTTAAAAAAGCTTGGTAATATTAAAATTCAAAATATAGGTAAAGCATTATTTTTAGTTTTTTTTTTTTTTTTTTTTTTTTTACTTCATTGAATATGAAAATATTTAACTACAAAACTATGATTGCTCAATACTTTGATATCACCCAAGAACATGTTCGGTTGTGGATAGCGACAGTAAAGGTTACGAAGGTTACAAAGCTTATGGCTATATGCATGTGGCTATACAAATGCGTTTGTAGTACACACGTATGTGAATTTACGCAGGATTAATGCGAAGAAAAAGATAAATGGTAAACACTTGAAAATACGTGATATGAAAAATATATTTTCACAAGGATGACAAAATCGAGTTTGTCAAAATAAGCAAAAGAGGAAGAGAGTCGCGCTGGCATCGCATTACAGAACTATTAATAGTGCCTTAACAAGGTGGAAAAATATATTATGAGTAATTCCCGATTTCTTGTAGCGACTTGTAATCCTGATCCACAGAAACGTGATAACTCTGTAAGGATTCAAGCTGTACCTTGTAAACATGTCTATACGATTCACCTCTCATTTTCCAAAATGACAAAAGCGAAGCGGATGATTTTTCTACTTCTAGTTCCCTCAGAAGGATGACGACATTCGGGACAGCAAAGAAACTTGAAATTAATTGCTGGTTATGTAACTGACTAAGGGCAATCTATCCTCTGGATTCACAAGGAAGCAGAAAGAGAGAGAGAGAGAAAGGTGGGTGAGTGAGTGAGAAAGTAAAATTTCTGGTTGTAAACGACCTTCTAACTTTCACATGTAAAAAGCATGCAAAGGAAAGATGAAATATTACTTATGAGAAGAAATAGCGGGTAGCAGAAAAAGGTATGCGAGGACAGTAGAAAAATAACGTAAAAAGGAAAGAGAGAGGGAGAAAAAAAAAAAGATTAAAATCGAGACAGAACAAAGAATTAAAATAAATGAAAAGATTTCTCTCGATGAATCCGAAACAAAAGACGGCAGATATCCCAGCATGTGAAGTAGCTAGCAATACAGAGAGAGATAAGAAGCGAAGTTAGTAATATAAATAATCCAGGATCAAAGCAAATGGCGCCGCTCTAACAACGACGTAGATATATAGCACAAGACGGGAGAGAGAAAAATGAGGGAAAAAATATCTGCAAAGCAGCACGATATTTCTGGTATTTGATGTAGATATATGTATGTATGACAGTTGAGTACTGTTCTGCATCAAAGCATAGAACATTAGGTTAAATTACAAAGACTTCATGCTGCAGAATTTTAATTTCACTTCCAGACAATGGCAGCAAACTCGCGAGAAAAAACGGCAATTGTTTCAAAAGTATGCCCACATTAGTTAACTTTTCTGGTATTCACAGTTCCTTTGTTTCTACTTAGAAGGACATTTATTCTTGGGTTTTAGGGATTTTTATCTGCACTTATAACGTATACTTAAACCTTGTAGCCAGTTTGGGTCCATTCTTGATACATGGATGCTATATATTTATTTAATATGCACTATTCCATTTGCAGAATCTTGACGGTATACTTACGCCTTTTTTATTTATTTTTATGCTCGTTAAATAAATAATCACGTTTTGAATAATGATGCCTTTATGATAAACAAGTAATTGCTACTTTTATTTTCGAACATTGGAGACTTGTGCATTCACCGGACTATTGTTGAAGCTGTGCATTGTTCGTGTTATTCAGTTTGTAGAATATTCTGAACATTGGAGACTGTTGGACATTTACCAGACCATTGTTGGTGTTATACATTGTTGGTGTTCTTCAATTTGTTCGTACAATAGTCTACTCAGAAATGTGACTCTTCGATATGATGTTAGATATACTAAAGGTTATAGCGAGAAAGAAATGCTGGAGGACTTAGGAAAAAAAGAGGCATTTACTGAGAGTGATGTAAGTGAAGCAGAAAATGATAATATTGAAAGTAATGAAGAAGTTTCTGATATATTGACTCTGAAAGCAACTGTGGCCACCACTACACCACTAGTAACAAAATATCTGGGCAATTTTTAAAGCAAATTTATTCTAAAATTGGGTATTATACCTTGTCATTTTTATAAATCACCTTATGCCTACGGTGCAATATTTTATAACCACTAAAAACTAAAACTAAAGAACCAGAAAAGGGCGTGACATTTGCAGCTTGTTATTTAAATGAGAATTTTGACAACTATAACTATTATATATCGATGGAGTGGAAAAGAAGGGATATTTCAACAGTGAAAAGAAAAACATGTATTTTTTTCCCCCTCAGAAGCTAAAATGTGCCCTTAAATAAATATGTGATGTTGCATATTAAGGCAATAATTAACTGTTAGAATTGTTAAAGTTATGAAGTTACTCATACAAGGCCATCGTTACAAAATGATAATTAGTATTTACTTAGATAAAATCAGTAAAAATCAGTAAAAATCGTTGAAAACATTCATAGGTATATTGTATCACATTTTTTTCAAATTTTATACGAAAGTTGGTGTATTATAAGCTCACGACTGTCTTTATCCACTAGCATTTACTTTCCTGGATTTTAAGCACATGGCACTCTGAAATAACAAATATATTTCACTCACCTAAGTTTCTCTACGCAATATCGAGCATTTTATATAGTTACTGTAAAATATGCACACGATAGCATGCTCTAACCTTTGCTAATCGAAATAATAATCTGCTGAAATAGTTCCATTATTGCATGTTTTTTATGTAGCACACATACTTCTCGTTGCATTTATTACAAGGTGGATACACAAAACGAAATTGATAGCATGATTTTGAATAGCGATGGAGTTTTAAAAAGGCAAAGTACATAGGTATAAGGAAATCCCGGAAGTGGTCTTTTTAATGAATCGTTTCACAAGGGTGCTAATGACTAGAGCCAGGACAAACATCCTTTTGCTTGCAATGTGTTCGTACTGCGAGTATGTATCGATAGTGGAACTGGGTGGGTGACACATGTATCATGGAGTCCTAAAATTCACAGTCAGGGGTAAGACAACAAATATATTTAAAAATAGGCATTACACGTATATTTGTGTGTAATTGCCAAAAATATAAATAATTATGTGTTGTATTATCTTTCCATCTGTTGTTTGTTTGTTAAATAGATTAGTATATTTCGTAAAGAAGTTTAAACGCAGAGTGGTGTAGTACGTAAAAAGTATATTAGTACATTATTTTACAGATCTTCAAAGAACTCCGATTGCAGTGATGAACTTTCTTGTTCCTACTGCCTGTAAGAAGGCAAGGCCTGTGTTGCAGAACAAGAGGAAGAAAAAATTTCGAAAGATTTTCCATAGCTTCGTAAGCGAGACCTTAACTTCTCTCCCTGTGCTTCATTTGTTATTTTGGTTAGTATTATTAACCAATCTTTAATATTAGGTTTCATCTGAAAACACAGAAATTACACTTGAGTTAAATTAACTTAAATTAGCCCTGTTTTTTAAAATTTCAAATGATTTCCTCTGAAATTTTTAGGAGTTATTCTATAGATCATAAACATTATTTCAATCGGTTATTTTCATTGATAGCTTATTTAGTTACTTCTATAAAAATTATTTAATCCAGCAGAAAAATAAAATATTTACTCCTAAGACCTGGATTCATGTACCGCTTTTTGTTTCAGAAAAAATAAAAGGTAGAAAGCATACCTACAATGCGTAGTTGAACTTTCTGAACCGCAACGATAATTTATAGTGTATATTTTGTGGTAAAGAAAGCAGCAACATTGCAATTTTTTTTTTTGTTTTTTTTTTTTTTTGTTTTTTTTTTTTTTTTTTTTTACATTTTTACTTTTGTAACTTTGAAAATACTTCTTTTTTAATTTCTAGTAAACTGATATATATAACTCAATAATTTAGTTGACTATACTAAAAACAAGCGTGCAAATGTGTGATTATGTATTAAAAGTAGTCTCAAAGAGAAAGGCACATGAATTCACATGTTTTATGAGTAGTTCATTTTTATTTTTCTGCTGGATGAAGTAATTGTAATAGACTCAACCACATAAGCTATCAATGTAAATAACTAGTTGAAATAGTTTCATGATTTACAGAATGGACATTTGGACATGGACATGGACATTTCAGGAAAAACCACCAATTGCACTTAACTAAAGGTGCAATTTCTGTACGTTCAGGCTGCCTTGTCCCCTTAACAAAGGAGCCTGAAACAGTTGACATCCTCCAAGGTGTGGGGCACTCTTTAGCGAAGGATAACACCACATGTAAATTTGTCGCCGTTGTTCGCATCTCGGGGGTTGTATAGACACAAGTGTGGCGACACCTTACACCTTCAACTCTGATAAAGTTGCGTGCTAGCACGCTAGCTAGCTTCGCGTGCCAGTCGTATATTCTCTTTCGGAAATCGTCATACGTATTCGTTTTTCTTTACCCTTTCCCTTCTGGGAGCACGAGGAAATGTCGTCAAGGTGAAAATGTACCAGATGTGTTGTGATAGCGCTGACAATGTGGGTTTTACAGACCAGTGGCGTACTCACCTTTATCCTCTGAGAAGCCGTACCGTTCCTTTCCCATTTTGCTAAGGTAGAAGAAGTAGGTATCTGTGAAAGAAAACACTGATACCTACGAAGCTTTAATCCACGTGTGCGGAAATTTGTACACGAAAACGAAAAATCCACAATGTCAATTTTATTATTTAAGGACCCTTTTAGAATAGATGATATTTATGAAATTTTTCTCCCTTTATGTGCATTTTTTACGTTTTCTCGAGGACATTGAAACGCTATGGATTTAAATACACAATTTAAGGTAACTACATGAGATAATATGACAAGGTTTGGAGGAGAACTTAGCATCTCAACCAATGAAGTCTCTTGTGTCTGTGCTCCTGACGGGCCTCCCTTGGGAGGGAGGGGCGAGGTGAGATGGTTCTAAGAGTGGCCCGACTGAGTAGAAACGGCAGCAGAGGGCAGTGAGTGATGACTGCAACACATTATTTTTTTTAAAATATCTATCAAGTAGGCGTGACCATATAGATAATTATGTCCAGAATACATCAAATGGGAAAAAACAGAAAAAAATAATTGGAACAACAAAGAAAAGTACGTCTAAAAATACAAAATTTGATCTAAATCAGCCAACACTGAGAATAATAACAACAATAATAGTAATAAATATATTGTATTACATTTAAAACACAAATTTAAAAGAGCTAGAATTATTAGTTTCAGAATTTTACATTTTCAGTCATATCATATCAACTTGGACAGTTAATTAAATTCTAGGGATTTAGTGAAGGAATTTGGAAATAAAGCTTGGGGGATTTCTTATTTAAACATGAGAGAACAAACATTTAAAAATTAAAATTTTGATTACTTTAATTGACACCTTCCACTTAGGATGGTTTCACATGTGCATGGCTCAAAAATCAATTTTTACTTTTTCTACTACGTTTGGTACAGGAAGTATTGTATTCCACCCAAAAATTTCATGTCGAGATTTCACAGAAAATATGTTTTGAGGCCCCCTGAATTTAAAAAAAAAAAAAAAAAAAAAAAAAAAAAAAAAAAAAAAACCATTTTTAGATAAAGGTCCGCGTGTGTCTGTATGTCTGTGTGTCTGCCTGACTGTGGACAGCATAACTAAAAAACGAAAAGTCATTTAAAAACCAAAGTTGCTATTTAAGTTTAATGTCTTTCAAGGATACGACACGAAGATCTTGAAGAAAATTGCTTCAACCTAAACTACCCTTTGCATGGAAAATTTTCCGAAAATTTTTATTTTCTTGAAAATAGCTCTAACCATTTTCATTATTAGAGATATTTTTATGACAAATAAAATGTATATCTTGAACTTTCTGGGTATAACCCCTGTAGTCGTATTTACTCTGAATGACCTTCGTATAACTGGTTAATCGTAAGAGATAGACCAAATCTTATTACAGAGAAAATGCAGATCTTGCTAAAACACACAATTTATGTCTGGATAAATCTTTTGGAGGGTGAACCATTTCGGAGATATGCCTTCTTATTTGTGTGTGCTTCGGAAAACTTATACTTCTCTCAAATATAACTTCGTTATTCATTTTCTTACATGTTAGCCGTGCAAAGAAATCGGAATCTCCTTAATCGTTTAGAATAATAAAATTACTCCTTAAGAATAATTACTTCCAAATGTGTGGCATGTTAGCAGCGTTTTTTTGTTCGTGGTGTTGAGGGAGAGGAAAGTAAGGTAATATGACGTCATAACGGGGGGTAAGCAAGTACAAGTTGTGTCGCTCACACCGCCATTACCTTAATCACAATTGTTGTTTCCCTGCCAAGTCGTAATGACAGTGGAGCCCTCATCTTGCACCTGAAGTTACGGCTTCCTTCACGACCAACTTTAAATAGCAAGTTGTTAAAACAAGGTTTTCGTGTCTTTGATAACGACCCTCAAATGACTAGCCTTGCCCATCATCTCTCTCTCGAGTGCTCAAGTTTACTCTGCACACTATTAGCATTATGCTAGAACTTGGCACACCCTTCACAGCCTGCACCATATTAATATTTTAAATGTGCCTTTTTTGTCCCTTTTTGGCTCACAAATGACATGCCAAAAAGACAAACTACTCTATATTACAATCATACCACTTTGTGTACCCAAGATCACTTATTTTCACCTCTACTCTACAGATTATTCATAAAAAACTTATCTTCTCTATCACATACAAGTAGAAGAAGTTGAGGCAGTTTTCCTTTGTAAACCCTCAAGAAAATGTGGCATTGGCATTGGCGCTCAAGGTCAAGCTTCCCCAGACCACACCGAGTGAACACGTGACTAACAACAATCAATCAGCAACAGAAAGAGTTTTCCAGAGCATTCAAGGAGTGTACGGCAGCCGGCTTGTTTGCAGACGTTCGAGAAAGATCGGAATAAACGCTTGCGGAGCACGTGATGGCAGACAGTTTTTCAGTCGATCAGTGTGCCAGTGAGTGTCAGATAACTGTAAAAGATACGTAACGAAGTGAAGAAGTTTTAACGAGTGTGGGATGACTGAATTGTCAGATTTGTGTTTTAGAGACAGAGAAAGTGAAGAAAGACAGTGAAAGGACTGAGTCAAGGTTACAAGAAAGAAACAGTAGAATTGTTATATCACGAAAGATTAAAAGCTGTTAACGCCACAAAAAGAGAAGGGGTATTTCTGCAAACGTTTTGGAGGAAAATAATGGAAGAAAACAGAAATTAGGCTCATTTTGTCCTCTTTGTCACAACATAGAGGCTTATATTACGCAAAATAACAACACTTCCAGAGCACTATAGATCATTGCAGATCAGAATAAGGAAAATAAAAATCAACGATATGTACAGATTGTCTTGCCATTGTATATAAGATAACAATAGATTTTCCATCGCCAACGCCTGCAAATAAGTTTTCATCCAACTGAATTAGAACCGGGACCACCTCGAAGCACTCATTTGGTAGAGTATCTGCCTGGTGTACAAGGGGTCCCGGGTTCGATTCCCTGTTGGAGGGGTGAGAATTTTTCTTTAATTAGGATTATTTCCCTTCCTCTCAAGAGTCTGGAAGTATGAATGGAAGTATGAATGTGTGTTTGAAGTTAATTTGATAACTTAATCCAGAGTAATAAAATCCACCATTGCTGTTGAGTAACTGTTCCAAAAGGTCAAAAGTCGCCGATATGTCCTTCGACATCAAAGGCGGCATATAAGTGGAACATAAAAATTAACAAGCATGAAAAATGCAAGGAAGTGAGGTCCTTCTTTATAAATCAAGGTAAAAAAAGAATAATCATACAATCTTAATTATTTCTCCAAGAAAGAACATAGAACGCACATACAAAAGAGACTAAGGTCCAAAGTATTCCATCAAAACTTACATATTTCACTGCAAATACATGCTTTGAAAAACATTGAATTATAAAAAAAGAATTTTTAAATAAGGGTCTGCGCATGCGCGCTGTCTGTGACTCAAAAGTGAAAAGTCGTTTAAACACCAAATTTTATATTTATGTATCTTCTAAGGATGCGACACGAAGATTTAAAAGGAAAACCCTTTATCCCAAACTACTTTTACGTGGAAAATATTTCGGAAATGTTGATTTCTCCGATATTGAATTACGAGCCATATGCATATCTTCATGACGAACTAAACATATATCTTGAATTTTAAGAGGAATACCCTCAGAAGTCCTGTTGATTCTGAATGACTTTGATATAAATGGTAAATTGTAAGAGTTAGAAAAAATCCTCACTATTCGAGTAAAGCACAGAATTTATGTCAAATAATTTTGTGGAGTTAATCATTTTCGACGTATTCCATGTTATTGGTTTGAAGTTTCCAATAATTATACCCTTCCCAAACACGAAACGTTTTTCTCTTGGTCATGCAAATAGAAAGAACTTTCAAAGCTATTCCATAGTGACCATCTCTTAAAGGAGGTGACTATCGCTTAATCCAATTATATTCTCGAATTCCCATTGTACCTACAAGGACATGAGTAATAAAACCATTTTCGCAAATGTTGCTTTCTATTAACATGATGTAGATAGAAAACATTGAGTATGTGGGGTTTTTATATAACTTTTGAATTAATATTTGCACAAATCTTTTCGTTCTTCATCTTCTACTTCTTCTTAATCTGATTACATTCCCGTATAGGGAACTTACGGCCCCTAGAATTTACAAGCTTGTGCCTAGGATCAGATGCCCGCTGGGGAGCCAGGAACCTATGGACCGGTCGGAGTGAAGACCTGGAAGCGGGTGGTCAGCCAAGCACCAGGTATGAGAGTGAGGAAGAGGATTATATGAAATGCAGGCGAAATCGATGAATAGAAAGGTGATGACGGAGCAGTTTGTAGTATGAGTGGCGGAAGAGTGAGTGGGTGAGTGAGTGAGTGAGTGAGTGAGTGAGTGAGTGAGTGAGTGAGTGAATGAGTGAGTGAGTGAGTGAGCGAGTGAGTGGGCTTTAAGGGCCCATCGACAACAAAGTCATTTGGTTGACGGGGGATAAAGTCAAATAGATATTACGAAAAGCGAAATTTAAGTGAAGAAAGGAAGTGGAAGTGATAAAGACATAAGAAGAAAGTGAATCAATGAGGTGTAGGAAGTTATACCTAAATGATGATGAAACATAAAAGAGTGGGAAATAAAATTTGAAATGGAATGGGTAATTTAAAGTAATAATGAAATTAGAGAATTTAGTGAAAATAAGAGAATCAAAAGACGAAATTGAAAAAAAAAAAAGAACAAACAAATTTGAAGAAGGTTTATTAGCAGTTGTTAAAAATGAACAACACCAGTCAAAAAATTGCATGTAAAGAATTTCAGAGAGCTGTCCAATGCCAGAGGGACTAGGGTGCAAGTTCATAGACCATCCAACATGTATATGCTTTAATATTCAATAAATTCATTTTCATATCGAAATAATGTTAGTAGACGGAGAAAGTCATATGAATGTAACATATAAGATTTTTTTCTTGCATCAATCAATTCGTATTTCAGATGAGTACAAGCTGGAAGTTTGTTTTCGATCTGGAAAGAGGAAATGAAATTAAAGTTCCACTTCTACAGACAGAGATTAAAATGCTGACAAGAATCGGTCTTTGTCTCCATCTTGGCGGAGTTTTGTCCTATAATCATTTAAATATCGTCTCTCATTACAGCACAGACACTGCACAGTCTTGATGGATCTTGGCGCTCTGCTATTGAATACGGTAGCAAGGAAGGGGAAGGGGAGTAGCGGGGTTGAGGAAAGACTGAAAATTAGACTGTAACCAAAGTTTTGCTTCACCAATACCACTACCACTTATTATTTCCATGATGGAAAACTCGGAGCATTATTAACGGTTGAAGATGTTGGAGCATTTGTTAGGTGCCAGGTCGTTCCTCCTCGCAGCCAGCCCCACTCCCATGCAACGTTTCAACAATGAAATGAAGGGAATCTACACTACGTGTGCAAGTTAAAACTTTTGGGTTTTCTTAATAGCCAAGACAATTGCCTCCGCTTGGCGTCTGGTGATTTCATGCCACAAGGGGAGCTCTCCTCCAAATGAATAGAGTGTGATGATGGCTGCTAAATACCTTAAGGTTGAATCTTCCGGGAGATTTCTAACATTTTCACCATCATTGGCTTGTGGTTGGAGGGTGAAAGATCTCTAAGTTTTCTAGTGGTAGGGAACAAGAGCGTGTAATATATTTTGCTTAATTGTTGTCAATTCATCTTCAAGATTGCAAAGAGCGAGAATAATTATGAAAGGAAACGCACAGCTCTGTTCTTCTGTCACCTTCTGGCTTCTCCTTTGCTGTCCTATTTGCTATAATATTAGGTGCTTCTAGCTAATGTAATAAATTTAGTGAAAATATTCAGACAGCTTTAATGTAAAAAGGGAGTCAGTTCTTTAACAAAATGCAATACATAGCTTAAGACTTAAATTTTTCTTCTTCTGTTTCTTCTTCTTCCTTTATGGTTTGGGTTTCATCCACTCTGGTCTCACGTTTGCTCTCTTCATTGTTTCTTCGGTCTTCCGATCGAACTGCACCCCCTAGACTTATAATTTAAGGCTTATTTAAGTATTTTACTTACCCTAGGTTATATTCGCGATGATGTATCCAGCTTATTCCTGTGAGACTTATGGGAAATGTTTCATGTAGCGGGTTTCCAGCCCAGCGCACAATTCCATACCTGGAGGACCGGACCATTGTCTCACTCGCCGATTATCAGGATTCCTGAGTAGCTTTCACGGCTCCGTAGCGACTTAGATGTCCCCACCGTACCTCACCTCCTCAGGCTATCACCTAATTCTCGTTGTCCAACTCCCCCGGGGCTAGGACCACTGAGGTTGGATTTTGGTGCAAGTAAATATTAGAGTAGTTCCTCATGTACAAGAATTTCCTTCCTATAACTTCACTTTCCATTTCCCTTCATCTTTCAGGCAAGGTTTCGTGGCGCATGGTGGTGCCGGACAGATATGCTGATACATGTTCAGAGGTATGAACACATTAGAAAACTGTTTTGGTCGACGGTTCTCTCTCAATGACTCTAGCAGTGGGACGGTCTTCGAGCCTATGGACTTCCGCGCATTTCTGTGTTCTGCAGCCTTCTGTTGTCCCTATAGTTTATCCCTTCCTCCTGGAGCTAGAAGCCACAATAGATTTATGTAGGTTGCATTGTATGTCATATAACCTGTAAGGCTTCAAAAAACTTGCATAAACTGTAACTGCACAATCTTATAATATTAAAACCTTTCTATTCATTTAGGTATCACAAGTATTTGTATGTATCTTTTGCACGTTCTTTACAGTGCAATTTTGAAACTACTTATGTTTCGTGGCGTAATGATTTAGCACGTTTATGTATGGAAAGATGATTCTTGTATTTCTTATCTTTTTTTAATGCTCTGTTCTAAGCCAGTTGTGTTTACTTGAAACTCTAGTCTGTAGGTGTTGCTGACGGAAAGCCTACATTACCTCATAGGTGACAAGATTTAATGCTCGTATACCTCCGATCTGTTTATCTTCTTTATTCTGTTTTATATTTATTTATAAGAATACAGATTCACTTAATAAACTCTAACTTACTTTTTCCTCCTGGATTTGAAATACATGGCATTCCTTTTACCAAGCGTTGCTATTTATTTCAAAACGGTCGGCTGCCAAAGCCTCTATATCTTACTTTTATGGAAAATACAGAAAAATTACTAAATTGTCGAAATATTAAAAGCTCTTAGTACATGAAGTATTTTTATATAATCGATTTTTGGGTTTTCATTTCGGATTAAAGAGAGGTCAGTAGATGTTCCAGTATATGCTAGGTAGACAATACTTCAGCGCTAAGATACACTTTTTTGGGAAGATAAAATGCCCCCTTCCGCTGAAGCTGAGCCCGAAGTTGTCTAAGTCTGGTGCGCAGTATATATTTTTATTCCCCCCCCCCAAAAAAAAAAAATTGATCCAATTTTGATTAAGGTGCCACAACTTGAAATTATCTTCATGAGAAATAGAAATAAAATGTATGTTTCTGAGAATAGTTTGTGAAGTCCGCTTAATTCTAACAGAATGTTGTAAAACATGACACTGAAACTGAACGTTTATTTATAGCCGTTCTTTAACTGCCATGGATCTCAGGGTCCCATTCCATATTGGGCGTGAAGACCACTTAGTTTTGCCCAGAGGCCTCTTTATTAGGCTTGATGCTATTTTACGTGCCGTAAATCTATGACACGGGACTACTTCCCTTCTGAAAGAAGCTGTGCTATGGATTTTTACATGCCAAAAAATAATCCATCGCCCTCCGCCTTCCTCAGTAACCAGAGGCTAGAATGTTACCCTAAGACCATGGAGGAATCATTTTATAAATGGTAAATTGTAATAGATTCACGTCCAATAAACTTTTTGTAGCTTTGTCATTGCTCTGAATTTTCAAATCAGAAAATCGCTATTCATTTTTCACTCTGGTCATGTAAAGAAAACGGATTCTCAAAGTCATCAAATAGGACCCACCCTTAAAGGGTTGACAGTCGCTTAAACCCAATTGTACACAGGGCGACCGAGAAAATCTCACTGCACCTAGTGCCTCTCTCATTATCGTTATACGAAGCCTAGCTATTTCACTGATTACCTTAAGCCACGGTGCACCCCTTCTGCTAAATAACCCCAACCAATAACCAAAACAAAGGTTACAATCTGACTTAGGAATGAAATATATATTTACGCCCTCGAACGTATTGGCTAAAAGAGACAGCATTCAATTTGTCATACAGACCTCTTATCTAGCCATACTTTATCAGCTACTGAAGGACACGCCTTTGAAGGCGTTAAAACCTAAGGGGAAAACTTGGTGAGGACCAAGATAGGTGGTCAAGTTCAGGACCCAAAAGCCCCCAGACACAATGTTTGCGCAACAGTTAGTGAAATAATAAATCATTTACTTATATCTATTTGTCAAGAAGCTAAATGGCTTCAAATATTCCATATATTTGACCTAAATTTATATTTTTCGGCGAAACTGCTCTTTATTGACAATAATTGTGTTTGTTACACTCATCATGTAGAATTCCTACCTGATGGCCGAATGGTATGACCGAATCAACGTGCTGAGAACCACAGCTGCTAAAGAGAGTCCATAAATAAAGAACTGTATTTCAATTTATCAATGCCAAAACAAACTATTATCTATTTAAGGCAGTGTGAATTATGTGTTCCACTATCCAGATAAGGATAAAGTTAAATTTTCATAAGAGCTGGAGGCCAAAATTTTGTGCTTTCATTTTTGTGATAATTTAGTGTTTTAAAGTCGTCTTTTTGTCCAGTTTTACATAGATCTCAGGAATCTCATTTCTGCTGATTGTATTTTTTTTTGCAGATGTAGGTTTGTATTGGTCCAAGTTTCATATCCATATGTGACTGTAGATGTTGCGATGCACTTATACAAATTAATTATCGATTCTTGTCTTGCCTTATTTTTTAATGTCCATCTAATGTTCCAGTTATGTGATTAAATTTGTTTCGTTTTCCATATATATATTTACTTCAGTGATGTATGATATTTTACACCCAAGAAAATTGAATGTTGACACTTGTACCAGAATTCTATTGTCCAGTGCTATCTTGGAACGGACTGAGTATACACCTTTAAATGGCATTGCTTTTGCTCTCTCTGATGATGTTCTCATGTTAAAATGTTTTTCAATATACAGGTATGCCATCTTTTGTAGTTCATCTTCTGTTTTCGCCAGTAAGATCTGATCCTCTGCAAAAAATAAAATAATAAAATAAGTAACATAATTATTAAGACAAATAAAGAAAATTGGAAGTTACACTTGGACAAAATTCTAAATAACAGAATACCCAAAGCAGCTATAAATTACGAGGGTGAATCAAAAAGTAAGTTGCACTTGCTCGCCACAAAAGCACGCTGTGTGTCGTGATGGTGGCCAATGTGTAGCAAGCTACAGCAATTGCTGACACATCCGATAGGTAGGGAGGTGTGGTTTCCCGTCGTGTTGTGTGAGTAGAGCAGGCCTGGCTCTATGGCATGCCAACTGGATATTCACTCCTGCGTGCAACAATCAGATTACTGTGGGCTAAACAGCTCAGTTATATGGACATTCATTGTGAAATCACTGCTCTTTATTGTGGGCATGCAATTTTTCACCGCAACACCTCATATGGTCCACCAAACGTCGGAACTGCTACAGCAATTCAAGTGGGAGGTAAGACAACATCCCCCATACAGTTCAGACTTAATCCATGCGATTACTATGTGTTTAGTAAGGTGATAAAGGATCTTGATGGACGACAATTCCGAAACGATGAGAAGGTGCAAGCAGCTGTATCCAGCAGGTGATTACACAGCACTGTAGGTGATCTCTACACATCCGGAATCGAAAAGTTGGTTGCCCGATCCGATAAACGTTTACAGTCTCTTGGCGACGATGTGGAAAAGTGAACTTACATTGTATGTTGCCATAGCTGCGTTGCCTATGTGTAGGTGTGTGGTTTAATAAATGGCCATAACTTGAAAGTGCAACTTACTTTTTGATTTGTCTTCGTAAAAGGAAACCAGGGAGACCAAAGAAACGATGTCATGAGCAATTTGGAGCCAGAACGGGTTGAATGCTCAAACTGTGAAGTGCAAGAAGAAAGTCATTAGTATACTCTTAAAGAGTTTTGTTTTTATTGTAATTACAATTAATATTTTTCATTACAAAATATTAATCGAGAAAGTGCTATGCAGTCCACACGTTCCTACTTTCTGGAGAAGGTATTAGATAAATGGAAAAGATATTTAACTTTGATTTTATGAAATTTATGTATGTACACTTTTGTTGCATTTTTTCAAAAACAGTAATTCTTCTTTCTTCTTTCTCTACCCCTTATCACTTTAGGCGTCTGTTTAAAAACAGTAATTTAAGAAGCAAAATTATAAAAATGTTGAATGAACTTTGGTAATGTGACGAACTTAATTAAGTACATTAGCAATATACACGTATATACATAAAAGAAAGCACTGTTTTAGTACATATTGTAACTATATTAACTCTTTAAAACATTCTACATAAAATTAAAATGAGAAAAAGTAATCCACTGTTCATCTAAGGTGTAAAATTGAAAAAAAAAATTTAATCCTTTACTTCTAAATAATTTATTTAAATAAAATTGAACAATATAGACATTAAATGTGCAGCCCTCTCTTGAGGTAAGTTCCAAATTAAATCAATGTGACATTACAGAAGTTACAAAGGTTTCAAAAGCTCGTATATAGATAAAATTCGTGTTGGTCGCAAAAGCAGGTTTGCGAATTATCGACAAAGCCATTGTGGAAAACACACCCCCTGACAAAGAGTTGAGCCAGTTGCCGATAGGTGGTGCTGGGAGCGTCTGCCACACCACCGCTTCGCTGGCAGGCGCGTCTTGTAAAATCATTAGGAGAAGGGATGAAGAATCCCGCTCAACTATTTCAGCCATTTATTATTTTAACTATAGAAATTGCATTCCTGTAAAAGACAAGAATATCTTGCTAAAGCAGCAGTGTTATCAACTATCACTTGTTGTATCCGAACAATTTAGAGAAATTACTTAATTGATACTCTTTAGTTTGATTGCATTATAGTTTACTCAAATATTTATGGGCTTTTCCACTTATTTTAAAGGTTGTAATATTTTCACATCTTTGAAAAGAGAATATAAGAATAAACAAAAGCCAGTAAATGATTCAGTTTGCGTTAAGGAAATCATTGGTCGAATTTCGATTTTCTATAAGTCTCACTCCTTTTATTTTATCAGAAGTATGCTTCCTTTTATCATTTTTCTGGGCATTTTATCATAGTAATCTTGCTTCCGCTATTGAACTAGGGTCTTCTAGATCTCCCTTAGGAATTATCCCTTTTAATGCTCAAGTACCCATTTTAAATACAGCAGTTTTATCAGCGTCTTTACTGTATTAAAATTCAGAATTAGGAATCATTTTATAAATGTTAAAGATAAATTTTAGGTAAATTCTATGCACATAAAAGATATTTCTCCTGTAGATAAATTATTAAAGAATCACATGAGTAAAAGAACGCATTCTAAACTGCTGTTTGAGGCATTTAGAATTGAGCAACGTCAAATGGCTCTAGCAGATGCCCACATAAAAAGGAAAGGATTTCAGTACTTCAAGCGCTTTACGTGCTTGGCACAGTAGTGTAGTACTATAATGACAGACGCGTAATTTAATGGCGGCTGATAGCTGAGCATTTCATGATCAGATTATTCTCTTTCCTGTTGCAGAAACAAATTTTGTGAGTGCGTTATATCACGGCGAGTAAAGCAGTGGAAGGTGTCACCAGCCTCTGATTGCATGTTGTGTTGACCACCTCCTCTTACTAGCCGCCATTAAATGTTGTGTCTGCTACACTTAATTCACTAATCTCTACCTTGCTTGTAAAGCAAAGTGCACTCTAATGTACATAAACTCATGTGTTTCCACTCTCGCTGAAGTATCGTATTAAACTAAAAGCTAGATATTTTATACGTACTTAACTAGCCCTAATTATCTAATCAGAGCAATAAATCCAAATCTTGTAAAACTACTACATAGAGGCTGACAAACCGGTTTATGGCTAACACAAAATTTAATGGCAGGTGGAAGGATGAGCTCGTCAATGCAAAAACCAATTAGTGGTGATATAAATGTCATTTTCGTCCACAATATTTATTTGCACAATAGGAAAGGGAATAGCAGTGGCCACCTATCATCCGCCATGAAGTTGTGTGTCTGCCATAGATGCCTTGTCGTTAGTTCCCACCTCTGCAGGTACCTGTACAATTTCCATGTGTGATCTGTCTACTACGTGGTAGTATGGACGTTGCATATTCCAATTATTGGGCATTTTTCTAATACCTTTAGAAGAAAGACAAGGATTTTCCGCGGTAGATTCCCCACGTGATATTGTTATACAATGTTTAGCATTGCAAAACAGTATATAATTCATCTCTTTATGTTAAAAAGTCAAACTTTGGATGTTACTTCAAGGAATCTCTCCGTCAAAAATGATAATAATCATGTCCCGTACCTCTATCTTCTATATTGTTATGCAAAGCGAAATATATCACTTCAATTTTGTAAGGCATTTCAGGAACTAAATCGTTTGTTTCAGAGTACCTATTGCAAACTTCTTTTGTGGCTAGTATGGTGATAGGTATGCGGAGCAAGTTAAAATAATAAAAAGATAAATAATTGCACCTATATTGAACATGTAATTTGTAATGCAGCTAGCCAAAATCGCAGATGATTTTATACCCTGCAACTCCTATTAAAACCTATTAAAGAAAGAAAACCAATTGTAAGCTGCCAACACAACATTAAATTTGTAGATTATGTCCCATATTTATTTTCTCTACCATGCAAATAGCAAGTAGAGAAGGCATTATATTCTACCCAAAAATCCAGCATCATAATTTCATTACAAATACACGTTTTGAGGTCCCCTGGATAAACATATTTTTAGAAAAAAATACCTGTGTGTGTGTGTGTGTGTGTGTGTGTGTGTGTGTGTGTGTGTGTGTGTGTGTGTTTGTGTGTGAATTGCTCTAAAACAATAGAATTGGTGTTTTAAGATGCGATAGGAAGACTTTAAAGAAATTCCTCCCAAACTACCTTTTACATAAAAAAGTTTACGAAAATTTTGATTTTTTCAAAAATGATTTAAACTATGTCTTTAAAATATTTTCAGGACATTCGTATCTTGAATTTTCTTGGAATAGACTCTGAAGTCATTTCCATTCAAAATGGCTTTTGCACAGGACGTAAGCTGAGACAAAATCTTACCACCAAAAAATATACGTCTCATTAAAGTAAGCAACTTATGTGAAATACACTTGTTTGTGGTATTAACCGTTTTCGAGTTACTCTTTCTTCTTGGTTTGAATATTTAAATGTTTATATTTTCGTCTTTTTTTTTTTCTTTTTTGTCCTGGGTATGCAAAGAAAATGGAATTTCAAAGCCATTACATGGTGACCAACTCTTAAAAGAGTGTCTGAGTGAGTGAGTGAGTGAGTGAGTGAGTGAGTGAGTGAGTGAGTGAGTGAGTGAGTGAGGGAGTGAGTGATTGAGTGAGTGAAGTTTAAGGACTCGTCGGCAACTAGCTCATTTAGGCTCGCCTCTTAAAATATCTGACTATCGCTTAAGCGTACCACATTATCCGATTCCTATTATGTCTGCAAAGAAATGTGTAGAAAAAAAAACATTTCCATAGACGTTAATTTGAATTAACATGGAATAGATAGAAGAACATTGTTTTTGAGAATATTTTGTGTCAGAATAATGAAAGCCATGAGAGTGTAATAGATCAGGTATCTTAAAGTCTGGTGGATCAATATTATTTACTTTCCAAAGCCGGCAAGTAGGTAACTGTTTGCTTTTGTTCTCCAGAGTAATAAAAAAAATAATAAACAGCTGGACGGAACTTCTAAACTAAAAGTAGTCTAACCTTAACATTAGAACTCTATTTATCACCATATGCTAACAGTATCCTTCTTCTGTGAGAAATTGTGCTAATAAAAGTGCTTAGTTAATCGTAAATAAAAAGGAATGAATCGTATTTCCTGCAATGATAAGAAGCCCAACTTAAAGTGTAACGAAACAGGAAAAGTTAATGAACCAACTCACTCACCAAGTTAAATAAATCTGCATTCACAAAAAGTTTGTAAGCCGCTGATAACGGAATTATTGACTGGTGCGGCCCGTGTTCAATTACAGGGACCCGCATGGTGGGCGAAGTGGGGTAAGGGTGGGTTTTCTCCGGGTTTTCCGGTTTCCCCCGCCACTCATTCCACCAATTGCTCCATTGTTATCTTTCCAATCATCCATTTTGCCAGCATTTCATGTCATGCTCTTCCACATTATCATACCTGGTGCTTAGGTGATCACCCGCTTCCAGGCCTTCACTCTGTCCGGTCAATAGGTTCCTGTGCTCCCCGACAGGCGTCTGACCCTAGGCACAGGCTTGTAAGTCATAGGGGGTGTAACTTCTATATAATGGAAGGGTAATCAGGTAAAGAAAGCTAGAAAGATATTAATAACTTTCTAAATAAATTACAGGGAGGGATAGATAATGGCAATGAATGATTTCTATGAGTTAAAATTGATGCATAATATAAGAAGCACGAGTTAAATTTTTGTTAGGGGATAGAAGTTATTTAGTAGGTTTCATTGTACTCAGCTATCAACAAATTAATTAAATTAGTACCTTTAGCAATCTGACATTTGAATGCACGTATGTGGACTCATGAAAATTAAGAAGGTAAAGGAATCTTTAGAATTTAACAAGTCACAGAGTAAAAAGTTGTTTCGTATGTAAACAGAAGGTTATGATTTAGCAACGTTTAAGTAGGAAGAATGGCGGGGCAGTAACGAAACAGTCGTGACTTACGTTGATGGAAGAGCGCGTATTTCTAAAATACGCTGTTTTACAGTCCTATGTAACATTTCATCGTGATCGATTAAAGGCAGTTCGTGGCGCTTAAAGACCGCGCTCGTGTTACGTCATCCTTGCAGTAGCTTCAATGGAATTTACCGCTTAGGATTTCAGTAACTCATGGTAGCAAACGTTTCACATTATTATTAGGGAAACACCTTAACTGGTGACGTGATGTCTGGGAGACACTATGTATTTGATACTCCAGAATTAATTTATTTCTAGATTCTAAGTTATTTATTTAATCAAGGCATTAATGGAATTATTTTTGTATATGGTGAGCATAAAAATTATAGTATTTTAAACGTTAAAAAGTAAAGAAGTCTCTTGTGTAAATAGAGAATAAAATGCTTTCTTGATGCCCTCTTTTCCCTGGGAATCATGTACAAAGGATTAACAAAACCCAGGTATTTTTAGATTCAGCAACGTATGCCGATTATAAAAAATGTATTGTTTATAATCAGCGTCTTCAAAACGTGCATGGTCTTCCTATTGTGCTTTTTTCCCATAGTTTATGTCGAGGTTTAGACGTCTTTGTAATCTGTGGATTACAAACGCAGCTGAAGATTGGAAAATCTGTTTTAGTGTATAATGAGACAGTATTTCTCTAAA
Source organism: Tenodera sinensis (assembly GCA_030765045.1). NCBI lineage: Eukaryota > Metazoa > Arthropoda > Insecta > Mantodea > Mantidae > Tenodera > Tenodera sinensis. The sequence continues at coordinate 40,525,791 of CM060969.1, read as the reverse complement.
ATTGCCATTGGTTGCAGACGTAGATGAAATATCTTTATCAGCAGAGTTTGGAAATGTTCCAGCTCAAAATGGTCAACATCTTGAGTATGGGAATGACCGCTGCACTGAAACATTTGCCCCACGTTATTCCATTTCACATTGGTCCATTTTATAATTGCTTGTGCTACCACAGAGAAATAAAATCCGAAGCAGTCTTGTAATTCTCTTTGTTTCTCAGCCGTTCAAAAAGATTCAGAGCAAGCAAGTAAGTAGCATTGTGGCTCGGAGAGTGAACATACCTTCTCACAGACTCCTTTTTGCGCATTTATGGGTTATAAAATACAAATAGCCTTTCCTGACTTCAACTCCTGTTTATTTGCAGTACTTTGATCTTCAGTACAAGAGTTTTGAGTCACTTCGACAGAATCACGTTTACAATTTCTCCATCAGGTTTATTTTCAATTACTATTCATCTTCCATGCTGTTTTCACCATTAATGATAATTAATGTTCATTCAATGTTTTAAGCTCTGGAAGTTCAAAATCGGGGTCTCTGAGCGTCACTCCGCTGGATGGAATAGCACAATTCGCCAATACTGCTCGATAGAAAAAAATCACGCAACTGCTGACGTGACGTCTGTCAGACGTTACATTCTCATGAATACTAAAGAACTAAGGGCTATTCACCGTAACTTACTGGAATATCTAGAGTAAGTGAAGATAAGAAGGTACTGTTAAGCATTAGAAGTCAACTTCTCAGACAGTTGTTTATTCTCATAACCACTTACCCTGAGAGAATGATTCCGCAGTTCACTACTGTAGCAGCCGTCAGCAGATTTATCAAAGAGGAAATAACGAAGACAGTGTCAAAAGTATCGTACTCTAGCAGAGACGTTATCAATGCAATTTTCGTTATGAACATAGAAACATGTTGAGCATAGAAAAGTTATTTTCTAATTGTGTTTGCTAGCAAAGTTGATGGAAACATCTGCGTTTGGACGCACCTAAAGTGTGATAGGAAACGTTTCAGAACTTGACTAAACCTGGTGGAGATTTAAAAGCAATTTCTCGGAAGATAACCGAAATACAAATATCAGTTTCCATTCGTAGGTATATCAACATTCACTGTACCAAAGTAAAATCTTATGAATTGCCACACCTTAAGATTTAAAAGCATGATGTACGTCAGTGAAAGATGAAAACAATGATCTGTTATATCCAAATAACTTTCCATACCCCTAGTATTTATTTTTATATACCTAAATTTTGCAAACCATTCTTACAAAAGCTTATCTGCTTGATGTTAATTCAGATATACCTTTACAGAAGCAATTTAAATTACACATTTTATTGTAAGCCCAAGTTAAAATCAGGAAGCTGAATAATTAATAATAAACAAATATTTAAAAGCGAGCCGCTATATTCTGTTCTTAATACCGTGAGAAATAAATGAATAGCGGCTTTAAAAGACGTGTGTGTTGTTCATGTGACCCTTTCTACTCATTTTACTACTAATTATTGTTTAAAAATCTTAATGGAGATAAACTTTCATTACACATTCATATATTTCCTCGTATGCATAACAAAAGAATCTGATGTGTTAGGTTCACATGACTTTCTCTATGCATTTTTCAACAAGCTACTTATTCTTCCATCTACTTCATGTTAATTAAAATAAAAATTATAGAAATGATCTTACATATTCTTTGTAGATAAACTAGAAATAGCGGTATATAGCACGCTTAAGTAGGGAATATCTCGGAAAGAGTTAACCCCACACAAATATAAATATATTAAATATGGGTAGGTGTGCTTCGAGGGTATCTACATTTTTAAGCTGTAATAATACGTGTATCTCTTACGATTTACCAGTTATATGAACGTTATTCAAAATGAAGAGCACTTCAGAGGCTGTTAGCAAAAAACTCAAGATATACATTTCATTTGCCGTGAAATTATCTTAAACATATTTTGTGATAAGTGGACACAAAGACAGACACACAGGCGCGGAGACCTTTTTTTGGGTTCAGAGAGCTCAAAAAGCATATTTCGGGTGAAAACCTGACATTGAACTTTTGAGATAGAAGTGGGTGGAATATAGTACTTCTACTTGTTGTGTCTAGAAGGTAATGTAAAGTTTTTGTATTTAGTAATACTTTAAGTAGTTTTTGAACGCAGAAATAAGAATATTTCAATCTATAAAATGGAAATGCAATATGCCTACACTAAACGAATTAAATAGTCAGTCCATGCATTGTTTATATAAAAGTTCAGTATTACTATTATCAAATCTAATTGATTTTCTCAATTGTATATTGTGTTGAGCACAACAAAGTCATAATTTATGCAGTTTTACCACTTTTATTTGGAAACATGTAGGGTTTAAAATTAGGCAATGAACGAATGCGCCCAATTTAACACAGATTCCCTGGCTCTGGTAAAATCCTCGATTCTCCTTTTAGATCACAATTAATTGACTTCCTCTTGGCTGTGGCAGTGGCGGCTTGAAGAGCACACAGCCTGGTTCAATGGCCTGTTCAGCGCACAGTACAGCATTCGGCAATTACGTATTGATTGACAGGTCATGCATCTCCCTGACAACACCAGCTCGAATCTCTCCCACCAGTAATCTCCTCTCTAAAGCACTATCAAGGCAGTTCATGTTACTACTCACTGTTGAGCTGGGGGTGCGACTATTCCTTATCACACAACTTTGTATTGATACCGAAACAGCTACATACAAATGTATGTGCAGTGTTCAGAATTCATTTCTCATATTTCTTATAAGATTGACTGTAGCTTAAGGTATTGCAATCGTACCATATTCCCCTTGCATCTACAGCAAAATTAGCAATAAGATAATTTCTGCAAATGTTTATCTCGACTAACACGAACTAAATAGAGAGACTTTTTAAGAATAGTTTATTCAAGAGTTGAGAAAGTCATGTGAGTGTAACATTAGATTTTTGTAAGGGTGTTTTTGTTTGCCTCTTAGGGTTTATTCACAGTTATAGAAAATTGACTCAGAATTAACTAGAGTTTCACAGAAAATGCAGAAGATCAATTTAACTTGCGTAGTATTTTAATCAAAGCCTTACAGATATTTTAAGGCAGTTAAAAATAACATTATGTTCCATGTAAAGGATAGCTTGGGCCATCTGCTTAGTACAATGGCAGTGCTGTTGCTTATCAAACGGGAGACCCGGGTCCGACTCCCGGTACCGGCGAAGGGATCAGTAATTACAAATCAGTATTAACGTTATAGTTTACGAGCGAACACACGTCTGAGTACATCTAACATTACATTATCCTTTACTCGATTGTTTACTCCAACAACAGCATTATCTGTTTATTTATTTACCCGCAAGAACGGCTAACAGGCAGTTAGGTGTCGCACAGGTGAACCAGACCCTGCGCGCCTACTCTTATTACATATTACTGACATGTTTTTCCTCCTTAGTGAAATATTCTTTGTCATTGCAAGTAGTATGTTACTACTTCTCACAATTAGCAGTAAAATGTATGATCTACAAAATCCCAAGAATTTGGGAGAAGTGCATCATCATCTACCTTGTCATGATGTTGCTTATCTGTGGATGACAACGCTACAAATCAGATTATTCCAATTCTGAAGACAAACTGAAAACAATATCTTTAAATTCAGAAACTGATCATGAAGAAAAGGATAAAGGCGATAATTACATGTATTTTATAGGTAACATCACATACTGATCAAAGTTATTATTATTATTATTATTATTATTATTATTATTATTATTATTATTATTATTATTATTATTATTATTATTATTATTATTATTATTATTATTATTATTATTATTATTATTATTATTATTATTATTATTATTATTATTATTATTATTATTATTATTATTATTATTATTATTATTATTATTATTATTATTATTATTATTATTATTATTATTATTATTATTATTATTATTATTATTATTATTATTATTATTATTATTATTATTATTATTATTATTATTATTATTATTATTATTATTATTATTATTATTATTATTATTATTATTATTATTATTATTATTATTATTATTATTATTATTATTATTATTATTATTATTATTATTATTATTCCTATTGGCATCACATCTCAAATCACAAGTTATACCTGAGCATCGTAATTTATTAACTTTCCATGTAGTGTAATACAAATTACTACTGTAACCATACTGCATTTCATTAATCTTTGATCTATCTAGTAATATAATCCTAATAAGAATCATGTATATTTCAGCTAAACGAAGCTAAACATGGGGATGAAGGAAAAATTAAACTAGAAAAAATAAATACAAGCATATAAACATAAAAATATAGCGCGGGCCTACTAGGCACGTTGTGTACCAGGGGGTGCGCCTAAAAGGGTTAAGTAGCCCATGTTTTTATCAAATCACGTCCTTTAAATTCAATTGCAATACAGGATTTTCGAATGAATTTCCTCCTATCGAATTTCGGTTTAATACTGGTGCAGGATTACATCAGTTTTTTTTTCTTTTCTTTCTTCTCTAAACTGTTTGAACTAAAGTTCATATACAAACATTTAAAATAAATAGCCTGAGATATTATGACGATAAGATGAATAGCTGAAATACCGACTAATGCAGTGACTGACACCTACTGCCCCTTATATATCAGTTTTAGCACTGCGAAAAAGTTCGTCATCTCGTCCACAGATGGCGACGCATGGGTTAACCCTCAATACTTGAGGGAGAGTTTCACTCACGAATGATTAATGATTTATCAGGCATCGCTCTATACCAGGTGCACTTGTGTCAGATTATAGTTCTGTGAAGATGTAACAAACTCATTTTACAGTTAAGATTAGAAACAAGCAGTGATAACGCAATTCCCTTAGTATATGGCTACTTCTTAATCACACCAGTTAGATATTACATCATAGTATTCGTATTTACACTCAGCTATAAAAGACAAAACAGCGTAGGTCTACAAAGGAAGTAATGCATTCCGCTCAAAAATTCTATGTTGATACCCGAAAATGATAAATATAAAACTCAGCGTCTACCCGAGATAGTAAATTTTCAAGCCATCCCAAACTACTCTTTGCACGGAAATATGCTCATTATTGTTAATTTAGCCCAAAAAATGGTTCTAAGTTTTGATTTAGATATCATATGCACAAGATACTCTTGCGACAAAGTGTTACATTGAATTTTGTTTAAATATCCTGGGAATTCCTCTTCAATTTGAATGAATTGCGTGTATTTTTATGTAACTGGTTGACCGTGTAAGACACACAAAAAACGAAAACAAAACAAAAAGACAAAAAGAATTGCTACACCAACTACAGCTCTTGTTAATGTCGTCACAAAACGACAAATGCATAGTTTACATCTCGTCGTTAACACAGTCTATAGTCTTTCATGCTATCACAGTTCATAACTGTTTACTCTTGACTCAGTCCTTTCAGTGTCTATAACATTCTTCTAAGGGTAAAGTGCTCTAGCTTTGGGTTATATATCCTAACATTTATCCTTAAATGCTGCATTTTTAAATACAATTATAAACAGTGTTAATGGTTCCAGATATTATAGAGATGAATTAAACAAATTTTTTGACGTTGGGGCAAGAATAAAATAATAGCATGAAAGATATTAAGCATTAGATCCTTATAAATCGGCGATTAAGTAAATTGCGGTTAAAATTGATTTAGACTATCCATTAAATTAATTTGGGAGCACAAAAATGCCAATTTTCTGTGCGTATTACAGGGGTCTATACAACTTTTGCTGAATAAAAACTGTCGATATATTGTGATTCCTTATGGAAAGTCAATCCTAGTTTTGTTTCATCAGGCTAAAGTCTTTCAGGAATCGCTGTTATAGAAAATCAATTTTATAGAATAATCGTATCTCATACTCAAAGTTTCTCTTCCCACCTCCTGATTTCCTTTGATGTTATGGTTCCACTCGGCTTTACACGCAGACTACCGACTTTCAGATCCCTTTGGTTTGTTCTCAATAACAAAAGACAGGTGGCATGTTTTCCTTGTAAACCTTCATTCATAAAAAGTATTTTAGTTCTGGTGACGGTCAAGTTTTGAATGCCAGTTAGTTTGGGTGTATGTTTAAAAATGTCACAACGATGCTGGTGCGTAAATCTTTCATTTAAAATAATTATAAAATACTTTGAAAGTTATGCTAGAAAAGGTCTGATGCACAGTGGTTGCGGCAATCTAAACGTGACCCTTATTCTTCTAGGCTAACAAGTGGGACTTACTAAGTACCCTTGAGAATAGGACAGTAGGACTAGATTAGAGCGTTGAGACAGAAACAGTTGGCCACAAAGAAGCAATTTGAGAAAAAAGAATGTGAAGTGTAAGCCATGAAACAATTTGTAGCTGTTCTTAGTAGGGACAGGATTATTTCAAATTTCTTGTTACAAAGTTTCCACAGAAAACAAACGAAGATAGCAACAGGGGCTCCCAACTCGTGAGACCTTTTCTTAGTCGATGTCACAGAGAAGTCGCCATAGTTGGCATACAAAAGGGAGACAGAAAACATTTTGGTAACAGGAAGTCTGATGGCTATAAGGAAATTGTGCAACATTTTAGAAATCTAGCTTGTAGAATGAATGTTAAAAGTAAATTTTCTCAACAGCAAGCCTTGGTGCAACGAGGTGACCGGCTTCATTAAGACATGGAATACTGTTACCAAGGCCAAAGACCTTGGTGTTTGAAAAGAGAGTGAGTGAGTGAGTGAGTGAGTGAGTGAGTGAGTGAGTGAGTGAGTGACTGAGTGAGTGAGTGAGTGAGTGAGTGAGTGAGTGACTGAGTGACTGAGTGAGGTTTAAGGACCCATGGACAGCTACGTCATTTGAGCCTGGAGATACCAATGATGGACATATTAAGAGCTTCCAAAAATTGAAGTTTAAGTTCCCCAATGATGAAAAATGGCATAAATTCATAATTATTGGCATACAGTTGTTGTCAATGTATTGTTTAATATTTAGGTTAAATAATCGTTCATAAACAGTTTTATCATAGCTTTATCTGGTTAACATATTTCTAATATTTCATTGTATATGTGTGCATTATTACATTTTATTTTATTTTGAATGAAAACTTAACCCGATAGACCAAAACTGGATGCAAATTTGAATTTGGAGTTTTCATATTGTCATGCAAAGTTTAATTTCTAAGGGGATTTGACAAGCATTAAATTGTAGCTAAATTCATTCGAATTAAGATCGAAATGCATTACAGCATTGTTCACACATTGTTTTCAATTTTTCTTTCGGTTAAACGGTTGTTTATTGACAATAATTGAATTGTGCATATTTGTTACACTCATATAGAATCCCTGACCGAAGCCGTTCCTCCCACCAGGTACGTCAAGAATGCTTCCTTTAACACAGTTGAACCAAGCCTTTATATTATAAGCAAATATACAGGAGAATCAATGAGGAATGCCTGATAATCAATTAGATTTCTTGAGGAAGTGATGGTTGGAAGCAAAAGACTGAGGACAAGACGTTTCGTTATAGCATAAGTTTACTGTACAGTAATTGTATCTGCCAAATTAAGTACTGCAGGATTCCTTGCACAATACGCTCTCCGCTTTCTCTCCTGCAAAACATCTGACATTTCTGTTATGCGTATTGTCTACAGAGAGCGTTTTCAGGTAAAGATGGGTTACACAAAAGAATCCAGGTGTACCGTAATTGACAGAGAACTGTTGTTCATCGTGAAAAGTCAAAAGTAGGCAAGACCTTGGCACAGAATGCAACCCTTCCTCGGCGCCCGCTGAGTGCTGTAAATCTTCCCTGGGCAATATAAATGTCTTGGAAGCAACCTTCAAAGTTAAAGGTTTTAAATGCTGTTTACGTTATACGGATGCGTCCTTCCTAATAGCCGCATGGTTAGAAGGTGTCTAAGTGTAACACATTCGTAATAACGTTAAACTGCGACCATTCACTAGTCCCAGGAGATAAAAATCTAAGGTATAACATTCTCACGAGTTTCTACGTCCTGTCCCACTTCATAACAATTTTAGTGTCTATACCTTCGACACTTCACAGCTTAAATAAATATTTACTTCCACTTTAGTTAACATAGTCAAACCGACAGGCTCTTTAAATTCGAATGATGAATTAATTAACTTCATGTATACCCCTTCTGCGCTCTTTATGAAAATATAGAATGAAATAAATGATTTTATGGTGAATTCTCCACTTTACCTCTTGTAATTTTGTACAGCCCCGGATATTGCTAACAACGCATGAGAAATCCCCTGATACCCTACATAAGGGTGTGAAACTGTAGTGGAAGTTTCTTAATCTCCCCAGAATACTCTTCAAAATTCTGAACATGATATTTAGCCTGTAAGTTCCGTTAGGTCAGCGAGCAAGCATTGGCGGGAAATTTCTCTTCTGTTGACTATTCTCCTTGGTTTAAAATTTCACCTACTGTAATTATTTAAAAATAACTCGAACATTCCGGCGATATTGTTCACCATCTTATGCTTCTAAAACTAATTGTATAACTTAGGTTTTCCCTCCTCCTGTCTAATAGGAGGTACAAAATACAATACAAATTTTACTACACTGGCTTGTAACAGACATATGCAGTTTATGCCATCCCCCTTTCTCGTAATCCAACACTTTGTATTGTTTGAGAACACTACAATAAAAATTCTGAATGAATCTAGTGTAAATTTGCTTCAGATACTTCAAAAAGTACAAAGATAAAATCACAGCTCTGTTGCATGTCTTACATTACGTCTTTGAAAATAAACTCTTGCGCATTTGAATTAGATTACAACTTCGAAGCAAAAAGTGTAACGAAGCATTTGTGTTTATAATTTAAAAACATTTACGTACCCTCATGTTTGTATGGATTTTCTTACAGTACCTCAATATATGTATAATGTTAGATAATAGCAGCATATACAGGAGAGAGTTTATTTCTTGGAAAATAAAGACTCTGTAAGTAAAGTGGAAAATATTCTAAGGCATTTTTGATTGCTTACCCTGTTATTGTCTATTACCACTACACCTCCAGTTCAAGCCTGGAACTGCTCGTGATCGCCTGCTAGGAATTGTCCCACTGCGTTGTGCAACTGTTTTACGCACGGATTATCTACTTACGCCAGAGACAGATGTTCTGGGCCACCTAGTGTGTATGTATGTATATTTTGTGAGTATGTATGTGTGTATGGATGTTATATGAGTGTGTATGGTATAGTAGCAGAGAGAGCGAGAGAGAGAGGAAGAACAGATTATACTGATGAATGTGTAAATTGTTAGGAATACTGCAGTATTATTTTCAAACTCTTAAGCTCAGAAATATCGAATGAGTATAAATGATATAAAACAGAGGGACATCTTGCACTGCAACCTAGAGGGAAAGAGCTCTGAGAACGAACCACAGAAGGCACACAGTCCAACAGAGACGCGCGTTCCTAACAGCTCCAGGCACGAAAAATCGCCCCACTACTGGAGCTTAACTAAACAGCCCTCTGGTGTCCAAAGGGAGTATTCTTTCCCTTGAGTGTGTATCCGCGCTATCTGTTCGGCACTGCCATGCACCACGATACCTAACAGCACACTTGAAAAGTGAGAAGAAAGTGGAATGAAAGGTAAATGACGGAAAGGCAGACGAGAAAACATCCCAGTGTTCGCCTACCTACAAGAAAGAACTCAAAAAAAAAAAAAAAAAAAAAAAAAAAACGAGATAAAAGAGGACAGTCGACGGAAATTGAACCTGGAACCTGCCAAATGCGAGCCCACACGTCACTATGAAGCCCTTTCTCTCGATTAGGAGGTGTAACTTATCTGTTCGTTTATTGAGCCGTATAGTGTATATTTGAATATATCGAACATCTTCGAATAAATGAATAACTCCAGGTGACTTTCTGAACTTCGCGAGTTAGTTACGGTTACAGATGTCGTCTGTATATAACGATATATCTAATACACTGAGCTAAAGCTGCGGTGCGCAGATTAAATCGAAGGAAAATCTAGATTGGAACCGATGAAGCATGTAAGGCACTACAAGCATGAGATTGGCTGATGAAAGATGGGAATGGATGCAACTTTGTAAATGTAATTATGTTTGGTGCCGCCCACTCCTTTATGGATGTCGGCATGAATCTGGTTTTCATCGACATGCTTAAACAATCTCATTGTCCAGACCAACCTGTTCTCTACCGCCATTCTGTTGCACTGCCAACATCCTTCTTTCGTGTCATTACGTATTCCAAGTGGAAGCAATAGAGGTGGGACAACCATGGAAATTTGGAGATGAAAGTAGAGTAAGATTTCGGAAGCCAGGTAAAGAATTGAGGATATAGAAGGGTAAGATATTTGGAATAGTTTTAGAGAAAAGAGTTCTTTAAAATTATATAGAATACTTACAAAGTTTTGAGGCTGGAAGAAATATATGGATTGTGGTTATAAATTTGGGAGGGAAGGGTTTGCATGGATGTGATCAGGCACACTATTTTTAAGAGCCTTCAGAGGAGATAATGGTAAACAATGCATTACATCTTCTTAGAACGGTTGTAGCGCCACTGCTTACCAAGCGCAGGAGCAAGATTCGATTCCCGGTACTGGCGTGGGGACTTGGTCCAGGTTGCACTCAACCTCGTTAGGTCCCTGAGGGACCAATTGAGGAGCTACTTGATTGAAAAGTAGCGGCTCCAGATCGAGAGGACTGCATAACTGGTCGGAAAGTATTAGGACACTGAACACGTTCCACCTCCAGTACTGCGCCCCACTCATGACGCCCGTGGTGAACAGAGGTTGGGGACGCAGCGGTCGGATACTAGACCAGGCCGTTGTGCCAGGGGGTCCCTCCATTTCATCTCAACTTTATTTCAATCTGGTCCTTCAGGGTCGGAAGTGCTGGCGATGGGCGAGTTTTGCGCTGCTGCGTGGGAAGTCTGCGAGTTGTAACTGTAACCGCCTAAGTGGTGACTGACGAACTTTGGTGTAGAGGTGAAGAATTTCCAGCATACGTTAGGGACCCTGACGCTGGCTCAGCTACTCTCCCGGTTCCAACATGTCCATAGAGTGCTCTCACTTCATTCCTTCCTCCATACATACAATGGCTTAACAGTTGGTTCACTGTGGAATGCCCTCGTCCCATACTTTATCTCTATCTCTGGAACAACTGAGGGACACTTCCGCCCACGTAGCCATGTAGCGTGTTCTCCAGGACGAGGGGTGAGGAGACAGAAGGTGCCCGATTCAGGAACCATGACAGAGCAGATTGCAGGGTCCCTAACAATTCCAGATTGATGCTCTCCGACAACTACTGTACACGACCTCGGAAACCGGAGATCGCTCCACCAGGGGACAGAGATTCACAGAGAGCATTCTTTTTCACCGCTATGCCACGCCGAAAGCCTGTCGACCCAGAAATAGCCAAGTAGATGAAGGGCGAAGTGAAATGAGAAGAGAGGTGAAATGGAAGGAGGAGAAATTCGCCTATCAAACCAGCGAATTCCCCGAAAAATCCATGGGTCAGGAAAGTCAGTCACGGGAAGCGAACTTATGACCTCCCGAATGCGGCTGCAGACGTTACCGCCTGAACCACGCTCCTCGGTTTGTTTATTAAAATTACATGAGGTGAAGAGATGGGCGCGGTTGTATGAGAAATCATATAGGAAAAATTGCAAAAAAAGATCATAGTGCTTTAGTGTTTGTTAACTGATGGCGGAGGGGGAGAGGAATAACATGATGGGAGAATATTTGGGAAAAGCAATGAGAAAAAGATTTGAGCAGTTAAGAAAGCTGAGGGTATTGAGATATCAATTTTATTGATGGAATAATATTTTCTAAATAGCAGAATGAAAATAGAGGAGATTTAATTATAAGATAACCCTAGGTTTGTGTAGAACGAATCCTCGGAAACAAGTTCAACAAGTATATTACAAGCTTAGGTTTAGAGTTTAGTTGTAATTGCAGAAATATTATATTGTAATGCTTATGTGTTCATTTGTGAACTTTATCATGAGTGGAAATAAATATTGTGATATTGTTCGTGCAACAATATACGGACGAGAGGGCTTCTGTGTGGTCTGGAGTGGTTGTGTGTGTGCGGGGCTCTGACGGCGCGATAACAGCAAAAGTGGCCAAGAAGCTTCTCGTTAATTCTCGCTGAGCCATTGCATACGTGTGCATGGAAAGATATCGAAAGGTCACGTGACATCGACTTCAGTATAAATAGGACTTGAGAGAGCAGCCAGTCAGTGGTTTTTAGTTTTGAGTCAGTTTGAGTTGATTTGCTTTAAGTCGTCGTGTATAGTTAATTTTTGGTTACGTGAGTGAGTCGGCCAGCCTGTCAGTGAGTACGTATGTGTCGTCGAGTGATTGTATCACTAGAGAAAGACATTGAAAGACCAAAAAACATTATCAGAATAACAATTGTTAATTGGAAAAGAAGAAAATACTACAAACTGTGTTAACAACCAAAAGGAAATTGTGCATTTGTAATAAAATTTAGAGGACAATAAACTGATAGAAAAATAACCGGATGTTTTATCTTGTCGTTTTGTTAAAATTTTTAGGATTCAAGGTCCATAATTTTCAGAGGCTCCATTTAAAGGGCCAGGCATTCTAAAACTTTGAAAATATTCGCTGCTAGTGTGAAGGACCTATTAGGATCAGTTCTCATGCACAGTTGAAAACCCATTTACAGAGCTTAGAGAAGAAATGCTAACAAATTTCAAGTGTGGTTGAAATCTACATGAAATTAATAATAGTCTATATGCAGAAACCCTAATCATTCATAATGTAGGCGACTTAATGAACTAACCGAGTTGAGGTTTTGCTCTTAAGAATTCGAAGAAAATTCAATGACATATGTTAAGTTTGGTTGAAATTATGTAAAACTAAAGAAAGTTTAAGTGAAATTTTTTCTAAATCAACTGACATTTGCTATTTTTAACTTTGAAAACGAAACTGATAACATCTTTTAAGTGGGTTGAAGTCGGTTCAGCAGGTAGTTTATCAATTTAGAGCCCTGTAAAGCATTATATTTACCTACATTAAAATGACTTTCTATAGCTACTTATCTACAAATTATTATTACGAAAGGTTATTCTATTACCTGTTGTATGTTAAGAGATAAGTATTTGCCAAAATGTTTCTATTACCCATTTTGTTTTAAGTACAGTGTGAATATAGTAGTCTTAAGTGATAATTAATCCTTTTAATTAAGTATGAAATAACAATCTTTGCACCACCACAAGTATAGGGACTTAACACTGAAAAATGTATAAACCATTTGGTAATTCAACCAATAATACAGAATACCTCGGAAAATAGTACCAAAAAATAGTATTTTATGTTAATTGTGAGCGTTAAGAAGATCTCATTTTTGTCTACGTCTTATGTTGACAAGTTATTCAGAATTCAGCCAGAATGAAAATGCTATTCGCAGAGAATTCCAGATACACATTTTGTCATATAACTATGTTAAACACATTTCAATCAAACTATAGCAATTATTGAGTAAATCAAAACTAGCGACTTTTTTTTTTTAATGTCAATCGTAGTCTAGGGTAGACCATTTTCTTAAAAATGTACCCTGTCAAGTTCTTGGGAGATGCTTGACCGACTTTTCCATTGTGAGTTATATTGTTCACAAATACACACACTGTCGTTTTACAGACCTTTTTATTCAGAGGGCCTTAAAACGTGTATTGTGATATCAAATATTTGGATGGAACAGAATATTTCTTCTAATTACTACAGTTAAGTAATGAGAAAGACAAAATATTAGTTTATTTATTATTTTGGCGTCTTTTTTTTTTTTTTTTTTTTTTTTTTTTTCAGCCATTTACCAAACGCTCCATTATTATTTCTGTGACGAAAGGAATGCATTTAAAATTAACGTTATAAACAAATTTGCTTTCATGCAGATGATGTTACGTCTGACTTATCAAAAAGATACTTTAAATATTCTCATTGGATTGAAGTAAGTATCCTGAGAAACCTTCAACATTTACGACTTTGTTATTGAAATTAGGGCATTAAAGCGACTTCTCCGGGAGGGCTCGGGGCGCAGCGGCTTTGCGGCAAGCGTTGGCCCTTCATGGGCTACTGCGCTAGGGGTTTAGTTTAATTAAAGCGACTTCTACTTCAAGTTCTGTGTTACCGTTAAAACACGTTTAAAATTAATGGAAGGAAAAAGCTACTTGGAAGAGCTAAATAAGTAATATTTAAATCAAAATATACACAAATTACCTAAAACGTATCACACAGGAGATAAAACAGGAAACTCGTGCACCTGTTTACCGTTAAGTTGTGGGATGATAAAATCTTCAGGGGAAGATACAAAACGTTTTGTATACATCAAGTCCATTAATAAGGCTGGATCTGCTATACAATTAAAGTAGACACGTTATATGTGCTATATTTAAGGAATTTGCCCAGCAAACAAGTATCGGCGTTTTCAAAATTATTTTAACTTTTTTTTTTTCTTTGAAACCTAATTAAACGGTTAAAATGATATATAACACTTAGGGCTATAGCTGACGAAATCAAAATGTATGGGAAAAAATTATTGTCACGGTGTCCTCATGAAAAAAATGGCCTCATTTCTAATAATCCCTATTTGATTTCGCTTTATTTAGTACTTCATTTTTATGGTGCAGGAATGCATTAAGGTATCATTTGAAATGTTATTTTTCCACCTTAAGAGCAATAAAATTTCTCGAAAACTACATTATCTCACACCTAGATACCTTTTCCTCGGTTTCCATAATTAGTACAAAAATGACAATTTTTGCCACATATTCGCTACATATAGTTGGGTAATTTAAAACAGAGGTTTCTTAATAATGATATTTTCTCAAAAATATAAGATTGCCTAAAGAATTTGGGCGACGCCGTGGCCGAGCGGTTTGAGCGTTCGCCTACCACCTAGCCGTCCTGGGTTCGATTCCAGGAACGCGCATGTGGTATTCGTGATGTACGAGGCGGCGTCAGGGCGGGTTTTCTCCGGCTACTCCCGTTTCCTCCCCACTCATTCCACCAATGTCTCACCTTTCCAACCATCGATTTCGCCTGCATTTCACACCATCCTCTTCCTATTATACCTGGTGCTGGGTTGACCACCCGCTTCCAGGTCTTCACTCTTTCCGGTCCATAGGTTCATTTTTCCACAACAGTCGTCTGACTCTAAGCAGTGGCTTGTAAGTCCTAGAAGTGTTTGAGAAAAAGTGTCTTGTATATCGGCATTTTTAGCATTCTCAGCATAGGCCAGGATAAATCCCTTTAAGTCAAATGGAACCACTTCACAACAATGAATATATTGTATCAATATGTCCATGTATATGAGCAATAAAATTGAATCATTGGTGGTTATCACACATTCCCAAAATCTCGCAAGTGGGCCCATTTGCCAAGCGTTTACTGCTGTGTATATTCAAAGGTTCCAGTTTGCACCCATATGGGCGTCAAATAAGAATTTTTGTATATTCCAGAAGAGAAACTGAAAATAAATGCACTTCAATGCGCAGGAGGTCTCTAGTGTTTAGCTCAGTTTACTTGCCTAGTCATATCGCCACGTTTTTCTGTAGTTCCTCCATGTATGTGTATCGACATGTAGCCTAAATTTTGCAGTTAACTTCGTATTATTGTGATTTATTCCGTTAGAATATAACTTTTGGGATCCTTGAGTGCATACTGCAGTATGGATACACGTGTAGCCGATGGGATTGTCCGAGAGATAGTCTACCTAGCATTTGCTTGAGTAATTTGATAACTAATAGGTTTATTTTCTTAGTCAACTCCCTCTACATATTTTTATTATATCTTTTAAATCTATGGGTGGAACCTTGAGTGCTGAAATATGCAACGCAGTATATCTAGTTATTGAAGATAACCAGTATAAAAGCCTTGTCAGTTAGGCCGGTATATCAAGTATTACAGGTGCTGTAAATTTTACTACAACCATAACTTATATAAAATCACTTTATATAAACCAGATACAAGTGCCTCTTGTTTCGGGGTTTGGATTTCGACCTGGGACCTACTGAACTTGGAGCAGAAACCATTTTTCTTATTTGCCTATTTTGGTTAAAAGTATTAAGCAATAATTGGTAGCTAATGTCTGCCAGTTAAACCTCCAGATGCCCCTTACAACCTAACGGTATTTAGCAAAACTTTAAAGTGTATTTAGGCAACTTGGATTACTTGCGAAAGACTTAAATGTTAGCCAGGATCACATGAAAAAGAAAGCATTAGTCAATGTTATACAGGATGTTTCAAAATGACACTAAAATGGAAGTTGTTTCTCACACCCTTGTCACGAAAATATATTTTTCAACGCCAATAAAGGCTGTCTGTGGACAGCATAACTCAAAAACAAAAGGTCAGTTAAAAACCAAAGTTAGTATTTAAGTTTAATGTCTTTCAAGGATGCGACACGAAGATTTTGAACAAAATAGCCGCACCCTAAACTACTCTTTACATAGAAAATTTTAAGAACATTTTGCTTTTTTTGAAAATAGCTCTAACTATTTTGATTAAAATCCCATATGTTTAAGATATTTTTATGACAACTGAAATGTATATCTGGCTATAGCCCCTGTAGTCCTGTTTACTCTGGATGACTTTTCAATAACTCGTAAACCGCAAGAGATGGACAAAATCTTACTGTACAAAAAATTTAGATCTCACTAAAACACACAATTTATGTATGACTAAATTTTTTGGTAGAGTGAACCATTTCGGAGATATTCCTCGCATTTTCGGAAAATTTAAAACTTTCATGAAATGGAACATCGTTGTTCATTTTTTATATGTTAAGTATGCGAATAGAATGGGATGTCAAAGTTTTAAAAGATTTGACTATCGCTCAAAACCTACTGATTTCTAATGTTCCCCTTGCACCTACAAGGAAAAAAGAATAAGGTAATTTGTACAAATGTTTATCTCAACTAACACGAAGAAGATATAGGAATAAGAGTTTGTAAGAATGGTTAGCACATGAGTAGAGAAAGTCATGTGAGTGCAACACATCAGACTTTTTATATTTCATGCTAAGTGCGTCTTTCCAGACCAGTATAAAACATCTTTTACATATTCCGCTTTTTGTTCATTAAGTCGCGAACGTGCCTCATTGTAATTGGTGGTCTGAAGTTAACCCTTAAACTTTACTCTGCACGTGAAGGTAGTCCTCACTGTGAAGGAAGGTCGCTGGACCAGGTCGGTTTCCTGGAAATTCTTGCTCAGATTCAGCGGGAAAGCAAGCGTGTCTATCTAAACGTCATCTTTCCTTGAATTTTAATCAACTTGCGGACGACATTTTCCTACGTCATTAGGCTACCAATAGATAGCGACAGAAAATGTTTTTACCACTTAACTTTTCCCATCTTCTCAATTTTCCCCCAATGTAAGCGTAACTGCGTCGAATTAAATAGCAATTTTTTCACTTCCATTGTGTGAAGCCTGCGAAGATTCTCTTACGATTGATTTAGACAATGTGCTGCTATAAATATATCCTCAGAATTATATTGCAACATTATCTTAAGGCGAGATGGTACATTCTAAATTTGCAATGTTAAAATGTATCACGTTCATGTTCCTTTTTCTATAGAAATAGGTATGCTGTGATGATGGTCAAATATATTGATAGTTCCTGTACATTTCCTTATTTTTTTAAGGTAAGAAAATGACTATAATCCACAATTTTTGTCCCAATGCAACTATGTGAACAAAGCATGTCTAGAAGGTCTGCCAAATATCACTTTTCTATGTATGATATTGCAGCAATTTTAGTGTAGCACATATAAGAAATGCTTAATATAAAATATTAACTGTTAGAAATAAAATAAACTCTAGCTATGTGTTTCTTCTGATTATGTCTATAAAATCTGGCATTTCCATTGGGCTATGCCAAAGAGTTTTGGAGAAAAAAAATATTGAATACACGGCTGGCCAACTTTCTTCCAACTATTACTAATTTTCAAAACCAAAATTGAATTACAAATAAACTGCTCAATCTAGAGTATTTCAAATATCAAGTTTCTTGAAGCAATTTCATAAGAATTTAGATATTCCAAGTGCAAAATGTTAAAGAAATCCAATGACAATTGCACTTGGAGTATTTTAAATACTTAAAAAACGTAAAAAAATAGAAAGTCAAGAAAAAAACACTAAAGTTTTAAGTATATGACAACATACATATATTTACTGCTTTAAAATTCCCCTGGATTATATGAACGTCCTTCTTAAATTTTGTACCTTTTTTTTTTTTTTTTTTTTTTACTGATTTGAATATATTTAACGTACTTAGTGCACTGTGATTTAATCTTCGCTCGTACCTAACATACTAATTATATTACTAACTCGATTTACTTAGTTGTGACCCTTTCCTTTGCATATAGCCTCACAACCCATACTGAATGTGATAAGATCTGAAGTCATTGCAATTTGCAGTTTCTTTCTAGAAACAAAGATTCTGGTATAAAATTCATAAAAACAGGATCACGTGATTAACACATGTACATAGGCAAAACTTTCGCCGTACTTTAGCAATGTTTTACCGGGATGAATGTTTGTAAAAAATCCCACAAGACATCTCTGCTTACATCCACCAGCACTAAATGCGACCTCCTGATTTAAACTTCAAGTTTGTACGCGATTTTGTTGCAATGGGATAATGAATGAATTTCAGGAGCCACGCCCACCCGCACATAGGCATTCCAATAATGACGTAACAGCTTTCAAATGGCGATAAGGCATTAGCGACGGTAGATTCTAAATATTATACAAAATACAGACATAATTTTAAGACAAAAAACAAAAAGTCGTATTTTTCATCATTTTTGCCCAAATTTCACCTTAAATAATAGTCTCACACATAATGAAGAAGAATAACATAAATAGCACAAGTTTTATTTATTTTTTCAAATGCCTTATACGAAGAAAAGTCTGGGTGATTCTACTTTAACTAAAGGAACCGTATTCTGTGAAGTAGCTTACATTATTATCTAATTTTTATAGCTAGAAAACGTAAGATATAGAATCCAGGAGCAATAATATAGATGTCATAACTATTTATATAAATTAAAACTATATGCCAGAAGTCATTTCCTGTATTTTTCCTGCTATTTGTTTGACTTTTACAGTTATTAATTAATTCAGCGGTGGAACAACCCTTTCTGGGACAAGGCTTCTGCGTCCCCCACAAGCGTCATGACCGGGGTGCAGTACTCGAGGTTGGGACGTGGTCAGCGCTCTGGTCCCTCCCGTTTGAACACCGGTCTCTGCAACCAGGAGCCGCTACTTTTCAATCAAGTAGCTCCTCAATTGGCCCCTCAGGGACCTAACGAGGCTGAGTGCACCCTAGATCAGGTATACCAGCGGGAGAAAATCCCCACGCGGATACTGGGAATCGAACCCGGGTCTCCCGTTAAGGAAAGACTCATTTAGAATATTAACAGTAGTATATGTTCAAGGGCCTTTTTTTTCTCTAAGGAATTCCTGCATAAGCCCAGCATAACATTGACCTGTTTTTCTACACACTTACTGCTGCTTTCAGTTTGTGTCTATCTGTAGCAAAACGTTTACTGAAAGTAGTTCTGTTGAATATTTCACGCATATTCAATCTGCGATACGCAACATTTAAAATACGCTTACAGTCAGTAGATATTTTCCTCGGATAATCACAAATAATGAGAAATATTTCAGCTGGGGAGATTTTAATTGCCCTGTGTCCAAGAATCTATTTTGCTTACTGTTCCAGTCGAACCAACACTAATTCTTACAGCTTCGCTCGCTGATCTTTTGTATTCTGTATTTTAAACACCGACAACAGTATCTGCGAATTTACGTCACTCAGTTAGCTATAATATTTAAGTAGTCAGTATATTTTCGTGACTGCTATGTGCAGGTTTGTTTTAATTACTCAGTCTTTTTGTGAGATTGATAAACTCGTTATAAGAGGAAAAAGTAAACTCAATGAAACAAGTGATAGTGCACCGCCATTGAACGCAACGCGGGACTTCGTTGAAAATAGTGTTGAAGTTGATGCATCTATGAGCAAGACGAAATTCCCGAAAAATGTGAAATATTTCCAACCAAACTGTGTCGAACAATTCTATGAGACCATCCCTGCATCACAGGAGCTTGGTGACCAATCACGGCGATTTTAAGAACAAGTCATTCCAACTTTTCAGGCGCAAAGCAGAAAATTAAATAAGCATTCAAATGTAACCTACGCAAAGGGTTGAATATTTGTTGTCAGTGGTAACAATTGGTTAGACATATGAGGTATCCTAAAAGTAATTTGTATAAAACGAGGCTATTAAATAAATACATCGATCCCCATGAATATGGTAATGATTAAAGAGATAATTAGTTTTATTTTAAAATGAGTGAAGTGCTCTGATCTGTGGTGTTAATAATTACCTCGTTTACCGAATAGTGACTATAATAATCAAGTATGAGCGAATAATGTGCCGTAACATACAA
The DNA here is from genome assembly GCA_030765045.1 of Tenodera sinensis. Classification (NCBI taxonomy): domain Eukaryota; kingdom Metazoa; phylum Arthropoda; class Insecta; order Mantodea; family Mantidae; genus Tenodera; species Tenodera sinensis. Next base: position 40,505,320 of record CM060969.1, on the reverse strand, counting down.
ATCAGGCTGAAAGAATTATGGCAAATTACTTCCGCTCCGCCAAACCTGTTCTCAAACGAAAAGATGCCGCCCGAACAAACGGCAATTCCTATAAAGGAGAATCAGATTAAGTGGGTTTGTATATAGGATAAAATATAGAGTAAAGAACCGACAGAGGTGGACTTCTTTGTCACAGCCGCTCTTATGTTGGGAAAAGGAATCACAGTACATCGGCTGACTCTTCAGTTATATAACTAGGACTGAAAAAATATTTTTATTACCTTTAGGTAATGTGTCTAACATGATTACGTATTCATGTTACACCCTTATGATCGATATGAAATAGCTTAATTTTTAATTTAATTCAATTTACTGTTATTATAAAAAAATATAACATTTTAGATAAAATACAAAAAGCAATGGATCGTTTTCGTACCACCTAGAGTGAGATAACCTCATGGGTATTCGTCACAAACATATTTTTATCTGTTTTTAAAAAATGCATACAATAATTTACACAACGTGTTATTGCCTCTTAGAGTTGCTTATTTTATATTTCACCCTCTTATATTTAATGCTCTGTTGCATGATGGGGAAGTATAATGCATCCATTATTTATTTTTTATACATTTTTGTGTAGTACGTTTTTCTCTATGTCTTATGGTTTACGAAATTATGCAAAACCTCTTTAGAATGAAAAGGACTTCACGGGTTATTCCCATAAAATAAGAGCTGTCCTATTTGTCTACATATATGGTATTGTAGTCAAAATCATCCGGGCAATTTTTTAGAACATATAAAATTTTGAAAAATGTTTGATGCAAAGGACCATTGGTGTGAGGGATGCTTATGATAACCTAATGACCTAGTTGTGGACGAGCCCTTAAGCCCTGCACACTCACTCGCTGTTTGGTTTCGCATCCTTGGAAGGTACTGAACTCTCACAATAAATTTGGCAGTTGTTTATCTGGCATTTTACAGACACGCACACTTAGCCATTTCGTTTTTAAAAACTGATGTGTTGCACTAGCACGACTTTTTCTAACGCTTTTGCAAACAAATTCTCGCAAGATGCTGCATTTAAATATTGGTATTTAACTAATATTTCGTCTTTCAGCTTTGCTCTTCATAGACTGTATTAAAAATGTCTTCTTGCATCAGGACGGCCACAAAATATATATTTTTGGCAAAATTTGGACATCGACTTTTTTATTGTTCCATTTATATCTCTCCTTTAACTATAAAGGTCATATCGACGGCCTCTCTTGTGGAACACATCACCTAGCAGCACTGGTGGTAAACAGTGGGTCAACTTTAAGGTTGTTTTTTTAACATTGAATTCACACACTTCATTCATACTTTCAGACTCTGGGGAGGATAAGGCTGGAGATAAATTCCTACTCGGGACACCTAGTACAGCAGGCAGATGCCCAAACGACTGTACTAGGGGGCCAGCCCATAGAAATGCTGTGTTGGATAGAATACGCGTATTCCCCACTTCTTTATCCAATCGAGAAGGTATGACTTTAATATAAAGGGGTTTCAAAATATTTATCATGAACATGGAATTTTTTGTGAAATACTACGCTTCCTCTTATTTACTATAAGTAATTGGCAGAGGAGCTGAAAATATGTCCATTACTTGTAGTGCTTTATTTAAGCAAATAAAAAACTTCCTGCACTTATGGGTTGCCAAATTTGACAAACTAGGGGGAAAAGGAAAAGGAAAAAGGCATAGAAATAACAATATAAGCAGCCATTAGATAAAAGTTTGAGTTTGGTGTAACAATTTACACACAGATATGTTGATAGTATTCATAATACTGCGGTTTTATTCAATTGAAACTTTTAAATACAGATCATAAAACAAAAATATGCTGTTTGCAGTTTTAAGGTCTAAATAAGTGAGATCTAAGAACGTTTACAGTGCCACGTATAGCAGCGTTAACAATTTTCCTTATGTTGGTAGTTGAAAGTTTAAATGTTTTTCCAAAAGTTCACAAAAAAGGCTGGAATTGTGTCTCTAGCATCTACTATGAGACAATTTAATGTCATGTGGCTGGTGTTTATTTTTATAAAGTTTATAAGTGACTTATCTATGCATTAAATGTCTTAGAATTACTAATGCTAGGTATTCGTAAACTCGACAAATATGAACGCAGTAAATGGCGCACGTGTCCGGTTATTTGGATGTAAATGGTGAGGAAGATAATCAGTATGCTGGTTCTAGAGAAGGAAGACCACTCGGGTTTTACACAATTGGATTCGTATCTCGTGTAAGGTTCTTGTGGTGTTGTTAAAGCAATGGGATTATCTTCCCCACCTTGCTTGCTAACCCTTGAGCCAGGAAAACAATGGCCAGAGAATGGCAGAAAATCATCGCAATGAATCATAACATCGCCTGGGGAGACAGCAGGGGAAGATAAGAGATGGCACAGAGGACAGTTCCGTGCGGCCAGACAGTTCGCACTGACGAAGATGGATTACAGCACAATACTGTACCAAGATCAATTGAATTCCTATTCCCTGCTCCCACTGGGTGACCGACACACTCATTTAGGGGCCAAATGGAGAGAATCATTCACTACAGTTTAAGGGGGAGTAACCTGGCTACAGCAACTTTCTAGCACTGCTTCACTGGCAGTGTTTTCTCAAACATTCTGCCCTTACACTCTGATACCGGAGTTGTTAAGTGCAAGGTTAGTCATTTTATAAAGAAATCATAGGACGATAAATAAATATTTCCGTATACTAAAATCTATGGTAATGAAAAAGCAAGGGTTACATTTTTACGAGAAAACGTCATTAGCTTCTTCGTGTAAAGGGAAGTATCTAGATATCTGATTTCCCTATCTCCGCCATGTTCAATTTGCGAATTTTACGTTCCTTTTTCTCTGAATGTATTTGAGCTAGAAGAACAAACTTTTGCACACAAATAGATTAAATAGTATTTCTTATTGTTGAATTTTTCAGAATGCTGATTTGAAAACCTTAGTTTCTTCTAGATCAGAGATTTTTAAAGATAGAAGCTTGCAAAATCCAACGTCTGTGTATCTTAACCCTTTAATATGATAAAAATGTTGTGAGAAAACTGCGTTTAAAGTTTAACATACCATTATGTTTTCCAGGTCCATATTCTGGATCATCAGCGTCACACTGTTCAACATAATCCTTTAGTTATGTACGTTTAGTAAAGTTTTAAAACTAAAACTATCAAAATTATTTTCCTTTCAATATCTTCAATACGCAATTCAATTTCTGTCCCAACATTTCTTTCTAATGACTCTCCAGCTATCCAAAACCAAATTTATCGAGAATTTCCTTAATATTATTGAACCAACCTTTAGGCTGAGCTGTAAACCTTAGTTCCATTTTTAATATTAGGCCAACTTGCAGTAATCCTTCCCCCTTTGATCCTTTACTTTAATACTGGTATTCCCAAATCTGCTACCCACTGGGTGAAACTCTAGTCAAGCTTAGGATTTGCTTAAAACAGATCCTTTGAATTATATCTACATTTTGTGCATTCTTCATTTACATCTACAACTTCGCTCCATTAAGCATCTTAACTCAATTTCTGTCAAAGTCTCCTGAACCATGTTATTAGCATTCGTGGAAAATAAGTTTGGTACTAAGCTTGAGACAATTAATATGACACGATTTCTACACCAATGTGTGACTTAAGGATAATATACCGTCTTCTTTATGAATTTCTCTACTATTTACCCAGAAGTGTTGCAGTCCACCTAAAAATTCTATATCGACATTTCACTGAATTACTCGTATGCAGATTTCCAATACAAAGAAAGCATTAATTAATAAAGGTCTGTATGCAAGTGAGCCCGTGTCTGTCTGTGTCTGTCCTTCTGTGTTTGTCTGTCTGTGTCTGTCTGTGTCTGTCTGTGTCTGTGTCTGTCTGTGTCTGTCTGTGTCTGTCTGTGTCTGTCTGTGTCTGTCTGTGTCTGTCTGTATCTGTCTGTGTCTGTCTGTGTCCGTCCGTCCGTCTGTCTGTCTGTCTGTCCGTCTGTCAGTCTGTCCGTCTGTCCGTCCGTCCGTCTGTGTCTGTCTGTCCGTCTGTCCGTCTGTCCGTCCGTCCGTCTGTCCGTCTGTCTGTCCGTCTGTCTGTCTGTCTGTCTGTCTGTCCGTCTGTCCGTCTGTCCGTCTGTCCGTCCGTCCGTCCGTCCGTCCGTCTGTCTATCGTTCCAAAAACGAAAACTCTGTTGCATTTGATATTTAAGGAAGCAAGTATACAATACAAACATCTTCAGTAAATACACCACAACTAATCTTGCATGTAAAACATTTCGTTAACTCTTGATTTCCGCAAAAATGACTAAAGATTTTCATTAAAACAGCAAATATTTAAGACACTTACTAGGAAAGAAAATGCGTACCATAATTTTTGGAGGAAAATTCGCTTAGTTCCTCAATAATTGTCCTTTTGCTTATTTATACTGCATACGTTATAAATTAAAAGAATAAAGCACTTGTATCAGTCTAATTTCGTTGTAATGGCGATCGAAGATATCATGTGCAGAAGCACTGAATCTCTATACAGGTTCCACGAAATAAACAGATTAAGCCGTGCTCATATAAAAAATTACCCATAGTAATGATGGCGACTAACTTGAACGAGTGTGTTGATTCTGGAACCGAAGGATATTGGAAAATAGGATATACCTACTTCTCCCATACCTGAAAAATCTAAAGATAGATACGAAAGATGCTATAACATTTCTAGAAATTGTTTGAAAATAGAAGAAAGCAGGAATAATTAAGTTCAACCATCAAGACATCATGAAGAGATAAATGTTATGTTTCAAGATTGATATTTCACTTTTCATACGTACGCCATATTAAATTATTATTTATCTCCCAAAAGTTATATACAATACACGTGTGTTAAATCTTTTTAATAATCTTCTGAGATTGAAAATTCGAGACGTGTCTCGCCTAGTCAAGAGTTTTCCTCGGTCCAGCAAAAATCACTTAGCATATAAGACATAGTGTTATGTAATTAGTAAACTGTAGGGATAGATAAGTTTTTAGTGCAGAAAACGTAAATTCTCGATTAAATGTGCCACCTCAAATTTTCGAAACATTCTTTTTTATTAATTTCTCTACTGGTAAGTAGGGAAAGTAATGTATTCCACCCAAAAGTTCTATGTCGAGATTTCACCGGAAATGTATGCTTTGAGGCCCCTGAATCCACACACAAAAAAAAAAAAAAAAAAACATTTTTAGAAAAAGGTTCATGTGTGTGTGTCCGTGTGTGTCTGTGTGTGTCTGTGTGTGTATGTGTGTGTGTGTGTGTGTGTGTGTGTGTGTGTGTGTCTGTGTGTCTGTGAACAGCATAACTCAAAGACGAAAAGTCGGTTAAAAGCCAAAGTTTAATGTCTTTCAAGGATGCGACACGAGGATTTAGAAGAAAATAACCAAACCCTAAATTACTCTTTGCATGCAAAATTTTTCGAAATTTTGATTTTCTTGAAAATTGCTCTAACGATTTTGATTAAAATGCCATGTGCTTAAGATATTTGTATGAAAAATCAAATGTATCTTTTGAATTTTCTGGTTATAGCCCATGTAGTCCTGTTTACTCTGGATGGCTTTTGAATAACTCGTAAACCGTAAGAGATAGACAAAAGCTTTCTCTACAAAATATGTAGGTCTCACAAATACACACAATTTATGTCTGAATAAATTGTTTTGTAGAGTGAACCATTTTGGAGATATTCCTTGTTATTTGTGTCAGTTTCGGAAAGCAAAACTTTGGTGAAATGGAACATCGTTGTTTATTTTTTATATGTTAAGCGTGCAAAGAGAACGGGATCTCAAAGCTTTAAAATATTTGACTATCGCTCAAAGCCTACTGTATTCCCATATTCCTCTTACACCTTCAAGGAAATAATTAATAAGATAATTTGTACCAATATTTATCTCAACTAACACGAAGAAGATATAGTAATAATAGTTTGTAAGAATGGTTAGTACAAGAGTAGAGGAAGTCATGTGAGTGCAATACATCAGATTTTTCTCTTTTGACTTTCTTCTTTTCCTTTTAGCGACCGACTTTGAAAGTTGATTTAGCTTACTGTATCCTTCTTACGCGTACAAGGAATGTGTATACTTTTAACGAATGTTTATCTGTATTAACAAGAAGTAGATTGAAGAATAAACTCTGGAAGGAGTGGTTAGTAGAAGAGTAAGCAGGGAAGGTCATATGAATACAATACATCAGCAAGTGTTGGGTTTGTTTCACTTGACTCTGTAATGCATATTTTTACGGTCATTAGATTTTATCATTACACAAGTATGAGTTTCATATTAGTCAGAAAAAATATTATAGATAGGATTCCTTTTACACAGGTATTTCCAAAATATTTTCATGACCAAATCTTAGGCCGTAATGTTGTTTCAACAATAGTATTAAAGCTTAGTCATTCTGGGCATATTTTCATCAGTATGAATGTGGAAGCAGAAATCTGACCAAAACCTTACCCTCGTCGTCGCCTTAGCATTCCTGGGCCTCGGTGAAGCAGAATTAATGTTCACATTGCCCTAATGAAACAAGAGACTCTCGATTTCCCCCTTCCCTTCTCTCGAACCGATCAATAGTTAATTAATGTGTTTTGTGGTTGATTGCATCCCCTTATCATTATACACTTTCCTTCCCCTACCAGAGTTGCTTTACCTCTCGCCCTTTCTTCCAACATTCATCTCCATACATAAGACATGAACAATAGCTGTTAGCGAGCTAATGAAAAATGCCTGGAAGCTTGCCTGAAATTTGTGTTTGTCTTGTATACTGAACTATAAGATAACGCCGGTGTTACCAGGCACTGGTTTCTGGAGCGTTCGCAAAGTTTCACCAATTCATAGTTAGCAGTAGAGACGGGCAAAATACGAAATTTTATATTCCAAAGCATGCTTGGTATGATTAGTGCTCGGATTTTTAGGTAAATACGTACCTATTTTGTTTGCGTCCTAGTATGACTTTTTAATTGACTTTTTAATGTAAATAAATATTTTCAAATATTCACATAAATTACATCATATAAAAATCTGATGTGTTGCACTCACATGACTTTCCCTACTCTTGTGCTAACCATTCTTACAGACCCTTATTCCTATATCTTCTTCGTGTTAGTTGAGATAAACATTTGTACACTTATTGCTTATTTCCTTGTAGGTGCAAGGGTAATGTTAGAATACAGTGTGCGATAGACAAATGTTTGATATTATGTTGTCTTTGCACACTTAACATATAAAAAATGAACAACGATGATCCATTTCACGAAAGTTCTAAGTTTTCCGAAACTCACACACATAACAAGGAATATCTCCGAAATGGTTCACCCTACAAGAAAATTTATTGAGACATAAATTGTGTATTTTAGCAAGATCTACATTTTTTGTATAGTATAATTTGGTCTATCTCTAACGGTTTACCAGTTACGCAAAAGTCGTCCAGAGTAAATACGACTACAGGGGCTATAGCCAGAAAATTCAAGATATACATTTCATTTGTCATTAAAATATCTCAAATATATGATATTTTAATCAAAATCGTTACAGCCATTTTCAAGAAAATCAAAATTTTCGAAAAATTTTTTATGTAAAGGGTAGTTTAGGGTGGGGCTATTTTCTTCAAAATCTTCGTGTCGCATCCTTGAAAGACATTAAACTTAAATACCAACTTTGGTTTTTAACCGACTTGTCGTTTTTGAGCTATGCTGTCCACAGACTGACAGACTGACAGACTGACATACAGACACACAGACACACACACGGACCTTTTTTTAAAAATGCTTTTTTTGGATTCAGGGGGTCTCAAAACATATATTTCCGGTGAAATCTCGACATCGAATTTTTGGGTGGAATACAATACTTCCCCATACTTACTAGAGAAAGTAAAAATAGCAACAAATTATTTTTAACAAGTCACCATCCACTTCTTTGACGCTCAATTACGCAGGTTGGATGTCGCAATTTGTTATTCATTATTGGAAAAACTGATGTAAGCTATAGTATCCCTTCAGTTGGAAGAAAATATAAACATCCTGATTATTCTAACTACATGAGCCTACAAGTTAAGAACAAAGAATTCCTCCACTGCACCTGTTATCGCTTTAAAATCCGGCTAGTATATACACTGAAACTGTATAGTCAAATTTAGTCATTTATAAATCCACAGAGATTGTACCCCATTCTAGTTGTGTTGAGGTGTTGGGAAATTACACATCGACAGTCTTGAGTTCACAGTGGATTAAACATGTCTGGAGTGAACAGTAGTGCAAAATGATGTGAAAATTAAAAGAGTGTTAAGAAATGACTTCGCATACTTTTCCATAAATCTGGTTTCCTCTGTGATTCCATAAAGAAACTGGAATCAGTAGGAGTATCTTTGGGAGAAGCAGTTCGAGTAGAAAAAAAAAAACTTAAGCTTCTTTTTGATTCTACAAAACAAACCCTAAGAAATAAATACAAGAAAGTGTTCGAAAATAATAGTGAATTTAACAGTCTATAAAATTTCAAATGTCTTAGATGGGCAACATGAAGGAATTATTGATGCCAGTGTATCACGTAACAGTTATAATATGCTAGACTTACTTCTTGTGACGTGGAGTGATCGTTTAAGAAATTCAAGAATCGTCAAATATTTCGGGATGGAAAATTTGAGGAATCACTTCCAAGAGTAATATGTGGTGAGTAATAGGTGCATTTATATTAGATAGTTCACCCATTCAGATCTTAAAAATATATTGTTTGTTTTAGCACATATGTTTGACCTTTTAGCACATATTTTCGACATTTTTAACGCATAAAAATAAATATTTTCTAAGTTTTTAGCACCTAAAACTACGAGCCCTAGTTATAATTATAGCAACAACTAATTTTACCTTTGCAGTAGATATATAGAATTCAATGCACGTGACAAAAAAGAAAGAACTTTTTATAATATTCTGGTAAATCTAAATATTTTATTACTAATTTAATATTTCTTGATATATTTAAACTTTAAGGGTTTTCACTTTTAAAACCTTTCTAACTGCACTTTCCAACGGTTTAGAAAGTGATGCAATTCTCAATGTGATGTCAGGCACAAAATTAAATGCTCTCTATCCTTGAAGAGCTTTTATTTTCGTTGCTTGTATGTATATAATGTTGTAAATGATTAAAACTAGTATTTATTCAAATAATCCGTTGGTATCTGGGTCACAATTTAAATGGCTACATAAATGATTATTATTTAAAACGGCATACCTATTAAAATTTCTTACATGTTTAGAGGATATTGCACTCAAGATAACATTTTATATATTATTGCAATTAGAATGCAGGAATTCGAGGTACTTTTCAGTTATCAATGCAAACACTGCTACTGTATTTGTCTCAGGAGTTTAGCTATGACCTTCTGATTGGCACAAGTAAACCCAAGATAGCTATTGTTTATTTTTTTTTTTTTTTTTTTTTTCAGCTCTGATTTGTTACACCCTGCTTCAAATGTGACATTCTTTCTTTCCCGGGACAATAATTCGATATGCTATGCGAAGTAGCAGCATACCTAATACATTATATTACTATATCAAACAAAACAATAATGATCATACATTCAAAAAATCGCAAATGAATTGTGTTTGTTGGAGACTTAAGAAACCACATGATATATTAAGTATTATATTAATTATTAATACTCGCGGACTTATAATTTTACTTATTAGGAATAGTATGTTTTCAAGTTGGTTAGTGCTCAAAGTAGGCCCAGGCATAATGCAGAATGGGCCAGTCTCGCGGCAAGCCCTCTGAAACGAGAATAAGCTGGCACTACCTAGGCCAGCGGGTCACGCATTGAGGTGTGAAGCAAAACGAATAGTATATGCTGACAGAAATTGCTCATTTCGCAGTGCAGTTTCGATCATGCAAAAACATCTAATACTATGTGACTGGTTTGTGGGAAAACTATTAGACAAAGAGTAGAAACAACTAACACGTCGAAGTTGATGCATATTATGGTACCATTTATCAAAATTCCTGCATCTATACCCCTAAAATTCTATATATGTATACACACATAGATTTCGATGCTAATTTGATGCTTATGATTAACTCAAAGCGTGACAATTATTATGGATGTTATTCTTAAGTTATAAAATAATATAACATCTGTTCCTGAAACTTCCAGTTTCCCCTAACAAAATAAATAATTTTATGATAATGATTCAAAAAATAAGATCTAAAATATGAAAGCCTTAGCAATTTTCCATGCATTATTCTCTTTAAAAATTGAGTTACCAACGGTTCAGGACCACACAATCCAAATATCGCTAAATTAAGTTAAAATAGAAAGATTTAATTTGAAATTTATAGTTCTGAAAATCATATTCTAAGAATATACGTTATAAGAAGCCATATAAATGCTTCAGTTCTTCACTTCCTGAACATTCTCTGACTATGCCATAAATGGTGTTAAATTATCGGATAGGAATTACCATCTGGTCATTCTTTTGTTAAAAATCATCACTAAGTCTTCTTTTTTTAGTCGTCACCAATTATATCATATAAACCTCTGAAAAATCTCTAAAAATAATTGCTTAACAATCAAAATACCGCTTTATTTTAATTTAGCGACTGTGATTTTAACAACTGTCTGTTTAATAATTAATGCATTTTTTAGAAGAAGGGTTATTTGTTTACAAAGTGACATTTATTTGAGATTATAAACTTGTTTTCTGTTACAACAAGAGAAGATCTAAATACCTATAGTTCTTGAGTTTCGTTTTTCACAGTTGGCAGTGTGAGTAAGTTGAACTACACTAATCGAAACTAATATGTTTTAGGTTATTTTTATATAATTTAACATTTTTTTGTTAAATCTTTGTGATATAGTATTTAAATTCATAAATATTGAAATATTTAAAATTTTATTTATGAATTAGTATAGTATATAGGTAAATATCATTAGACTGCTGGCATACATATCTGATATACTGGAAGTTTTGCTCCGATTCTAAGGGAAGATTTTTTATACTTATACTTTGCAGATTACTGGAAGGCTGATTATTGGAAAAGTGTATGAATAAGCAAAACACAGGGTCCTAAAAACACTGCATGCAGTCTATGGTTGATAATAATTGTACTTTTGTCTAGAAACAATAATCGGAAGAAGTAAATAAATAATCTCAACTAAATTTTAAGTATACATTAAAGATCATAAGCCAGATTAATGGACTAAGAAACAGCACTGCATGACTAATACAACGTTAAGTAGTTCAGAACACTAACACAAGTTGCGTGACGAGTATCTTAACACACCAAGACGATATCAACGTTTAAAATTCATAAACTGCTAAGATGGTTCTCCTTCACTAATTCCTAACTGCTGCTAGAATAATACAAGTCAAACAACATTTAAAAAGCGAGATACGGATAAAAAACGCATTAAAAACCTAAAGGAAGCATGCACCGCCACGCAAATTCATCATCTATAACATTGTCATACGTACGTCTAGATTGATGGACAGATAAGAGAGTGGAGTACATTCATATGTTATCATCCACCGTAGTAGTACAAAGAATGAATAGTTGAATAGAAAAAGGAGATAGGTTGGAAATGCTTGTGGGTGGAAAGATGGGCGCTATCAGTGGCGTCTATCTTATTTTAGCACTGTCGACTTATGAAGTTTATTAATTGGTTGATATTTTTAAAGTAGTTACTCTAATATTTTCTATGCATTGAACTTAACTTCATCGCTAATGAATTCGAACCAGTACTACCAGTCCACGTAGCCGTAGTCACTAAAACATGTCTTTGGCGTTCCACCGCGCAGAGGGTTGAGGGTTCAGGATTCGAGTCCCGCCTGGGGCATGGGCGTATGTAAATCTGTGTATGTGGCAGAATAAAAGGAGTAAACAATCAGAGAAGCAATGAAAAACAAAAATGGGTAAAATATGCCTCAAAACCGAAAATAATAATAAAAAAGGTAAAAATAGACAACAGAATTAAAACGAAGGTATTTTAAAAGCTTCCATTTTTTAAATTTTTAACGTAATTTCAGTAGACTACCTTAGACTTTACTCTGTAGTGGGCAGATGTGGGGAACGCAGCGGTCGGGCGGTAAGCCTTGGCCCGCGAAGGGCTGTGAACTAGGGGTTATATAATAAGCATAATTATAATTAAATCAATCGAATCAAGAAAAATCACTAAATACACCTTAGTGGTTTCATTACCTTCTCTCATGCTTAGGGTTAAATAAACTGGGGTTGTGAATTTCTGTTTTATAATGAAACCTCTACTTGTAAGGATTATAAATATTGACTACTTATTCTATAAAGCAAGAATTATTTAAATGATTGTCACATTTTTTCTTCGAAACGTCTGATTAAATCCCACTCGAGTTTTCTACCTCCTAGATACATTTACAAAAAACATCAACACCTGTGGAGAGCTCTTCTCTCTCCCCACGCATCCGAGTATATAGTCGAAAATAACGTATAACGGATTTTTCTCAAAATTCACCTATTCTTGAACTTCTCGTAAATAAGCAGTCCAATGTTTCTAAAACAGCCTGAAAACTCTTCGTTCTGCCGCACTCACAGTCGTCTTTTTCTGACCACTTCATTGTCGTAGCAGCATGTACTTACAAACGGTTCTGTTAGGTAACTTAGCATTCAGGGTGTGATGGCGGCTGCTGGCTGGCGTCACAATATTTATTTTCGCGCTCACTTCAAATTGCGTTGCGTTCTGGTAGAAGTTTTAAAAATAAATTAAACATATCACATCCAAAATAGTTTAAAAAAATATTATTTTACAAATATGCAATGGAATACATTTTAGGAATATTACAACAGTGAAGATCCATATCATATCATAACTGTTTTACCACGAATACTATAAAGTGAAGTAGGAGATACTTTTAAATACAGTAGTACTTGATCTTCTAATCACCTCATTCTTGTCTGTCCATTCTGACAGAGAATATTTAATGAAGTTTGCTTGTGATTTCCACCTTGATAATGGTGTTGATGATAAATAATAATAATAATAATAATAATAATAATAATAATAATAATAATAATAATAATAATAATAATAATAATAATAATAGTAACAACAACAAAACCTAGCTATCAGTAGAGAGCTACTGGTAAGGTTTTTAAACTTAACGCTTTTTAGTATTGATTTAAGGAACCGATGTTAATGTTTTTCTTGTTGTAATCAGTATCATATTAACTACAATTACACCCTATATTCGAACTATGTATTTACTTTTTATACTTATTTACCTCTTTACCATTATTACTAGGTGTTCTATACCTTTATAATAATTTAATTTGTTGTTTTTTCTTGGTTTATGTAACATATTTTATAAATTTTATAATGGATCAACTTGGCATTAGCATAACCTTTTCCCCATGAGCGATTGTGTTATAAGAGAAAGCAAAATGATACGCCACTGGTATCGCTTCGTAAATTGTTAAAGAGAATGGAGAGAAGGAGAGAGCGGGGGAGAGAGAGAGAGAAGGTGGGAGGTTATCTCCTTTGCTTTTGTGCTGCTATGAAGTAACCCTTTGCTTGGTTTAGGGGGAGGGGGTGTGGACACGATCGAAAACCGCCATGTCGGCGTCCTCAGTTTCTGTCCACTGGTTCGACTCAATGTGTTTAACCGCTCATTAATCTTGGTCTACCGGGTTAAAAGTTGGACGCATGGCTCTTCCGTTCCCGATTTATATAAACTGGATTCTCGACTTAGGAAAAAAGAACTATAATGAAGAAGAGGGTAGAGCTGCTTCAGAGAGCCGTAGGACACAAAACACATAGGACCTTTTTGCAGACCAGTTCTCCTTACAGCTGACAAGAAATGTTTCGTCCCTCCGACAATGTCAGTCCTACCTGCAATTATAGATGAAATGTGTTAAAAGCTCAAAGATCCATTGCATAACAGTTCATCTGAGTTAAACCACCTGAAAATGATCTTCAATCATGCTGAACCTAGTGCCTTGGTTGTATAAATCTTGATCTAAGGTCATGGTATCCTGATCTAAGACCAAATATGACTGGTGAACTGCCTCCAGTTAACTTGATTGAACTTAGATCAGCAGAACTATAGAGGGTAGAAGTAAATAGTATCTACAGCTTTAAATAAAATAACTAATGGGAAGCAACGCTTCTTGTAGTTGTTTGACAATAGGAGCATTGTTTCAAATTGTATTATGTCCTACATACAAAATTTTACTTGAGAAATTAAAAGTGATCACCCCTAACCTAGAGATTTTTTCACAAATGGTAAAATGTGAAGTTATTGTATTTGAGATTCACTTCTAGTAAAATAAATTTGCAATCGTGTTCTTCATATTTAAGGAAAATGTGTTGAACTTCAATATGGTTTCATCCAGTAATTGGTAAAATATAAAATAATAACGAGCTAAATTATATATTTAACGTAAAATTAAAATTCCAGCAGCTTCCTTCCATCCAGTTTCTTTTGGTAAACTGAAACTAAGGTCCCCCTCCCCCCACTATATGTTGTACTTTGCGATTACAATACCACCAATATATTTTTTTCTTGCGGATGAAATTTGACATTCTCCCATTTTCTTGGTGAATGCGTCCTAACCTGAAAAACAAGTGACTGTTCCTGCGTGGATGAAGCGAAAACGTTCTATTACGAGCTAAGATTAAAGTTTATCTGAGACTCGAAGGTCTTAGGTTAGTTTTATAAAATACGTGTCTACTCTGGACTCAGTTCATGACCTCCAGTCGCGATATTTATGCAACCGGACCAAAGTTGTCTAAACAGGTATGTGGTCCCTAGAGAAATATTTCGGGTATTATCTTGTAGTAGGAACAATTATACACCTGTGAAGTGTTAAATATGAATCTGATCCCTGAAAAAAGAATGTAATTACTAACTGATACACATTGTTTAAAATAACCCTCTTTGTTTTGGGGGGGGGGGGTGACTTTGGTGCCCAATGAGTACTTAGCCACTAGAATGTTATATTTATACTAAATTCACATTCTCTGTTACTCCACAAAGAGAATGACGAATAATCGTTCATCTTTAAAGCAAACCCTCCATCCTCCAGCAGGGAATCGATCTCAGAACTCTGGATTTGGAGTTAGCATGATAACCTCCAGATCCTAAAGGCAATCAAAAACTTCCAATAGGATCAAAAGTCTTTTTGGAATTTGCAATGTTATGTACGCAACCCAACGTCTTTTAACGGTAAAGCAGTTTTAGGTTATTTACATTTACAACTCACTGACGCTGTGTTGAATTTTCATTTTATTTAGAGGAAATAATCACAATAGAGTGGAATTACGTCTAGACTGAAGCAGGGCAAGAAATGTGTGGTGTTCGCCGACTCGCTAACATTTATACTCCAATGCAATGTATTGTGACAGCGGCAGCGGGCCTCAAGGACACTCAAGGTCAAGTTATCTCATACTACTGCTTCTAAGTAGGCGGCCCGGTGACAATGGAGCTATCAGAACAGACACTATAAGCATAGCTTATTACGAGAAAAGGTAGATTTCGAGAAAAATCCGGGCTACGTTCATTTTCGGCTATATAAGCGAATGCGTTGTTGGGAGAAGCGAGTTGTCAAGTGTTCAACGAGACAGCCGCTAAAGCACTTAGTTTTAAGTGTATGCATATGTGTGTACAGTCACTGTTAAGAGTTTGTGTAGAGATGGTTCGAATACAGGCTACCATTTCTATTTGGGCATATATTTTGAAAAGTTCTCTTCTTACCACTGTTATGTTAACAGAAAAAGTGCTGTACTTATTTAAAAGCACGCTGAAGTCATCTGGTAAAATTAGCAGAAGTGGATGTGACGTATTCGCTATTTTGCGTAATATGTGCATAAAGTGGAATTTTAAAGACAGGGTCCAAATACTGTATTATTTGTCTTATGAAGTGAAAAAATATAAATCTACACAATCAATATATGCCCAGTGAAAACAAACAAGACACTGAATCCACAGTTCTCCACAGTTGTCCTCTTCCATCATCATTATCTGGGTTTACTTTTCCTACAGGAGTATAAATCTCACTATCTACGGAGTTAATTTCAATTTCAAAAGATACTGAGCCACAGCTTTCTATTTTATGCCATCTTCAAGAGATCTTACCTCATACACTGTGACAGGATGCCTGGTTGATTTGGTATACATCCTGATTTCTTCAGTGTAATAACTCTTAAATGGCCCCATGAATGTCTTATCTAACGGTTGAAGCTTGTGTGTGGGGTGGGGTGGAAGTGACAAAATACATGATTTTCTCTAGCCATGCCTATGACGTCTGCATTACGGATATGACTATAGTGACCATCTAGAATGAGGTGACTCGTATTCGAGAAGTCTGCGTTCTATGCCTTTGGCCACTCTGTTTGACCAACTGATATTTCTCTGGGTTTCCCCGGTTTCATACGCAAATGTTGGAAAGGCACGTCTTCTCTCCAAATGTTCTCTCTCTCCGTCCTTTCATACGTTTGGTTCTTTCAGAATCGCAACGTCCGACAGGTATCTCGGTGCTGCATGGGAGGGAAAAGTATGCTTGCTCTTGATAATTTCGTTCCCCCGCCAGGGTAGTCTCCGGTTTTAGAAACTCCAACTGGGACGTGCCAGCCTGCAGGAGTAGGAGGGGTGCCGATTGTACTAGACGCCGCTGGGGAGCTTCAATAAGGAATTGGTGGGGGCCCTGCCTTCTTCTCTATCACAGGGACATCACTTTTGGAATTGAGATTGTCTACCACTGACTTTGAAAGTTGTTTATGGGAGTGTTTGAGTGCTGATTTTCAAAGCAACCCGAGAATTTTATAATCCCTTTACTACTGAAAAGCATGATCGACCTCTGTTACACAATATTTCCAGACGATATGCAAATTTAATTGAACATTGAAACTATGTATTGTTCCATACTCACTTTTGTGTATTCATTGTATTCTTTGTGGTGTAATAATTTAGTATATTTCTATGTAGTAAGATGCTTCTTTCTTTTTAACTTTATTTCTCACACACGATTTCAGTACCTTACCTTTTTCTGCTTGTTGTTCCCGATTTTAACTCAGTCGACATTTGCATGAAAATCCCTATCTGCAGGGTCGGTCTGGGTGGCTCAGTTGGTTAGACGCTGGCCTAGTGATCCCAAGGTCGCGGGTTCAAATCCGGCCCAGACCGATGGTTTTTAAGTGTGTTTAAAAACGACAGCTCCATGTCAGTAGATTTACTGGCATGTTAAAGAACTCCTGCAGGACAAAATTCCGGCACACCGGCGACGCTGATGTGATCCTGGCAATTGACAGCGTCGTTAAAGAACAAAATAATTTATAATTTATTTCCTATCTGTAGGCTATGGAAAATCTATTATCTTATATACAATTACAATGGTTAATCTTTATACACGTAAAATTGACTATTTATCCCTTTTATTCTGATTTGCAATTATTTATAGCGCTCTGGAATCATAGGCACAAAAGTCATATCAAGATCTTTCACTTCTTCGAAGCGTTCTTACTTGTCCGCAACAAAAGACTATTGTCTCCTCTAATGCCTCTATATTTTGCATTCTTTTATGAGGAAAATATCTCAGTATTAAAATCTATACATTGGCTAAGACAGCTTAAACCTATTCGAGTTGGTTATGGTTTTCCTAGAAGGCTGTAGACGAACTAATTTTAATCTTAGTAGTTCCTACGGTAAACACTGGCTATAATGTTACCTAAAGCATATTAGAGCATATCTTTTATCCTCAAAAATACCTCTCCAGGTATAACGTTTCTACTCGTAGAAGTCTTGCAGTTAGATTTTATGACAGCAAGCTATTATTTATCAAACCTCTGTATTTCTAAAGCTTTTCTTCTTGCTTTCCTTAAAATTTCGGTTTGAATCTGGGCGCCTCTGATATTTGTACTCACCCCTATTGCTTTTATTTTGGCGACTTTTTCTCCGAGAAAACGGCTGTCTCTTTCTCGCTTCTTCTTTCTTCGATCACATTATACAGCAAAGTCTCCAACAGATCGCCATGTCACCTCTATGTCTCGCAGAGAGACGAAGGCCACGCCTTAACGTCATCCAGTCAAGGGTCATCAGGCTGGCATTCATTGCCTCGTCATCCCATGTCAGATACACTTGACGTCATCATCCAAAACAAATTCAACATGTCGGTGAACAAACTCAGAAATTTAACTGGGGATCAATAGAAGTTGCTTCTTATTGTTTGTTTACCAAAAACCTATTTGTCAAATCTGGACCACAGAAATTCTCTCTTGATGTGCTTCGAGGATGAATGAGGGCACCTAGTTCCAAGGACACACAGGTGAGTACATTCACGTGTATTTTTTCACTCATTTGTTCCTTGTTAAAGAAGTTATGTTTGGGAGGGTTTCAATATTGCATCGCAGTAGTTGGATTGTATATTATGTAACGACATTAGCTGATTACTGTTTTAAAGAAAAATACCTAGCTTCATGCAAAAATTATTCCACCTAATCATACTCTAAATTACTGATACGAACGCTTAGTAATACCCTAAATAGTTGGGGCAAAATGATTACCAAAAGTCATGCTAATAATCTCTATTGAAATACACATTAAAAGTACGATTACGTAATATCTATGACAACAACTTTGAAGCCAGAGAGAATAAGGGAATTCACCTCCTTAGAAAACTGCATATTTTCCTTTAAAGAAAGAGGCAGTCGCTATTAATGCTTTTAATGAAGGATTTATTTTCCTAAAGGAAACATTTGTTTGGTCTCATTCATATGTTTCCTCCCCTGCACATTCTATCTCCATTTTTACAAAAGCTTATTTGTAGTATAACTAAATGTTTGCACAAACATTTTCATTGCATATTCGTTGTAGCAAAAAGGACAGAAGGCTAAAGCAATAGTCAATACTTTGAAGGGTTGCTCTTTGATGCTGGCTCTGAAATTGTTCCCTTTGAAATCAGCACTGCCTTCTTGCAGACGTCCATTCTTTACTGTTTGTAGGGTACCTTATTACGTCATTTTCTTGGCTGATACTGTCACCTTGCAGGTACCTTGTGTTCTGTATCATACCAACGGAGCATACCCGTGCTGATGTTGTCAACTCATTGGCTAATTACAAACAGGTATAGCCACCTCCCTCAACTGGAAGGGAGGGAAATAACGAGTCCCCTTTCAAACTCCTGGAGACAGATATCAGAAGACACGCCTTATAGATGCCCCTACAGACCATCAGAAATTCGACGTATATTACTATTTGTGCTCTGTATATCCCCCTCCCCCCCCCCCCCCCCCCGAGAAATGAACGAATGCCGAATTTAGTGCTTCAAAAGAGTATACCTTACTTTAAATTACGAGCCAATAAATTGGATAACTCAGGACTCGATAATTTCACGAAAACATTGTAGTAAACTGCATATTTAATGATACCTGCATTTAAGTAAGTCTTCGTGTATTTCTTATGGTATACAAGAGTGCATGAAATTAATGAATAAATGAAACTCAACAGACTATTCCCGAAAATTCAAGACATATATTTGATTTGTTGAGCAAATAATTGAAGCATGCGGTCATTTAATAACAAAATAATCAAAGATTTTCCATGTAAAGGGTAATTTGAAATTGGGGGAGGGGGAGTTGCTTGAAAATCTTTCTGCCATCTTTGCGAGAACAGTAGGGTTGATTTTTAACCAACATTTATTTTTCAGTCATACTGTTCAGACAGGCGCGCGCGCGCGCGCCACACACACACACACACAGAGAGAGAGAGAGAGAGAGAGAGAGAGAGAGAGAGAGAGAGAGAGAGAGAGAGAGAGAGAGAGAGAGAGAGAGACCGGAGAGACCAGAACGAGAAAGTTGAAATACATGCATTCAAATGGGAAATGGGAATGCTCACAACCGAAGGAAAGCTTCCCCGGGTCCCGGGCACGGAAAAGAAGACTTGGCCAGGGTTTAACTTATTCCCTCCTGTTAAGGGGCAAAGCATGTTAGATTCATATTGTGTGTATTAGACTTTTCGCTATAGAAATTAATTAACGTGACCGAACCATGAAACAGCCGCTAGAGCTCTTTCTAATCGATAGCTAGAAAAATATCATTGGTCAGTGAGAAACAAATGAATTCCCAATGCGCAATATGGACCTCCATTTTCTGCTATCCTGTCATTACCTTACCGGGCTGTAGTGAACCAAAATATTAATGCTGCCTTACTTCCCCTATGATTCCCATTTTCGGGTGGCTGTGAACCACGCTTTATTCGAAAATGTTCATTTTATTCAAAGTTCCCAAACCTGATAACATATCTATATCAAATATTGACTGCAATACAACAAATTCCCCTGCTTAATCTAGTTATGAGTAAAGAAAATAAATCACATCGATTTTTTTTTTTCATTAATTGGTTGCTAAAATAATATAACTGCAGGCACTTAAAACAATTGCATTCAATTACGGACGAAATGCAAATCAGGAATAAAGAACAGCAAGTGGCGGGTTACATTACGTGATTGTTAACAATAGGTGGTGGTAAAAAGTCGGACATGTATTGTTTCAATTGTGCGCTTGCGCGCTGCGTGCGTCTCTCTCGCCCCTATATAGAATCCTCGCGATATCACCCAGCGCACCTACGGGCCTCGGCTCCCCCACCATCGAACCGTCTCTCTTACATATTTTATCCAGGTTGAACAAATCGACTACCAGTTGAACGTCATCAGAAGCCCTTTGCTGCTTCTTTTATTGGTCGCCATGAGGTTTATGTACTTGTAGATCTTTGTATCTTTTACTACCCTTGTATCGCAAAGTCCAGCTGTTGAATTCGGAGGGAAATCGAAAGTAAATTAACCTTACTGACAAGATTGATTGATAACCTCTGTTAATACAAAAACGTTGACCATTGGTAAATACACCGTAGCGCAGTTGGTAGCGCGCTTGCCTCTGGCACGAAACCGGAGGTCTGGCACGGGGTGCACTCAGCCTCGTTAGGTCCCGGGAGGACCAATTGAGAAGCTACTTGATGGAGAAGTAGCGGCCCCAGATAGAGAAGGCCGTTTAACTGGCCGAGAGGGCTCGAGGCGCTGACCACGTCCCACCCTACAGTACTGCACCCCAACAATGACGTCTGTAGTAGGCAGAGGTGGGGGACGCAGCGGTTGGGCCCTTCATTGGAGTTGCGCTAGGGGTGTAGTTTAGTTTAGTGGAAAACATAATTGTCTCTATAATCGCTCCACCGTTAGATCCGCACTTGATGTAAACACAAGCCATCAACCACGAACTTGCAATACGCCGGAACCAAAGCACACCATAAAATACAGTAGCTTAAATATCGGCGATTATCTGTGAGTTTTCAAGATGTACGATAACCCTGGTAAAGACTACTTAAATGTAACGCGATATTTCTAAAATTCCTGAGTAAATATCGTTCTGTTGCAACTAAATACGAGGTATGAGTCCACGTGGTGTTTGTTTTGTGTTAGTCGCAGATGATAACATCAGGTTATCGCGTAGGGATACAAGATGCGGATCTAAGGCTGGATGACATTTATTGTTTCGCTATATCGTTTAATGATTTGGAACACAAAGGCACAACTCCTAAAAATTTTGAATACTATACAACCAACAGGCAGACTTGACCTAAATGTGGTGAAACGTTGATGTGAAGAGTTTTTCTGTTCCTTCTCAACGCTTGAATAGTTTAATTTCAGAAGAGTTGCTAACAACCAGTCAGTAGAAATTCTTTGTTCGCTACAATTTGAGAAGATTTTCACATTCCGGACTCAGTTATCGGAAATCATCGGACGTATGAAAGTTGTATCTTTTTTTTTTTTTTAAATATAGAAAGTCCTCTAAGGAACGACATCCTTTTGGAAGATTAAACAAAAATACGATAAATATCCTGGATGACGTATTAAAATCTTACGTCCGAAACCCACCACATAAGAATCGCCGCAAAGTCAAGGAATTTTTGAGAGGCGTAGAGCTATGCAATGGCCGACATTTCGAACAACTTCGGTATAGCAAAAGCACCACACAGTAGTGTTGATCATGATCATGATCAACCTCATCATCATCATCCTCATCCTCATCCTCATTACCTACTTAAGGATTCGTATTATTCCGTTGCGTTTTAAGGAATTCCTGATCTTCCCTTCTTACGTTTAGATTTGCTGTTGTTTTCCTTTCTGACGGTGTGTATGTCTTATAATTTTAGATCATCTTTACTTTTTCATTCTGTCTGCTTCTTAACACATATGGTTCCTACTAAACACTCATTTACACTGAATATTTTTAGTTCTTATCCGATTTCTAAATTTTTTTTTTTTATTTTATGTTCTTGAAATTCACCAACTTTCCTTAGGAATGAAATTTCAGCTGATTTTATTTATTGTGTTCATCTTTTTACTAGAATCCAACTTTCACTGCGTCATGTTAATGTTGGAATGCTATTGTTTTATATAGTTTAATGTCATTTTCTTTTACTTTTTTCTTCTAGTATTTAAAATTACCAATATACTGCCCTTTATGTTGTGTCGCCAGGCGCTGCGCACAACAAAGGACGGTCGGCGCTAACCTATTTCACACCACATACCAGGCTGACGAGCAAACAAAGGTGCTGAAGCTTAGGTTACCTAGCGCAACTGTTTGTGTATAATACCTGACTAATAACAATGAGCGCGGCGCATAACAAAGGATTGCTGGAGTTTTCGAGGGGCTTCCCGCGGCAGATGTGTTTGTGGAAGTCGAGAAAAGGTCCATGTTAAGCCATCCTCGCCATATAAGGAAGCGAGGAAATACAAATAAGTCAGTCAGTGTGTCAGTGAGTGCAATACAGCTGTGTGTGTGTGTGTGTGTGTGTGTGTGTGTGTGTGTGTGTGTGTGTGTGTGTGTGTGTGTGTGTGTGTGTGTGTGTGTGTGTGTGTGTGTGTGTGGTACTGTTGTGAAAGGTAGGTCACGTCGAAGTGAACAAGTTTTAACGAATGTCGAGTGATTGTATTGTTGGAGTTAGTGGATCAGAGACAGAGAAAACCCCCACCCTATTGTACAACGTAGCCAGGATGCCCTCCATGTTTTACACGCTTCTGGCGTTGACGTGGTGTGTGCATGGATTCCTGGTCACGTAGGTTTGCCGGGGAATGAAATGGCAGATTTAGCAGCAAAGACGGCAACTACAGAACCCAGTATTACCATCGCACGTGTTACTTCGGAAGACTTTAGGCTTGAAGTGCGGAGAGCGGTGCTGTCGTCATGGCACGACGAGTGGTTAGCTCTCCGCGGTAATAAGCTTAGAGAAGTGAAAGAACTTCCGATAAACTGGATAACTTCCTGTAGCACATCTCGTTGCGAGCAGGTTAATTTGACTCGATTAAGAATAGGGCACTGCAATTTTTTGCATGGTCACCTATTTAAAAGGGACCATGCCCCTCTATGTCCGCTGTGTGACAACCTTTTGTCGATCCGCCACGTGCTGCTAGAGTGTTACTCCCTAGCGTACCTTCGAGATTCTCTGCAGCTGCCTGCCAGACTTGCAGAGGTGTTAGTGGACAACACGGTGGTTGATAGAGTTTTTAAGTTTTTAGCCGATTGTGATATCAATTTCAGGATTTGAAATTTTAGATATTTGTTAATGCCTTTTGACCTATTTATTACATTGTTTTATATCCGGTCATTGCCGCTGGTTTTACGTTTATGTGTATTTTTTCTTTGATACTAGTAATTTACTTTTGATTCAAGTTTATATCTGGCTATTGCCATGAATTTTAGAAGGGCTCTAATGATCTAGAAGTTGAGCGCCCTTAAACCCATAAATCATCATCAAGAGACAGAGAAATTAAACAAAGACAGTGAAAGGACTGAGTAAAGTGTCCGAGAAGAAAACAGTTGAGACTTATAATAGATGTTTTTTTTTTTTTTTTTTTTTTTTTTTTTTTTTTTTTTTCGAAAGTTTAGAAGGAAAATTAAATGATGGAAAAGTAATTGGACTAACTTCGTATTTTATGACAATATGTCTAAATCGATTGTTTTTATTTCTAATTTACTGATCTTGTAGATAAGTTATATTGCGATCCAAATAGTTAAAATATCATTTGTTCTATTATTTTATTATTTAAGTCTACAGTGTGTAACTTGCGTGCTCTGAGAATATGAAGGTACTTAAGAGAATGATTACACACTGCTAATATATTCGTAGTTTATCATAAAAAGTTCATATTAACCAAAGAGTGCAAATTCAAAGGTATATAGCATTTACAGTTTACACTTCTTTAAAACAGTAATAGAATTTCTTAAAATTAATAGGTGGTATATGGATATTTGATATCTTATCGTGTTCTCTCATGTCAAAATGTGTTTTAAGAGATAAATGAATAAATGGTTACACTTACTTCAATGCTTATCTTTACTGATAGTGGCTATTTTGAACTTGTAGTGCTATTTGCGTGCTTGCGACGAGCTCTGTTTTCATCACATTGCAATAATACAAATATGACGCTGTATCTATAGAACATTTTTCAAATTATTTAAATTACTTACGTTGAACATAACATTTTTGTTTACTTCTGCTACTGCCTTAAAGTTGTATGGAATGACTTGTTTTGCATGTCAAGAAAATGTACCAAACAGGAAAACATAAGGAAGAATAGACTCTAAAGCTTAGGTATATAATTATCGTTAAGCTCTTTATTGACGAGGATAAGGAAGAGCTCATTTCCAATTTAATTTTAGAGCCGAGTCATCGTCAGAGCTAATAATTAATTTATCGTGTTCATGTCAATGGCCGAGGGATATTGCGTTTTACTTGATACAATTATTATAGCCTATATTCGAGTTACGGGGCAGTGGCACAGCGTTACCGCCCCCCAAGGTATTTCCGGTGCACGCAATCCCCTCATTATCAGTATTTCCGCGGGCACTCACCCACCGGCGCCTCCCCCAGGTTTGTGCATTACCGGCTCCAACTTGCCAATACACTTGGACAGCTGCTCAGTACATGAACTTCCTTAGATAGTTAACCTATCTTGTTCACATGAGCTGGGCTGGTCCCTTCTTGATGAGAAACCCAAATCAGCTTTGCATTTTGTTTTATTCCCTCCGAAGAGCATTGTTTAATAAAACGAGCACATTTGTAATTCCTCTATATATATAGTAAAGTAGAGAAGTATTGTATCCACCCAAAAATTCTATGTTGAGATTTCACCAGTTTTGAGTCCCCCTGAATCCGAAAAAAAAAAAAAAAAAAAAAAAAAAGCATTTTTAGAAAAAGGACTGCGCGCGCATGTGCGGGTGTGTGTCTGTATGTCTGTCAGTCTGTGGACAGCATAGCTCAAAAACGAAAAGTCGGTTAAAAGCCAAAGTAGGTATTTAAGTTTAATGTCTTTCAAGGATGTGACACGAAGATTTTGAAGAAAATTCCTCCAGCCTAAACTACCCTTTACATGAAAAATTTTCGTAAATGATTTTCTTGAAAATGGCTCTGACGATTTTGATTAAAATGCTATATGTTTGAGATGTTTTATGGCAAATGAAATGTATATCTTGAAGTTTTTGGCAATAGCCTATGTAGTCCTATTTACTCTGGGTGACTTTTGCATAACTAGTAAACGTTAGAGCAAATCTTACTGTATAAAAATATAGACCTTGCTAAATCACACAATTTATGTCTGAATAAACTTTTGTGTATAGTGAACCATTTCAGAGATATTCCTTCTTATTTGGGTCAGTTTTGGAAAATGTATACTTCTGTGAAATGGAACATCGTTATTCATTTTTGATATGTTAACCGTGCAAAGATAACGGAATTTCAAAACTTTAAAAGGTTTGACTATCGGTCAAAGTCTACTATACCTATTTCCATATTCTCCTTCTACTTACGAGAAGATAGACAATAGGATAATTTCTGCAATCTCAACTAATACGAAGAAGACATAGGAATAAGAATTTGTAAGAACGGTTAGTACAAGAGTAGAGAAAGTCATGTGAGTGCAACACATGAGATGTTTTCCTTTTTCTTCCTTTCATTTCATGCAAAGACAATGAAATTTCAAAAACATCATATAGCGACCAGCTCTTAAAAGCTTTACTATCGCTTAAGCCCACTGTATTCCCCTACTTTCGATGTGCTTGCAATGAAATATATAATAAAACCATTTCTAAAAATGTAACCCAACATACAAAATAAACTTTAGCAAAATAGTTTGGGTAATAGATATAGAAAGTCCTGTGAATGTATTATATTTTTATAAAGAACAAGCTTTTTTATAAAGAATAAGCGCGGATATCACGGTACAGCATAGAGCTGTACAGCAGGCAACTATACCGGGTGGAAGAGACGTCATTACATTAATCTAAACCAATGATTGATTTCGGTATTTGGAGCACATTTTATATCTTACGTTTTTGTTTCTGACCATCTCCTACGGAGATATTTTGGTTTTGTCGAAAACAAGCTGGCAACACTGCAGATCAGTTTCCCCAGCTCATTACATAAATAAACAGCGTAACGGTGTGTCTTGAAAACAAACTCATACCTTGCCTTGTCCTGTGTTTACTGTGCGGGCGTAGGCCAATCACAAGCGTTAGTTCCCAAAACATTAGGGCGAAAGTGGCATGTTTACTCGCACAAACCAGTTCAATTCCGTGACCAACCTCAACGCAACGTTGTCAACATGCTACACGTCTGAAGGAGTTTTAAGTGATTAATTATTTAGAAATTCTGTGTGATGTCCAATAATTACTACCGAAGCCATGTCAGAAATTAATTACTCTACGCATCTTACAAGCAACAAACTATTTTCTTTGTACATTCTTGTGGAATTACGCATCCAATTTGGATCAATAACCATTAATTTTTTCGAAATCAGCTGATCGAAGAACAAAATACCATTCGACTTTTTTGTTTTTAATGCTTCTGTGAAGCAAATGTTAGAAGGAATGTAATGACTTTCCTTCCACCCTGTATGTACCACTCCAATTGAATATATTACTTGCAATTCATGCCGTGACGTTGCAGTGCACTTAAGTATCATATCTCATTGAGTAAAGCCGAAGCTTCAGTTACAAGGTTGACGAGCTGAGAGATGGAAAATGCACCAACAATATCGAACAGAACCATTCAAGCCTTGGATAATTAGAATGTAACATTCCATTAAAGAAAGAAATAGCTACCTCTGTGTCTCCATGTTCACGAAAGATAATATGGAATTTAGAACGATATAAAACATAAAAATAATAATAAAACATAATCATTTAAAGTTAGTTTTGCGTAGTTTCACATAATTTAATGTAACCAATGTAATGTATTCTGATGAACATGAAGAAAATGTATTTTAAAAATCTGATGTGTTGCACTCATATGACTTTCTCTACTCTTGAACTCATTCTTACAAAATCCTATTCCTATATCTTCTTCGTATTAGTTGAGACAAACAATTGCAGAAATTATCTTAATGTTTATTTCCTTGTAGGTACAAGGAGAATATGGGAATACAGTAGGCTTTGAGCGAGTCAATTCTTTTAATGCTTTCAAATTCCGTTCTCTTTGCACAGTTAACATATAATAAAATGGATAGCGATGTTCCATTTGACAGAAGTTTAAGTTACACAAATAACGAGGAATGTCTCCGAAACGGTTCACTTTACCAAAAGAAAAAAAAAATTATTAAGATATAAATTGTGTGTTTTAGCATGCTCTACAGTTTTCTTAGAGCAAGATTTGCTCTATCTCTCAGGTTTACCAGTTATACAAGAGTCATCCAGAGTAAATAGGACTTCATGGGCTATAGCCAGAAAATTCAAGATACACATTTCATTTGTCATAAAATATCTCAAACATTTTCGTCAAGACCATTTTCAAGAGAAGCAAATTTTTCTATGTAAAGGCAAGTTTAGGGTGGAAAAATGTTCTTCAAAATCTTTGTGTCGCATCCTTGAGGGACATTAAACTCAAATACCAACTTTAGTTTTTAAACGACTTTTCGTTTTTGAGTTATGCTGTCCACAACTGACAGGCACACAGACACACACACGGACTTTTTCTAAAAATTATTTTCTGGATTCAGGGGGCCTCAAAACACATATTCCCGGTGAAATCTCGACATTGAATTTTTGGGTGGAATGCAATACTTCCTGTACTTTACTAAACGTAGTAGAGAAATTAAAAATATTAGGTAGAAATCTGTACTATTTAACGATCTTGGCAAACCATTGTGCAGTAACTCGCAGATACCTGTACTACAACAAAGAAACGAAGAATATCAATGCAGTTACGGTAACTCCAACGACCCAGCACTTTTCTATAATAAAAAAACTCACAAATGATCATTTATCACTTGTTTCAGAAGATGTGTTCTACTTGCCTTGCTGGTTGCATATGGACCAAGGCACCTATTGTCTTTTCGTCATATGTATGTTACAGCACTGCATGGCAATAATATAAGTACTGTAATTTTGAATAATTTGTGTAATAAAACAAATTCCAGTGTTTTTGTCTTTAGCGAATATAAATGTTTACTTTCTTTGGTACGCATGGTAAGCAGGGGAAATACTGCATTCTATCCAAAAATTCATTATAGAGTTAGTACCGGAAATTATATTTTGGGACCTCCTGAATCTAATAACAAATTAAATAAAAATCTGTGAGTGTGTGTGCACGTGTGTGAGTGAGTGAGTGTGTGAGTGTGTGTGTGTGTGTGTGTGTGTGTGTGTGTGTGTGTGTGTGTGTGTGTGGTGTGCGTGTGTGTGTGTGTGAACCTCACACTCAAACAGGAGAAGCCGGTTAAATATCAAACTTGGTATCTCAGTTCTGAATCTTCCAAGGATGCAATTAGAAGATTTTCAAGAAAATCTCCACTCGAAACTACCCGTTATAGAGAGTTTTGGTGTTCGAAAAAAATGGCTCTAATGGTTTTAATTAAATATCTATGTCAAAGCAAATGTCAAACACATTTTTGTGAAGCTAAATCATTTTCGAGATATTCTTTGTTACTGGTTTGAATTTTCAAATAGCTAACATTCTTTGTTAATGTCCTGGGTATGCTTATAGAATAACGTGTCAAAGCTGCCACATAGCAACCTACTCTTAATAGATTAAATTATCACTTAAGCCTGCTGTATCTTCCTATTTCCATTGCACCTACAGTATTTTCTAAAAACGTTCATCTCGATTAACATGAAGTAGAAGAAGAATGTGTACAAGAGTGAGTAAAGAAATTCGTATGAGACATCTGTGTGTGTGTCTGTCGTGAAGAAGTGAAGAACTCTAAAAGAGCGTTGAGTGATTGTATCGTCAGAGTTAGAGTATGAGAGACAGAAAAAATGAAGAAAGGGAGTGAAGGGACTGGGTCAAGGTTACGAGAAGTAAACAGTTGTGTGTTGTAATATGACAAAATACTGTAGATTGTGTTAATGTCGCGAATAGAACTGTGTATTTGTGCGAACATTTTTCAAGAAAAATAGAGTGACAGAAAAGGTAAATGGACTGATTTTATCATTTGTTACTATTTTGCTTAAGTAGAATTAGTTTGAAAAATGATCAGCTGTTCTGTCTGCCTTTAAAATAGAGTTATTAAAGTACATTATCAAAACATATCTCCAGGGGAAAAACCTTATTCCATCAATGGGAGTTTTCGCTATGAGTTGCTGTTCTAACAATCATTAGAATGAGCTTTTATCTAAGTGGAGAGTCAATCTTCTGAATTTGATGTTGGACGACACCTTCAGTACAACAAATGATAGCATTTGTAGATATAAACACTCGGATATATTGCTGTCCGATTGCGCCTCTATCTTCCTTCCAACAATATTAATCAGCATAACACAAAAACTTCTGTAGAAATAATGAATCGCATATGAAGTTGCAGTTGATGGCAAATGGGAAACATGCTTGAAGGAAAAATAGGTTGAAGATTGATGCATTACCCTAAAGCTGAATACATTTTAATACCAATTTAAAAAGTAAATCCTCCTTAAGCCTAAGTTACAATCCAACAAAATAACAATTTCTTTAAACAACATAAACCTGCATTTAGTAAAATGCATTTAGCAAAACGGCAATATTCGAAATCCTGTAGGTACTTTTTATCACTTTTATCTCTACTACAAACGCACAATTTCCTTCTAGTTGCTAACACAATTTATAGTCTTTTCTGTTATTGGAATTCACCATTGTTTTTCTGATAACCTTTGTCAGTCTTTCAATGTCTTTCCCTATATACCTTTACTATTGCAATAGAGTCACTCGACGATAGATACGTACTCACTAACAGGCTGGCCGACTCACTCACGTAACTAAAAACTAACTGCACACGACGACTTACACCCTAAGCAACTTTACACTAACTGTAACTGGACTAGCTCTAACACTGCAGCATTCCAGCTTTCGAGAACAGGTCGTACAGGTTCTCCTGTATGGTATGTTTATCTGCACAGCACCTAGCCGCTTAGTGCGCCTTTATCTGTGCAGTATAGAAGGTGGTCTCTAACACTACTGGCTATGTCTGTCCTATTTATACTGGAGCCGGCGTCACCTGACCTTCGAGAACCCTTTATACACGTGTAATGATGACTCAGCGGAATTAACTATAAGCTTCTGGACACTACGGTGTTATCGCGCTGTTTGACCACATACACACAGTCACTAGTTGCCGTGTAGTCTCGGACCTTTCGTTTAAGATCACAGAGCTCCCCTCCCGACCACATACTGTTGTACGACCAATGTCTCAATATTGTGAACCGGCCGGCAGCCGCCTCAAAAGGAAACTCCATGTTAGCTACTTCTTACCATGCTTGCACACAGAACACCTAAGATAATCTCACTGTACTCTGCATCTATGTCACATTATTTATCATTATCCGAAGCCTTGACGATTGCTTTAGGCCGCGGTACGAGGATGTGCTACCCTTTTGCTAATTAGCCTTAACCAATAACCAAAACAAAGGATACAAAATGGCGTAGAAACGAAATACAAGTTTACGCAGTGCATTCAGTTTGTCATACAGACCTCTTATTATTATCGGTAGCCATGTTTTATAACCTAATGTAGGATAAGACTTTGAATATTTAAAATCTAAGGGGAAAACGTGATGAGCACCCAGGTTAACGAAATATACATGTATGTGTGAAAAGATTTTCAGGGGTTTCAAATTAAAGCTTGACTGGTATTCATTGAAAACACAGCAAGGTAGGTCAGTGTTCTCACGGTGATAACAATGTTTGTTGCTGCATTCAAGCAAAAACAAATAAAATAAGAAATGGTAAATGAATAAATATGTAAGTAATAGATAAAGTAGCTGATTTTCCCTCCAACTCAAAATATGATTGCTTCATTTAGCTTTACTAACGCACTGCTGATCAAAGGTATATTCATAAAAGTATAATTGAAACGTAAGAGTTGTTTTTCTCAAACCAGACGTCTTGATAATTTCATGATCATCCCTTAACAAACTTCATGAATTAGAGAGACAATTGGACGCAATTGTTTCGAGGATTATGCACCGGATATTAGTGTTACATTAAGTGCAACGAATGATCAGCGAAAGTGAAATGAGGATAAAGAGACAAAAGAAAAAGTAGGAGAAGAAGAAAGGAGTTTAGATAAGAGCCCAGCAGGAATATTAGCACTATGAGACATTTTCCTGTGTTAACCATCTTACTGAACGACTAGATCGCATACAAGAAACAAATAGTAGCATATGTGCAACTTTCAGAAATGTTGACAGATAGATTGTAGCATATAGATGTATCTTAATACAGGTTTTCCTCGCCAGCATGCGTATGCCAGGTCTGTGTGTAGGTGTGTGAGAGAGAGCGATTCCAAATATATATCAGTGGAACGTTTTCAGAAAAAGCAAAGGCATCAACCTCCCCTTGCTGTACTATTAGACTATCACGCTCTGTAACAGATAAGGTGAAGAACACGCCTCAAAGGACCCCAGGAAACGATACAAAATCCACCGAAGATCACCTTTGGCGTTCTTTGTACGTCAGATCATCGAAATCATTAGCTATGGACCACTTGATCACCCATAGCCAGTAGAGTATCTACAATATTGCCTCCAATCATTCTCTTCCATGTTTCAGTAACTTTCTGAATAGAAATGTCAAATAATTTTGGGGATGTACACATCAGAGGTTTTGGGCTATAGGTAGGTATATAACTTTTGTCTTTATTATTTGTATTTAACATTTGTAAGAATACTGCAAATACCTTTACAACGCCTTAATTAAGTACAAACCTTATTTAAAATTAAAATATCATCAAACATATTTGTTGTATCAACATTTGAGACAGTGCTTCAAAAGTTGAAATTACCTATATACCTTATGTGAAAATAACAACTTTAAGCAAGCATGACACCTTGTTTCACGCTATGAAGAGCTTGTGATGGCCCGTAATTACAGAGTAAAACTCTGTGTTTATAGTAATGTAGGAAAATAACCTTAATTTCTCATGTCCGTAGATAAGATGGATTAAGTCTCTATGTATAGTTTAGTCTCCTTGTAGTTTTTGTCATAGTTTCAAAGTGTCATATTAGGTGCGTTCGCTGCTACGGAGCATCCAGTAGTTCCAGTAAGAATGAAACAAGCTATAAGCCATTGAATCTATGTGGAGTACAAATGTTTCTGGTTCATATAGTTAAAATGTTGCTTGTAAAACGGTGTATGGTTAAAATGTTACTTGTAAAAGCGTTTGTTCATGTTTTTCGGTCTAGGTAAACTTGCTCGAAGAAATTTCCAAGCGCTAATGGTTCGCTAGCTGGGGGTTTCCTGAGAATTCAGTCTGAGGCAAGGCTTAAGTTCGCGGGTTTTTAGTTACCATGCATGGCTTGGCTTGATACTCTGTTCTGGAACCCACTTCGGTGCAGTCGCATATTGCCTGCAGTAGTCACAAACATTAATTCGCGCTAAGACGTAACAGTTATTACCGCGAATATTATGGAGTGAACAGTATTTCTCAGCAGTGTATTAAGCGGTGAAGAATATTTTTAAAATTGTGAAAGTGAATTATTCCACCGTAGCAGATTTCAGTGACTTAACATATTTTAACAGTGATAGGGAACGTTATAGTAACTTTACTTTAACACGGCGACAACTCCTGGGAAATAGTGATAGTGAAATCGAACCAAGAATTAAATTAATTACAAGGAACTGTGTGTGTCTCACTCCGTCAACAACGCTCACGCATACCTTGTAGGTAGTGTACTTTCAGTTCTAATGACTAGCCAGAACAAGGTTATAGACAATTTATAGGGCAGATCTAGCGGACTACAAGACCATGCTCTCCCGGAAGGAAAAGACTTCCTCAAATTTGGCTTTACACCGTGGGGTGAGTAACTTCCTCAAACGTGGCTTTCACGCGTCTCCCGAACCAACATCCTTAATTAGAAGGACGCTCTCTATTGTGTTTATCATTAGAAGCTGAAGAAAATCTTTACAAATTCTAATATAATTGCAGGTCATTTACTAATAATTTTATTAGGTAATACTGGAAGTACAATATCATTGTTATCTTTATTAAGATTAATACGATTGTTTTTATTAATATTTAAATTGAAAAAATTTGAGTTTCGGTTTATGGTTTCTAAGGGATGGGCTCTAAGAAGGGTGATACCTCGTGCACTGTGAACTTATCTTTTGTGGCTAACACGCCCTCCCCTCCCGAGAATAAGGGATGACTCAAATAACCACCGATACTATAGAGAGGCAGTCCTACCACTGGACCCACCCAGAGAATCAAACAGCTCTGTAGTGTCCAAGAAGAATGCTTTTTCCTTATAGCAAGCATCTGTGATACCACCTCACGCCATGAAATCTTGAAGCACATCTACAGCATGGTAAGAGAACGGAATGAAAGGGAAAGGAAAACTTAGTAGATGAGAGACTACACCAGTATTCACCTACGGAAGAGGGAATCCACGAAAATCCCATGTCAGAGAGGGCAGTCGATGGGATTAGAACCCGGGACGTTATAATGCGAGCCTCAGATGTTACCGCGCAGGCATCTCGTTTATTTCTTAGGTTAGAAGAAGAAAGAATTCCAATATAAAGTAGCGTTTTTGCTTTGAAGTGGTCAATTTTGTGCGAAAACGTGTAGGTCTTACAATTATAATAACGGGAAATGATGGCTAGGAATGGAGTAGGTATCATTATATAAGACTGGGTTGGCGACCGGTCGGTCGGAGCTCAAGGCTTTATAAAAGCTATGATTGACAGGCGAGGCCCAGACCATAGTGATTAATGACTCCTCCCTGTTTCTTCCCTTCCTCCCTCCCTCCACCCGGCCCAAAAACAGCCCCTCACCGGATAAAGGGAGGAAAAACCATCGCGAGGAGAAGTAAACATGTTATAGGGAGAGGGAGGTAGTCTGGACAGACGGATGGATGGGTGGTGGATCAATACGTTTAGAACTTACATAGTTCACCGAGAAACAGTCTTACTTCAAACCAGATAACACATATCAAGAGAAAGAATTTATCTAACGTCCAGATGCGATCAAAGCAACAGGTGTACATAGGAGCTCACCTCGCTGCATACAATTGCTACTCATTCACACCTGACATTTACTATTTTAACTTTTTAACTCTTTAAGTTTTATTTTTTTGGTTTTTTAAAGAAGGCCTCTAGTTTGTTAATAGAAATGTGTTTCATTCAACAGTTGGTACAATTAGTTACTCTGGGCACGTAACATTGTAAAACTTCCTTTTCAATGTTTCTCTAAATTAAAATTTTCAACATTTTTACTGTTTTTAATCTCAAAGTAGGTACTCCTAAAATTATGCTAAAGACGCTTATTAGATAAAAAATTACGTGAACCAATAACTATGCTCTTAATAAACACTGTGTAACCATTAAAACAAAAATTCAGTTGGTAAAAAGAGAAATTTTGATTTTTAAAATTCACAACTTTTGAAATAACCAGTTTTATTGACAAATTCTAGGTTCAAATCATTGTTCATGTTCAGATAAATAAATTGGTGTTTTAAACTCTGAAATATTTATACTTTCGCACAGGCTACAGAATTTGAAACAATATATGAAATTCTTTATTTTCAATTTATTTATGGCTAACCAAAAATAGTGTTAGTTGTGTAAATATTTCTAGTTTGTTATGCCAATCACTACCAAAACATTTTAAAAATTCTCTTAAAAATATAGATGTTTGTTCCCAACGCGAAGATGTATCTTGACTCTACAAGTTTCTTAGTTCTTTTTTTTTTTTCGGGGGGGGGGATTTTTATCTTTTGATTTTGTGCCCTAATGACCTAATTGTCCTTTTACTGCGCAAGGATACCTCAGATCTTCAGAAACATACGAAAATATTTAGCTTGGCGGCACCGCAAGGAGGATGCGATAATATCATGACAGGTGGTAATCCGTCATGAGTAGAATACTCGTATTTGCATTCTTATTACCTTATATTTCGAATTATTTTAATATAATTTATTTCGAAAGAATATGTTTCCCCCTCATTGGCTTACTATTGCGTTTCAATATACTACTAGGGTTGTAATTTCCCTCTTTTCTAGATGGATTGTGTATTATTGCCACCTATTCCCAAGTAGAATGGAGAAAAGGCTTATGACGTCAGTTCATTCCGGAATACACTTGTAACATGGAATCAATCGCAACGATTCGGTACCCTTCTCCTCAGTAGTACGCATATTACTTAACGGAACAGCTTTTTTACATCCAATGTGAGCTATTCAATGAGCTGAAAAATGCGCCAGTGAATCACAGGTTCGATTCTCCACCATTGCGCATTTTTGTTGAGCTTAATAAAAACGGAAAGTACTGGGGTGTTTCAAAACCTCGAACTTCTATCCTTTGTTCCTGGATATTTCGGAAAGTTTTTTTTTATTTTTAGAATAATAAGACTTATAATAATAATAATAATAATAATAATAATAATAATAATAATAATAATAATAATAATAATAATAATAATAATAATAATAATAATAATAATAATAATAATAATAATAATAATAATAATAATAATAATAATAATAATAATAATAATAATAATAATAATAATAATAATAATAATAATAATAATAATAATAATAATAATAATAATAATAATAATAATAATAATAATAATAATAATAATAATAATAATAATAATAATAATAATAATAATAATAATAATAATAATAATAATAATAATAATAATAATAATAATAATAATAATAATAATAATAATAATAATTACAATTATTAAGGGACACCGAAGTGATGTTTTAGCCTATTTATTTAAAAAATCGATTTTTGGATTTTTATTGCAAAACATGCACCATACCTTAAAGAATATGTCTGCGAAGTTTTAATCCCCTGCGGAGGGGGTAACACATTTTGGACGCCATTTTTAAAGTAGTGCGTCTCTGTTTCTACCTTTTAAATGGGCATGCTCACACCTTTCATTTCAACTTTACTCTATTTTCAAGGAAACGATTTGTTTGTTACTTTATCATATTCAAAAATCTAGCTAGAGATATAAATTTTTTCCCAATATAGTTCAGAATATAGGTAGTAAATTGTCGGTTTGGAAATTTTATATTGCTTATACCTTTTTATAAAACAAATAATTAATATAATAATGCGCTGTTTTTATGACATTTTTACACTTTGCGGTATTAAATTTTTTTTAGGAAAAACTATTCATTATATCACAATTTCCTTCTTTAATTTGTTACAAAGGTAATGTGAGATACAATTTTAAAAAATCAGCTCTGTCGTTCAATATCTGTTGGAGGACAAATTTTAATTATATCCAGTAAAATCTAAATAAATTAATTAATATATCCAGAATGTGTGATTAGATATTGGAATGAAATTTGGTACATAAAATTCCTTAGTTGCTAGAAACGCCTGTGCAAAAAGTTAAGTCTTTAACTTCAATACTTTATAGAATCTCCTTTTCCACTACTGTGTACCCTTAAAATAAAGCTATGATATTGAAAAAAGCATAAGAAATCGTAATCGAAAGTTCCCTGGAAATGTTCGATTATGGATGAGTAATTAATACTGTGCAGCATGATGTCAACCACGCATTTTTATATGGTATCAGTGCGTATTTAATATACTGTCTCAAAGAAATGAAATATGAGGAATAAAAGGCCAGTTATTTTGAGATAGTCTGTACATGGGAAAACAGAGGAGTTCCTTTCCTCAGGAAGAGGGTCGGGTGACCTTCCCATTTTTCAAGTTTGCTGTGCACATATGTGAACACCCAAAGATGTTCCAATTAGTCGCTAGGGCAACATCAAACGGACGCCACATCCTCTTTTTTCGGGCAGGGGAACACTCCATCTTGCGACTCTTATGTGGAATTCATGGCTGAGAACCAGGAAATTGGTTTACAACATTTCGGTCATCTCTACACTTTCATCTGCTTGGAAGTTCTACGAGGACCTTATTCCTCTGCAACAGAAAATAATATAGAAATTAATTAAAATCCCTACAGAAAAAATACATTTACATTTAGTAACACTCACTAAAGTTTGAACGTTTCTTTTTTCGATGCAACTATTTATTTATCAGTCTTCGAGAACAATACCCACACCTTATTAAGTTTTCACTGATTATTATTTAAGCTGTTATATATTGTTTTTTTAACGATGCTCCCAAAAGCCAGGATCATTCAGTGCTACCGGTGTGCCAAAGTTCCGTCACGAAGGAGTATTTTACAAGTCAGTAAATCTTCAGACATGAGACTGTCACTTTTAAGGCACTTAAAAATCTTCGGTTTGGGCTAGCTTTCATCCGCGACTTTGAGATAAGTAGGACATTGTCTAACCAACTGAGCTATCCAGACCGACTTTATAAAAATCAAGAAATGCTGCTAACGTAAGAAAAGACAAGAATTACATGTTTTTTAATTGTGTAGCAGATTTAATACCTGAAGTTTTGCATTCAGATGGCTTTCTCTAATCAGTCTTCTAACAATTCTCGTCAAGTCGTGTTCTATTTTCGAGTTAAACTTTCATTACACATTTACACACACTCATTTTAGACATAAAAATAAGTTCAAGTTCAAGGCGACAGTCAGATTTTTAAAGATCGTATCACAATGTGATAGAATTGAAGCTTGATACTCTTTGCGTGAACACGGAAAAGCTAATAACGGCATACCACTTATATATATAATTTTCAAATTCCAACCATTAACAAAGAATATCTTGGAAACATTGGCAAACATTGTGTTGCAACAATAATCATTCTCAATAAATAATTGGAACATTATTTTCTATCTTTGCTGGTACACTTTTAACAATTTTAATCCGAACGATTTGTGCATCTATAGTTGCAAGTTATTACTTCATTCTAGATAAATGATTACCCCGATGAAGAGAGAGAATAAGAATAATTATATAAGAAATCAATTAAAGATCTTGAACTTTTTTTTTTCTTTACCTGATTAGCCTCCCCTTATGTAAGACTTACACCCCCTAGGACTTACAAGTCGGTGCTTAGGGTCAGACGCCTGTCGGGGAGCAGAGGAACCTATGGACTGGACAGAGTGAAGACCTGAAAGCGGTGGTCAACCAAGCACCTTTAGTGAGGAAGAGGATATGAAATGCAGACGAAATAGATGATTAGAAAGGTGATAATGGAGCAATTGGTGGAATGAGTGGCAGGGAAAACAGGAGAACCCGGAGAAAACCCACCCTGACGTCGCTTCATCCACCACGAATACCACATGCAGGTCTCTGGGATCGAACCCGGGTCGCCCAGATGGTAGGCAAGCGGTCTAACCGCTCGGCCACAGCGCTGCCCAATCTTTAACTTAAATGAAGAAATAGATCATAGTAGACAAAAGTGGCTATAACACGTGGAGAGAATGAATGAGGAATGTTACCCGAAGAAAACATTATGCAACATATCCAACGGAAAACGAAACGTCGAAAAGCCTAGAAAACGATGGATAAATCAATGAATTAAACATAGGACCACACAAGAAACCCCAGGAAAAGTTTAATGTTTAGTGGAGGAGGAGGAGAAGGAGAAGTAGAAGAAGAAGAAGAAGAAGAAGAAGAAGAAGAAGAAGAAGAAGAAGATCAATAATTTGTTTTATTGGTGTAATTATGAATGCCTTAATGAGAGCTACATTACTTTTGTTTGAATTCAGGGAGCCTCAAGATGTGTAATTAAGTAAAATATAGGTATCACATTTTGGGAGAATACATTTCATTTCCTTGGTGTAACTTCGTAATAGAAAGTAAAAATTCTTTTGTTGTGTTTGTTTGTGTACAAGATTTCTGAAAGGATGGAGCGTATGGCGCCGCTGCTGCTCATTTACATTTACAATTTAATACACCAACTGCTGTCATAGCTTCTTCAGCGGACGTTCAACAGGGGGAGCATGGAAGAAAAATTAATACTTAATGTCTACAAGATGACGGAACGATTAGCCTGTATAAACAACGTCTCGAAGGAAGAGGCAGAACTGCAAGTTGCAGGTGACGCCCTTGGGACGATTATTGCAAAGAGCGGAAATCCTTCACCACATACTGCTATTTGTAGCCTACTTCTCGAGAGAAAACTCCCAGATACACATCTAAAATATTTGGTAGTTTTACCAAAATAGTTAACAGTTCCATGTATCACTACAGGAGGAATCCGCAAAGTAATGACCTTTGTTCATTCCTGTTGCTTAGTTCGCTGTCGTGCTTAGAAATCGAATGGTCCCCTCGATATATTTTCTCAATGTTGTTAAATAAGTTGTTATTGTGCATTCTGTGATTGCTCAAAATTAATTGTGATAAAGGTCCCGCCGACTATGAGGTGAGAAGTTAGAAACTTCTGAAATTTACCATCAACTGAAGGAGGTGTAAGGTGATATATTAATGAGCGAAAGAAACGTCAGAATGTGATATGACCTGCTTAACAATGTGCATGAATAAATGTATAAAGGAATGTGTATGAATGAACTCGACTCGGATGTCCGACACTCAACACTAAGCTTAGTAGGTGAGCTACCAAAAGAATAAAGTTGTGTACGTTTACTCTATACAACAGACGAACATAACCGGTTCCCCACACTGTGTTGTCACTAGAGTTGCCAATTTAGTTGTTTTTAAACTAAAACTGTTTTTTTTTGGGGGGGGGAAGATGTTTAGTTGGCAAAATTTATAAATTTAACATTGCTAGTATAGGGATTTAGTTGTTTGATAAACTGCATTTAGTTGGAGAGAAGTATTTTTAACATCGACAACAAAGACATTTAGCGGATTTCTTATTTTTGTCTGGTTATTTTTCTTGATCCTCTATTGGCAACACTGGTCGCCACATGCATTATGAACGTGCATAACTTGAATCCTCTTTAATGTAGCTGGACTACTAAGCCTACTCATCACACTTCACTTGAAGAATCAAGTGAAAGTAAAATCCTGTAACCCTGGATAAGTTATAAATTTCTTTCTTAAGTGTTTGTAGTTGATTGCTAGGTAAACCTGAATCCCAACGTCTTTAACGGACTGGCTGCACCCAATTACAATGCGAACTGTCTAACGTTTATGAATCAGACTGATTCTACCTTTCCAGACGTTGCGCTTGTGTAGAAGAATAAAGTAAGTTTCGATTTGGTAAATGCCATGTATTTTTAATTAAATAGTTTTCCATATACATTAAAGCCAAGAGCTCGTTACTTATCCTATCCCTGGTAAATTAACTCTTGAGAATAAATCGCATAATCTCAATAGCTGACTGCAAATATTCAACAACCATTTAGATATAAATGTTGAACTAACTTGACTGGGAATAAAAAATTATTTTCTTCTTTAACAAAAAAAAAAAAAAAAAAAATAAAATAAAAAAAAATAAAAAATAAAAAATAAAAAATAAAAAGGTACATAAATAAAATAAATAAAAATAAAATTGTATTCTTGTTTAACGACGCTGTCAATTGCCAGGATTACATGAGCGTCGCCGGTGAGCCGGAATTTCGTCCCGTAGCTCTTTTGCGTGCTAGTAAGTGGAAAGTGTAAAGTCTGGACTTGAGATTCATGAGAGGTTCAACAGTGAATCAATTTTGTTGTATTGACGTATAATTTTAACCTGGCTGAGTGATTACACCGTTCGCCTATTACCAAGGAGGCCCGGATTCGATTCCAGAAACCCACATTTAGTATTCGTGGTGGATGAAGCGACGTCTGGGCGGGTTTCCTCCGGCTTCTCCGGTTTCCCCCGCCACTCATTCACCAATTGCTCCATCTAAAATCATCCATTTCACCCGTATTTCATATCATCCTCTTCCTCACTCTCGGGCCTGGTGCTGGACTGATCACCCGCTTCCAGGTCTTAACTCTGTTCGGTCCATAGCTTCGTCTGCTCCCAACAGCCCTCTGAGGCTTAGGAGGTGTAAGTCCTCCATATGGGGAGAGTAACCAGAAGAAGTTTTGATGTGCTATTGTTAAACATCTTTGGTTCGGTTGTTTTCTAAAAATATATTTTCATTATTAGTCTGTTTCATATAAATTTTGTAAAAACCAACTACATTAGTTTCCGCACAAATTATAAATGGCTCTCAGAAGAAGAATATAACACGAAGGGAAAGGAGCAGAAGAAGCTAATAATGCAAAGTTCCTAGCTCTTATTATTGATCATAATATGCATATGCAAGAACCATATTCATTTTATCTTACCCGAATGGAGCTGAACAAGTTATACAATTAGATTACCCAGATTATATAAATTGGAAGAGCCATATTGATTATATCATGTCCAAATTGAGGTCTGCAGTTATGCAATCTCATCTCTAATGCACGTTATAAACAAGTCCATTCTCAAAAGAGTTTGTTATGCTTAATTTCATTCATCAATGAGCTATGAGGTAATGTTCTGGGGAAGTTCGGTAGATTCCAAAAAATTTTTGTTATTCAAAAAGTAATAAGAATAAACACTCTACTCAGTGTAAACCACTATTCAAAAAATTAGAAATCTTAACACTGGTCTACAAGTCCTATCTGAGATAGGACGATACGGCTGTAAGTTTCTAAAACACCAGTACGCCACTGCGCAATTATGAACCTTTTGAGAATGTAACATACGAAAATGAAGTGGTGTTTTAGGTTGCACCTACCTCTCTAGCGGAATGATTATGACAGCGTTTGAGTATACAGTCATAATGTTTTCAAGTTTTCTTTCACTTCTTTTCTTTTTTCTTTCCTTTATATTCTTTTTTCTTTCTTTATTTTGAATAGAGCATACTAATACTATTTTAGTATAGTTTTTGTTTTGTTTCAATTTATGCACCTTTGTTTCAACATATCAGTACAATTAATTATAATTCTTGCTAACAAAGTCCTGCTTTAATAAATTTCTATGCTGTACTTCAAAATGCAAACCGGTTTAAATGGCTCACTCTCGGGCCTGGTGCTGGACTGATCACCCGCTTCCAGGTCTTAACTCTGTTCGGTCCATAGCTTCGTCTGCTCCCAACAGCCCTCTGAGGCTTAGGAGGTGTAAGTCCTCCATATGGGGAGAGTAACCAGAAGAAGCTTTGATGTGCTATTGTTAAACATCTTTGGTATAAAAGCGTATAAACATTTAATATTTTACGTCATTTTAAAGGAAGTGCTCTAAATGATGACCTGAATTTTCATGACAAAGTTGACAATAGTGAAATAACGATTGCTGTAAATTATCCAAAAGTCGGATCAAGGAAAATATTGTAGTGTTAATGCTCATCCTTGTACGGAGTAAAAAAAGAAAGAAAAAAAAACAGTAACTGTCTGACAAGAATTAAGTCACAAGGGCAGTTGCACAAACGTCTCTAAAATGGGGTACTTAACGCAAGAAGGCAGTTAATATTTGTTCAGTCTCACACTGTCAACTGATTAGTTCCAAATTTGAGAGATTTTTGTGGCATTAAATTTTGAGAACGCTGATAACCAGCTCCTGAAAACTCGATATTTCTGTACTAGGACAGCAATTTAAAACACATTCTAAGCCAATTTTTTTACCTGACTTTGCTTCAACACCGACTTATCAGCATGTGGTATTAACACGTTTAGAACCATATAACAGCGCTATGTTTATCCACGGTCCGTACATTGACTAACTCAGCTGAGTTACATTTACAATCTCTAAAGTTACTTCGGTGCAGTTCATTAATATAATGTATGAAAATGTATAATAACTAATTAAATACGTACATTATGACAGATATACAAAATCGTGAGTGTTAAACAACAGGTTTTCTGACTAACTAGCAGGACTTTGGGTCAGGGAATGTTGCACTGCTGTGGCTCTTGGAATGTCACCGAGGTTTCACTCTAGGATTGCAGCAGCCTGGAGGTCGAGGAAGGTAAAGCATTGCCGATGTTGCCTCACAGAGGAGACAAGCCTTCTTAGGCCGAGAGAGGAAACAAGCCAACCGTTGACATTGATGGATTATAGATTGTGGAAATGCCAAATTGTGAAAAGAGAAGGAAGGGGAGGCAAATGGAAGTAGGTGGTATAGAACGAGAGAAAGAATGAAGAGAAGCTTTGATAGTAAAAGAAACACTGTGTGTATGTGTGCCCAAAAAGTGAAGTAAACAAAAAGAGAGGAAAAGCAAATCGGAAGGAGAATGA
Organism: Tenodera sinensis; assembly: GCA_030765045.1. Classification (NCBI taxonomy): domain Eukaryota; kingdom Metazoa; phylum Arthropoda; class Insecta; order Mantodea; family Mantidae; genus Tenodera; species Tenodera sinensis. Next base: position 40,461,782 of record CM060969.1, on the reverse strand, counting down.
AGTAAAATAAAATTGATGGTGGAAAAGCAAATGATGAAACTTCAAGTGCTACAATGAAGAGAAAAAAACTTAGTGAAAAAGAGGAATCACAGAAACAGAGGGGAGAGAAAATGAAAACGGATGGACCAAACGACATAATAAGATTTAATAAAATAAACCAGAGGTTCCAGAGATACGGTTTAGAAATAGAGTGGAAATTAATTTGAAAAAATCTGATGTGTTGCACTCACATGACTTTCTCTGCTCTTGTACTAACCATTCTGACAAACTCTCATTCCTATATCTTCTTCGTGTTGGTTAAGAGAAACATTTGTACAAATTATCTTATTACTTATTTCCTTGTATATCCAAGGGGAATATTGGAATACAGTAGGCTTTGAGCGATAGTCAAATCTTTTAAAGCTTTGAGATTCCGTGCTCATTGCACGCTTAACATATAAAAAATGAACAACAATGTTCCATTTCACCAAAGTTTTGCTTTCCGAAACTGACAAAATGGCAAGGAATATCTTCGAAATGGTTCACTCCTTCAATCCTTGAAAGACATTAAACTTAAATACCAACTTTGGCTTTTGACCGCCAAAAAAGTTCAAGATATTTTTTTCATTTTTCATAAAAATAACTCAAACATATGGCATTTTAATCGAAATCGTTAGAGCCATTTTGAAGAAAATAAAAATTTCCGAAAACTTTTCCATGTAAAGGGTAGTTTAGGGTGGAGTATTTTCTTCCGAATCTTCGTGTCGCATCCCTGAAGTACATGTAACTTAAATACCAACTTTGGTTTTTAACCGACTTTTCGTTCTTGAGTTATATTGCCCACAGACTGACAGACTGACAGATGGACAGACGGAAAGACAGGTAGACACAGACACACACACACGGACCTTTTTCTAAAAATGCTTTTTCTGGAATCAGGGGTCCTCAAAACATACATTTCCGCTGAAATCTCGGCATCGAATTTTGGGGTGGAATACACTACTTTACTATATATAGTAGAGAAAGTAAAAAGTAGATCACGTTAAAGTACGCCATGTATGTTAAATAAACATTTTTGTCGGATTTATCTTTTTGATATATTCTTAGCATTGTTTTTAATTTTAAAAAACATTTTTCTCAAGCGGAAAATTACTATTTAGCTTTTCCTACCTTCCAGTCATACAAATATATTGAATTTCAAAGCCATTACCTAAGTAGCGGCCCAATCTTAAAAGATAACTATGACTAATATTTTAGCGAACTGTATTCCTTAAAACCCATCCATTTATCACGAAAATATTAAATAAAACCACTTCTGGGAGCACTTATATCGACCAATATGACATAGAAGAATAAGAAAGTTGGAATAGGAAAGCTGAAAGAATACCTAGCGAATGTAATGCATCAAATTGTCTATGCATACAATCATCTAAAACCTAAGTAGTCATACTGTTTTAACCTATTTTAACCCTCTATTTCACAGTTTTGTCGTAAGAAAACATATGTTCGATCAAGATTTCAGAATATTCTTATAATGTTTTGAATATTTTCGTGTCATCCAAGGCTTAAACGGAAAAAAAAAAAAAAAAAAAAAAAAAAAAAAAAAAGTTCTTTTAGCTATGTTATATTATGATGTATTAATTTGTTTCAATACCATTGTATTTGTGTTTCTTTGCAGTCCAATGTAATCCACCATCACCCACGTGTCAGCGCACCATTTATTTTGTATGGGCTCCCCCCATCCTTTATCACAGGAACACTTGGCTTCGGTCACTGAGATTCAAATTCGCAACATTCGGCTCTGAAGGATGGCCAGTCTATTATATCTGGCCTTAACGATCACGGCTATTGTAGTCTTTTTTATTAAGATGATTTAGATGATTAAGAGCGTTGTAATGGAGCGTTGCAATAGAGTCTCAATGAACAGAAAATTCATAATGCTATTATGATCCCCATGTTAAAATGAAATGTATAATACTTCAATCAGAATAAAAACTTTGTTTGTGATACCAATTCTTCAATTTTCTTAGAAGAAAATCTTCGGCGGATTTTGTATCGTTTTTGGAGTCTTATGAGGGGTGAGCTTCACTCTAACCTGGGCGGTGATCAAGTTTTCCCCTTAGATTTTAACCTCTTCAAAGGCGTGTCCTGTACTAGCCGATAAGGTATGGCTACCGATCATGATAAGAGATCTGTATGGAATTCATTCACTCTACCTTTTCCTCTTTTAACCACTGTGTACGATCCAGCGCGTAAACATATTTTTCATTTCGACACCATTATGTAAACTTTGTTATGGTTATTGGCGTAACTATTTAACAGAAGCAATGGCACACACAATGGCTTTGTACAACGATAAATAATGTGATAAAGACGCGAAGTGCAGGGAGATTTTCTTTGGCACCCTTTGTACAAGAATTTAACTGCAGGCATCGTGCATTGAACTGATGTCCTGCCTAATAGTCTATTATGATACTTTTTGATACATGTATGTATTTGAAATATGGTCAGACTTCATAAACATTTGCAGCAATCCAAACTATTTATCTCTAGAACGTATTGGTTCGGTTATTCCATTTCCTGAAAATGGGAAGACATCTGATTCTACTTTATTTCCCACTAGCAGGTTTTTCAGTTCTCCACGATTAGCTAATTTTAGAAAAGTTTTGCTGCCATTTTAAGAGTTTCACGTAGAACTCATCAAGAGGGTGGAACAGTCCTCCCGCCCTACCCTGGGGTGACTGCCGGAGGGTGCACTACCCCTCGACCTAGAGCCATTACCGTACCAAGCAACTTAAGAAGGAAACCAAAATGGAAGCAGAGGGTAGCGGAGTGACGCTCGGTTCGGCCCGTTTGTTGTGTAGCGTGCTGGCCAGGCTAGGACGCGCACCCCCTTCCCTCGCTAACAGCAAGCAAAGTAATCTATCATTTCAGTGTTACAGCTTCATGGGCAGATAGACAGGAGGCAGTCGAGGAGAAGATGGCGGGGGAGAGCAACCAACTCTCTCTCTCTCTCTCTCTCTCTCTCTCTCTCTCTCTCTCTCTCTCTCTCTCTCTCAACAGAAACACAATATACAACATTTTTGACACCAGGTTGTGCTCCATAGAGAATGTATTAAGTTAAATTCACAAATATTATATTGTGAAGAAAAATCTTTTAGTTGTGAGCAGCTAACATACCCCAAACTGTGAGAAAGTTCTTTCTATCCAGTTTCGATTTTAGATAAATGATATCCTGAAACTGTTATCCTAAAGCCAAAAATCCTATTTAACTTTTTATTTATATCTAACATAATGGCTGATTTGTTAACAGTGGAGATTCTTTCTCTACCCCTCTTCCGTTCCCTACCTCTCTTTTTCCCTTACTCTCTGCCTCTTCTCTCTGTGCAACGTACCTGATATGTGATATTTTGAAAAACTGTAATAAAGTTAACTGTTAACTTCCGTTAACTCACAGCATGATACTGCATTTTACATAAATGTTTGTTTTAGCACAAAACCTATGGGAAGCAGAAAAGTATGGATAATTTATCCTAAAATGATTACTACAAACTAAATTTAAAAAGCATCTGTCCTTATATAAGAATATAGAAGAAATTGGTATCTCATTTGCTGCCTAAACCACAAATACAGCAACCCAACTCACTTTCTCATATTCACCAGCTTTCATACTCTTCTTTTTCTTTAAACCATCATTACATTCTCTTTTCACACACCAAGACTGGATTTCGGACCTCCTTTCTTCTGCCCTATAACTGTACTTCGTCCAACAATTTTATTAATATACTCTCCTCTTTAAGACGTCCAATTTAATTTTCATTGCAATGTTAACTTCTTTTCTTTTCGTTTGACATTTTCACTGCCACAAACACAACTTAGCACAACACTAACAGTAAGATTGAAATCTTGGAAGATGCATTGTAACCAGAAATATGTACCTAACTGAAAATTTAGCTTACCACGTATAGATTTATTTTTTTAAACATTGCTATATATATAATCTGCGCGAGTTACCTCATGGAAATTGATGATGAGGATAATGTCTCTGTTTGCTTCCTTGAAATAAACAAGACACTGCTGATAATGCGAGCGGGCAGTTTACTTAATCACGCACGGACTGCGATGTTTATACACTACACGGAAGTCAGAAACACATTCTGACACCCCTATGGTCTTGTAAATTTAAAAGTAAACTCGACCATAAACCTCTACACAATTTGTCACGTCTAAAAAATAGGTACCTTTGTAGCTACTCGGCAAATCAATTAACCTAAAAACCTTCCAAACAAGTGTTTGTGCTACGCATCCACAAGTGGCAAGCTTCTGATTATTATATTCAACTCTAACGATAAAAAATAATAAAATAAGAATAAAAAGGTCTTCGAGTTACACGGAATGTCGAGTTTTCGAGAGTCGAGTTATCGGGACTCTACTGTAATTGGCATATGCACTCACATGAATACCTATAACAGCACCGAAAAAATAGAATAACTTCTTAAATATTAATTTTATGAACATTTGTATACAACAAAAGTTGTCTGGCGCATTGTAAATTAGCTAAAAGTGATTAGAAAGTGGTCTTATTTTTTCTCTCCTTTTTATTATTCTGAAATAATAACAGTTACAGAACATACTGTGCCGATCAAATACAAGGAATATTTACATTACGAGTATGATTAAAGCATTTCTTAGCGTAAATGTGTGGTATAAACTACTGACACCATTTAATTTAAAATTGGTAATCTGCATAATTTAGCTCTCGAATATTTCATTTTTGGTTCCAGACAGCTCCAATAAAGTGTGAGGTTTTGGGGACTGTCTGAACATCGAAACAGCAAACTGTGTCTATTCTGAAGCCTGTATTTTACTTTATGATGGCCAATGTCCAAAGTTCCGTAGAAAAATACACTGTGATTACGTAGAAGTTTAGTTTTTCCTCGCGTGTATTTTTTTTTTTTTTTTCTAAATGTTTTATTAACAATTCTAGAGATCTTCTAACCTAAGTATAATTTTTATATCATATTATTTCTAAAACTAAATGGCTGAATTGATCTTATTTACATATTTATTGTTCCTTCCTCCAGGATACTTTTCTCGAAATGCCATTAAAGTGCCATTGCATTGTTGAAATTTAGTTGGGGCTCCAGGATAAGCGGTTGACTGGACATGGTTGACATGAGATTTATACAAGACTAATCGTTTCCAAGTTAGTAAGCTTTCGTCTGTTTCAGTTTAACCATCCTCGTAGTTACAGTGTTTTAGACAACAGTTCATAATGGCAAAATTTATGTTACAAAAATAACACAAATAATTTTTTATGAAAACAATGTTGTGTATGAGTGATTACTGCATCTTCTTGATCTTCATTTTTTCTTCCCTGCGTGGTTATATAACTGCTCTTACAGCCTGTTGGTTCGTGAAACCAACAGACATTTTAATGTTCTTTGGCATTCCTCCATCCTCATTTCTTGAAATACGAGTCATCCTATTTGATGTCATTCGAGGTACATGCAGATTCCATTTATGTCTTCTAATTCTCAATTCATTCAGTGCTTGAATGTCCAAATATCTCCTTATTGCATTATTTTTTAATTTTATCTCTCTGTTTTATGCAGGATTTTTCTTGGAATGCTGATCTAATGCGTTTCTAGGACCTTTTCGTTTTTTATTTGTGTATGTTTCTGATGCACATTCAGTGTAAGCTTTACTATTATTTTGTAAATTCTAGCCTTTATTTCAAAATCGCATCACTCATGCAACCTGCTGCTCTGGCTGCTTTGATAGCTTATGACTTATTTTATAGCGAATCTTAACCAGTTATCTCAATTCATAGATACTTAAAAACCATGACCTGCTCAACCATCTTTGGAGTTCCAACTTGCATTTCAGCGGGAATTTAGTGGTAGTCATGGATTTGGCTTTAGTGACTAATATTTTCATATTAAATTTTTGACAGCCAAGATGGAATTTATATAATACTGTTCTGTATTTTTAAAAAAGATGTGATTCTCCCTAATTTTGGGGTTCTTATTCCAAATAGGTTTATCATCTATTTTAAAAAATGAAAACAAAATGGTTTTTGATGCAGAGAACTGTAATAGTCTTTGCAAGACATCCTCATTATCAGCCATCAGAAGCTATTAGCATAGCAACAATTTTCACCTCACTATTCCACACTTTTAATCCCTTTTATATTAACATGTTTTAATATGTCATTCATAACAATATAATAATTTATCAGGTATCACATTTCAGTTATTTAGCATGTAATGTCTCGTACCAGGGAGAAGCTGATGTCATAGAGGGGGAAAAAAACTTTAAAAAGAACATTAAGAAATAAAGCCCGTAAAGACTCCGTAGTTAAATGTGTACCTGAATCTATGGCAGTACCAACTATATGGTTTAGAAACATGGACATTAACAAAAGATATTATACAAGAATACAGACAGTAATAGCTGAGCATACTCAATAGGGCAAAAACGCAGTCAAGATATCAAGAAAGAATTAAAAGTAGAAGAAATAAATCAAATTATTGATAGCAATAGAAATCAATGGGAAAAACATGTTCAAGGGATGAATATTAAGAGAATTCCTAAAAAAAAACATTAATTATGAACCCAAAGGCACAAAAACCCAACGAAGACTGAAGAAAAGATGACTGAGCAAATTGGAGCCGGAACAGAAGCTGAAGAAGAAGAAGAAGAAGAAGAAGAAGAAGAAGAAGAAGAAGAAGAAGAAGAAGAGTGAGTGAGTGAGTGAGTGAGTGAGTGAGTGAGTGAGTGAGTGAGTGAGTGAGTGAGTGAGTAGGGTTTAAGGGCCCATCGACAGCTAGGTCATTAGAGCCCCAGAAGAAGAAGAAGAAGAAGAAGAAGAAGAAGAAGAAGAAGAAGAAGAAGAAGAAGAAGAAGAAGAAGAGGAAGAAGAAGAATTCATTGCTGAAGTAAACAATATTGGGCATAAACAGGCTCCCTGTTGGACACCCGTTTTAATTAGTGTCCATTCCAATAAATTATCGAAATACCAACCTCCAGTTATCCAGCTTTCCGTGTTAGTCACCAAGAACTCACACTTGCAGAATTGTGAATTAGATTACCTTAGGAGCAAATTCGTAAGTCACTGCATCTGTTCCGTAGTTAGAACGCGCCATTATCACAGCATGTAGTAATTGCACTTTCACAAACATTTCTTTCATAGAGTCCCAAAGACCACTATGATGGCTCAGCAGAAAATGGAATAACAACAACGGATGCTGCACTTTTATCATGACACGGCATCGACAGCTTCATTAGTAGCATCTTTCCGGATCACCCTCTCCATATCACAAGGATGACGTCCATGATGGCGCCCTGGTAGGTCCTCAACTTCCTACCACACACATGCGGGCATTTCCTGTGACCCCTGCCGTTTGCTTTCGTGTCCACCTTTGGCCCTGAATATCTCTTGCTCACTTTTTCCGCGAAAGGACTGGTAGCATTGTACGGTTGAATTAAGGTCGAATAACATCTGTCACCTCTAACTGAACTGAAATGCTCGAACGGGCGATTTCATTTCCAACTGCCTCTGCAGAAGTTAACAGCTTTATGAAACCAGCTTTGGTTGACTGCTGCTACCGTCGTTTAAAGAACAGTATGTGGGAGAAACACATACACGTTGGGCGCGAGCTCTGCTATTTACCTATTCTGTTCCTTTTTCAAAAATCTGGCCTTTTAAATCATACACTGGTTTCCTGCTACCGTAGTTTTCTACTGCCTATAACTGCCTGTTTGCAATTTATTTTGTATTTGAGTTATATTTACTTTCTCTGTATAGGTCCTGAGGGATATAAGTACAGATATTTTTATTGGTAACTGAACACAGTGTACTGAACAATATTACACCAATATTGCTTCATTTGCGAAAATATAACTTTAGTTGTTAAGAGTAGTATGTTTTTAGGCTGATTACTACTTCTAAGTAGACGTGCCACAAACGACATGACGGTTTCGTGATAACGAATGATTTACCGGAACCTTACTTTCTGCATGATCTCTCACTACCTAGGCCAACAGATCGCAGATGTGAAACAAAATGGGCAGTCCATGACAGGCGTTATCATTTCGCAACGCAACTACTACCTTTCAAAATCTCTCAGGCAGTAATCTTTATGATTGTTTTGTGGGAAAACAGACGAAGTAAAAAAATAAAAAAAAAAAATAAAAAACAACTAACACACTGAAGTGGATAGATATTAAGGTACCAATTATCAAAATATATGCATTTATACCACTGATAACCAGTATATAAGGCAGATAGAGAAATTATTGCACGGTATATCTACACAACACCGAAAATACATGTTTCAAGTCCATTGAACCGATGAAACATATATACTATATTATACAGGATGTCCCAAAAACACCGACAACGCTAAGTATGCTGTGTAAGAAGGCAAACTGATCAATTTTCAGATAGGAGCTCCTGTATGGAAATGTACGGTTTGGACGCTGTAGCGCATCGAAGTGACATCGGTGTATGTATGTTCACACTTCGTCAATAAACCCAACATCAGGTTGTCTACATTAAAAACGGGCTTCGAAGTATGTACCTCCTACGCCATTCAGAACCTACATCGGCGATGGCGAGCACCATGCACCTGACCCAATACGTGTGGTTGTCTTTCAAGATTTTCAATCGCTCCGTGGACTCGAGCCATGACGTGCTCCGCGAACGTTACAGGAGTGCCATACATCATACCCTTCATAAGACTCCACAAAAAATGGTCGAGAGGTGTCAGATCTGGTGCCCGTGCTGGCCATGCAATTAGCCCATCTCTACCAACCCACTGATTTGCATATAAGATGCTGAGGTGATTTCTCACACCTACATCAAAGCATGCTGGAGCTCAAGTCCGCCATTTTCGCAGTTGTGTACTGGTACGTGCCGCACTGCTATTAAAACGTTATTGTTCTAGAAACTACAAAAGTAGCGCAGTAGGATGTGCATCAATGGCTCTTTTAGGAATTTAGCGCATGCGCAGGAATATTATTATTATGCTCAGATAATTAATCCCAGTGCACAGATGGCTAAAGGGTTGCATACCTTTCGTATTAAGATACCAAAACGAGTGTTAACAAATTGTCTCAATCGGGAGTACGGTTTCTACCTTGCATTCAAGAGGCACCATGTTAAGTGTTTTGCCTTATTTTTAGAGAATAACATTAATGAATGTTAATGATCATTTCATTAATTCACCGATTGATATGACCTAAGAGGTTAAAGAACATTTAACTCGGGTACATATTTTCCACAATCTAGCCACATAATAACTAATTGTTTTATCTACTTAATGTTAATAGATTTGCAGAAATAATTGTATTACATATTCTGCTGTAGGTGCAAAAGTGATAAAGAAGGTTAACATAAATTTTTAAAATAGATATACATTTAAGTTCCTAGGAAGGTCCATAGTATTTCTATAATATCACGCTAACAGCACTTCAAAAATGAACAAAAATATTGAACAAATTCAAAAGAATAATGAATAGCTTGAAAATGGCAGATGCTACAATCAAAGCTGCCTGATTGAAATAACTGTGTATTTTAAATGGATCAAAATGTTTGGTATTAAACTTCCTTCTATCTGATATGGTTTACCAATTAAATAAAGTACACTCCGAATGAAGTGCATTTCACATGCTATTCGTGCGCGCGCACACACGCACCTCAAAATATGTATTCTCGGTTTCATCCTGTTACATTTTTCGGAAGAATGGCAATACTTCCTATAATTACAAGTAGGTGTAAGAGAAAGTAAAAAGGAGATTCTCTAACATTTGGTATTTAGTGTGACAATTCTGAATATATGTCTGGCACAAAATGTAATGGTGGTCGGAGGAGGAGATGGTCAACACAAAATCTAATCAGTTCTCCTTGCGGAATTGTGTAATCATGCTGTAAAACCACTAATATAAATTTCCTTTGTACCCAAAAAATGTAATTGCACAGAGGAAAGACAATAGTGTTGGTCAGTTACCTGCTGCCATTAAATTTTGTGTCTGCCGTAGTTATCTAATGTCACAAAGGTTTTATTTGTTCCACATTTTTTGTATTTTCATATCCATACATTTTATTTAGAGAGTAAGGATCAACAATCTTTAGGCTTTCATAAAGAAAAACTTTTCATCAACTTCACAAATATCACTTCTGTTTCAATATCTGTGAAGCCATTATTGAGAAAATAGAACAGGGAACAAGGTTTGGAATATGGTCGAGTTGTACTGCTTAGATGAAACAACAGATGGCAGTGTGCGCGAACGATTTTATGAATAATGTGAAATGCCAGTAAAATATCAATATCAAAATAACATTTCCTGTGGATAAGCGTCAAAGAAAGTAAAATAAAACGTAATTTGCAATGCATAAATAAGAATTGTAATGACCAAGTGAAACAAATGTTAAAAATCTGATTCGTTGCACCTTCTCTATGCTTAAACTAACTATTCTTAGAATCTCCTATTCGTCTGTCTTCTTCATGTTTGAAGAGATAAACAATTGCAGGAATTGACGTTGATAATTTTCTTGTAGATGCAAGGGGAATGTGGGAATAGGGTAGGCTTTGAGTGATAGACAAATCTTCTAAAGCTGGTTGCTATATGAAGGCTTTGAATTTCGTTCTCTCTGCAGAGCCATAAAAAAAGTGAATAAGAATCTTCTATTTGAGAAAAATGAAAAATTGAATAACCATCTTCCATTTGAGAAACGTCTTAATATTGCAAAATTCACACAAATAACAAGAAATATCTCCGAAATGGTTCACTTCATAAAAAAATGCCTTTGGACATAACTTGTGTGTTTTAACGAGATCTACAGTTTTTGGGTAGTCAAATTTGGTCCATCTCTTACGGTTTACTAATGATGCGAAAGTCATCAAGAGTAATCAGGACTATATAGGCTATAGCCAGAAAAAATCTTAAATGTATGCCATTTTAATCAAAATCGTTAGAGGCAGTTTTGAGAAAATCAAAATTTTCGAAAAATGTTCCATTAAAGAGCAGTTTCGGTGGAGGAAGTTTCTTGAAAATCTTCGACCAACATTTCGTTTTTGAGTTATGCGTTCACACACAGACACACACACACGCACACGCGCGCGCGCTCCCTGTTTTTCCTAAAAATGCTTTTTTTTTTTTTTTTTTTTTTTTTTTTTTCCAGTGGGCGTCAAAGCATACTTCCAGTGAGATCTCGGTGTCAAAATTTTGGGTCGAATATTATATTTTCCCTACTTAGTATACGTAGTAGAGAAAGTAAAAAATCTGATGTGTTGCACTCACACATCAGATTTTTTACTTTCTCTACTAGCTTTGAGATTCCGTTCTCTTTGTACACGTAACATATAAAAAAATGAACAACGATGACCCATTTCATGAAAGTTCCAAGTTTTCCGAAACTCACACACATAACAAGGTATATCTCCGAAATGGTTCACCCTACAAGAAAATTTATTGAGACATAAATTGTGTATTTTAGCAAGATCTACATTATTTGTATAGAATAATTTGGTCTATCTCTAACGGTTTACCAGTTATGCAAAAGTCGTCCAGAGTAAATACGACTACAGGGGCTATAGCCAGAAAATTCAAGATATACATTTCATTTGTCATAAAAATATCTCAAACATATGACATTTTAATCAAAATCGTTAGAGCCATTTTCAAGAAAATCAAAATTTTCGAAAAATTTTCCATGTAAAGGGTAGTTTAGGGTGGGGCTATTTTCTTCAAAATCTTTGTGTCACATCCCTGAACGACATTAAACTTAAATACCAACTTTGGTTTTTAACCGACTTTTCGTTTTTGAGCTATGCTGTCCACAGACTGACAGATTGACAGACTGACAGACAGACACACAGACACACACACACGGACCTTTTTCTAAAACTGCTTTTTTTGGATTCAGGGGGCCTCAAAACATGTATTTCCCGTGAAATCTCGACTTCGAATTTTTGGGTGGAATACAATACTTCCCCTACTTACCGGTAGAGAAAGTAAAAAGACTGCCTCTTTGGCCTGGGTTTGGGTGCGAAGTCCACAGTTTGATTTTTGGGTGCATGGTGCAATTTGCTCTTTAGCCTTGAGTCTGAAAGAATAAGATTAATGTCCATAACGAAAACTAAAAATAATACAACTCCAAAAGTTGATTAACCCCTTTGACGGAGGGTTTATGCAATGATTGACTTAAGGACTCAGTTCCAGCCTTCTTTATGAAGGATGCAGTCATTATGAGGGACTAGAAAATAAGGCTGTGCACAATTGATCAGTAATGGTTGCTGTATTTAGGGCTTTGATCGTCCAACCATTGTAAACCTAACCTAACACAAATCTGAAGGTTGATGCAATATTAGATGAGTGAACATAAATGCAGATAAGTAATTGTTTTAAAATACAAAGCTAGTTTATGACCTGGATGTTAATAACCAGAGCATTAAGAAGCACAAAAGGAAGAAATATGCTTAACAAACGAATGGGGAAATTTGATTTCAAAGGCAACGCAGTTGTTGAAAAGCAAAGACGAGATGGCAAAAATAACTTCTGGTGAAGCAACTGACCAAAACAGTTAATAAGGTAGTTGATCAGGAGACCATAAACTAATAGGCTTATATCATTAGCACACAGAGGTTAAACACAACAAAGGCATGTCTGAAAGATGGACCCAGGTGCCAATGGTGGCTGTAGAAATTGCTCTTTTGTAAAAGCTAAGACCGACAGCTGCTGTGGTTGGATGGAGATGTCCAGTTCGCAGCCCTTTCCTCTCCTGACCAAGATCGTTATTGGTTTCTATTGTTCCCTGCGCTAGCTCACCAGGACAGCCTTACAGTTTAAAAGCTTGTTGCTTCCCATTTTCGTTATGTATGCCATTGGGCTGCACTGAAACCATGGTGTAGAAGCAACGAAGCAGAGCTGTTGCAGTACGTCAATAGCTTTGATGATAAAAACTTCTCATCTATTGAACAGGAGACACAAGTTATCTTAGTGCCCTGATTAACAGAACTTTTCTTGAGGTTAAGTTGCTGATTTAAAACACTGCAGTGGATGTGCCTATAGTTATACAGGATTATTACAAAAGAAGACAACTTTGAAATACTATAAAATAAAAATTAAGTGTGATATCAAAATAACGTATACAGTGTTATGTTGGAAAACTGCGGATGTTTGTATTGGTAATGTTATACCTTGTAATCATGTTGTTGCAGATGCAGAGATGGTGAATCCTGTGCAAGCCCCGATCTCACTCTGTGCGCCCTTTTTCTTTGGAGATTTGTCAAAGATAAAATTTTGCTCCTCCACATCCACACAATTTAGATTAAATGAAGGAACTTATCAGAAGAACCGTGGCAAGTATCTATGCAGATATGTTATATAGAGTTTGAGATGAACTTGATTAATGCCTTGATGTGTGTCGTGTGGCAAACGGATCACACATTGGACATTTGTGAGATTACAACCTAAACCTCAAGAGTTCCTCTACCAGACAACACAATCATACTCACTATATCCTTAATAGCTATGGGTTTATAACAAACTGAAGGTGTCTATTTTGTAGTAAATCTGTATTAAAATTCCATTCTTAAACTCTGTGGTCGTAATCAACCAAAGAATGAAATTATGCAAAAGCCTAATCGAGCCAGTTGGCTCCAGGGTAACGTGTAAGGCTCACATTCGGAAGGTTCCTGGTTCAGTTCCCGTGATTGCCCAACCGAACTTGGGTTTCCGTTTTGTGGTTTTCCCTAGTCGGTAGGCGAATTTCTGAAGTGATTTACCTATCATTTATCACGCTTTCCTTATCATCACTTCCCATTCATTGCGTCTCTTCATTTTAGGCGTGTTTCGAGGTTTCGTGTTATATGGCGGTCCTGGGAAGATGGCGGAGGTGCTCAGTACTTCTTTGTGGACATTAGAAGCTGCTTGGTTCACAGTTCGTTCATCACACAATAGACATACTAAGTACATAAAGTATATGATTAGTAATTAATAAAAGAAAATATAAAAAAAAATAATATTCACTAAATAATTAATTCTTAAGTAAATACAATTTTAAGCTTAAAAAAATTAAGTACATGAACTTATAAACACTATCTGGTCTCCGACAGGCGTCTGACCCTAGACTGACTTGTGAGTCCTAGGGCCCGTAACTCCACATAAGGGGAGAGAAAGAAAGAAAAAATGTCGTTACATAATCAAACATTATGCAATGGTGCCGTATATTTGTAAATTACAATATTATTATGCATTTATTCAACAACATAGTCTATCCAATAACAACTGTATTTTGTGAAATTCACATAACTACACTAATTAAGTGAAATGACACTTCTATGCCAAATATCAGATCTTGATAAATTTGCTTAACATAAAAAGTACCTTCAAGCGACGGTATTTGAACGTGGGACTTTCACCAGGGAAGGCCAAGGCGCACATTGTTGCACTACGACAGCAAGTGACCTCAGGCACAGAGGTGCAGAACTTCTCAATCCGCAGGCTGAGAAGACTCGCACGGTAAGCGAAAAAAATGTTCCAGCGCCCAGCCGCAACACGCCGGAAACCGTCTCACATATTACCACAGTGCTTCGTCGCTCGGTCTGGATTGAGACAACACCACGCGTATTTCTGTGAAATGTCGATACTGAATTGTGCAATATAATACTGCATTTCCTGTCCCTCAGATATAAGCGGTAGAGGAAGTAAAATTTTGAGGTCATAAAGACTGAATATTGAATCATCTACGACACAAGCTGCTTTAACACAGCATTTTCTTTCCCCTATATAAAAGGGGGCTCTTTTCTTGGAAAATTCATTGAGTGTGAACCGTTTCGCGGCACCTGTACAAGGAAGGAATTTGGGTTCAAAGATCGTCCGCCTCGGAAAGGTTTCCACGGATATTGACGCTTGACGCTCAAGGCGATTTCCCCTTGTCCCTCTTGTTGGGGGCGGTATGAGGGTTATTACAGAATGTCGTTGACCCAGAACTTCTTGCCTGTCCTTCACCTACCCCCAGTGCCATAAAACTGTAACAGAGATACAAGGTTAAGAGGCACAAGGACAAACATACATTCAGGCTTGCCTTTTTGTTCCATCCATTCTTCATAAGTTCTTGAAAGTTTACTTCCCCAACTCAGTTCCTTTTGAGTAACAAGGCACAAAGACAGTGATTTAAATATTTCGCAGTGGTCCCGTAAACAGTTTTACAACTCTGCCTAAGGAGCGACGGCAGTGTGACAAAGAAGCTAATTTTGTTTACTCAGGTAAAGGTGAGCTGTTGAAATTTTCTAAATTCCAGACTTTCGTAATTTTTATTGATGAAAAAATATACTCACATACTCACAAATACTTTTCTATGTTACCGTTTACTATTTTTAAATTCCATGTAGATAATCGATGTTTTAAGGAATACTATTATTTATTAATATATTATTATGTTAATCAATAAAGTGTTGCACGCAAAGGACGAGCTGTAATAAACATGAATAGTACCTATTATTTAAATACTAACACACTCGTATATACCTGTAGAATTTTTTCACTCTTCTGGTGTTCAAACAAAATTAAACTTTTAAATAAAATGTAAACATTTGATGTCAGTGATCTAATTGTAACACCGGACAACAAATTTTGAGTTTCTGTTTGCAATATGAATGAATCTCATTTTTTTAAGCATTAAGCTATGCAAAACACAAATATGACAACAAGAATGCTACGTAGATAGGTTCTGGTTTGAGAATAATTTTTAGAAATTTTTAGAAAAAGTTGTGTGTGTGTGTGTGTGTGTGTGTGTGTGTGTGTGTGTGTGTGTGTGTGTGTGTGTGTGTGTGTGTGTGTGTGTGTGTGTCAGTCTGTCAGTCTGTGTACAGCATAACTCAAAAACGAAACGTCATTTAAAAACCAAAGTTGATGTTTAAGGCTTATGTCTTTCAAGGATGCGGCACGAAGATTTTGAAGAACATTGCTCTACCCTACTCTACCTACCCTTTGCATGGAAAATGTTACGAAAATTGTGATTTTCTTGATAATGGCTCTAAGGAGTTTGATTAAAATACCATACGTTTGAGATATTGTTATGAAATAGGAAATGTATATCTTGAAGTTTCTGGCTATAGGCCATGTAGTCCTATTTACTCTGGATGACTTTTGCATGACTCGTAAACGTAAGAGATAGACCAAATCTTAGTATACAAAAATGTAGATCTTGCTAAAGTACATAATTTATATATATATATATGGGGGGAGGGGGGTAGAATGAATCATATCGGAGGTATGCCTTATTATTTGTGTCAAATGGAACATCGTTATTCATTTTATTATATGTTAACTGTGCCAAGAAAGCGGAATTTGAAACCCGTAAAGGGTTTTACTATGGCTCAAAGTCTACTGTATTCTCATATTCTCCTCCCACCTACAAGAAAATAAACAACAAAATACTTTCTGCAAATATTTAACTCAACTAACACGAGGAAGATGCAGGAATAAGAGTTTGTAAGAATGGTTAGTGCAAGAGTAGATAAAGTCATGTGAGTCAACACACCAGATTTTTTCTATGAAAATCTATGTTATTTCTTATAAACCTTTCATGATCGCTTACCTTTACTAAATATGCTTTTTTCCTTGATATCCTCTTGTAATGGAGTAGAGAAGCATCCCTGATGACTGTCCAGCAGTAGTTAGTAAGCATTCTTGCACTCCACTTTCCCTGGAAACAGTTTTTCATTAATGATAGTTTTAGTTGGAAACGTTCGCCAAATTCATTGCTTACTTTGCCACAACTTTCAGGAAAAAATTCAGATGGGTGTGTAAAAATTGTAATTTAAGTAACATGTTGCATCCCATTTTGAGATAAGATGACTGTAATTGTTTTTCCTTATATTTTCCAGCTCCATTGACCCCCCCCCCCAAAAAAAAAAAAAAAAAAACTTCTCTGAAGGAAATCAATGCCTCTTTCTCATCATTCAAAAAGGTGTTCAAATATCTGATCTTGGTGAAGTTGATTAATCTGTGGGCCAAAAAGCTCTTCCTTTAACTTGGCCTCACTAATTTTAGGAAATTTTGAAACTAGGTATTTGAAGTAAGACAAATATTAAAATTAAGAAAATAAACCGATTTAATGTTACATCTCCTATTACAAAATCTTCACTATATAAAATTTCTGAAGATGCCAGTCCATTTCGGTACAACTTTTAGCATAGTTTTTGGTAAGACCCAAGTTTTACATGCAGTGGAGGAACTAAATTGTTCAGATTCCACCAAAGTTCGTGTTTAACATTCATTTTTCCAGCTTCCACACCTTGACGTAAGCGCCATTCCTTTTTTATGAAATGAGAAGCTCTATCTCTACTGTCCATCTCTATCTCTACTGTTCATTCACATGTGAAACAATAGTGTATAGGGTAGCCTAGTTGAAGTCCAGTTAATATTACAATTACTTTGAAGTCTTTACATATTTTCTACCTAAAAATCAAGGAGCTTCAGGCTGTCGAATGATTTCTTCGAATGCACGGAATAACCAATAGGAATGGACAGCAATTGATTGCCATTATGGAGCAATACAGCTTTGAGACTTAATTTTGAAGCATCTGTGAACAACTGACGCTGATCAGAGATGTGATTAATGTTCAGAGCACTCCTTAAGCCACTAGCATCACTACAGAACTCTAAATCACCTTCATCAGAAAAATATTTCTAAAGAGGTGTCTGACGGTCACGAGCAAAATAGTTCCATTGTAGCAATCTGCAAGCCAGCAACACTTCCTTGGCTATAGAAGCTTCAGGTTTCTAACTATTTCATCATTTAATTCATTCATTTAATTCATTCTGGCTAATTTTGTGATGTTCAGGTTTAACATCAGGTGCAAAGTCAGGATCTACATTCTTATCTAGTTAACAATTTCCTGTCGTCAGTAATATACAATACTAAAAAAATAAAAAGCAGCTTTCAATAACATTTTCGACAATTGATTAAAAATTTTACAAACCGCTCATGTTTCTATTTCTTAAACCCAATGGGTACAGCTTAAATTCACTGGCTTATTAGCATGGTAAAATTAATTATTTATTGCTTATTTGCACATTGAACCCAATGTATGTGTATCTTGTAACTGAGGCTCTCTCGTTTTTGACGTTTATAGCGACTCGATCCTTTATCCTGCTTCTCTCTCCCTCCCCCCTCCCCCCTCTCTCTCTGCCTTATTACATAAATTTCGATTGCTCCGAAGCTTTTATTTCTAGACGTCCCCATAACGCTGTTTCTAGCTCTTTCTAAATCTTCCCTATCCCTCGAGAGAAGTACATATCTGATGGAACTGTTGGCCAAAGGCGCCACTACCGGCAGAAAATATCGAATATGACTTTGATATGGAAAGAGAGCAAAATAAAAAAGTTAACGTAATGTGATTAACGTGACGTGACAGTATTTTTATGATATTATACTCTCTTATCCTTTCCTTTTCATGTATTTTATTCATTTTTTAACTTTATGACATACACAGATCATAGTATTGTAATCCATACAAAATCAATGAAGAGGTTTCACAGGGTATATAATGTTTAGAGGCACCATGATTAACAAACGAACATCTAGAAAAAATACGAATGAGTGGCTGACTGACGGAATCTGTGAGTCAGTGAGAATAGTATAACTCAACAGGAAAACTCGCACAATACCAAAATTAGAATTTAAGTTTACTTTTCCAATAATACATAGCGAAGTTTTTAAAAGAGAATTTCGCCCGCTCCAAATTACCCTTTACATCTAAAAGTGTTTTGATTAAAGGACTGCATATTCAAGATATTTGTACCTGAAAAGTAAAAAATATACAAAATTATACACTTGTAGACTATGAAACTCTTTCATAAAGAAGAAATGTATATTTTTAAACCATTAAGCCTTAAATGTTGAACAAAATCGTACCCCAAAACATAGTAACTTTCTAACACCCAAACTTTTGTCATATATCTCTTCTGTGTCATCATCCAGTTCCTAAAACACTCTTAATATTGGTTTGTATTTTTAAAGTGTTGTAGCCATTTATTTGGTTCTTCAGGTATCCTGGAAACAGTATAGAATTTGAAGACCGTATTTTAAACATGTTATGATCTATTCAGTTTTTTGTATTGACCTTGCAATCACATTAATTTGCTGATGTAGCAATTTCTGCAAATATTTCTCTCAATTGCCATTAAGTAAATAAACAAAGATTTTGTAAGAATTTGTGAAAAAGTTACTTTAAAAAAACATTAGTACATAGAGACATTTATTGAATGTGCAAGTCACATTTTAAAATGACTGTCCAAAGCAAACACTTCCCCTAAATGTTTTCAGAATAGTCAAGAGACAGCTTTTGGATTTTGTGGAACGTTGCTGTTATGCTGTTACATATGCGCCAGTATTATAATACAAATGAATAGTTGCAGAATCAAATGTGTTTGGACAATAATTATTTTTATCCACTTCCCACTCATGCTATCCGCGTGGAAAATTGAAATTCCTGCATTCTGTGGGTTTTATTTTTACCGCAGGTGTTGATAAAATATATTTATATGCATATTAGTTGTTGCAAACTTGCAAAATAATCATATTTTATAATAAATTTTGCCATTTGAATATTTTCTTCTTTCATTTGTTAATGTTTACTCACTCTTTAAATCATACAGCACCGATGGCACGCGTGAAGCTCGTATTCGGGTGATTCCGGGTTCGAATCCCATTGCCTGACCAATCTAACTGGGCTTTTTGGTGGTTCTCCTTCAGTTGCCTAGTAAATAAATACCCTATTGGATATTTAATACCACGAACCAAAGGTCCGCCTAGGTAAAAAACAATAGTATAAATGAAAAGTAGACTGTAATAGTGAATATTGCAGCATCTATCCACAAATAATGTAAGCAGATAGACTGGCTGGCACCCTAATGCCATCCGCCGTTACGGAGGCGGGGTACAGTTGCCCTGCACTGATCCCTCTGTCTACTTATGACGATGCAGGATCGAATGGATAGGGATGAGACCTTGAAGGCTAATTGTCTGCTCCTAACAGATCCATCACAATATGACTGCGTAACAGAACAAAAAAAAAAAAAAAAAAAAAAAAAACGGAAGGGCCCGCGCGGTGTTTTGCCTGTCCGCTTCCTCAGCGCTCGTCGCGCCTGCCGATATCATAGAAAGGCGCGGATGAAACCATAAAACATTTTTAAAACTGCTTTTAAAGGCTTTACTTACGAACTTTGCAAAAGGAGATGCTGAAATTGTGCACCGTCGTTGCCCATACGTTTTGGCACTATCCATCACTTGCCATACTTCACGTTGGGAAATGCTGACAATTTCTTGGCGGATATTTTGTTTTTTCTTTCAGGATGCGTGGGTTTTGTCTTGTTTTAAATTACCCCAGATAGAAATCGCAAGGGGTTAGGTTGGAGGACCGAGCGGCCCACAAATCTCTAATAATTCTGTCCTGAAATACAATTTCAATTGTTGTTATCGAGAGATTACCCTTATGACTGTTGCAGAAAAAGGCAAAATCCGTTTTCTGTCTGTTAATCCTCTAAAAAGCGGGCAAAATTACATTCACATACCTACGGCCGTCAACTGTTGACTCTATAACTCAGAACCTAATATTGTTCATGAAGCATCCCTTCATGATAAAAAATTGGTGTATAGTGCGCCATTAGTGGAGAGCTCCAATAATTTGTATCTCTGGGGTAACTTAAAACAACGACGGGACAAACTCCCGGTAGTTAAAGTGACGTAAAATAAATAGAAAAAAAAATCATGCAGCATTATATATCACTCTTTTGGCGAACGCAGTTCATTCAGGTTTAGTTGTTGACTTCGCAAACACTAACAAACGACTAATCAATTACCACTTCACACTGCTTTTGAACAACTGATACTTGCTTCGGATTTTTAATTTATCCCTCGTTCTACAATGATGCACTTGTACCACAACATACATATAAGTAATGTGTTGATTTGTCTATATTCGTCATTGACAGCTAAACCAAATGAATCACAAAAATTCCTCATGTTCAAGAAAGCACACGAGCCAAGCCTCCTTTTGCCTGTTGTAGAAATAGACCAGCAAACAAAGAGGAATAAATTGCAGTTTTAAGTTCAGTGGTTTCTCCAGATATGCCACATGTCTCATCTAGGACGGGGCCTACAATTCATCAACTCCAGCGAGTCGGAGCATTGGGGAGTGACTGTAAAGTAGTATTATACACCCCAAGCAATAAAGAAGAAAGCCCTGCAGCTGACCCGTAGTCTGGCCATATGTTGATTTCCAAGTGGCCGTCCGTTCTCCCACCCAAGTGCCACACTGTTTAACTTCGCCACGCACAAGTTGATGCAGAATTACCCACACAAACTATTCGCGTCTCTCTCTCTCTCTCACTCTTTTATACTGACTGCATTGCATTGTTACGGCTAATGTCTCAATTTCACGCTAAATTTAGTCTCCTTTAACTACTCCCTTCTCGTCTGAAACGAATCGGAGGGGCATTCCACATAAATTTAAGTATTTAAATATGAGACACACCGGGAAAGTGGTGCTTCAAAGTGCTGATTGATTGATGACACATCCATTTCGTGCCAAAAAACCTAGCCCCATTTCGATATATGTTGAAACTCTGTTACAAAACGCATATCTGATGTGTTGCACTCACTCTGACTTTCCCTACTCTTGTACTAACTATTCTCATATTTCTCTGTCTCCTTCATAATAGTCCAGACAAACATTCTCAGAAATTATCTATTGCTAATTTTCCTGTAGGTGCAAGGGGAACACTAGAATACAGACAATTAAATAATTTAAAGTTGGTCGCTAAACAAAGGCTTTGTACACGGCCAAAAGATAAAAAAGTGAATAATGACTTTTCATTTTAGAAAAATATAAATATTGCAGAACTCAAATAAATAACAACGAATATCTCCGAAATTGTTTACTTTAAAAAAAATATTTTGACATATATTGTGCATTTTAACATCTACATTTTTTGTAATAAGATTTGGTGTATCTCTTACGGTTTACCAGTTATTCATCAAGAGTAAACATTACTACATGGGCTAGAATCAAAAGTTCAAAACATACATTCCATTTGCCATAAAAATATCTCAAACATCTGACATTTTAATCAAAATTGTTGGAGCCATTTTTGAAAAATAAAAATTTTCAAAACATTTTCCATGTAGTTTAGGGTGGAAGAATTTTCTTCAAAATCTTTGTGTCGCATAGATAGATCTTTAACTTAAATATCAACTTTGGTTTTTAACCGAGTTTTCGTTTTTCAGCCATGCTATTTCCAGACACACGGACCTTTTTCTAAAAAATGCATTTTTTGATTCATGGGGGCCTCAAAACATATATTTCCGATAAAATCTGGACATCGATTTTTTGGGTTGAATACCATACTTTTCCTGCTTACTATACGCAGTAGAGAAATTATAAAAATCCCGATTAATAAAGAAATCGGATTCGTTATATTCACTTATAAATGACATTTACACATTTCACTGTAGGCATGAAAATAATATCTGCACTACGCTAAAGCGAAAGGTGGTCGCTGTGTATGGGTTTGAAATTTCGTGGGCTTTGTTGATCACAAGAGCAAATGAATAGCGACTTACCGTTTGAATAGAAATATTTTAAAATTCGACCAAGTTACAAACGGTTAACTTTTTGGTAAAATTGTGAGATTTACACCTTTTGCAAAACCTAAAGAGGCAAGTGCACTCCGAAACAGATCTCCAGTGGGAAAAGGTCTCGACGGTGGTACTGGAAATCGAACCCAGCTCTTCTGCTCATCAACAACAATTAGGAATATTATGTAGGCATGTTAAGTATGATAACCTGGTTACTATAGACTTATTACATAAAAGAAAAAAAAATCTGATGTGTTACATTCACATGACTATCGTTTATTAGTGTGTATACAAACTATTGTTACGAAAGTTTATTTATATCTACATTATTTAATGATAGCTACAATGCATATTTATTATAGATAAAAGGATACAGTAGTATACGCTATATGCTGGCCTTAAAATTCCATTCTCTTTCCATTCAATTCTAAGAATCAACTGAATATCGAAAGGTCTGAATATCCAAAGAATGCCGAACAATTCAAACAATTAATGACGTATAATATTATACAAGATATATTCTGTTTTTTAAAGAAATCTACATTTTTTGTAAAGTACGTTT
The DNA here is from genome assembly GCA_030765045.1 of Tenodera sinensis. NCBI lineage: Eukaryota > Metazoa > Arthropoda > Insecta > Mantodea > Mantidae > Tenodera > Tenodera sinensis. Next base: position 40,438,587 of record CM060969.1, on the reverse strand, counting down.
TGGTTTATCGCTTAGTTATAAAAGATAATCCAAAATTCCTTCTTAATGAAAAGGCTTCAGAAAATACTCCCATAAAATTCAAGATATAAATGCAATTTATTTTTCGCGTTCATACTTTTAATATACCAAATAGTATTGGAAATAAAATAGCAGAACAAGTAACGCATTTTTAAGTATTTAAGATGTGATGTTACATATGAAGAGGAAAAAATATAAAAAACAAAATATCTGAATTCCAGGCAATATGTGGGACCATTAAAAGAACTTTAGGTCAGAAAACAAGAAAGATACATATAAACTATACAACACAATAGTTGTCGCTTCTTTGTTGTATGGAAGTGTAAATTGGATAATAAAATCAAAGGATAGAGACGGAATACAAGCAGCACATACGTTATTTTTGTGGAATGTGAAAGGATGTACACGAGCAGATAGAATACGAAATGAGAAAATAAGGGTAGAATTAATATATATTAAAACAAGCAACAAGAAATGTACTGGACACTTAAATGAGTATTCCAAGAAAAGGCTTCCAATACAAGCCAAGAGGAATAAGAGACGTTGACTGACGCCACAAATGATGGACTCCACAGATGACTTCGGCTAAGCCATATAAAAGAAGACATTTACCGTACAGTAATCAAAATGCAGCCTTTTGCTGTAAAAACCGAACACTTCTAAAATCTTCCACTTTTAGGGTAAGGGTGTGAGTGAGTGGTGTTTAAGGGCTCGTCGACAGTTTAGGGTAAGGTAGAGAAAGTAAAAGAAATTGTTTCTCAGTAAGCAAGCCTATTACATCTCACAGAGCATTGAAAAATGAAGGTATTATAAAGAAACTAAATAAATTAACTTTGCACTTGTTTATAGTGTATAACGCCCGCTTTTACTACTACGGCACCGCAGGTGGTGACACTGATGATACATGGAATGAAGATGGAGCACCGGTGGAATGAGATGGCGGGGGAAACCGGAGAACCTGGAGGAAACCCTCCCCAGCACCGCTTCGTCCACCACGATTCCCAAATGTGGTTGCCTGGGATCGAACATGGACCGCTTTGGTGAGAAGCGAATGGCCTACGGCGCGACATAAATATCTTTGCAGGGAACGATAAAAAGTGTCTGGTTGTAGCACATTCAAAGAATGACAAATTATATGTGTTTACAAATAATGCTTCCATGACCAATTAAGAAACAGGCCAACTAGTAAGGCCGATCCATAAGGCGTAATCCCTAAACGTATACAATCAGGAATGAATATTACTTATGTCGGACATATACTCCAAAATTCCTTTTTTATGTTACGCTGGTGTGAGCAGACGGTTCCTCGAAGAGCTGTATTTCCAGAATGGGAATTCTCTAAAGGCTTCAGAACATGGGGCTCTTGCAACCCTTTCAAATTTACCGTAACTAATACGAGTCACAACAGTAGAAAACATAACTGAAGAACTGAATATACTCCTCAAAAGATTTTTGCAGGACACAGCGCAGGTATACCTTACTAGCTTTCACTTTTATGGCGGGGTTGTTGTCCATAGTCCTGCACGGTTTCCTGAGAAACACTTCCCACCTTTGAAAACCACGAACAAGCTTTCCCGTTGACTGCAGTACAGCAAACACTGACAGAAAGGCACATTTTGAATTTCAGCTTTTAGCTTTGATGCGTTTAATTTTATTTCCACATTTCATAAAGCATCAGCCTTATTTTAGCATTTAGGGATAAGAAATGGCAACGGGCATTGTTTGGTACTGATGAAAATAATATCAGAAGCTACTGAATGAAAAAAGAAAAGAAAAAAAAAAAAAAGGATAAAGAAGTTGTTTGAAAACTCAAAAGGATTTGTGACTTCAAACAGGATCATGTCGCTTAATCTGAATTATAATATTGACAGTTTACCAGAATTACATTGAATTCTCCAGCCGATTCGTATTTCTCCCGGGGTAATTGTCTCTGATGAGAGACGCCTTTTGTGGTTTTCCGGGAGAAATGCGAATCAATTGGAGAATTCATTGTCATTGTGACAGGTTGTCGCAGTGGTTTAATGGTTAGAGTGCACGCCTAGTGAGCGGAGGGTCTGTGGTTCAGATCCCAGCTGTGGCACTAATTCTTCAGTTCCGATTCTAGCTCTCAAACATTGTCCATACACGCTTGTGTGTTTAAAAACACCCAACAGTAAGATTGTTGGGATAAATAAATAATAGTGCCTGTCTTGCTTATCCCTGAACGTAGCGAGAGAAGGTAACGTTTTAGAGTGTCTTCAATTATTTCAGCTATAAATACGGAATTATTTCTCTCCTGTAAATAAAGATCACGATGAAGATGATTGATTGACGATGGTGAGGACGAGGATGAAGATGACCACGACGACGACGACGACGACGACGACGACGATGATGATGATGATGATGATACAGTGTGATCCACGGAAACTAGAAATACTTTATTGGGACATAATTTCTCTCCAAAAGCTCGTATAAATGTGAAATTTGTTTTAATGATCTCAGTGGCTCTGGGAGAATCGGACTAATGACCATTGTTGCCTGTTTTGTGGTTTTTATGGCAATTACTGCCATTGACATTCACGATCTTGTTATTCCACCTCTTGATATTCTGTACATGATTTACATCATTTCCTCTGTGGGGCTACATCAACACACGTGGGCTGCTGTAAACTCCCATATTATCCACTGATGATGATAAGGTCGTAGTATGGTGCGCAGTGTCAGCTTCCAGGGATACTGCTGTTTGATAACACTGCAACTTGTACGAACATATTCAATATATCTGTTTAACAGCTGGATGATATCGAATTTAGAGGCTATTTCCAGCAAGATGGACCAACGTATCATACATATAACTCCTCCATTCAACTTGTAGCCAGCTTTTTGATAATAAATGATAATCTCAACAGCTTTGTGGCCCCTCAGGTCACCTGACCCGAACTCACCGGACTGTTTCTTCTGTTCTTAAAAATAGAGTGTATAAGAATAGACCTCGGACAGCTAATGAAGTCTGCGAATCTGTATTCGACCACGCTGTGGCCGAGTGGTTAGACCATTCGCCTCTCACCAAATCGGCCCGGTTTGGATACCAGGCTACCGCAAGTGAGATTTTTGGTGGACAAAGCGACGGAAGGGCGGGTTTGCTCTGCGTTCTTCGGTTTTCCCCTTCGTCTCGTTCCACCAGTGCTCCATTTTCATCAGACTCGCCACCTGCGGTGCCTTATTGAATAAAAGTGGACGTTAAACATTACAAACAACAACATTACAGTAACGAGGCAACATTGGCGAGGATACTCTTCGTAAACGATCACAAAATATGGTGAAAAGTGTGCAGTTATGTACGGTTGTTGATGGAGGACACTTTCAACATTTACTCTGAGGAACCATAAACAATGTAATCTCCCAAAGTTGCATATCGATCTGAGTGGCTCAGTTGGTTAGGCGCTGGCCTACTGATCCCAAGGTCGCCTGTTCAAATCCGGCCCAGACCAATGACTTTTAAGTGTGCTTAAAAACGACAACTGTATGTCAGTAGACCTACTGGCATGTAAAAGAACTCCTGCGGGACGAAATTACGGCACATTGGTGATTCTGATATGATCCTGATAATTGACAGAGTTGTTAAACAACAAAATATTTATTTATTCACACCGTGGGGGGAGGGGGAGGAATTCGAGTGAAAGGACCATGTAGTTGGAAGTAGCCGGCAGAACCAATTCTGACCAATTTGCCCCTCCGCTTTCTTCGTCAAGTATACAACAAACGTCTGACTAATTGCATTCAATTAGAGAAACATTATGAGTGATCACCCTTTGCAGAATAACAAGAACATTAGGCTAAATACCAGAGTAGGGGTCTTGATTGGCAACAGATATACCAATTCATACAAAATACAACACTCGCCATTCAGGCATCATAGATTACAAATGAAAGTGCTCCCACCTGATTTAGCATTAACAGTTACATGTATTTTAACATTTGTGAATCAAGATTGTGTGCATTTAATGACATGAATCAGTAATCTGCATAATACGTCCTTTAAACAAAATGAATGGCGATACACACAACGGAAATACAGGTGAAAAGACAAGCTTGCTTTACCCCACAAAACTTTAGGCAATTCGAGAAGTTTGCCAGTGTTTGAGCCTATTTAAAAAGAACAGATTATTCAAGTGTATAAATTGCAAATTTCGAGAATTGCTTCCCTAACAGTATCTTCGCGCTAGAAGTACCACCAGGCAAGTTCTCGGTCAGACAGCCATTCTAAAAGTACAAGCCCTGAGAGAGAGAAAGACTCACGCACGCCCCTGAGGCAAAACCGGAGTCAAAAGAAAACATTACACTGAAAAAAAAAAAGAAGTGCGATCAGCACATATTCCAAAGTTGTATATTGGTTCAAAAGTTATCACCCACTGTTGCCATAATCATCAAGATTATCCTTGTTGCATAAATTATTATTGCGGCTTAAGACAACAACCTTACTACTGGTTCAAATACAGATGTTAGAGATATAAATGCAAATATTTTTATAAATGGCAGCTTAATATGTATCTAATTTGGTTTATTAGTAGTTTTTTCTCTTTATCTAACAGTTTTTTCACAAACTAATCACATGGTTTAATCTGTGATGTTTCTGCATGGTCGTAACTGCACTAGGAAATGAACAACGCCTTTGAGAGAGAAACCCCTTTGTACTTCATACCTCAATGTGTGACCCACTGGTCTATATAATTTGAGGTCATTGGCTTTACAGAAAGCATTTAAAGTCAGCTCCAATACAGCATGCGTTATTAAAGTTGAAAGTCCTCAAATTAAGTAAATATTGATGCAGTATTTAACGACCATTATCATATCCTCAATTATCAGTTTGCACTTATAAATCTAACAGCCTGTATCTAAGGTCAGTGTACCTTAAATCAGTACTGAGAGTAATCAATTATTGCTAAACAACTTCATTGCAGCTAATTTACCTTGCTATCAGCACATTGGCTGATTTTTATAGAACTATATGTCGAGCAACTCTCTAACGATCTTTGATAAGTTCCCTAGCTTACCTGTATTTTAGTACAAATAAATACAACGCATTTTTGAGTTGGATGCATTGAATGAGTGATCCCCAACGAAAGATAGGAAGGTTAGCGGATCTGGACTTCCTGTCCTCTTCAACAACAGTGGGAGTTGAGAGCAATGGCATCGGAGCTATTCATTTACTGCAATATACTAGGTGTTCATGCGCTCAGCACCTCATTCCACACACATGCACGCATGCACGATCAACAAGCGGTCTTTATTACAATGTGTTAGATAGCATCACACATGCCGCAGAGTGAGTGATTCACACGTCATAAAACAGCCCCGACCTCGCCTCCAACAAAAACCACATTATCGATATTGTGGGAGGTCGGTGAATCGCACACTACCTCCGGGAGTATTCTCTCAGCTGCATGGAGGTCTGCATAATTGCTCGGAGGTTATAATTCTAATAAATGAGAACTCTACAGTCATGACTAGGGCACTATAGAGACACTGGTTAGTAAAATGAACAAAGAAGTGGTCAAATACAAAAACCTGACTAGTATGACTTTCTCTACTCCTGTACAAACTATTCTTACAAACAATTATTCCCCTAAATTGAGTTCTAATTTTCCATAAGTCATTTTATTGGTAACAGAAATAAAATATGGCGTATTTTAGTACAAAGAGGTACATATACCGAAAAATTCAACAATAATAGCAAGAAATTTATATTACAATATTAAAAGATTTCGAAAATGTTCCTCGTAATGAGTACCTAGTCTGGATGCGGATTTTCTTGAAAATCTTTGTGTCGCATCCTAGGAGGTACTTAAATATCAAGTTTTTATCTAACCAACTTTTCATTTTTGAGTTATGCTGTTCACAGATAGATAGACAGACAGACAGACAGACAGACACACACACACACACACACACACACACACACACACACACAAACAAACACGAGGACCTTTTAATATGAATGCGTTTTCTCTTCGGGGAGTTTCAAATATTTATCCATATCGAAAGGGTGAATGGAATGTAATATTTCCTCACTTATCACAAAGTGATTGAGAAAGGAATAATGTACAGAAACCGAATATAATTTTCAAATGCAGGAGCGTGATATCCTAGATCTCTTTCTCCAAGATGTGAATATGTAAGAAATATGAACAAATATGAACAGATGGAAGTTAAGGTATATTGGACAGCTGCAGGGGTAACATATTAGTCAATATTAGACCACATACGAAAACTACATTAGTCAAAGTGAAACGCTGTAGACTACAGACAATATATTTGTGAAAAGATGACACTAGCGCCAGAGATGAGATGCAGTGCTTCTGCACATTTTGGGAATGAAACACATGGCGCAGTTTCGTTACTAATAAAAGAGAAAAGCCTCCACGGAGGGATAGACAACTCCATAAAGTAATTACGGTCTTGCTCAACACATTGCCAGGGATATAAAGGAAGTGAGGCCAAGTGTTCTGTGACGTCACGGTTCTCACAGTTTTCTGGTTCTTGGAGTTGAGTCTCCGAAGTAGCTGAGTCATATCTCATCGTGATGACGAAGTCATTAATATGCGTAACTTTGCATGCAGCTAACGAATTATAACTAATTTGAGAGTAACGAAAAGGAAGAATTTGGGGCTTGCTCAGAAATAAAACAGCCCACTTCTGTGGTATAGAGATACCGTGTCTACCATATATTTAAAAGGTCCCGAGTTTGAATTTTGGATAAGTTTTATTCGTTTTCTCTTAAACTAAGAAGACAGATGACGAGCAACTCAGTTTTACAGACGCCGGGCTTATTCACATCATTTTATGATTGTTGGAAACGGTCAGCATGAAAATCTAGCTAAGATAAACTTGGGGATAATATAATAAAGGAAATTATGGATGTTGACAAGAACATTTTGAAAATTGTAGAAGAAAGACGTCTGAAATGCTATGGACGCGTACTTATGTCAGAGGACCGACAACCCAATAAAATTCTAAACTGGAAAGTAGAGGGGAAAAGAAGAAGAGGGGAATCTAGGGAATGCTGGATGGATGGGGTCAAAAGGAGCTTGGAGAGAAGAGGGTTAAAGGAGGAAGATGCTATGGACAGGGACTTATGGAGGCAGATCATTTTGGGATGAAGGAAACAAAGTGTATTTGGAATATTCCTTAGTAAAAAATGAGCAATTGGCCATTTAAGTCATGGCCAAATTCTGTGTAGCCATGTTTATTTTCAATGAAACATCCCGAAATAAAACTTTAGCACAAATTGACAATATACCTTCTAAATACAACAAAATCACTTGACTTGAGTATCTTTGAAGTGAGTTCCCTTCACTTGAAAATTATTGCATGTGAGGTCAACTGAATAATAGTAATTGGAACCATAACTTTATTCATTTTATGCAATTTCCAGTTTTATAGAATTTACACCCTTAATTTTCTTTAATTTAAATGGAACGGCGTAAATAATTTTATATAACTAAACAAATATTACTAATGATGTCAACAGCCTGCCTAATTTGGTTAGAGTTAGGAGACTATTAAAATTAAGATGTTTGGAATCACAGACACAGCAGCAGGTGAACGATATTAATTTTCTTCGCCTGTATTTAAGTAGTCCTATTTAGCAATTTCCAAGTAAACCGCTACTTTAGGATATATATTAAGATAGACTATTCATAAAACATTTACAACTATTACCCTAAATCAAATCCATTGCTTAATATAAACATAGGTGCTAAGAATTATTTATATACACAGGATGTTAGGGGTATAAGTGGAGATACTTTGATAAATGAAAAAATGTTAATATGTAACCTCTTCGGTATGTTAGTTGTTTTTTCACTTTGTCTAACAAACATGTCCCACAAACCATACACATAATTTACTGTACCTGATATTTTCTGCAGGTCGCAACTGCGTCGTGAAATGAACAACGTCTGTGAGATAGACTGTCCATTTGCTCCACAACTCAATGTGCGACCCTCTGGCCTAGATAATGTGAGGTCATTGGCCTTGCAGAAAGAATTCCAACTCACTTCCGACACAGCACTCGTTTTTTGTGGCATGCTTGATGGTACTAACCAACCTGAAAATATTCTATACTTAATAACCAAAATTATGAGATAGCAAATGAAGCAACTATTGATGTAATATTGGTTAGTATTCTGTCTACAATCACCAGTTCAAATATCTGAGTTTATATTCCTAGTAGGTGGTATTGTTCAATAAAGTGACTGAAACATACATAAGGCCATGGAGATCTTTCTGAAATCGCCAGGGCGGAACTGTTTTCTGCCACCCAGAGGATGATTCTTAGGTAAACATTATACGAACTTGAAACTGAGTTTAATATCCTGGATATTTACACCGGAGCAAAATCTCGTATTATAAGTTTTATTGCACATAATATACCTTCTTTTACAACTTTCACAAGTAACTACATTTAAATGGTAACTAACATTCGAAATACAATGTCAATTCTTCGTGACAATCGAGAATCGGGCCCTAATGGCCAAGTTAGCGACGGGCCCTTAAACCCTACCTACTCACTGTGTTCTTTATCACAAATGGGTGCAGAATGACATCTGTCCTATGCAATTGAGCATTAAAGAAGTGGATGGTGACTTAGTAAAAATAATTCGGTTCTTGCTTTTTTGTGGTTATATGTAAATATATGCGATTTCTGTATAATCTAAGTGAACATTAAAAAAATGTTTATTTACATAAAAAGTCAGATAATATAAATAACTTTCCAGTACTTGGTGATCCCTTCAACGAATAATATCTGATGAGTACCACGTAGTTAATTTATATTAGCTCAGGTCATTCAGATGTTAAAGAAATATTTTATTTGTTTTGGCACAAAAAATATGTACTTCTCTAGTCTTCTAAAAATCTGAGCGCTAATGCTCGCAAAGTAACCAACTGCTAAACAAAATAGAACATCACAAATAGTTTACCTATCTATGACGATGACATTTACATTTTTATCAGGTAAATTGGCATTAAATGTATTGTAATATTACATCTGTACCTACACTGAGAGAGAAATGTCTACCTTCTCACCAAAGGTTCGATCCCAGGCAATCGCATGTAGGGTTTGTGGTGGATGAAGCGGCGCTGGGGCAGGTTTCCTCCAGGTTCTCCGGTTTCCCCCGCCGGTGCTCCATCTCATATCTGTGTGTATATGCAAGTGAGTACTGTGTGTCTGTAAGCAAGAACGTCATAATAGTATTACATGCTAGTATTAAATTAGTTGCATAAAATAATATTGACTCCGATATTTTGAACAGTTTATTATTAGAAGTCAGATTCTCTTAGAAAATAGAACTCCAACAGGACATTTCATTTGCTCTTTATCGAGCCCTAATGACAAAGTTGTCGACGGGTCCATAAACCCTACAATCTCACTCACTCACTTTGCCCTTTGTCGCAAATGGGTACACAAAAGCTCTTTCGTTCTGCGCTTTCTTATGTGCTGAGTATTTTTTTCTCCTGGTTTCCTTTAGTTCTCTTTAACCGCACAGTCATATCGCGACGGATCTGTTTAGGAGATCCTCGTGGAATCGTGTGTGGCGGACTTCAAGATCTCATTCCTATCCATACAATCCTGCTTCGTTACGAGTTCACAGTGGAAGCAGTGCAGGGCCACTGTACCTCCGCCTCTGTGCCGGACAGATGGCATTAGGGTGTCATGTAATTTATCTGCTTACATTATCTGCGGACAGATGGAAGCACCCAATAATATCACCTATTTTTCATTTATACTATTGTTTTGGGCTTAAGGTGAAACTTTGGGTCCTGATATTAAATATCTAATCCGGTCGGCTCACGGGATTTGAACCTGGTACCTCCCGAATGTAAGCTTCACACGTTACCGTGGAGCCATATCGCTCGGTAGGAGTAACTTTGTTTTGCTAAATGTCGATGTTTTATTATTTTAAACTATAATCAATAATAATAGCAGCTGTAGTTATGTATAGGAAGTCGCGGAATAGGAACGCGGGTGTTATTCTGAAGCTCTCATATTCTATAAGACCACAAGATCGCCGGCCAATAATATTGGTCCAGACACTGATACTACATAGGATTCCCTTGTAGGCCAGTAGTGTGTTTGAAATCTGAAGTCATATTTTGCGATTATATTTGCACATATAACCCCTGAATTACGACATTTCTGTGACTATAACTTACAAATGGCACGTTAACGTCCGCATGCAACAAATTTAAACGTATGTTACGCCCTTTTACACACCACATAACCTAAAATAATTCAAAGCAAGTCCCTCCTCTATCAAAGTAAGAACACGTGCTATTTGAACTTCTTGCTAAACCTAGACATCTCACTGGATGGAGACAGAAAATCCATATAAAAACACAAAAACCAACTAGCGACAATCTCATAAAGAATGACTTATGGCGATCTCCCCAAAAGTAAAAAAAGAAAAGAATTGCTTGAAAATTGGTCGTTTGCGGGTGTGTTAGGTGATTGTGCCAGAGTAAAGAATGGAAAAGCAGGGGACGAATTTACGAAAGGATGGAGCACATATACAATAATATATACAAGTGGGGAGCTACCGATGATCAGCGGCGTGCTGTTCTGAAACATTCTGCGTGCATTTTACAGCTGTATGTGTGGCTCTCAAACAAGCATGTCTTTTGAGAGACATACTATCGGACACAAGATGAATAAACACTGAATATATTCTTTACATCTATATTTATTATAGTTTAGGGAACATATATTTTTCAGTCATTGCCATTGTGATTATTATTATTATTATTATTATTATTATTATTATTATTATTATTATTATTATTATTATTATTATTATTATTATTATTATTATTATTATTATTATTATTATTAATATTATTAATATTATTATTATTAATATTATTATTATTATTATTATTATTATTATTAATATTATTATTATTATTATTATTATTATTATTATTATTATTATTATTATTATTATTATTATTATTATTATTATTATTATTATTATTATTATTATTATTATTATTATTATTATTATTATTATTATTATTATTATTATTATTATTATTAAGTTTCTGTTTCTTATTGACCTTGTTGGTTATTAAACTTTGGTTATTGTTTAAATAATTCCAGAAAAATGACGTTTTGAACAAATCAACAGTCCTATTATATTTTTGCTAGATCTAAAAATGTTTACCTACATTCTTAACATTTTGCTAACGTTGTGGATTTTGATTATTTCAGACAGATCTCATACCAGTATGCAAAATTTTAATGTAAGCAAAAATTTAAAAACATTTGAATTTCACAAAATATCAGTTGATAGCGGAAATATATTATTAGACATATACACATGTATACTTATTAGCAGACCCACTAATACCAATGTATTCGCAGCGAAAGTTTCAATAGGTTGTCTCAACTCGACATATTTTAATCATGGGAAAATGCATCATTCAATATGTGCTTATTTTCTAGTAATTGCAGAAGTTGAGGATATCAGGTAGCAGAATTTGAGCCCACATTTTGGAGCAGCAGTACTGCCTGTACCTTTGTACTACATAAAATTCATGAAAATTATTTCCTACTACAAATGCAAACAAAATAAAAACATTTACATCTTCACAAAGTATAGACCATACTGGGCACAGATTTAGAGAGAATAGTTAAGATTTAACAGCTCTTCAAGATTTAGTGCTGCTTGGTTTTTGTCTTTTTTCCCCTGATGTTTAACATCCGTTCGTACTGCATACTACACCACAGGCGGTGGTCACTGATGATTTATGAAGTGAACTGATGTTTGGGAAAGGAAATTGGGAAGGAAACGAACTCGACCCAAGTTAGGACACCATCCTGGAATTAAATATTGAGAAAATCTGGAAAAAGCTCATTCATGGAGGAAACTCCTGGCGGTATCTGAACCGCGACCTTCCATTAACGAGTTTATCCCTTAACGACGCTCCTGGTGGTGTTTTAGTGCTCGTTTAATACCTAGAATACCGTAAAACATTTAAAAGTAAAATGTACACTGCAACTGATTTTGTAGGTGTGGTCTAATATCCATGAGGTATGTAAAAGTTAATTAGGACGTGACATATCAATTGTCAAAAACGTTTAATGTAAAACTCATATAGTGTATTTTAAAAATTAGTATTATAGATATGGATAAAGTTCTAGATAATCCCCGTATAGCCTAGGAAAGCACTAAAAGCACCATTTTCTTTAGACTGAGTTTTCTGAAAGTTTAATTTTTGTTCATTTAATTTGAACAGAGTATCTTTCCTTGGAAACCATTGCAAGCAGTGGCACAAAACTTGTATTAGCTATTGTTACCATAGTCATAATAATAAGTTTATTTTTAAATTTGTTGTTTTTAAAAAGCAATAGGGCCAAAATACTGCATTTATTCTTCAAAATTATACTTTTAATTATAATAATTTTATTATTGATTTATGCCAACGAGCTTTCTGCTGGTGTTTTTAAACACACAAGCCGTGTGTGAGCAAAGTTTACGATATGGAATTAGGATTAAAAAGTTCAATGCCACAGCCGGGATTTGATCCACGGATCTTCCACTTATCGAGCGACTGCTTTAACCATTAAGCTACCATGGCCAACTTGCCAGTACGACATTAAATTCCCCAGTACGAATCAGCTGGGGAATTTAGCTTAGCTTAGTGGTTTATATATTATTGTAAATATAAAATATATTTCAATGTAAATATAAAATTTAAATTTCTATAAATATATTCAAAGATAATGTAGTATCATTTCAATTTAATTAACCAATGACACGAAAATTTTACTTCTTATTCTAAAACTTCTAAACTCACTTCAAAATTTTAACCAGTTTAACATGCTTTAAAATGGCAAGTCATATCGGAAGGGAAATGAATGCAGTAAAATTCGCTCCAGGTCTTTATGGTTAGCTATCTGACATGCACCTTTTAAGAACAAGGAAAATCTCACCTAAGTAACTCGCAACCATAATTTGATCTTGGGGTCTCCTGAGTGTGTGACCCTCCCCATACCGTAGCGACCTTCGGTATGCTTCTTTTAATTTCATTTTCGGAATCCTTTTTTACAAAAGTGCAAAAGCTTCCCCAGCGTGTTGGCTTTATAACTTTCTGGTAGGAATATATCTGAATTTTCTCTTTCTTATTTTCGTTTTCTGGTCTACTCTCATACAAAAATTAAAATTATTTTGTTGTTTAACGACGCTGTCAATTGCCAGGATCACATCAGCGTCGCCGGTGTGCCGGAATTTTGTCCCGCAGGAGTTCTTTTACATGCCAGTAAATCTACTGACATGGAGCTGTCGTTTTTAAGCACACTTAAAAACCATCGGCCTGGGCCGGGTTTGAACCCGCGACCTTGGGATCGGTAGGCCAGCTACTCTCATACACACATATACACTACAAACACACACAAACACTTATTTAATTGTTTTATTGATTCATACATTAGGTACAAGGTACAACAACCATAGTCAACATAAATATGAAAGTTAACATAAAATGAAGTGTCGATATTACTATAGATGAATTCGTTCAAATTATAAAACAAATTACCAACTAACCAGTCCATTATTTTACTCTGGAAGCGGCCTATATTAGCTTATTATAGAATAATTCTGATTACCAAATAGCTAGGCTTAACTTTCTTCAATCTAATAAATGGCACATGGAGTTTGTCAATACTTTTAGTCTTTAACGCAGGTGTTTAGAGTAAACTGATGCACATTTCTTGGATATACAGGCTGTTTCTCTTCGTAAAGCAGTTTTTCCAGGAACTAAAGTTTATTACGAGGTTTACTACCTGATGGTTTTGCACTAAAATAACTGCACTTTTACCACTAAGAGTATGTATAGATACTAAGAGACACAATACAAATGGTATTTACAACTTCCATTTATATCTAAAGGACGATATACGAGTAAATATGTAAGGTAATTATTTGAAAACTTGCGGAGAGGGACTGAGCACCTCGAACGAAAGGCGATCTTTTGTGCCTCCCGGCAGCATGGATGGGGCGAATAGATCCTAAAGGCGGCCGGAATCATGCCACGACATAACAGAGGGCAGTGTGCCAACATTTTTCCAGTTAGAAGCACCCTGAGGAGGCTGGCTCGGGTCAATTCCTCTGTCACACCTTCGGGTTTGTACCCCCAAGGGGGGGGGGACTTGGAAACCGGCTTCTCTTTCACCCTCGGGCTTGTACCATCTCATGGGGGCCCGGAAACTAGTGGACACGCCTTCCAAACTGGGGACGAGATTTCCAGAGCACATTCTTTGCCCTGTCGTGTTGCTGCCGTGGCGCTCACCGACGCTTCCAACCCTGAAATAAACCTTACTGAAATGAAATTATGAACGTAACGAAATGGAGGGAGAGGAAATTCGAAGGATATGGAAATCTCCCAGCATTCGCCTGGCGAAACCACCAAAAAAAAAAAAAAAAGGTCAGGAGTATTGGCCACGGGGATCGAACCCGCGGCCTGCCGACTGTGGGCCGGAAGCTCAGTTGAGAATATAAATAACTAGGATATAACTATTATTTTTAACAAAACAATTTTAACAGCATTTATCAAAAATAAATTTAAACAATATTACATTTTTTAATGTCTATGCATTCTTGTTCCGTCTGAACAACTTCACTGGAGGACAGATGATTAATTAATAAATATTTCTCTCTTAAGGTACACAGGTATTCCGTAACTAGCTTCATAGTTCAATGACAACTCGTTGGCTCAAATGCCGTAATTGTCCTCATAAAACAAACAAACAGGAACTTCTCCAAAGAAAATGCTAGGTAAGCAAGTTAATTTTCACGCCACTGCAAGGACTCGAAAAAAGCTGAATAGGGAGGAAGAAGGGGCGTTTCAAGCAGAAGGTTGAATTGCGATTTATTCAGGGCAAGAATGGATTTCCAGGCGACCGCGTGCGAAAGCGACGTTGACCAGAGGTGGTAATGGTCGCATAGTTACCAATGGACCGGGTATCGCACTTAGGATCTAGCCGCCATTGAAAAGCGGAGGAGGTTGGGAAAACGCAAATGAAGGCGCATTGACATCTGGAAGAAAACGAGAGATTGATGATGGCCAAGCAAAAAGCAGGGAGATGTATGTATGCTGCAACTGTCGCCCGCCTTGTTCGAAAACTCAGTGTATGGGAGCCTGAATTAACGATGTACCACACTTCATTAATAATATCGTCGCTCTTGCGTCTTGTTCCTGGACAACGCAGGCTGTACTGACCATTGCCAGGTTAGCACTTTTGCCCTTCAAGGGTTTGCAGACTTACAGGTCCACATTAACATTACAGCAAGAGTAAAGCAATGGTATATTTAGGTATAGTAAATACAGGAAGTATTGTATTCCACCCAAAAATTCGATGTCAAGATTTCAGAACAAATATATGTTTTGAGGCCGCTAAATAAAATAAAATAAAATAAAAAAAAAAAAAAAAAAAAAAAAGTTTTTTTAACAAAAGGTGCGCGTGTGTGTGTATGTGTATATGTGTGTGTATGTTAAAAGCCAAATTGGCCATTTAAGTTTAATATCTTTCAAGCATACTTGACGAAGATTTTGATGAAAATTCCTAAACTCTAAACAACCCTTTCCACGGAAATTTTTTCGAAAATTTTGATTTTCTCTTGAAAATTCTCTTGAAACTGTTGAAAATGTCACGTTTAAGATATGTTTATGGCATATGAAATGTATAGGTATTTTTAATTTTCTGGCTACAGCCCACATAGTCCTATTTACTCTTGACGATTTTTGCATAACTGGTAAACTTTAAGAGATAGACCAAATATTACTATAGCAACAAAAAATGTAGATGTTAAAATATGCAATTTTCCTATGTCCAAATGAATTTTTTTGTAGAGTGAGAAAATTTGGTGATATTCCTTGTTCTTTGTGTGATTTTTGGAATACTTAAACTTTCGTCAAATGGAAGATCGTTATTCGCTTTTTATATCTTAGCCGTGAATCTCAAAGCTTTAAAAGATTTGACTATCGCTCAAAGCCTACTGTATTCCTATATTCTCCTTGCACCTATAAGAAAATAACAATAAGATAATTTCTGCAAATATTTAGCTCAACTAGCACGAAGAAGATAGAGGAGAAAGCGTTTGTAAGAATGGTTAGTACAAGAGTAGGGAAGTCATGTGAGTGCAACACGTTAGATTTTTCATATTAGTTTAATTTAATGAATAAATTGGAAAACACGTTGCAAGAATCACATTTAAAGTGCATGTAAATAGTACGTGTGTTCAATTAGTTATTTCTATTTCTGTATATTCAAAGTGTAATTTATTTTGTGTAGGTACCATGAATGCACGTAACAAGCGAAGATAATATAAAGTGTGTTAAAAATGTCTACCTTTGAAATGCGAGGAGTTTTGCTTTCCAGCCCATTAGATGTTAATTAGGCGTACCACTTCAATGCTCCCATTTTTTCACATTTTCAGGTATCGATAATTAGGTAGCTAAACTATTTGGTATTTCTTTTCCATTGCGCTGAATAACCCTGTAAAATGAAATTATTATATCTTCGAAATTAAGTTTATGCGAATGGACATTCGATATTGTGGATTAATTTTAGTATTTATTAGAGCATTCGCTTACCACCTAGGTAGTCCGGGTTCGATACCAGGGACCCGTATGTTTTATTCGTGGTGGACGAAGCGGTGTCAGGACGGGTTTTCTCCGGTTTCCGCCGCCACTCATTTCACCAATTGCTTCATTATCACCTTTCCAGTCATCGATGCAATTCATATTATCCTCTTCCTCACTGTCATACCTGGTGCTTGGCTGAGTACCCGTTTTCAGGTCTTCACTGTGTTCTGTCCATAGGTTCCTGTGTTCCCCGGCAGAAGTCTGATCTTAGACACTGGATTGTAAGGGGAGGGTAATCACGTAAAGAAAAAAAACTTCTAGTATTTTAAGGCAAACTAGAATTTTTGGGGCTTTTCATTTCGTTAATTTTAGAACCATTTACATTAAACTACTTCTTTATGTCACTAAACAAATTGTTAAACAAACATTCAGTTTGTATAGGATGTTTATTTGGAATTACAAAAGTTAAATCATCATGTGTAACAGACGACACATCAGAAGCCAAATCGTTGAATGTAATTAAAAAAAATCTGATGTGTTGCACCCACATGACTTTCTCTACTCTTGTACTAACCATTCTAACAAACTCTTATTCCTATATCTTCGTGTTAGTTAAAATAAACATTTGTACAAATTATCTTATTGCTTATTTCCTTGTAGGTGCAAGGGGAATATTGGAATACAGTAGGCTTTGTGCGATAGTCAAATCTTTTAAAGCTTTGAGATTCCGTTCTCTTTGTACACGTAACATATAAAAAAATGAACAACGATGACCCATTTCACGAAAGTTCCAAGTTTTCCGAAACTCACACACATAACAAGGAATATCTCCGAAATGGTTCACCCTACAAGAAAATTTATTGAGACATAAATTGTGTATTTTAGCATGATCTACATTTTTTGTATACAGTGATTTGGTGTATCTCTAACGGTTTACCAGTTATGCAAAAGTCGTCCAGAGTAAATACGACTACAGGGGCTATAGCCAGAAAATTCAAGATATACATTTCATTTGTCATAAAAATATCTCAAACATACGACATTTTAATCAAAATCGTTAGAGCCATTTTCAAGAAAATCAAAATTTTCCATGTAAAGGGTATTTTAGGGTGGGGCTATTTTCTTCAAAATCTTCGTGTCACATCCTTGAACGATATTAAACTTAAATACCAACTTTGGTTTTTAACCAACTTTTCGTTTTTGAGCTATGCGTCCACAGACTGACAGACTGACAGACTGACAGACACAGACACACAGACACACACACGGACCTTTTTCTAAAAATGCTTTTTTTGGATTCAGGGGGCCTCAAAACATGTATTTCCGGTGAAATCTCGACTTCGAATTTTTGGGTGGAATACAATACTTCCCCTACTTACCAGTAGAGAAAGTAAAAATGAACAACGTTGTTGCATTTCGCTAAAGTTCTAAGTTTTCCGAAACTCACACACATAACAAGGAATATCTCCGAAATGGTTCACCCTACAAGAAAATTTATTGAGACATAAATTGTGTATTTTAGCAAGATCTACATTTTTGTAGAGTATAATTTGGTCTATCTCTAACGGTTTATCAGTTATGCAAAAATTGTCCAAATTAAATACGACTACTGGGGCTATAGCCAGAAAATTCAAGATATACATTTTATTTGTCAACAAAATGTCTCACACATATGACATTTTAATCAAAATCGTTAGAGCCATTTTCAAGAAAATAAAAATTTTCGAAAAATCTTCCATGTAGAGGGTAGTGTAGGGTGGGGCTATTTTCTTCAAAATCTTCGTGTCGCATCCTTGAAAGACATTAATCTTAAATACCAAGTTTGGCTTTTAACCGACTTTTCATTTTTGAGTTATGCTGCCCACAGACCGACAGACACACAGACACACAGACAGACACACACACGGACCTTTTTCTAAAAATGCCTCTTTTGGATTTAGGGGACCTCAAAACATATATTTCCGGTGAAATCTCGACATCGAATTTTTGGGTGGAATACAATACTTCCCGTACTTACCAGTAGAGAAAGTAATAAGAAGGGCCCAGATTAGATCATTGTGGAACGCCAAAATTGATCAAACAATCTGCAGCTACTTCTTTCTCCTTTAGTTCAACAATGTAGAAACTAAGAGTCTTAATAGTGTTGTGCATTTAATTCTTAAAACGGATATAACATAGAAAGACAGCGTTGTTAGGTTAACTACATTGTCCATCTGACTCCGAAATGTATCGCATCCATATATACATTATTCTTTCAAGCGACATTGGGTTTTAGCCAAAATTGCATGAAATAATACATCTCTATTTCATCAATGTTACCGCAGTCTCTCAATATCATCATTAAAAGGCCCCAAAGCCAACACAATAGTCACAAAAATTCGAGGGAAGGTTAGCTGATATAATATGCGGGTTTGGTTAATGATAAGGTTTCTTTCATGTGTGACAAGGGTAGTCGCAAAAATAGATGCATGCGCACGTTCGATAGCAGAATGAAAGAATAATCCCGAGGAAGGGGAGGGGGTTTAGGGGTAGGTATACACACAATTTCCGATCCGTTGCTTCTGTTGACGATGTGACAATGGATTTCCTTTCTTTCTCTGCCGCCCTCTTCCGAATCTGTCACCGATGTGATTGGTCCATATCGATAGAGGGGCACCCTGAATCTCATTACGCTACGTGAATGTGTAGTTTATACCAAGTTGGGACCCACCCTCTCAGAATAGGGAGGAATTGTATGAAATGAGAGGGGGTGGACTTAACAGTGGGAGCTTCTATCGTGTTTCTGGAAGAAGGAGGAGGAGATTATTGGTCTGGTACAGGCAGGATGCTTTCAAAGTGGTCCAATTTCCTTTAATTCTAAATTTGAGTTATTGCTTGAAGTTCACAAACAAACGTAGTAATATTATCAAAATATTCACAGCGTAATCCTTAAAGAAAGAAAAGCAAAACTGAAGCAGTGTATCTTTAACCATTTAAGTTCATGGGTAATCCACAAAATGAGAGACAAAATCTTATTATTACATTCACATAGCTTCCTCCACTCATTCAACAACTACTCTTACCAAAGCTTACTCTTCTAGTTCCTTCGTATTAAACGAAATAAGTATTTATACATAGAAACAGCTTTATTACATACTATCTGAGAAAAGTATATACAAATGTAAATCATTAATAACAAATATTTCGAGAATGATTAACTACTCAAACTATTGTAGTCGTCGTCATGATCATCCAAGGTTTGGACCTATGGATACGTCCCCCCCCCCCCCCCCCCATCAATCAATATCATCTCTCCATCTCTTACTCGATCTTCCTATGTCTCTTACCAATTGGAACCCAGTCGGTCACTATTTTAGGAAATCTCTCCTTGTTTATCCTGTGCACATGTCGTCTTCAGTTTTCTTTACCAGAATATATTATAGGTATGTTGTGATATTGCTAAAGCACATGGGTCATGGCTAATTTACCAGTTACGCACACAGAACAGATTTTAATTCAAAATTTTAGAGTCATTTTTAAGGAAGTAAAAAATTGTCAATTTAGTGGTTAGTTTAAAGTACCTCATCCTCGGAAGATACAGAAGTTAATACGAAGTGCGGTATTTAACCGACTTTTTGTTTTGGAGTTATTCTGCTCACAGACACGTACGGAACTTTTTCTAAAAATGGTGAAATCTCGACATCGAATTTACGGGTGGAATATTATCCTTCCCTACTTAATATACGTAGTAGACAAAGTAAAACTATCTACAAACTAATTACCAGGAAAAGCGAAAAGGAAGATTAAAAACAGTTTGATTTCTATTGAAACGGTTGGTTAAGGGTGCCAAATTTCATCTAAACAACCTGAAACTAAATAATCCTGTTGCAAAATGCAAACATTGTAATAAAATATGGCTAATTTTAATTAAAATGTAACAAATTGACGTACTGGGTATGTTTGAGACCCTATTCTGTAAAATATTTGGGACTTGCAACGCACAAACACGAAAAATTAATACATCCTTTTGTTATCCTTTTGAATTCGTACGTACATTCAAGACAACATAATTTAATTTTGGATACATTGCTTATTCATAGAAATATCTTTCCCATAGAAACTTGGAGGTATAAATTGTAGAAAATTAACTTTCAGTGAACCCGAGCTAACCCTAGCATTTCGCTCAGACAAAACTAAACTATGAATAGCAATATTAAATTATTTTGCCTTAAACTATTTTTCTTGAATATTTTATTTATATTTTAAACCTAGAATTATAATTTATGCATTATTATGGCAAATAAAAATTATTACTTTCATAGATCATTAATATTTTTTAACTCTATCCTATCCTTTTAACTCTATACCAAACCTGTAATAAAGTGTCACAGAGAGCTATTAATTTTATTGTGTGATTTATCCTTTACTAACAACATTCACCAGCTTTATTCGCGTTATTGTTCGTAAATGCCAACGTTTCTCTATATCCTTCCCTCCCTCGCTCTTACTGTCTCCCCTCTGTGTTTCTCACTCTCTTCCAGCTTCTCCACATGTATTGCCCTAACTTCCTCTCTGTTTCTTTCTGTGCTATTTAGATGTAGTGTCATGTTTTGATAACCGGTAATAAAACTGCTTCAAAACACAAGAGAACCATTTTACATTTACACAGTCTTCTGTCTGTCTTTTATCTTTGTTTTTCAATCGAAATTAGTTGCTTCTCGTGATAACACTTTAGGTATAAAAACAATATAAATGAACAATTAGTATCACGGTATAATTCCGTTCAAATTTTATAATCAGAAAGGCATCTGAATCACAATGCCTATAATATACTGCTATAACATTGGTAATAAAAATACATTTAATTATTGAAATGTTCACCTTACAAGCCTCTATACCTCTAAGTAAGTGATTGGATGCCATCTCTTGTTTTTTAAGTAGGACATATGTTACATATTTAGTTTTCGTTCACTCCTGCATGAAAACCTCTTTAGACTCTCTCTTTCACAAACACACACAAACACAAGAATACAAACAGACACACAATCACAAACACACACAAAAACACAAAGACATATAAATACACAAACACACAAAAAATACTAACAACCCACACGCACACATCACTTCTCACAGTTTAGAATGCACTTTTTGGTTTCAGGGTAGCCGATTATACAAGTACTTAACCACTATTCATTGAAAATCAAAAATGATCGTAACATTTTGGTGAAAGTTTTGTTGTACGCACATACATATGGTCTACTAAAGCCTCAGCTATTATGGGGTTTTCTTAATGTATTTTTAATTGTATTCTTAAGAAACGTTTCAAACCTAGCAGGCAGGAAAATATCTGTGTTAAATGTTTTCTTATTCTTCATTAAATAAACAGCTTTCATTACAGTTTATACTGAATCGTTTTTCCTTTCTTCTTCTTTTTGAATTTGATTTACAGATTATGGAGGATAATCTGTATTTTCACTATGGGACATATATTTTGTGGTAAGACTGATACGTTTCTCATATGGTATACAAATACTTAATATGAGTAAAATTATTATAGCAATTTGTTGTCATGTTTAGAACATATCACTATTTCTTCCTATTAGAGAGACTGCAGTAAGCAAATAGTCATATTTATCATATGTCCACTCTTTCAAGAAGTAAAGAACTTCTCTCGTGCAATTTCCCTCTTTCGTGAACTAGAAACAAGTTTTTTGAAGAATAAGGGTTTTTTGGCTAACAAATAGAAAAAAAAAAATACTTAAAATGTTGCACAAAGAATTGTTTGTACTATTGCAAGTCAGGACATAAGCTGGAGTAAAATAAGCATGCGAAAATAAATCATGGCAATCATTAACTTTGCAATGATAATTTTAATAAAACATAAAGCGTACTAAAGTATAACATTACGAAGATACCTTGCTTCTCATATGAATTTTATTTTTAAATAAATAGTAAAATTCCTTGAGACAAAGGACATTAAAGGTCAAAGTTTTAGATTGCAAAAAAGAAAATGATCTGCCTTATACAGAAAGAATGAACAATAACCAATGAGAAAGTTTAGTTTAAATACAATATCGGCCAATGTTTTCACATCGTCTTGCATATTATTATTTAATCCAAAAATATGAAAATTATTGAAATAATTATTAATTATTCAGGCTATGATAAGTGTATGTACACACACAGACACACACACACACACACACACACACACACACACACACACACATACATACATACACAAACATACATAAATGTGAGCTTCCTCAGGTGTTATGAATGTGTAGTGAATGAGTGAGTAGGGTTTAAGGGCCCGTCGAGAACTAGGTCATTTGGGTCCTGTAGCAGGTTTTAGATTATAAACTGTGATACTTCTTTCTCTGTGGTCGTGGTTTTGGATCGATGAATGTGGTTATTTCCGATTCAAAATTAATTTTTTACATACAGGTATAACCTGAAAATGGCTTTATTTCCTTCTAGCACTATTAACAATCTAGCTTATTGTTTAATTAAATAATTGGTGAGTGTTATGCCAGAGTAAACTATGTACCATATTGTTCATGAAAAGGCACTGAGCTTGTGATATCACAACAACATTGTTATAAAATATAACTTTGTCAAATTCTAGAACAACGTTCTTTCGCCTTTCCTAAGCAGTTTTTATGGTATCAGGCAAATCCTACTTGCTTTATTATGCATGAAGTATGGTTTTATTTTTTCCAAAGCAAGCACATAGTTCTTGACGCTTAATTCATTCTGGCATAGCACTTGCCATTTATTTGCAATATTTTCGACAAAATTATTTTCCTTAATCTTACGAACTGTTACTATTTATATAAACAAAAGAAGATCAACTTCCAGTTCCTCTAAATTTTACATTTGACTAGATGGCTTGAAAGGAAGATGCTTCAGCCCTTATGAGTTTATATTTAGATGTCTTTTTTATTTTAGCATACATACTTTTTTTTTTAAATGTAGGTCATGTTGGGTAATGTTTTATTCAAATTTATGTTCAGTTTAGGTCCAGCTCTATTAATATATCCTCCATATTCATATATATTCCATGGGAATGTTTCAGTTTTGCGTAAGTCAATCTCAATCACTTTCAGTAACCCACTCATTGAGGATATTATTGGAGCTGTTGTTTGGTTTGGCATAACAGTCCATGAACATATTTAATGTGCTGTGGAAGTGTCCTTGAGTGTACAGACGAGGGGTTGGGGCAGCTGATAGAATGCAAGACTAGTCGGTCGGGTATAGGATGGGGGGTGGGTTGCAATAGAGAGAAAGCGTGGCGACCAAAGAGGGAGGTATACATATTGAAAGGGAGAGGGGGAATGCTTTGCTTACTGGGACCTAACACCCTCAATAGCCTAAACACAAGAAAAACCCAAACTTTCAGGGAAAAGGGCCAAGTTGGCTACTATCCCCCCATCCCTCAATTACAGAGGGGAAGTGACTGAAGACAGACAGGCTTACTGTTGTCATACATCCTCACTCACCCACTGACACTGCTGTGCAAGACTTCACCTAGTTTTCTTCCACACAAATCATTTTTCGACAAGTCTGGTTCCAAGCAGGTTCGGCAATGGCAATGAACAGCACACGGTTGTCAGCGTAGATTCGTCAAGGTGAAGGCGTCTGTGTTTATTAGTGTTCGTAGTGACCACCATGTGTTAAAAGTGTTAATATAAACAGTGCGTTAAAGTGAGTAATTAAGCGTCACTGTAATGTCTACATCTGGGACAGCGTATCTTGCCAATGGCGCAAATACAGGCACAGTCGTCTCTGGCAATGGTTATGCCATGGGTTACTGGAACAATCAGTCTTATCACCCTTTTTATCAGCAATACCGTTACTCGCATTCCTTTGGAGCTTTTGGACAGCAACATTTTGCATCACCTCCACAACAGCAAGATTTCCCACACCATCCATCTTCAGGGCAGCATCAGATTTCCGCGGTGCCTCAAGACTTTAGTGCCCCAGTGTATCCCTTAATGAACCCTACGCAGTCTTCCACTCCTACAAGGTACAACGTAAAGGAAAATGT
Organism: Tenodera sinensis; assembly: GCA_030765045.1. Classification (NCBI taxonomy): domain Eukaryota; kingdom Metazoa; phylum Arthropoda; class Insecta; order Mantodea; family Mantidae; genus Tenodera; species Tenodera sinensis. Next base: position 40,413,908 of record CM060969.1, on the reverse strand, counting down.
AGCCCATAACGAAGTGTCAAGAATACCTAGTCCACATATCGGTGAAGAGAGAAGAGCTCTTCTCGCCTCTCAGGACTGCAAGTATGTGGACTTTGAAAATTACTATAAAAACAATGTGGGTGCAGTATCCTCTCCAGAGCAAAGAGCTCAGGAAGGACAGTTAAGATTTACACCACCATGCAACATCAAAGAAGAAGTTGAAGGGTCATCGGCATCATCAGCACCCCTGCTGGGGATGATCCTTAAAAACCCTAGTTCCACTTCTCCCCTCCAAACAACAACCTATGAAAACCAATTCCAAAAAGCTCCTGCTATGGAAGAAAGTCCTACTACTTATGACGTCACTCCTGGACATCGCTTTGAAGGTGAAATCAGCATGGGAGCTTCCTCCTTATCTCCGAAATCTGTTGACGGTGATACTCAAGAATCTAGTCAAGAAAATGCCGTTAATCCACACGTATCACAAGCTGAATTTCCTCAGGTTGTTGGCAATACAAGTTTTAAGAATGGAAACGTGGTTCAAGATTTCATGCACGCTTCATTGCAATACACTGACACTCGTTCGCTTGCTAAAGAGCAACTTCCTGATGGATTCTATCCCTGGATGAAATCATGCGCAGGTAAGAACCAATTCTGGACTATTATTTTTGATAGATCTTTTCACTGTTTGGATTTTCACAATCATTTTGCTAACAATCGATGAATATTTTATACATTTTAGGGTACTTAGGTAGAAAAACGTCATCCTATATCGTAGAGTTTGTTTTTTGAATGATAATTATCTTTTACCACCTGTCTCCATTGCATTGGCATGTTTCACAGCAATATCAAAGTAGCCTTAATTGGAAAATCTCACAATCAGAATCCACTACGCTGACTTTGGAGATCTTTTCGGAAACCTTTTTGATAAAGTACATTAGAAATAAGGAGACGCAAGTCAGTTTGCATTCCTTTGGTCTCAATTCGGCAGAAAAGGGTAAAAAATGCGTATTTTGTGAAAGTGTAAATATCGTCTAAATATAAGCAATGATAAAGCACCTTTCTGGCAATTTTCTATTCTGGATAAATAAGTGATATTAACATTAATAGTGGGCCAGTCATATCATAAATCACATTTTAAAATTATATTAAATTTTAATTTATCAATTTTCTTTCTCTGCCAGGTAGTATATACTTACATGCATAACAGTATTGCATTTCGCTCAAAAATTCAGTAGCGATATTTCAAGGAAAATATACGTTGTAAGGCACTTCAATAATTTTTAGAAAAGGTCTCTGTATGTGCACGCGCGCGTGTGTATATGTGAAGAGCATACCCCAAAATGAAAATATTAAATATTATACGGTACGAAAATCCCCATCCTAAACACTCTTTACATGAAAATATTTTCGTACTTTTTGCTTTTCTCAAAAAATGTCTTTAACGATTATGGTTAAAAATAGCATGCTTGAATTTTCTGCTAACAGCCTTTGAAGTCTTCTTCATTCTGATGACTTTTGCATAACTGATAAAACGTAAGAGATAGACAAAAACTTACTACACAAAAATGTAGATCTCGTTCTCTCTCCACTGGGCATGCAAGAGAATGGAATTTCAAAGCCCTCACAGAGCGGCCAGTTCTTAAAATTTTTGGTCTCCTGTATTCCGTTATTCCCTTTGTATCTAAAGAAATTTATAATAAAACATTTGTCATATATATATATATATATATATATATATATATATATATATATATATATATATATATATCGATTAACGTAAATTTGATACAAGAATGTAGTTGTGCAAATAGATTTATTTGTTGGAGAATTGGTAGAGAAAGGCATGTGAATGTAATACATGAGATAGTTTTTCAACTAAAGCAATCCTTTAAATGGGTATCAACACTATATTAAGAATTTAATTTAAAATAGTTGTAGATATTTCAGCACTTGAGGGATGTTACATTAATTTAACGACGTTAGCAATTACCTACCAAGCTTAAATCACCGCCACTAACATGCCGGAAGTTTGTTGCACAATAGTTCTTTACCGTGAATGTGACTATTGCCTTGAAATACTCGGAAATGACACTATTCTGAGTGAGAATTGAAGTCGCAGCCGCGGGCACAGAAAGCAAGCAGTGTAAACTGATCAGTCATGAAGATGTAATTCAGAAGCAAGCACAGGCTACATTCATAACCTCATTTTTTGACCAGCTATGACTTCGTTCGATTTCAAACATTATCTCTTCTCTTGTAAAGCAATTACAACTTGCTTCTGATTTAGTCTTTTGTTGCATTATTTGTGAACCATTTATGAAACTTTACATTTTAAACGTTATCATAAATAATGCTTCGAGTGATTGACAATTTATCTAAAGAATTTTACTACCACCAGTTGCATTTATTAAGCGTTTTTCAGGAATTCAAGGATGTTAAATGTTATTTAAATGTTATAAATACTGACCTTTTTAGAGAAACATGAAGTATGAACACACAGATACATCGGTCTCCACTGGCACAGCCTACAAGATTATCATATTTATGTTCCAATCTTTTGAGATGTTGGCAGTGTCAGGATTTGTAGTATCTGTTGTTCATTTCTAATTTCGTTCGACACAAAATTTGTCAAACTGATCCCAAACATATTGCATGTTGTAGATGTGTGTGTTCTTCGAAATATTTCATCTGTTTCGGCATTAGATGGTTCAGCGAAGTGAGAGACAGCCATTTTTGACATTTGAATAACGGCTCTGTTGCTCAAATTATGTAAGTGTTGCACATCTGTAGGACAGTGCAGTTAGATTCTCTAACCTGATTGTAACATAAGAAAAGCAGAGGAGGTGATAATATAATCTTTTGCAAATGAAGGCTGCCATTACTTCAAATTGTTTTGCACATGATTGGTTGATTTCAATCAAGTTGTGTATGAATGGAATAGTCAACGTAAATGAAGGGTTCAAGTTGTGTCAGTCAAAACAAAAGAACCTCGATCACTTTTGTTCGCTTTTTCATGACAAAAAGTAACCAAAATGGTGCATTTCACGCTGTACTACAATATCCTATAAATACCACAGTAAGCAATATAGCTTAATTAGAGAGTACAGTGAACAGAAAGACATGAAAGAAAATCCTGGGAGTTGTCTAGCTATTCTCCCAACCTTACTTAACGAAAAAGTAATGCCTATTTGTTTCCCCTTTTTTCCAGAAGGCGTCAACCGAGGGCAAAAGAGAACACGTCAGACGTACACGCGGTATCAGACGCTGGAGCTGGAGAAGGAGTTCCACTTCAACCGCTACCTGACCCGGAGACGGAGGATCGAGATTGCCCATACACTCTGTCTCACGGAGCGCCAGATCAAGATCTGGTTCCAGAACCGCAGGATGAAGGCCAAGAAAGAAACCAAACCTCTACCTTCGGAGAGCCTTGAACATAGGGAAAGTCCTTTGGAGGTGGTGAGTACTGCCACAACAGTTCTTCTTCAGCACCAACAGCGTCTCCTCTTGAAGTCGATGGTCTCAGACAACAACGTTGTTGCATCCTAGAAATTCTTTCAGATGAGATAGGTCAAAACTCTGAAATAAAGGGCCTTCAAACAAGGAGTGAATATGAGGTATGGAATATTGCTTATAAATTGCAAACCCATTTTTGTTGTATAGGTATAGCTCAGTATTTTGCAACTAATTTCGAGGATTTATATCCTCAAACGCATCATATCTCAATGTATGTAGTTTTGATCCTCAGTAAGACAAACCAATTATTATACAATTGTTATGCATAACGTATCGTAACTGGATACATAAACTGCGTTTTGATACTTATTTGTCTCCTGGGCTGTGGTACCCTAGATAGTAGTCCAGAGACTTAGGATGTAAATGACAGTAGAAAAAGTAAAATAAAATAGTAATGAACCATTCAGAGTTGTAAAGATATGAGTTGCCATTTGGGAAAGGGCAGAAATTATGCACAAATATTTAGCTATATCTATACAGTCAACAAATGTAGCATTTATCATTTTTGAGAACCATTGAAATTGTCACTTTATATTTTATTCGTCCTGAAAAATTGTTACAATTAAGATGGCCCTAATTGAGAGATTGGATAGAAAATTTCATTGTTTCTTAAGCTATTCTTAACAGTCTTATTTATATGGGAGAGCAACAAATTTAGAACAGGCTTCGTGGTGTTTAGCCTGTCCGCCTCCTCGGCGCTCGTCTGTCGCTATCATAGAAAGGCGCGGATGAAATCATAAAACTACTTTACTAGGCAACTTTATGAAAGGAGATGCTGAAACGGGTCATACATACATTTTTTGGCACCTCTTTAGGATACTATCCATCACTCGCCGTAGTTCACGTTGAGAAATGCTGGCAATTTCCTGGCAGATACTTTATTTCAATTCTTCCAAAATGTGGGTTTGTCTTGTACACTTTATGCTTTAAGTTATCCCAGAGATAGAAATCACAGAAGGCCACAAATCTCTACTAATAATTCTATCCTTCACTTTCAATTCTGCTCATCGAAAGATTGGCCGTATGGGCTGTTGCAGACTCTTGTTGAAGAAAGCCAAAATCATGTTTCCTGTCGATTAATTGTATTCAAGTACTTACACATTGTAAGTATGTACCTGTTGACTAAAAAATTTGAAAAATTGGCTTTCTCCGCTAATGGCGCACCATACACCAATTTTTTCGTCATGAAGGGGTACTTCATGAACATTAGGCTCCAATAACGATTATTTTGTGTACGCACATATCCATGAAGGTGGAACCAAGCCTCGGCCGTGATAAATATTAAATGTAGGCCTATTTCGCCATTTCCACTCACACAATATACCCCTTTACAGGATCACCTGGCTGAAGAGCATTGCCACAGTTGTTTCATGTGGTTTTAACTTCAGTAATGTATTAATTGTTCGTACAGAGCCATAAGAAATGCCTACCTGTTTGAAAGGCACCTAAGTGATTTTTGGGGGAAATTCTCCAAAGGATGACCGATGTTTCTTCGGTAAGAACCGTACGCCGTTTTCTAGACTTTTTAGCCCGAGATTTATTGTAAAGTTCATGGATTGCTGCACGGCCTGAAACTTTTACACTTTTCTCCAAATAGTAGCTGCTTTCACTTGGCGAGGTGACGAGTTACCGCATACGAACCATAAATAAATACATGCTGTGCATACACTGAGCCATAATACACTTTGTGACTATGTACAAGCCAAGGTAATAATTGAACCACATTGCATCACCGTCAACTCAATACTACACGTTGAGCAAAACTGCGTCAGAGGTGACCTTGTTTACAGCAGCAGTGCGTTATCATGTTTCCACATGCCCAGTGGAAAAACACTGTGTGGACGGTTCGGAGGTTTTTTGCTCTCCCAATATTTTCTACGAAAGTTTACATTAACCACATACATAATTTCAGTATAGGCTCTTATTAATAGAGCTTCTACAAGGTGTATCTCTTGCTCCTAGTTTTTGAGATGTGAGAGTTCAGCCATCCTTCGTGAATTCAATTGTTCCATACGAACTGTATCCTCGTACAGTGATAGGGAGACTAAACTGCTTCGGAACAAGCAGTTTGATGCGTTGATGTTTTCTAGCCCTAGAAACAAGCCTAATGGCGCCCAAAATACTGGAGTCTGTAACAGCGTGTTTCACATTGATTAAACACAATAAAATGCACTGGATGCTGGGGATTCAAGCCTTTAGGAGTGAGACATATGGTCTGTGTGTTTCTTCATTTTTCCTTTCATATGCTTGTTTATGTTTTTAAAGGTTTCATGTTTAAAAATGGTCGTAAGTGAGATTAATGAAAATCAAAATTAGTTTATAAGTCTAGAATAAGGTTCAAATATGTGATTTTGTACATACATGACATCAGAAATATTTATGCCTAATCATATTTCTACTTTACTGTTGTATTTCAAACAGAGTGCTATGAATTTTTGTAAATTTATGTTTTACTTGTATCATTGCATATTATTAATTGCTCAACAAGCTACATCAGTGTTATATTAATGCAGTAATAAAGTTTCATTATGTACGAAATTATTTAAATCGTTCGATTTACAGAGGACGACAGTAACTCATTTAGACGAGCAGTTGGTTTAATTGTTCGTAAAACTCTGTCCACTGTTCCGTAACGGAAATTCTCATCTCATGTTATGGTTTAGTCGTATATTGTTGCATTGAGGTCGTTTCATGAAATTCCCTTTTTTCAGACTCGGGATGATTACTCTCAAACTCTCGCTCCCTCTCTTTATACTCTACCACTCAGTCTCTCACTCTGTCAATCTCTGTAATTTACAACCTGAAATTTTGAAATGAAGGTTGTAAGGAAGCTGTTTCTCTGGAAAATGACAAAACTTACGCCACAAAAAAGAGATTTAATATTACACAAATTAGTAATTGCTTTATAAGCTACTTACGCAATCAAAATTGTATCTTTCCTGTAACTCTTCTTTTCTTTTTTCCACCCTTCCTCTTTGATATCTGTTTTATTTTAACGATTAATCCCCAAAATTCTGTTTAAAAAGTGATCGAAATTATTATGCTTATAAACGTGTCACGTAACAGCTCTTTTTTTATCTTATGTACTATTTCCTGTTAAGGAAAGTTATTAAATATCATATATATAGCCTTTTCTGTAAGTGGGGCCCCTATAGAAAGGCCCTTATTTACTTCAAAAGGGAATTCGAGCATTGTTTTCAGCCATATTGTGGTCATAAAATGTGGTAGTATGTTGTAAGTCCCTAAATAACAGTACGTACATATGCATAAAATATAATATTTATTAATTTTTAATGGAATTTTTGATTGTTTCATTAAATTATTGCGAGCTTCTAGCATAGACATAAATTTGTAAATAGCAATCATAAATAGCTTATTAGCACCAAGTTTCTTTATATAAATAACTACAGGACCAAAGGAAAGATACAAATGTTTAAAATGTTATATCTACTTTAATTAACTTAAAAATTACTCCAATATACCGGCGATGATTGTTCCACCGCCAAACAGTACCTATGGGCTATGTAAGATTTCCTGAACTTGGAAGACTGCCGGGGGCAGGTTAAAAAAATCTGATGTGTTGCACTCACATGACTTTCTCTACTCTTGTACTAACCATTCTCACAAACTCTTATTCCTATATCTTCTTAGTGTTAGTTAAGATAAACATTTGTACAACTTATCTTATTGCTTATTTCCTTGTAGGTGCAAGGGGAATATTAGAATACAGCAGGCTTTGTGCGATAGTCAAATGTTTTAAAGCTTTGAGATTCTGTTGTCTTTGCACACTTAACATATAAAAAAATGAATAATGATGATCCATTTCACGAAAGTTCTAAGTTTTCCGAAACTCACACACATAACAAGGAATATCTCTGAAATGGTTCACCCTACAAGAAAATTTATTGAGACATAAATTGTGTATTTTAGCATGATCTACATTTTTTGTATACAGTGATTTGGTGTATCTCTAACGGTTTACCAGTTATGCAAAAGTCGTCCAGAGTAAATACGACTACAGGGGCTATAGCCAGAAAATTCAAGATATACATTTCATTTGTCATAAAAATATCTGAAACATATGACATTTTAATCAAAATCGTTTGAGCTTATTTCAAGAAAATAAAAATTCTTTCATGTAAAGCGTAGTTTTGGGTGGGGCTATTTTCTTCAACATCTTCGTGTCGCATTCTTGAATGGCATTAAACTTAAATACCAACTTTGGCTTTTAACTGACTTTTCGTTTTTGAGTAATGCTGTCCACAGACTGACACACAGACAGACACACAGACACACACACGGACATTTTTCTAAAAATGCTTTTTTTGGATTCAGTGGGTCTCAAAACATATATTTCCGGTGAAATCTCAACATCGAATTTTTGGGTGGAATACAATACTTCCTCTACTTACCAGAAGAGAAAGTAAAAATTCAGACGTTTCATGTTTTTACGTGACAATCGGGGGATTTTCATTTGTTATTAGAAATAACCGGGACTGTAGAAATTCACAGCTGTCTATTACCTATAAGAGGTATAGGTGAAAATGTTCCAAAAAATGCTCTAGATCATTATACAATAACTGGGGAGACGGAATTAAATTTAATTAATTAATATCCCCATTGATGTTTAAACACCTACAGGCACCTAGTGGAACTGTAAATTGGATATGCAAGAACGCAGTTATGCAAGTGCCTGTTTGAAATTGGTATTCATCACGCCAGTTGCTATGATTTATGTATACGAGGATTTGAACCCAAACAACGAGCGAAGAAACCCCACTGTGCGATGACTGAATGAGAGCACGCGGATCGAAACGAAAACCAAAATATTATGACATCCACGTGTTAGCTACATTTCCTTCAGGTTTCCATCCAATTCGCTTTCAACACTATAACTTTCGCGCATACGCAACGATGCCCCGTAGATTTGACTGTTTATCTTTTTTTCTTTCTGTTACCTTCCTACTTATCTTTGGCTGATTTTCAGAGTTCATATTTACATACCGGTCTGGTTTTCTGAAAATAGGTCTAGGATCTGACCTTTAAGATATAAGCTGTTGGAACTCACCAAAAACCACCTGTGTCATATTCCCTCCATTATAATACCATCTGGTTATATTCAGACTGTCAGTTGACATAAATACCACTAACTGTTCCCGAAATATGCACTGGGTATCTTCAAGTATTTAAACTACGGAGTTTAATGTAAAGGATCCTTGGGTTGTGCACAATTTACAGCTCCTAGTAGAAAACAGTAGAATTATATACACACTTTAATGAGGACAGATACCTGACCAATACTATTCTCATTCCTGTTGTGTAAATAAATTTTGTAGGCGTACATGATATTTATATCACAGGTTATAGAGCGTGATTTCACAGCGAGTTTAACTCCTACGTCTTTGATTGGATTTCGTGTTGACCAATTACCCTTGCTATCCGCCATCAATGTTTGTGTCAGTCATAACTGGTTTTCCGTTGTAATCTAACATTATAAATTTATCTTGTGTTTAGGAGAGATACTTGAACATTTAAGATGATAATTCCTAAAGGGGATCAAGATTGCAAGACATGTCAAGGTCCGGGTGCTGCGCCCCCCACCTCTGTCCACTTGAGTGGGGTGCAGAGCTGGAGAGTGGGAGGGGGTCAGCGTCCTGAGCGCTCCCTGCCGGTAATGCGGCCTTCGCGACCCGCGGTCACTACTTCTTTATAATGTAACTCCTCAATTGGCCTCTCGGGGCCTAACGAGCCTGAGTGCACCCCGTGTCACATCAGTCAGCGGGAGAACAGTCCCGACGCCGGTACTGGGGATCGATCCTGGGTCCTCCGCGCCAGAGACAGGCGCGCTATGTAGGCATATAAAGACGTTGAAACATATTTTATATTTGGGTCTTGACGCCATTGTGTGCGTATATTTGGGACCGTTTTAGTGCTTGCATAAAAGTATCACAACATAAATTCACATTAAAGAGTTTAGGTTTTTATGCTTTTTTTTTTTTTTTTTTTTTTTTTTTTTTTTTTTTTTATTTTGGACAAACAATGCTTTGAGCTTTCATTTTCCACCGTCATGAAGTGGGCTAAGGCCATTTTCTTAAGCTTAATAAGTAAATAAATATTCTTCCTTCATATCAGATATCTATCTGGTAAATGGCTTATCCCTAATGAAAATATCCATACATTTTGTGGGCCATTATATCATTTTAAGTTACACAGCTATTAAAATGTATCAGTAATTTGAAAATGCCCGACCTATTTATGGGATATGTTGACTTTCTTAGAAATGGTAACACTTTGTATTCTCGTTCTTCGTGGTTTAGATGTGACAAGCTAACTCTGGTTCTCGAGGTCGCAGGTTCCAACTCGTCGGAGGGCAATGGATTTATTGAATTTTTTTAAACATGGCTTCCTTCGAGATGGGAGTAAAGCCGTGGTGCCGTGCCGTAAACTTACGGCACGTAAAAAAACCTCAAGCCTGATGATCAGGCCTCTTAGGATAATTTAGCGATCTTTTACGTCCACAATAGAATGAGATGCTGAAGACCATGGCAGTTAAAGAGCGTCCGTAAGTAAACAAAACCATGTGATGTTGGTAGTACTTATGTGTAATGTCGGCCATGTTCGAATCCTGGAAGTTGGCTGAATTCCTATAGATTCCGTCTGAGAATTATTCTTAATTCTGGAGCTAATTGGCAACCGCAAGATGTTCAAATGATTGAACATATAGTTTGTTTTTTTTTCTGATCCTCTACTTAGCTTATAACTTAGATTGTTCCTCAACTTGAAAACATGTCTCCCATTAATACACTACTTTCATTGTTCTTCTGAATTATTGTTGGGTATTAATTTTCCAATACCTACCACCTAAAATTACAAAATCTGATGTGTTGCACTCACATGATTTTCTCTACTCTTGTACTAAACATTCTTACAAACTCTTATTCTTATATCTTCTTCGTGTTAGTTGAGATGAACAGTTACAGAAATTTGTTATTGCTTATTTCCTTACAGGTACAAGGAGAGTATGGGAATACAGTAGGCTTTGAGTGATAGTCAAATCTTTTGAAGCTTTGAAATCCCGTTCTCTTTGCATGCTCAACATATTAAAAATTAACAACGACGTTCCATTTCAGTAAAGTTTTAAGTTTTCCAAAACTGAGAAATATATCAAGGAATATCTCCGAAATGGTTCAGTTTACAAAAAATTATTGAGAGACACGAATTGTGTTTTAAGGAGATCTACATGTTTTACAGAGTAAGATTTTGTCTATCTCTTAGGATTTACGAGTTATTCAAAAGTCATTCAGACTAAACAGGACTACTTAGGCTATAGCCAGAAAATTCACAATTTCATTTGTCATAAAAATATCTCAAACATATGGCATTTTAATTAAAATCGTTGGAGCCATTTTCAAGAAAATCAAAATTTTCGAAACATTTTCCATGAAAAGGATAGTTTAGGGTGGGGCTATTTTCTTCAAAATCTTCGTGTCGCATCCTTGAAGGATATTAAGCTTAAATGCCAACTTCGGTTTTTCACCGACTTTTCGTTTTTGAGTTATGCTGTCCACAAACTAACAGACACACAGACACACAGGCACACACACACACACACACACACACACACACACACACACACACACACACACACACACACACACACACACACACACACACACACACACACACGGATCTTTTTCTAAAAATGCTTTTTTTCCTGGATTCAGGGAGTCTTAATACATATATTCCTGGAGAAATCTCGACATCGAATTTTTGGGTGGAATACAATACTTCCCCTACTTACCAGTAGAGAAAGTAAAAACTAAACCCCCACCGCAGCAGCCCATGAAGGAACGCTGCGTTCCCCACCGCTGCCCAGTTCAGGCGTCATGAGTAGAGTGCAGTACTGGAGGGTGGAACGTGGGCAGCGCCCCGGGCCCTTCCGGCCTGTTATGCGGTCTTCAAGGCGCGGGATCGCTACTTCTTTATCAAGTACCTAACTCCTCAATGGCCCCTCCAGGACCTAAAGAGCCTGAATGCACCCCGTGCCAGACCTCCCAGTGGGGGAAACATTCCAACGCCGGTGCCGGGGATCGAACCCTGGTCCTCCAGGGCAGGCTCGCTATCACTGCACTATGGCGGCGGTTTCCAGTACTATCTAGCTTTCTCTAGCTTTTCACATATTCATCACGGGACATATGTAACCACATTTCTAGGTTCTGGTAGAATCATGTGCATTGCTTTATTTCATTCCTTGCTTTCGATGAAATGTCGTATTAGCCAAAGTTGTGGAGAAACTGAATTGATTTTTGGCAAAAAAAAGTCCTAAATATATGGAATGTTCACATGTTTTTTTACTTTCAACTCAGAAGAAGATCCCCAACTCAAAATTATCCTCTGCAGATAAACGATTTCACTAGTTTTGATTTTTTTAAAAATGTCGGAAACGATTTCGTTAAAAATGCACATGTTTAAGTTATCTGCAGGCAATTCTTAAATTTTCTATTTATTCTGAGTGAACTTTATAGGTATAAAATACACAGAGCTACAGCATGAGGCTACTGAGGATTTAAGCATTTCAGAGATATTCTATAGACATTATTGGCTTGAACTGTCAAATACGTATAGGTTGGTACATTTTTCTATTAAATTTTCAAATATTTATTGCTACTATTTCTACCACTTACTACATATTTAATAGTAGTAATCACATATTTCTTTCAAAAATTCGATATCTACATTTCACCGTAAATACACGTTTTGAAGCTTCCTGGAGCCAAAACGCTAGGAAAAGGTCCATGTATCTATATGTATACAGCATAACGTCAAAGCAAACAGTCGGTTAAATAACGAACTGACAACTAAAAATCTCTAGAAGTAGTGTGTGTGGTAAAAGGTCGCTAATATGATTATTGCAATTAAACACGGGATATAGGTAAACGAAGGAGAAAATAGAAATGGGGAAAAAATGGAACAAAAACACAAAAAAAGAAGAAAAAAACAGAAGAAGAAGAAAAGCACAGACTAGTGCCAAGTTAGGAAAAATAAATTACAGTATATGTTTATAGCATGTCTGCCTGGGTGGTTCAGTTGGTTCATTGCTGGCCTGCTGATTCCAAGATCGTGGGTTCAAATCCGCCCCACACTGATGGTTTCTAAGAGTGCTTAAAAGCGACATCCCCACGTCAGTAGCTTTATTAGTATGTAAAAGAACTGTGGAACGAAAATTCGGCACACCGGCAGCGTTTTTTATTTAATTGTTTATTTTTTTAATTAACGGCCTCCAACATTGTGTCATATCGGACGAATGGGTGAAATGATGCTCAAATGAGCCCGAGGTCCATGGAGCTTTAAGTTACCTGACATTCGTCTTCTCAGGGTAGGGAAACCCCTGGAGAAAAACCTTACCCGGATAACTTACCCTAAGCGAGATTCGAACTCGCGACCTCTTGAACGTAAGGCAGACACGCTAACCATCACACTACCGAGCAGCGTTGATAATGGTAATTGACAGCGTTTAACAAGGAAAATATTTATTTTATTTTAATGTTTGATTTTGTTTATGTTGAATTACGAAAAAAAAAATAGTTTTAAATAAATGTCAACATATCCCTTTAGAGAGAGAATATAATTGTTATTCTCTAATTAATTTTAAACTCTTGACAAAAATTCAACTGCGTTTGTATGTTAATTTTAACCTAAAAACAATAAAGCTTCAGTGATAAGCATAACATATCCTAACCTACGAATTTTATTGTTAACAACAGCGGGGATTTTATTTGCTAATCTAAAACACTATTTCGACATTTTAGACCTTTAAATAAAAATAAACTAAGCGGATAATAAAGCTTTACAACCCTAAACAATTTCAACCAAGCAACCGTTTCGGGTTGATTTAAGCCATGCCTTATGCTGGAACACTGGGCAGGCGCGGGATCGGGGAGGCGGAACACTGGCCGGAATAGCCGACACGACTGGTTGGTGGAAACAGCTACACGGAAGAGCAAGCCCCAAAACAAACATGGCGTACTCTTGTTGTCGACTATGTGGCTGCAGCTTCCACAAAAGCTGCGTTTTGTTGTGGGAAGGTAAGATTTATCTGTGAAAATGATGTTTGGGGAATAGACCTGCATATACAGAAACTGCGAAAGTAATAATTCAATCACTGAGTTCTGTGATTATAGTGCTTAAACTGTGAAAAAAGCACACCTGTGTTCTCACAAGAAACATGTAATGGCGGCTTAAAAATAATTATTTTGTCTATGGTTTCTTCTGCCTATGTCTTAGCTAAGTGCAGTGTTCTTATATATAAATAAAAGTGTTTTAGTGGTAAAACACAAGCAGTAAACAGCGACAGCCTTACATATGCATCTATATATTGCTTAATTTCGAAAATCACGTTACATGTTTATTTAATGCTAAATGTCATTATTTACAGTACTTTCAGACGTTTTTCATCTTATAAACCCTAAGTTCTATAAGTTAAAGTAGTTTGCAGTAACATATGTATATCTAAGTAACATAAATTTAATTATTACAATACCTTCACCACTTTTACAATTTTGAAAACTTTTTGCTGTAATAATTAACTAGATTATGTCTATCCACTCATTTGGCCATTATTTTAGCAATCTAACAGCATATTTTTATTCATCTTTTGCTCTACGACATACTATGATGCTCAAAGGAGGACAGTTGAGTGAAATTTTATTCAAAATAACTTCCTTGGTAGTTGCCTAATTAATGTTTATTATTTCTACAAACGAAAATCTTACAGGTATATTGCATTTAGGACCAGAACACAATACGCTTTTGCCGAATTAAGCTGTTGTTTGTGCTATTATTAGGAAGTTTTTACAAAATAAATGTTGCAGTTTAAATTTCTGCTTTAACAGAACTGGAAAGGTGGACTAGGCATGGAATCTGTATTCTTTTTGTATTAACGTTTTTTAATTCTTAACAGATAATTTTTAAATTTGAGAAAGCTGCTTATTAAATAATAATCCACTGTAACGACAAGCTTAAAAATGTAACTTAGGTCAAGAATCTCAGTTTTTGTTTGTAAATAAATTTTTAATTAATGAACGACTAGGAATGCAAAACTTGAAGTGAAATTTTAATTTGTAATTGGAGGTTTTCATACTTTTGTGTACTTAAAATAAATAATTAAGGAATTAACCATATTAGAACAAACTGGAATTTTCCATTACAATAATTACTAAACATTTCGATTTTTTTCTTATATTAGATACAACTGAGTTATTGGGGCATTCCAGTGAAAAGTGAAACGCAGAACTGGAAGAAAGAAACTAGTTCTATTACATCCTACTTTTAGTTTTGTTGTATTTCTTATAAATAATTCAAGAAGAATAATTCAAGCTTCAGAGTACTAGTTTCTGGGTCATTTAATTCGGTTTGTCGAATGCTTAACTCCATAAAAATTATCTTATAGTAACAACTGCGGGTTTAAAAGTGAAATTAAATTGTCAAAGTAAAATATATAAACATCACGACTTTTTTTTTTTTTTTTAAGGGGGGGGGGGGGGAAGAATACAAGGGAAAAAGTAAGTGAACATTTTGTTTCATACTGTTGATCGTCACAGAAATTGTCTAAACCAAGCCATTGTTTTAGTTTTCATTCCAAGCAATTGAAATTAGACTACACTAAGAACAGCTGAACATTTGAGGTTACAAAAACGGCTTATATGTACTTACAAGTATGTTTTCTCGCCACGTAATCGATCTAAAGCAGAATTTTTGTGAAAATAAATCGTCGCTAAGTCTCGATATTAATTTTCAAACAGTATGCTTTTGGTGGAGGAAGTGATATAATTAAGACAGTTGATGTGAAGAAGTTTATTAGGTAAATTTTATGCGATAAACTGAATTGTAACTTCCTCCCAACATAGTATAGTGATAAAAAGAAGTAAACGTGGTAATTCATTTATTTCTTAGTGAATTAAAAGTTTGTGAAATATAGGACAGATTGAATATTGGTGCCATCGGTCACTCGGTTAATAGTGAACTCGTTAATTGGCCGAAAAAAAACGTATTTATCCCAAAAATTCTACATTTTTATTAAACTGCCCAAGTTTGGTACCAATCCAAATTGAAAAGCATTCTACATATAGAATCTCAACTTCTAAGAGCAAATTGGTGCCTAAAATATTAATTTCCTTGACATTTCCTTAGTTTTGCAGAGATTTTATCAAAAATAGAAATGTGCCAGGCTAATGCAATTCAAACGGTCATACTTAGACTAGTGTACAACACACGAAGGCTATATGCCAACAACCCACTTTTTTATATTCATTTCAACAATTTCAAATGTTCCACACATTGTCTTCGAATTCAATTTCTACCTGTTTGTGAACTGTTTAATGGTTATACACATTGACAAAATTATGCTAATAAGTGCTCTGTGGTAAAATATTTATCTAAAAATAGGAAAAATAATTATAAAGGAGGATAAAAAGGCAAAGGTAATAAAAATAAAAATAATTCAATGTACTTTTATGCTATTTTCAATTTTTCATTTCTGTTCATTCTGTTGTGTTGTGTACTTATACATAAGTAGGTATGTATATTGAAATCTCATTTTTAAATTTGGTAAGTGCTGACCAATTTGGTAATTTTAGCTAACACTTTGAAATAAACAACAAATAATGTTTAAAGCCATATTAATAACATATGTTATAGGTAGGTACTAAATTTCCTTTTTCCATCACCATACATTTTAAAATATTCCTCATTCAGTTATTGTCATATCTTTTATATTAATTACTATTTCATCTCATGTTTTAGGGAGCATTTTTAAAAACAACAAATTCCAGAATTAATCTAATTATGTACATTTATTAGCAGCATCTGAAGAAAAACTTATCAGTTATTATAAATATCACTGCTACTGTCTATTTTGATTTAGCCTTTCTATTTCTATTATAAATTTGAAAATATGCTTCGGTTTGTTTTGACACAAAACTGAATGTTAACCATCTCCCTTCTTCTATTGTTTTAACACATGAATTACTTTACTTGAATTTTCCCAAATAATATCATAAGATGTTGTACCTTAAAATAATGCAAAATAAGCTTATTTTAAATAGCTTTGGTAAGTGTTCCTTCAAATTTCTCAATAAGTAAGTAAATATTTTTCGACAGCCTAATATCTACTCTTATAATCAATATGTTCAGCCCAGGTTAAAATTATAGCTTCATCTGCGTCACCATCCACGTGAAATATTAATATTTTTAGGTATAAGAATCACAGAGGTTCTTATCATCAGCAACTCCGTCAGTTATTTATCATTCATAGTCGCCCAGAACATAAATTCAATTCACATTTTAAGTGCATTGCAGCGTATGGAAAAAAAAGACCAATAGAAGCTTTAGCCTTACTTGGTATTTCTTAACCTTCTCTCGATTCTGCAAAATCAAAGCGTTAATTAAACAAGAATTTAAACTGCGGATAGATGTTATTACTGGCGTTGCACGAAAGTTGAACAAGACAGTAGTTCCGAAATCAAAGGAAAGACTCAGAAAGCATCACCGATGGAATTTTCATTGTGTAGGGTGGAAGTAGGGGTGCTCCGTGAATAGCTTTCAGGTAGAATGCCTAAAAGAGAAAGTTGGTGAGAAGTACTGACCCTTGTCTTGTAGGAGAATTCTCTTGATGTGGCCTAATTCAAAACTGGAGAAGAATGCTAACAAAACAAAAGAAAATAACTATAGTTACATGAACCGATAAAATTAAAAGTGTGAGCTACAAATGTGAGTGGTTCATTTTATCTGCATAACTATGTTAATAAAGTTCCTTTGGATTGTTGATTTGTGGTTAACAACGGTTACTTTAGAAACGACGTATAAAGCCCACAGACTTTGTGCTCTTCAGTGGACGTTAAGTTAACGTGGATATTTTAGTTTAATCTATGTATGATTTCGCTTTTTTGATACCAATACATTAAAATGCGCACTAAAATACCACATGCCATTAAGAACTACAATATTTAAATCATTAATAGTCTACTCGTTATTTCATCACGAACATTTTGGAAATACAAGGCTATCTTTTAAGGCCTTAGTATACGCTGATAAGCAGAAAAACAGTAACGAGAGATGATTCTATATAGATCATGATGTTCAAAATAAAAAGAAAAACTTCTTGTGGACTCAAATGTCTTCATCTACTCAATTTTGTATAACCTTAAAAGCTTATTCTTCTATTTGCTTCATGTTAATTGAGTTTGTAGAAATGGTTTTGTTACGTTTTTCCTTATAAGTACAATGGGAATAAGAAAATACTGTAGCTTAAGCGG
Source organism: Tenodera sinensis (assembly GCA_030765045.1). Taxonomy (NCBI): domain Eukaryota; kingdom Metazoa; phylum Arthropoda; class Insecta; order Mantodea; family Mantidae; genus Tenodera; species Tenodera sinensis. The sequence continues at coordinate 40,396,101 of CM060969.1, read as the reverse complement.
TAATCAATATTTTAAAACCTGATAGCAATGTGAAGGCCTAGATGTCAAATTCTCTTTGCATGGTTCTCTGTATGCATGGTCAGAACATTTAAAAAAAAATGAAAAAAGACGACTTCCTCTTTGAGAAAATACAAACACACACACATACACACACAAGCATAGGTATATGATATAAATTGTGTGGTTTAAGGAGATTCTAGAAATGGCAGATGTGCATTCCATTTGTCATGAAAATATCTTAAACATATGGTATTTTAATCGAAATTGTTAGTTATTTTTGAGAAAATCATATATCTTCAAAATTTTTCCATGTAAAGGGCAGATTGGGGTGGGGGATTTTCTTAAAATCTTCGTGTCCTTGAAAGGTGCTGAACTAAAATTCTTTTGGCTAATGTTGCTCTCTCTTTCTCTCTCTCTCTCTCTCTCTCTCTCACACACACACACACACACACACACACACACACACACACACACACACACACATAATACATACAAAATGTTTTTCTAAATTTGCTTTATGGGATTCAGAGGACCTCAAAACAGTATTTCCAGTGAAAGCTTGCTATCTTATTTTTGAATGGAGTGCAATATTTTCTCTACCTATTATGCGGTAGCTACATGATAGAGAAAATAAAAAAGTTAAATATTTGGTAATTTTATGCAAAATGAATTGCATAATAATAATTTCATGTTTTCATAACAAAGACTAAAATCGTTTTATACATTTACTTATTTATTACAATGTTGGCTGCAAAATGCCTAACTCTGGGTCCATTAAAATACAGTTCTTTATCTTTTTAGATGTAAAATGTTACACTTGTAAATTAAAACAAGTTTGTGTAATTGGTATGCCCTCAGAGACAGAGAAAACGTAATGCTAAAAAATTAGATTGCTTTGCAGTAACATTTTATTTAAAATAACCCTTTTTGTGGCATTAGTCATTTACGAAATACCGTTTTCATTTAATTGAATTTGTCGATACATTTCTATCAATTTTTGAAGCAATGTCGCTATTCAATCTTTCTCGCAATCATGGAATCAGCATGCAATTTCAGGCAACATACAATGACTGGTTTTTAAATATCTGACTACCGATGTGGTTTCCACGAGTTGTCTGGTATCTTTGGGGAAATTTGTTTTTAAACTATTTCTGCAAAGGTTTATCTCTTAACATACCTTTGCGCATCGCAGATTTTGACGATAAAAGGTAAATAAAATATAAGAGCAAAGAAACTTTTTGTGGCCTTTATATGCAAAAACATCACTACGACTCTAATTACATAGGTATTTCTGCTCTTATTATTGCGTTAACTACGGAAATATCTCCATTTTTACCGCTTCCATTCTCTTTTTCCCCATTTCTCTCGCCATTTCTCCCTCTTCTCTCCTGTATTCCCTTTTACCCCTTTTTTCTCTCCCATTTTCAGCGTCTAACTTACGTAACATCGAGCTTATGAACTTTAGTTATTTAGATTCATTTTAAAAGCTTAAGAATGAGCTGGATAATTTCATTGTTTACTTTTTCCTTCAGTCGAAACTAAACCAATAAAATGTAGTTTAACCTATAAGTGAGGCAGATATATTATAAACCAAAATTGAATAAGCTGACCCATAGCTCAGTTGGTAGAGTACCTGCTTACTGTGTAAAGGGTCCCGGGTTCGATTTCTAGTTATGGTGTGGACTTTTTCTCTTCCCCATCTTCTGCAGAGTCTGGAAATACGTTTGAGGGTGTGAATGTGTGAGAGAATTTAGTGTACGAAAACCCTAAATATCGAAACCCACTGTTAAACTACAGGCAATGTGTTCCACAGTAGAGGCCGCCGATATGACCTTCGGAGTTAAAGGCGGGATATAGGCAAATGGAACATAAAAAGTAAGTGTCAAAAATGCGAGTTATGCCCTCGTTAACATCAGTCATTCATACAAAATTGAAAATTGCCAGAACACAATTTCAGTTGTGGTTTTGTTATAAAGATTTGGGTGAAATATTTCCTGCAGATGACACAATTTGTCTTTATGGCAGTCAGTTTAATTCCATTCAACATATATTTTACTGTACAAAAATTATGATATGCATTCCTCCAGTTCTGACTCAATGTTTCAGTTGGTAAATTGGAAGATTTGTGATCTAACGGCTAAATCAGAAAACATAGGTAGTGATATTAAATATCTATATCATATGTGTGAATAAAAATGTTTTAACAAACTGTGTCAAAAATTGCATAACATATATGTTAAAATTGGAAGCAATCAATAGTTTTACCTTGTCGTTGGAGTGGGTCCACATCACCCAAGTGTTGATGCCTGCCTATGCTGGTATATTATACCGCAGGTATTTTCCTAGATTTCGTCAATGATTTTTCATATTAACGTTCTCCAACAAATGTCATATTGGACGATGAAATCGGTGAAATGATGCTCAATTGAGCCCTAGGTTCCTAGAGCTTAAAGTCTTCTCAGGACAACGGAAAACCTTGGAAAATAACTCTTTCTGGATAACTCATCCTAACCGAGATTAGAACTAACGACCACTTGAATGTGCAACAGACGCGTTTCCACCACACTACGGAGGAGGGCACGTTCAGTGATCCTTGATCTCCTTGATCAAGCCCAACAAGGATTCGATGACATCTACGCAGGTATATTGTCTCCATTGCGGTTCGCTGTGGCCCAAATATGGAGTCTCAGAGGGCACCCGGTCCAGAACCCCCAGCGAAAAGAATTCCCACACCGGTACCAGGGATCAAACCCGGTCCTCCACGCTACCACTGTGCTACGCAGGTGGCCAAGTAATCAATATGCAAGCTTTTCTTTGATTTCTTCAACAAAAACGGGAAACCTGGACAGAATATCTATAAAGCAGACGGCCATGATTACTAAGTATTAATGGCCTCTTTGTTGACACTCAATAATATCCTTATTTTGGGGACAGAAACTGGAGCAAAGTATCTCAGTATTTTCAATTACAATTCACGTGAAAAATCTCAGAAAATCTATGTGCTTGCTTTCGCTTTCATAATATGAATGAGCACTGTCCATTGATTTTGCGTCTGACCTTTGCAACGTAGGTGAATGAAACGTTGTGGGCTAAAGGTTCAAAGTAAATGTCTTGGGAAGATGCCACAGAAGTCTTGAGACGGCGTTCCACATCTCTGGATCAGAGTGCAAGTCCTATATTACGTCAACAAAGCCCTATCACCGCTAATTAAGTGATTCTCGAGGAAGCTTAATGAAAGAAGTCTCAATCATGATGCTATTTTATCCCAGCGATGCGGTCTAATTATCTGGCCATAGCCACATACAGCACCAACAAGTCATGTCAGGGTGGGAGACCCATACATCAGCGTACCCTTCCTGGTAGGGAGGGGGGGGGGGGGAGAGGAACAAGCAATGCCACTGTAGAGCGGACATTAAAACACTCTCCTGGTTATGCAGCGGATGAATGAAATTGCTGGCTGGAGTTTTAAAACCGGCGGCGGCTCAGTTAATTCACTCTCAATAGGCCTGTACTCTTTGTGAAACCTCTGCACTCGCAGTCCCATAAATCTCTGGCTCGCGTTAGACGCTAATTTTAATTTCCTGGCCTTAATGTTCACAAATAAAGAGCTCTGTTTTCTGGGGTTTAGTTTCTTGTTGTCTGCACCCTGCTAAAGAAACGTTTAGAGTCACTAGAGGAAAGCTTTAGTGGTTTCCGACGTGGAAGATTGTCATCAAATTGTTCAGCATTTCGGCAGTTTAGATTTCTAACTCAAGATTGCTTTCGGAAGGGCAATCTCGCCATGGATGAGTTGACGACACAGAAAATACACAGCACGAAGCGCGCCGATTGAATCAAGCGCCATCGAAAATATTTCTGAAACTGGAGGCACTGTTTATAGACTGTTCCCATAAAAATAAAATTCAGACAAGCCGGAACACAGATACACTTCTTTCACAGAGTTATACTTTTATTCAGAATAATGCTTTGGACATGAAAATAAAGAAAATATGAAGATTAATACATTCTTATCCAGTAAGTTAGTAAAATGTTGTCAAATAAAACTTTTATGAGGTTTGTTCCATCTTATTCTATACTAGGTTGGTGTGCCTGCGATTCTTTTCTTTTTTTCTATTTCAATCAAATCACAAGATAGCTGTAAAAGATCATTTTCTCTGTTCTTTCAATTCCATTTTAAGAAACAAAATACATCTAGACATTAAAATATAATTGGAATAGGTCCATGAGAATCGTAATATAATTAAATTGGTTTATTAAACTCTAGATTCGAATATTTTGAAACACGACAGACGCGCATTCGAAAAGTTAAGCCTGTGTACCTAAGCAGATTGATTTTCAGTTCTGTACTTAAGTCAAAGTAGCTGTCCACATGATCCTTTGGAAATTATTTTTGTCATAAAAATAGTGGTAGAATGTATTAATTTATTATAAAATAATGTCAAATCTGGCTTCAACGCTGCAGTGAAATTATGACTTAAAGAAACACACATACTCTATAGGCCCATTACAAAGTCATATTTCTTTCTCACCTATTGTAGTATTCATATCAAATACTTGAAGTTTCTTTCCATTTGGGTTATTCGTGACAAACATCTGATTACTTCAGATTAGTAATATGGAGTTTAATAACTTACAATAGGTGAGAGAGTATTTAGCCATTTATATTAGCCATGAACTTTTATCATTAGTAGATGACATAGTACAAAGTAGGACAAAACAGAAGAATTGCAAATTTTCAAACATATTACTAGTACATCGGAGTACGCAATTCCTGGAAAATGCAAACTACAAGCAATATTTCCAAACCAGCAAGCGCTACGAATGAAATTACATGACATACCAACTTCTGTCAAATGGAACATCGCTATTCTGTTTTTATATGTTAACCGTGCAAAGAAAATGTAATTTGAAAGCTATGAAAGATTTGACTATCGCTCTAAGCCTAGTATTCCCATACTCCCGTTGCACGTGCATGAAAACGAGCAATAGGATAATTTCTGCAAACGTTTATCTCAACTAATACGAAGAAGATAGAAGAATAACACTTTTGGTTAATACAAGAGTAGAGAAAGTCATGTGAGTGTAACACATCAGATTTTTTGTATAGTAAGATTTGGCCTGTCTCTTACCATTTACCAGGTACGCAAAAGTTATCAAGAGTAAACAGGATTGCATAGTTATAGCCAGAAAATTCAAAATATAAATTTCATTTGCCTAAAAATCTTAAATATATGACATTTTAATCAAAAGCGTTAGAGCCATTTTTGAGAAAACCAAAACTTCCGAAAAATATTCGCTTTGAAGGATAGTTTAGGGTAGAGTTTTCTTCAAAATCTTCGTGTCACATCCTTGAAATATGTATATTAAAAACAAACTTTGGTTTTTAACCGACTTTTTGTTTTTAAGTTATTCTGCTGACAGACACGCGCGCCCGCGGGCCTTTTTGTAAAAATGATGAACACATATTTCTGGTGAAATCTCGAATTCGAAATTTTGGATCGAATACAATACATCCCCTACTTACTATACAATAAGTACGAGTAGAAGAGAAAGTAAAATCAAAATTTGTGTCAAAATTTTTATGAATACATTCATGGCTTAGAATGGCTTAGGGGTTGTAAAAGTTATATTGTTGGCCATGTGTACCGTTCTCAAAATCGTTGCTGCATACCATAGATTATCACCACATGGTCAAATGCTTCTTTTTATTCTTTTTATTCTGCTGTAAGTGCTTTACATTCAAAGTGCAATGCGCATGAGTACAAATTCATTGCATCTCGCAGAATGTGGTTTACTTGGCACTAATTGCACAGCTGATTTCAAGGTTTCGATCCCTAACACACCATGTATTTTAGCCGTGAGTCATCAGCTGCTGCGTTGGCCCAGAGGGTTGATTTATTACATTGTACGGGGAGGTTGAGACTCGGTGGGGTGTTTAAGGTAGGGAAAAGGGGCGTCAAAATGACGTCAGGGCTTGAAGATATCCCAACAGTATACAGGAAAGTGTTTCACACATACAATAACTCGAGAGACTACTCAATTTGATGAAGAAAAAAGTCGCAATGCCGATCCTTTTAATTCCCGTGACTCCAGAGGTTGAGCAGTGCGTCTGGATCACGGGGGCGTGACAAATGAGTTCCCCCGGGAAATGCATCAGAGGAAATGGAGGTTGCCTTTTTACATTTGTTTTATATCAATTAACATGTCAGGGAGGAACAGCGGAGAAACGTTTAACCAGGTACTAAATTCCATTTTATTTTTATCGTTCTGAATACACGATTTCAGTCCTTAATGTAAACATTAAAGACAAAATTGCTCTGCTTTATTTTCTTAAAACATTCAAATATTACTCTTCGTGGCCAATAGGTAACTATGCAATTTTTCTGCCTTAAAATGGTATAGTTTATTAAACTTTTTGTGTTTTAAATACAATCGAAGTATGTTTAAAATTTGTGTTGTGATTACTTACCTATATACGGATTCTGAAAATACAGGAAATGACAATTATTTATTGCTCGGGTCCAAAAATTCTCATTGCCAAATTCGAAGGCCATCAAAGCTAATTTTTGCTACAAAAGTAGGTATAACTAAACTGTTTATTGGCATATTAACAGATATTTTTAACCTTGGAAATCTAGATTTCCTCGGATCTTGAAAACAGTTAAAAATATATTCGTGTTTGATCTGCAAAGGCCACTTGTATATTAATCTAAAATTAGAAATCCGGCTTTTGGGTGAAATACACTAACATACTATGATATTATACCGTTCTGCATTTCGGAACTTATGGTTTGCTTTTTTGAATCTGATGATCCTAAAAGGATTTTTTGTGCTGAATTTGAAAATAATCTCCATTTTGTCCCATCACATCAGGTTTTCAAATTATTCATAAATAACAGAAATGAAATTCAAGCTTTGTGAAACGTAATAAAAATTACTTTCAAGAAGAATTTTGTATGAAAAACTAGACCATAATTATAATGTGTTATTTGCCACTAATTAATTATTAATTAATAATAATTGTAAGCTCATACATAACCTTACTTCTATTTTGCAAATGGTTAAGAACAGTTCCTTTTTAATATCCAATAATAGTCCGCCATCATGTGAACACTCCACTCCACTCCAATAAATCATTTCCAAATTTTTTCTATCTTGGTGAAATCTATCACCCTATTCCTAACTAAAATCTCCTAAATTATTAGGGAAATAATTTAAACGGGAATGAAGAAAATGTACTTTAACACTCATGTAGCAACCAATCTGTTTCAAATTTTGTTGCATCACTTTCACTATGTTAACATAGTTTGGGTCTTTTTGATTTCAAGGAAATTAGAAACAACATTTCTGAAAGCATTCCAGGCATCCTTCACTTCTCGACTCATAGCTTCGATTTAAAACTGACTGTCCATCAGTTTTCGAAGTTGTGGGCCTATGAATACACCAGTTTTAATTTTTCCATCAGATAGTGAAGGAAATGTAACACAAAGGTGTTTAAAGCACTCACTATCTTTATTTAGAGTTTTCACAAATTGCTTCATTAAACCTAATTTAAGTTTTTTTTTCGCAAATTGTTACTATATGGCCACTGTTCCCTTTCCCAGTGTACTGACCTACCTCTGCTTTCCCAATCATATAAAAACACAGGGATATTTTGTGAAACCAACTTGCTGACCAAGCAATAGTCCAATAATCTTGAAATCTCCATTGATGGTCTCCGTACTGTAGTTTTTTTAACAAAAATTTAACATTTTCATGTCTTCCTTAAAAGAAAAGAGTGGACTACAGGAATAGACGGGTGAATGTTTTCATTATGCAGGAGAACACCTTTAAGGTTTTTTGAGAAGAATCTATGAAGAACCTCCATTCTTTGGAATTATAGTTTATGTTAAAATTTGGGTGTCTTGGCACCAAATTCTCTTCTTCAGCAAAGCAAGGGACAAGTTCCTTTCACGATGCCATAAAAAATATATGTCCTCAGCCAATACTTTCTTTTAACCTAGAACCTAAAAGTTCTGCTGATTCTTTAGGAAAATTTAAATCCCTCATTAAATCATTAAGCTCACTTTGATTAAAACATCTATCATCAGTCTGGTTCATAACTATGATCCACTGGAGATTAATTTCAGTGATATTGGATGCAAATGGCAATTTATCTGATACTATAGATAAATATCTCCAAGAATAAACATTGCTTGTCTTATCGCCGGTTAATTTTAAGGGGAAGATAAATTTTTGTACATCCCAAAGGGCGGATAGTCAAAATTTATTATGTAAAATTGTTCTAAAATTATTTTATTGTAAGATAATTGTATAACTGTTACTTTACCTTATTTAAAATATCAAAAGCTTCCATTTAAAATGCAGAACTTTTTCCAGGCTTTAATAATATATTAATACACATACTAATTTCCCAGCCATGATTTCCGAAGAGCTTTTCGACGAGTTACGAGTTTTTCTAGCTTTCTAACTTAATGACTACTTCTACCTACATTTTACGCATATCATGAGTTTATTAGTATTTGCTCCCAGAAAGCAGTCTCGTTTTTAATCTACTTTGAAAATGGACACACAAGAAAACATGTTACAGCCAGCGTCCATCGGTAACACAGAGCTTTTCAATAGTGAAATGATTGTCAGAATATGCTTAGTAGTATCCGAATTAACTAGACACAAATACAAACGTAAACACACGCAAGATGTTTTCTTTTTCTATAATATTTGTGTGTGCGCGCGCGCGTGTGTGTATGTGTGTGCTGAAATTATCTCCAAAATATTAGCCTTAAAATATATTTCACTTATAATAAACAAGTCTGCAATTTAGATTAAAATCTATTAAACCAGTAATTATATTATAAAAAGAATATCGTGAAAATAAATGTTCAATATTACTGTTTATTTCATTATTACATTTTATTGAAAATGATCGTGAAGTTTCAATCAATTGTACCAAATAGATGACGAGAAAATTGGATATCAGACTCTAATTTTACTATTGGTAAAACTGGGGCATTCTCGGTTCCCTTAACACGTGGAAAAATACAAACGAAAAATAGAAAATATTTTGGAAATGGCCAAAGCTGATAAAAGTTACAATCATATAAGATTTTCGTCAAAGCATTTTGGGAAAATAAAAACGAAACAGAAAAATATTTCATACGAGATTTGTTTGGGCTGGGAGAACATCATGAAAACTACCTTAGCTCCTTAGAGAAAGTAATTAAATAACTTTAAATACATGTACATATTACATTGTTTTAAGAGTATTTATAATATCTGTGTAGCAATTAAGTGGATTAATCCATGTTTCAAAACAGAAAATCAGTTTATGTAACCGCTCACGGGCCGCTATTGCTATGGGAAAGACGAAAGCAAACAAAGGCTGTAATTTCCATGCACGTTAGCTCATTCCAGTAAGTGTGCCCATAATGACATTGCGGGGGGCGGAATGGTATTTGTGACATGTAGGTTTGGCACTAATGAACACTATACTTGTATCTTATACACTCTGCAGGACGCCTTAACTCAACTGTCCATCAAACCTGGCCACTCTTAATGACTAATGGCCTTTTTCTCAATCCACCTATAATTGACTCTATTGATCTGAAACAAGTTGGCAATCAGAATACCTACTTCTCATCTCTCTGGCACGCAGTAACTGGTCTTGTGAAAACCGGCAGGTACCATATTTTTACTTTGCTTTCTTGTCTCAGTTAAGAAGGGAGGCATTCAGGAATGATTTAAAATTCACCTAAATTTCTTTATTCTTGTAGAAAACATTTCTTAGGAACGTATGATACTTTCTCTACTACGTACTGTGAGTAGAGGAAGTGTATTCCATCCAAAAATTCCATGTCGAGATTTCACAGGAATTATATGTTTTGAGGCCCCTGAACCAAAAAAAAAAAAAAAAGCATTTTTAGAAAACGTGTGTGTGCTTTTTTGTGTGTGTGTATGTGTGTATGTGTGTGTGTGTGTGTGTGTGTGTGTGTGTGTGTGTGTGTAAGTCAGTCTGTGGACAGCATATAACTGGAAAACGAAAAGTCGGTCAAAAACAAAATTTGCTATTTAACATCTTTTAAGGATGCTACACGAAGATTCTGGAGAAAATTCCTCCACGATTTTGATTAAAATGCCATATGTGTTAGGTATTTTTATGACAAATGAAAAACATATTTTAAATTTTCTTACTATAGCCCATTTAGCCCTGTTTACTCTGGATGATTTTTGAGTAGCTGGTAAACCATAAGAGAAAGACCAAATCTTACTAAACAAAAAATGTAAATCTTGCTAAGACATACAATTTATGTCCGAGTAATTATTTGTAGAGTGAACCATTTCGGAGATAGTCATAATTTGTGTGAATTTTGCAAAAGAAACCTTCGTCAAATGAAAGATTGTAATTCATTTTTTATATCAGCCGTACAAAGAGAATGGAATCTCAAAGCTTTAAATGATTTGACTATCGCTCAAAGGATGCTGTAGTCCCATATTCCCTTTGCATCTACAAGAAAATAAGCAATAAGGTAATTTCTGCAAATGTTTACCGCAACTATAGCTATATCGTGGCGTTATTGCATGGCCACTAAGTCTATTGGCTACTTCAAGGTCAAACCTGGCTGTCATGACAACAGATTGCTGTGTCACTCCCCTATCATGTACATAGCGCACGCCAGGGGAACTGTCAAAATACCCAAGTTATGTTAATTCAAGCAGAACACGAAGAAGATATAGGAATAAGAGTTTGTAAGCATGGTTAGTACAAGGGTAGGAAAGCCACGTGAGAGATTTTTTTCTATCTGCTTCAACCTAAACATTTGTAGAAATTGTCTTGTTACATAACATTTCTTGTAGGTACAATGGGAATAGAGAAATAAGCAAGCTTTCAAAGCATAATCAAAACTTTAAAGAGCTGATCGCCTTATGATGACGATGAAATTCCATTTTCTTTGCACGGCCAAAAGATTAAAAAATAATAAAAAGAAAATAATAACAACTTCCTGTTTGAGACTGTACCTACAGTAAGATTTTGTTTATTGTCTTCTACGGTTTACCAGTTATGAATTATTATTATTTTTATATTATTATTATTATTATTATTATTATTATTATTATTATTATTATTATTATTATTATTATTATTATTATTATTATTATTATTATTATTATTATTATTAGATAACATTAAGAGTAATAATAATTTATTTTTAATTTAGCGAAAAATCCTAGAATAATTGCCAAACTTAATTACTTTAGCGCTATATACGCAAAGCAGCTTGTTGTCGCCATTTGCTTAACTAGATGCTGCGCGGATCCTTCTGCGCAGCATGAGTCACTTGCTGACGTGCTCTGAATAACTCTTCTGATTGGCGTTCTCCCTCTTATGCACAAAAAGAACATCGTTTAGTGAACCAACTGCTTTATGCGTGGTTGACCATTTTCATTTTTGGCGATTGCTTTCAAAAATGCATGATCCATCTTTCCTTTGACAGCTGAAAGCTATTCATTATATTTGGCAAGCAACCTCCTCCTCTAGCATTCTTTTGTTAACGAAACAAAGCTAATGGTTGAGCTTCAGAGAAAATGGTGGATATAAGCAGGCCTTTTTTCCTCCTCAGGAGTTAATTATAACGTTTTTATTTTGGCGTAAGTTACAAATGATGGATTTCTAAATGTATAATGGTTCTACAAAGCAAATTAAGAGGCCAGAGAAAAAAGAAGTTTAGATTAACAAATACTAAGAAACCTATATTGCAAGGTGCGTTTAAGTGAAGACAAATTCAGCCATTATAAAATATTTTATTGTAATTGAATTTTACTAGCCTTAAAATACCTACTTCCCCAAAGAGTTTCCGCAGTTAAAACTGTTCTGTGAGATTTTACACAACAAATCTTTTCTACCAAGGGATTTCGGTTAATGAACAATTGAAAATAACGTCCTCTTGAAAAAATACGATTATTACTTAGAGAAACTGCATCATTCTGCGAATTACTCAGGTTTTTCCACAGATTTCTACAAAAGTTTACCGTAGGGAATTTTACGCTAAGCCAAAGTTCTCATAAGTTTTGTTACTAAAATGCAGTAAACAAACACGTGCTATCTTATAGAAACAAACAAATACACAACAGATGCCTTTAACAAAACTTCAAACATTTAAATCCCTTTAAGAGCCAACTATTAATGTTTCGGTTTTACATATTCACTATTCACATGTGGCTTGTTTGAGTTCTATTTTATCTCAATGGCTGACAGAAAACTTAATGGCGGGTGGCTCAGCATAGCATCCAATCATATATTGCCACATCTTCCAGTGTTATATAGTTAAACACGCTGTAAAGCGGGTGACATAAATATTATTATTTATTTTCACAGCAGGAAAGAGAATAATATTGGTTAGCTACCAACCGCCATTAAATTTTGTGTCAGCCATACTTTACGGGACGATACCAATTATCTATATTTTTGTATAGTAACTAAGCTAAGAATTGTATAGTTGTATTTAAGAATGTTTTACCTTAGAAGAACGTAGACCTGCCATATTGTGGCGAATGATGGATAGAAAAATAAAATAGCAGACCAAAATGAACCGCTGCTGCCAGGTCTACGCTCTGCTAAGTAACTTATTGTGTCTCAGACTAGTCAAAACTATTGGGAGTAAGTTATATCAACTATGTATCAAATATATGAAATATAAAAATATAAAGAAGCATTTTAATTTTTGGTTCATTTATATTTTCCTTTACATCCTTTCCTACGCATAGCAATAGAACCATATTCCTGGTCTGTTAAAGAAGAAAATTATCTTCATTTGCAACATTTAAGGACGCTTCGTTTACATGATATAGGTAAGTACCAGCAAGTGCAATTAAAAATGAAGATTTACTTAGAAAATATGCCCTTGAGAGCAGTAAAAGTGGCCCGTTGCCCCAGATCCTAATAGTGCATTTTCCTCGTTTTCTCCCCTTCCACATTTCACTAATTTCTTCACAACCCTCATTATGTCTCTCATGACTAGGTTAAAATACCCCCCTCCTCCCAAAAAGCACAACCAAATGAGCGAGTTTACATTAAGTGTAAACGAAGAAGGCATCCGAAATAACCTCTCTTAGTTCTATTCTGATTCGTGTAAATAAGTAATCTCTGCTTTCTTTAATCTCTCCCTGCTGACATGTATTGTTGCGTTGCGTTTACTTCTTCTTTTCCACAATTGGCTAATGTAAACAGAGCACAAATAGTAATAGACATCGTATGTCTGATTGTCTGTAGGGGCATTTATAGGGCGTGTCTTCTGATATCCGCTGGCTCCTCCCTCGCCCTTATTACATGGAGGAGGAGGGTTGTAGCTTGCCTAGTGTAGTAACATGTATCAGCCAATAAAATGAAAGCATAACAATAAAACCCCCTACAAACGATAAGGAATGCGGTGTACGCATACGGTGTAAGGCAGAGCTGATTTCTTTCTGTGCTTTCTATACACCTTCAAATGACGTCAAACAAACCGTGAGCAATGCAAGAATAGGCAATAAAAGGTATATAAATACAGTCTATTACGATAGATACTTACACGTGCTTTCGTCATCCTAAGAGGCAGGTTCAAGTCGAAAGACTTCCCCATCTATTTGTTAATAATTAAGATATTACTTACGACAGATTACAATGCGTTTATCTGCGGCCAATGTATGAACTACGCGTGGTCTGCCTAATTGACCATACCGCATCCCAAGAGTGATAACTTCATCAGTCCAATCCTAGAGTCCTCGCAAATGAACTTCGGCAGCAGCTTAAAGCCAAGTCAACTGTCCGAAAGTAAAGTGGTCTGGGAAAACTCCGTGAAAAACTCAACGTATCTGAAAGACAATCATGACGGATGAATAAATCCTTGAGGAAGGATAAAACTCAGTACCAGCACATGCGGCAGATTCTCCCTTGGACCCCAAGAGAAAGCTGCGGATTTCGTAGACCACTTAGAGTTTCAATTCGAACCCCGCGAAGACATCCAAGACTAGGACAATCTCTGAACTTGTGGAAGCAATGGTGGACTACCTCCTTGAGGCGCCGCCTCACCACCGTCACCACACTAAGCGATCTGTATTCCCATTATCACCCCAAGCCAGGTGGCCTCCCAAGTTCAAAGCCTGAAAGCTAGTAAATACCCTGGACATGATGGTGTCTTGGCGCCCATGCTTCATCCTACCGAGAAGGGCTGTTATTCGTTGACGCGGATTTACAATGCATTTCTGCATCTTTGTCACTTTCCAACCTGTTGGAGGGAGGCGAGGGTAGCCTGCATTCTGAAGCCCGGCAAGAATCCGATTTTCCCTTCCAGTTACTAGCTTACTCCTGATGGTCTCAAAAATTTGATTCCACATGGCCATAGTAATTTCAAAGAGTCCATCACAAGCTGGGTCACAGTTACATTGTCAATGGCCGACAGTTCGCACACAGGAATATAAGGTGTAGTCCATTGTTCGTTGTTTAAAGTACCGACAATAGTTATATTAGCAAAGACGGCGCTCAGAATCAGGGGTTTCATCAACTGACAACCACACAACCTGATCCACTAATTAATTTTGTAAATTTGACAATACGTTATTGTATCAATGGCCTACACAAGTCTTACACAGTGTACTTTCTTCAGGCACATGTTGTTGAGTGTACTTGGCAAGACACTTTTTTAATGTCAGATTATTAATTGTGAACAAGTGAATTTCAGCAGCCAAAGATGCTTGGCAAAAGTCATAAGAAAATTCAATAGCTCTACCCCCTAAACACTCTACTAGCTGTTTTTGAACAGGTATTTTTTGCGAGTTTTCTGGTTAAATTCTTCTCATGTTTTGCTGTGTTTATGTGCTCAACTATTTGAAATCTTTTCTCACTACCTACATTTTTCTCATACGCTCCACAAAACAGTACCCTTTTATCTGTAGATATTAAATCACCCGAAACCACGTTCTGTAAATTAATTAATCTAGCATTCAAAGTTGGTTTTATGTTCGGCTTTTGAAGAACTGTTTAAACATTTTATATGCCTAATTTCATTTGGTGGAAACCAATTCACAGCACTATTGCGTTTCAAGAGCAAGACACAACTGCTGGTGGGCAGGCAAGCGACTGTTACGCATATGTATGAAAGGATAGAGACAGGGGATTCACTGCATGACATCATGATGCAGCATTACTTCTCACCACTTTACGAGTTGCATCATCGTGTACAATACCTACTACCAATATGAAACTATTGTCAGATGCGAAAAAATAATAAAAAGCCATAAAAAATATTAAAATATGCAACAAAGAAACTATAATGTTGAAATGTTATGCATTTATCAAAATAGAGAAAATATGCAGTATGTATGCATCATAAAATAATGCCCAAATACCTGAAAATTCCATAATCGTGCACATAATGTAAAAGCGTACATTTTGTCTCCTGAGAAAAACATCCATGAACTTCCTAGCCCTATTCATTATAAATAGGGTTTTGTCTATTCAATATCCTGTATGATTGGCTTATTGTGGGAAGCATCAAAATATATCAGTGATGTAATATCGGTATTCCAATTTGCCATGGCTCTATTGAGAGAATTTCCAAACATTCTTTTCTATGAACAACAGACTTCTGTACATTATCAAATGTAGAATAATTAAGGTCAAAATGTATACTTGGCCATACTGTGCTGATAATGGGCTACATACAGCCGTAACACCTGCTCACTTCTCTCCCAGAAGGGGCATACGTGTAAATGGCTGTCTTGTTTAGGTAGGTGATACAAATGTGAAAAATGAAGTGTAAAGGTCAAAGAAACTGTGATTATTAATCAGAAGCAGAACCGAGTTTACACCGATATGACTCGCACTTCATCAAAATCTGCTCCTATAAAGACATCCCATCTCCAAGATGATTTTCTATGAAGAACATGAAGATCAGCAGATGGTAAGTATTCTAAAATATCTTGTCAAACAAAGGCGTACTTTAAGCAGCCCAGATATTTTACAGAAGGTAAGTGCCAAATGCAAGCTCCCGACCAGCTTAGAAACCTGATACTGTAACTAACGCAAGAAAACAAGTAACTGTATCATAAATTAACAAAAGGTACATTGAAATTGGAGACAAGTTTTTAATGCTTTTAGTACAGCGACTACTTTCGCTGCAAATACAGTAGAACGATCGAAAGTTAACGCACAGATACATTCGCGGACAGCTTCGGAAACCTAGTATGAAGCTTTGTCACCCCACTGCAAAAATCAGTGGTTTACAAAGTATTTTTCTACAAATATATGAAACATGTAAACTGCTTATAGTCTCTTTTTCAATGCACCCATAGATCTCTCTTTCTCTCTATTATTTTAAGCGACAAAGACAATACTTGTTCTATCAGATACATATTTAACTAATTTATCCACCATTGGCAGTGTCAAATTACTCTTGTAGCGCTCATTTTTCGGATTGGGAAAGAAAGCAAACCTGGATACATTTTGGGAACAATACGCTTTAAAATGACGGTAGATGGTGTGTTCCTGAAACCCATTAACAAAAGATTGACTCTCCAAATCATACCGGAATCTATGAATAACACACATCATTTATGACAGTTTATCTTCTACAAACAACAGACATTAATACTGCCATAACAAATCTTATTTGTAAATAGGAAGAATAAAATATATGTACGTAAGTACAAAAAGCCTCTTTTATACACGTTATTAGCAGAAAATGTAAGTTTAAGTGGACGCAAAATTGCATAAACGCCATAAATAGGTGGCCTTTTAATCTTGAAAAGTCAATCTAATTAATTTCATTTTTCATTTACGATTCTCTTTCTCTTCTTTAGAATTACTGACCAATGATCTAGAAGAGACTGCTGCTGCTTGGGTATGTACCAGCGAGCAGGCGGAGAATTCACGTCTAGCAAGTGTCGGCAGCGTACAATACAGCTCGGCGCTGGGGCAAACCTGTCGCCACGATATAATGAAATGTTGTGTAATGACGTTGTACGTTCCACTTCGTGGTTAAATTCTGCATCTTTTGACGTACAAGACTCAGCGACTGTCCGTCCTTTTCAGTAAACTTTTCTTCTCACCAAAAAATTAACGGGCCTCCCCGGTTGAAGTAAGTAGCAACATATGCTACGAAAAGCAACACAAAGACTGCCAGGAACTTATAATACTTGTCAATACTTGAGTAAGTACAATTACTCCAAACAGAGCTCGAACAGTTTGATCTAGAGGGTTTGTATGTATTTCTAACTGTAATTTCATAAACTCTCTATGATATTCCTAATAAACAAAAACTTCGAAAATCCCTTGAGCAAATGAGTATGAAATATTAGTGATGTTGCGTTTCAGATTACCTTTACCATATCCCAACAGTTTTCCAAGTTCTGCAATTATTTATTGATCAGCAGCGGCAGGAAGTTGGTGTAGTTAGAAGCTTCAAAGGCCCTAGCACCCCGGCCTTCAGATGTCTTTTGTACTATCCCTTATTCCTATCATAGGAATTCTGCGCCAGTTAATGCAGTTTTTGGAGGAGGAATATTAAATTGAATCATTTTTAACTTATTTTATTTGTTTACCCTCTTGTTTTTATGTTTTTTTTTATTAATATTTAAATTAAACAAACTTACATTATTGTAGAATGAATTGATAAGATTGTTTTTGCTAGAATTCCTTTTTCATGACAGGAACCATTGACCTTTCTAAAACTGAGACTCCAAAGAGGTAGGTATATATTTTTGCAACTCATGATACCCTCGAAAGGAGGAACGCTTCCTCTGCCACTGGGTAATAACAATTACCAAACAAAAGGCAACCCTCATAAACAGGGGAGGGGCAATATAGCTGTCTTGTAGTTCCATTATATTTTTAAACCGCAAACCTTGTAAAACCCATAGCTCAAAGTAATGGCGTCTTTGGCAGCTGAGTGGTGCAGAAGTATCATATTTTGGAAAAAACTCTAAAATCATCTTTTTTCCAGAGCCTCGCAATTTAACACCGTCTATGGGCTGTTTCCTCTTTATCACAGAGTCTGCAACTGGTGTACCCTTGGAGAATATCTAGTCTGTAGATGCTTCCTTATACTGCAAAGGCTAAAGTGATAGCCAAATGTTTAAAACGTGGATCATTATTTCATAATTTTGAAATTCAATGCGTTTTATATATGAGAAAATACGACTAGCGGAAGCGAAAGGTTGCAATAAGAAACAATATTTACACACAACTTTTATTTGACATACAAATATGGTTTAATGGGATAGGTATAATTTTATATCGTACGATTTTGTATATCTCTTAAGGTTTACCAATTATCAAAAGTCATTCAAAATTACAAGTACTTCTCGAAAGCTATCACCAGAAGATAAAACGTATTCATTTTAGTTGTGATATTTTGAACAAAACCTTTAGAGCAATTAAAAAAAAAAGTTTCCTGGTGGTTATGAATTGGAGATTTTCATGGAAGACATTCTTGGAAGAATTGAACTTAAATAGCAACGAAGTTGATATCTAACCGACTTCCTTTGAGAGTAATTCTGTTGAGACACAAATATACAGACACACGCACACATACAATGATGCTTTCTTTCCTCCTAAAAATGATGTTTCAATTCAGGGACCCTCATTACATGTATTTCCGGTTAAATCTCGGCATCAAAGTTTTGAGCGGAATGCAGGTAAGTAGTAGAGAAAGTGAAAAAAGGTGTGAATCATTTCCAAACAGTGTGAGTATTGCTGCACCTGTAAAATTATTACAAATATTATAGTTGTAGTGGTTGACTTTGTCCCTAGGATCATAAAAGTGAAAGGTCACTCCCACCATGCAAGTTAGAGGCAGGGGGTAGAAAATATGTCTTGTGGGAAGAAACGTCCCAAGTCTATTCATACTTGCCTCTTCAGTCCGGAATGATTGGATAGAAGGAGTCGAGCCTTCTCCCACCTGTTCTATGACAGAGACACAGGGGTAGATGTGTCACTGTCTGTTTTCAGCATATCCCTTCTTCCTAGTTCTTTGGGCTTAGGACAAGATAAACCAAATACACCTATATTAACATATGGGGTAACTTCTCTCAGGGTATCCGTTGCAAGGTGAAAGAATAAATAAAATCTCCTGATACCTACTTGACTCATACATTTAATGGAAGCTATTAAGTACACAGGGATGCTTTCCAAAACTTAACACACAACTATTTTAGTTTATTAACAAAACTACTTGACAGCGACCATACAATAGCAAAACTAATGAATGCTTCCAGTTTGCAGAGTCTATGCTCTCAAACTTACCCTATAGTTACGGACCCCTCCCTCACACGGCGTTCAGCGTTGCATAGCTCTTCTACGCCAACGCTACTATTTGGTAATTAATTATTACACTTATTTATCATTTGTTTATGAGATTCTTAAACTTACTCTGGTATGAATTCTCAGCAACGTTTTGCCATGCAGCACAGCTTTTAAGATATTTCGCGCTCGTTTACAAAACTATAGTATGTATTATGATATCTAAACATTCTAAGATTAGGGTCATGCCTCAGCAGGAAGCATGTCTGATGCAGTTTATCAGAAGGTAAGCATTCGTGTATCACCTGCCTTATCTCAAAACTTGTCGGACATCTTCGAGAAGAAAGGAAAACATTCCAAGATGACTTGGAGCAGGGATTTACTCCCACCCCTTACATGATGCTGCGTCATACTGACCTCCCTCCAACCGACATCCGCTGCTGTGCCAAGCCACCCCCAACCTTCTGCCCTTTATCCCACGTAGCCACCCCCCGCGACAAACAACACACAAAAGAGCTTCTCCCCACGTCGCATACAATCAACCGCCCCTCTGCGTCTTTCTCTTGGACATGCCTGCCTTTATTTACAATCTTTTTCTCTTGCTTTGCAAATCCTTCACCCCCAGAGGAAGATCACGATGCACTAGGTTCTGTGGTCTTTATTTACACTTCGGCCAGTTGAGGAAATCCATCATTGTTCATGACAGCGGTATTCGAGGCACTCTGCCTGGCCGAGTAAGAAATACAACTGTTAGTTTGTGATAACAGGTGTCGCTATGTGTTAAAAACAGCGTAATACCTGTTATTGCGCATATCCATGGACTACCTTATAAAGTCGGTGAGATTCCTTCCGTACCAGACCAAAATGCCACGCGGCGTCTCAAGAATATAAAAGGAGGGATAGCTACACAAAACGAATTTAGTAAAATGCACTGTTTGAGGTTATCTCTCAATTTCTTAGTCTTGTTCTCGCAATGGGTGAGGCATAACTGATAACCAGGGCCCGGATGTTTATATGTGATTTGTTTGTGTGTGTGTTTTTTTTTTCCATGGAAAATATAAGCAAAGCACGATTTTATCAATGGTGATTAAAATTATGCAATACTCATGCGTCATATAAATTCATATTTTAGTTTTTTAACATTGTTTTTGTCATTTTTCATATTATAATCATACTTTTTTTTTAAAAAATTTTCGCATTTTGTCAAATTTTTATATTTCCATTGTAGTTTCGCATATGTGCTAGCAGTCGCCCAAATATGATATGTCACATATACGAATTCTTGTCCGTAATCTCATTTCCCATTGCAATGTTGGGTGCAAATAGAAGATCGTTCCTTTTTGAAAACTTCAAAATGTATGTAATTCTTTCTAATCGCCCTTCCAAATGGGAGGTTTATTTCATTCTGCGCAAAGTTGAGGGTTAGTTCTGCATTGAGCAATTAAGTAAATTCAAAATGCAACAATAAAATTAGTAGATATTTATTATTGAGTGTGAAAGATTTTTAAAGTAGATTTTCAATATAATATTAATTTAAACAGATTAAATTTTTGAAGATTTCGAAAATAAACCCAACAAATTTTATGTCATATTTATCGTCATATTTGCTAATATTTTCGGTCATAAGTGCTTGCATATTTCTAACAGTGTTAGGTCATAAGCATGCAGGTTCTGCTGATAACCTATGTGCTGCTGACAGTTGGCAATACGCAGTAGAGGAGTGGCGCTGTAATGAGTACAACGAAAGGTGGGAGGAAGAATATATACATTTGGTCTCCTAGAAAAGCGAGATTTTAATTGTCTTAAAATTTATCTACAAATTCTTAATGCCTATTTTAGAAAAGGTTGCAATAATATGTATGCAGTAAGCCACCTTACTTGGGTGGCATTAAAATGTAATTATATTTTTGTAAATTTTTACAGTTCCTGAAATTTGTCGAGCTGTATTACCAGCTTGCCATAGACCAATTATCTGGCCATGTGTAGTTACGTGGTATTTATGTTTAATGTATTTCAAGGACGCGACACGAAAACTTTGAAGAAAATTGCTCCACCCTAAACTACCCTTTACGTGGAATGATTTTCCTGAGAATGGCTCCAACGATTAAAATGTCATATGTTTGAGATATTTTATGACAAATGAAATAAGTAAAGACGACAGATGTAGTCTAGATAAAGAAACACTTTTATTTCCGTAAACAGTAACTTTGTACACTCGTTGCAACAGTAAGAAAGTCTTTTCCCATTCACCAACAGCACGGCTCCGAACTAGTAACACAACAACTGTCCCTTCTCCGTCGGCACGACTCCTCAACGCTTCACATACGTCTCTTCTTTCCGTCGGCACGACTACTCAACGCTTCACATACGTCTGTCTGTCTGGTCCCTTCTCACACTTTACCGCTATTTATATCTCCCAGGCACTGTTCTGGAAGCTTCAGGAAAGCTCAGTTATTGCGGTGAAATACAAAGCAGACAATTCCAGAAGCCTCTACCCCTTTCTCTCTTTCGGCAAGCGCCCAACAATGCGGCCATTCTCTGTCTCTTTCCTTCGGCTCCTTTGCGGTAGTGCCGACAATAATGCGATGGGTGACACTGCTGTTGTCGGCAATTAGATGCGGCGGGCGCGGTGACAATATCTTAAATTTTTGGTTATAGCCCATGTAGTCCTACTTACTCTGGATGACTTTTGTATAACTGGTAAACCGTATGAGACAGACCAAATCTTACTCTACAAAAAATGTAGATCATGCTAAAACACAATTTAGGACTAAATAATTTTTTTAGAATGAACCATTTCGGAGATAGTCCTTGTTATTTGTGTCAATCTCGGAAAACTTTCGTGGAATGGAATATAGTTGTTCATTTTGTATATGGTAAGCGTGCAAAGAGAACAGGGTTTCAAAGCTTTAAAAAATTTGACTATTGCTCAAAGTCTAATGTATTCTGATACTCCCCTTGCACACTACCGGGAAATAAGCAAGAAGATAATTTGTGCAAATGTTTATCTCAAGTAACACGAAGATTAAGAGTTTGTAGGAATGGTTAGTATAAGAGTAGAGAAAGTCATGTGAGCGAACACATCAGATTTTTAATTTAAATGTGTGAAGCTATTCAGGAAAGTCTCAGATAACAAGGATTTAAGTATTTTTAATCAACATTTTAAAGATTTATTTGCAACTAAGCGTTTTAATAGCCTCTGCTGGTGAAACTAGAAAACCCACCCACCCGCACCCACACCCACATACATACATTCACATTTTAAGTTCAAAATAAACTGTTACGACAGATATAAAAAACCGCTTGGTGAAAGAACATTCTGTATTAACATATAAAAATCGTTTAAGGAATAAAAAACTAAAATAGTTTGACATAACTCATTAAAATTTACATATTCAACTTATTAACTTGTCAAAGTATGTCAACTTGTTAATGACTATATGTCTGTTTTCAGAGAAGTAGCCCATGGCAATAACGAGACTCATGTTCAAAACGAAATAAAAACTTACAATTAATTTGCAGCTGGCTGACAACTTAAAAATGTGGCCTAATATTAAAGCTGGTGCTCAATGAGATAGATATTTGCTAACCAAAAATTCAATATGGGTATTTAATTATACATTTTAAGATCCCGGTGGAAGAAACAACAAGTGATTTTTAACAATTGAATAAGATGTGCATGTGTTTCTTAACTGTGACGGCATAACTCAAACATGCAGTCATTTAAGGATACCAAGGAGTATTTTGAGAAAAATATTCCCTTTAGTGTGAAAATATTACCTTGTATTTTCTCAAAAATAACTAATGTTTTACATAAGAATTTGAAAGTTGCCGTGATAAGTGAAATATAGATATTGAACTTTCTGTGAATATGTTTGAGGTCCCTTTCCGTGTTCTAATGCACTGTAAATGGGAAACCAAAGAAGGTATACAAATACTTAACTGATGGGAAAAATTAGAGCTCGATGAAGTGTTCAATGTTTCTCAAATAAATTTCTTCTTAACATTGGCCACTGAAATATTCGCTGCTATATTCCTGCATTTTAAGCAATTTTTATGTTTTTATGGTCTCAATAAAACTGTATACGAGGGCTACGATTAATATTTTGAGCACCTTGGCCCCACTGATTGCTGTAGATGCCATGAGTGTTTCCACTGGAAAGTTCAAAATTGTGACTCAGCAAAAAAAAAAAAAAAAAACAACTCACACAAAATGGTCAAGAAGTACAACGGCTATGCTTCGATAGAGTACATAAGATTGTAGCAGGTGACGAATTCTGATGAATTAATCCCAAGACGATCCAAGATGAATCAAACCCACTAAAAGTTCTGCGCGCTCGAAGTCTTTAGAGAAATGAAAAACAATGAATTTTGAATGGTATTCAACCATTTGTTTCCCGGAAGCTTTCCGTGGAATATGAAAAACAAACAAGCATTGTATATTTTGAGACAACCTGAATCAAATTTAGCACTTCTAGAATAGCATCCATGTAACAGAGAGAGAGCAATATAAATTTGTAAGGAAAAGTTTATTGAATACAAAAATTGGTCTCTAAGTTCAGCATCTTTCAAGAATGCGAAATTTTTTTATTTTTTCAGAAATGGTTCCAATATTTTGACTGAGATACTGTGTGTTTATCATATTTCTATGGCAAATAAAATGTAGGTATTTTCTGTTATGAGAATAGACTCTTAAGTCCTGTTCATTCTAAATCACTTTTGTATTATTGATAATCCAAGAGATAAGATAATCCTGCTACACAAAAATGTAGGTATGATTAAAACACACAATTTATGTGAAGTAAAAATATTATTGCAGCAACCGTTTCTAAGATACTGTTACTGGTTTGAATTTTCAAAGCTTTTCTTAAGCCACAAGTGATAGGTGCCTGTTGATCTTTTCTCGAATAAAATTTACAAGTGATTACATAGTGAACCTTTATTTTTTAACCTAATTATGGCTTTGGTGTGGTGTCTTCTTTTCGTAATCATAAAAATGCAGTAAATGTATAATGAATATTTATATAGATTAACAAGAAATAGACGAAAAAGGTCTGTATGAAGAGTAGGGAAAGAAAGCTATGTGATACAGAGCATTGTTTACTTTTCTCCTGGAATTGTTGGGGGCTGTATATTATAAAATTAATATATAAATATATAAAAACAGCTGTATAAACATAAGGTTTGAGAGTATTGCTCCTATTTCTCCAAGAAGACAAAAACACTTGGCAGAGTAGCTGCATGTTACTTCAAACGATGAGATAAAAGTTACCTTCTGCTATCCATTATAGGCACGTTCACATACCTATCTTTCCTCAAAATGCTCTTCTTTGACTATGAGCATGTCTGTTTAGGATACAAGATCTGAATTGGACTGTTAACTCGTTCTGACACAACCGCTTTCCTTATTAACCTTTACCAAGTCATGTAATCTGAAGTAGTAAGCATTTAGGTGGCAGGGAGGCCACAAAGAAAGAAAGCAGCAGCAGACGTCCATCAGAAGAGGAACTTAACAAGACACGAAGCAGAGGCGTGCAGTGACAGCAAGAGGTCCTGATATACAACAAGGAGCCATGATGAAAACCATAGACAGAACAGCTAACATAGGTACCTACGGCAGCAAAACTCAGCTTTTCCTGGGACCATCTTGTCAAACTCCAAAAAGTGTTATAATTTACTCTTTTAAGTTCTTATAAAGTCGGCCTATCTAGACTTGTTTTTATGTAAATACCAAAGTGAAAATTAAAAAAAAAAAAAAAAAAAAAAAAAAAAAAAAAAATCTGATGTGTTGCACTCACATGACTTTCTCTACTTTTGTACTACCCATTCTTACAAACTCTTATTCCTATATCTTAATCGTGTTAGTTAAAACAAACGTTTGTACAAATTATCCTATTGGTTATTTCCTTGTAAGTGCAAGGGGAATATTAGAATACAGTAGGCTTTGAGCGATAGTCAAATCTTTTAAAGCTTTGAGATTTCTTTCTCTTTGGACACGTAACATATAAAAAAATGAACAACGATGTTCCATTTCACGAAAGCTTTAAGTTTTTCGAAACTCACACACATAACAAGGAATATCTCCGAAATGATTCAACCTACAAGAAAATTTATTGAGACATAAATTGTGTGTTTTAGCAAGATATTCATTTTTGTATTGTATGATTTGGTCTATCTCTAACGGTTTACCAGTTATACAAGTGTCTCCCAGAGTAAATACGAGTAGAGGGGCTATAGCCATAAAATTCAAGATATACATTTCACTTGTCATAAAAGTATCTCAAACATATGGCATTTTAATCAAAACCGTTAGAGCCATTTTCAAGAAAATAAAAAATTTCGAAAAATCTTCCATGTAAAGGGTAGTTTAGGGTGGGGCTATTTTCTTCAAAATCTTCGTGTCGCATCCTTGAAAGACATTAAACTTAAATACCAACTTTGGTTTTCAACCGACTTTTTTTTTTTTTTTGAGTTATGCTGTGTACGGACACACAGAGTGATTGACACACACACAGGCCTTTTTCTAAAAATGCTTTTTTTTTGGATTCAGGGGGTCTCAAAATATATATTTCCCGTGAAATCTCGACATCGAATTTTTAGGTGGAATACAATACTTCCCCTACTTACCAGTAGAGAAAGTAATAATGATTTAAATATGCCTAAACAGATGGTTTGATAGTGCAAATGTATTATGCATGATAAACACTTATAAATTATGGATTGCAGGCAAAATATAAGCACGTTTATATAAATATATTTTATAAAAAAGTAGTCTAAGTAGAACCCAGGCCATTAATATGAGCAAATTTTCCAGTAAGTGAGCACCTTCAAATGTTTGGGTTGTTCTTTGTCATATAAAGATGCAAAGGATATCATAGAAAAAGCATCAAAATTTATGAATTAGATGGTTTATAAATAATATATTTAAATCTTCGCAGCTTTACTGTTCAAAATTAGACCGATAAACTTTCAAATCAGAGAAATGGCTGCTGTCTTTGCGAGAGTACGGCAGAATAGGGCACGTCGATGCACTCTGTGTTAGCCGCAATGAGCCTGCGATCCAATATTTAAGCTGTGATTTAAACAATGGGATGTTTGTGTTTGTTTATGTGTTCTGTTGTTTCTTGCATTAAGACTGTGCGCCTTACTAAGTTCACTGCAATACTAATTTGCATTGTTAATTTTGCCGTAAATACTTTAACTGGGTGAGAGGCAGTAATCTGACATTTTTCCTTAACAAAAGGTGTTTAAAATAAGGTGTTCTATCAACTCCCAAAGTTTGTCGCTCTAATTAACATTTAAACGGAAATCTCGCAGAATCATTATTGATGTTCTACGAGATTTCGTCTACATTGCTTTAAGTAGATTAATATTGTTCTACTGAACAAATTTAAACATTGATTTGGAAATTTAGTTGGACATTGACAAGAAAAATAAGAAAATGCGATAAAAACAAGTGAAATGAGACTTCTAAGAGCTATCGGGGTTACTATATAGTAGAACTGATAAAAAGAGAAGCTCAACAATCAGAAAAGAATTAAATATTTTAGACTAAAGGATAAAATATTAGAAAATACAAATAACAAAGAGCACCTACCACGGATCGAACATTCAAAATACCAAGAAAGATTTTAGGATATAACACAGGACGAAAAAGATCAGTAAGACGGTCATATCCGAGATAAAGGTAGCAAGATTTTATTCATTCGCAGGACAGTACAATTCAATAATATATTAAACGCATTAATTACGATGACAATAAACCTCGCAGTCCTGATATGATTTGGTTAGAGATAAACTTTTCTCACTCTACCACTCGCAAGAATCTTCACAGATTATACTTCAGTACATCTTAATGGCTTTAATTAGTTTACTAGGAGATATATCAGCACATCCCCTGCAAAAAGTGCCATTGTTTAAGTATTAAGGACTTCCACATTTCGACTCTGATATAGGTATCTCTCACACTCTGTGATCAACATCTACGTGTAAATCACTCGCGTCGTCCACAGTCAACTGAAACTTCTCCAATTAAGTTTCGCATTTCTTTAATTTTCCCATATCAAAGTTAAATATACAATCATTCACTAAAAAGACAACTGTTACTAAGGGAAGAGAAGACCCAACAGAGCTTAATATATTTAGTAGAGCATTGAGTTAAAGCGTGAAAAGTTGTCTTTTAGAAGATTTTACTCAAAGGACATAATTTTAGTAGTTTCAATAAAAAATCTAAACATATTGATGTATTTTTTTTTATTTTTGTTCATCGGTTTACCTCTGCTATGTGCGTTAAGTTTTTGGGTTGGCTACCAAATTTCATATTTTAAAAAGCTAAATAGAGCTGCAAGAATGCTCGTCGGTGCTCCTGGTTGTCTTCGCTCCAAGGAGATCTGGTACTGGACCACCTCAGTAGCGTTACTCCTCGTAAGATTTACTCCTGCAACATCTTACCCGCAACTCCATTATTCAATAGCCTTAGCAATTACAACATTCACGAACCACACAAACGATCAAAATCCATGTTATCCACCAGTTTGCATCAATTTTCCCTGTTAAAAATTCCGTTTCTCATGCAAAGCAAGCACTTGGTCGGTTATTTAGATCGTTGAAACACACATCCGTGAGTTATACGTTCAGTTGGCCTTTGGTATGTGTATGCTGCGACCATCTCATGTCAAATTTTCAAATGGACTCAACTTTGAAATCGAGAATCTAAGTGAAACAGTTCCATGATTTCTGCACGCTTTTAGTGACAGATTAAACAAAAATGCTACAAAGTTTATGCAAGTTTTTCTTCCCAAAACTTAACGAACTTTAGTTCATCAACAGAGCCAGAATATTCAACCTGAAGCAATGTTGACCAACATTATACGAAAATGCAATACACGAACATGTACTTGTTGATTAAACCTGTTGATGAAAACTGTGTCCCACCGACAAACATATTTTCTCCCTCTTGCATTGTAGTTAAAATCTATATCTGAAAAGAATGCATCCATTCTTTCCAGATGTTCCATCCAGTTCTTTTGACGGTCTTGAATTGTTTCAGTTATATTGTAGCTATGTTATGCTTATACCTGATAATTATATTTCTTATGTTCCGTCCAATTTATATACAGCACTGATCTTAGAAATTTTATTTCTGAAGCTTCTAAGCGTTTTTTATCTCTTTGTGTTAGTGCCCATGTTTCTCCTTCATACAGAAGTTGTGGAATTACTACCGTTTTATAAAACTTTGAAGGTTTTATTCCCTAAACATCATCTTACTGTTCCACATGCGTAATGATAAGCTTCATAAATATGTGTGGAACATAAGATGGTATGTGTTATAAGTTTTATAAAATAGAAGCTTCAGAACAGTTGGCATGCACTGTCTCATAATATCAAGGGAATAGGTTGCTCTCATCCACACCATATACAGTGTAGTTTGACGTTAAATTCCGTAACAGCTGCTCCTAAAACGAAGTAAAAGCAAAGAAGCAGGCGGAGAAGAGAGGAAAGCACATCAGATAAGTTTATCTCATGATGCATAATAGAACAAGATACAAATGAGGTCAATATAACTAGTAGTAGTAGTAAGTAGAGCAGTAATAGTAGTAGTGACCGCCTCCGTAGTGTAGTGGTAGCGCACCTGCTTCTGGTGCGGAGGATCCGGGTTCTATCCCCGGGACCGGCGTGGGAAGTGCTGCCCCACTGGGAAGTCTGGTACGGGGTGCACTCAGCCTCGTGAAGTCCCGGAGAAGCCATTGAGAAGCTACTTAATCAAGTAGAGACTCCAGATAGTAAAGGCAGCATGATTGGCCGGACCACGCCCCACCCTCCAGTACTGCACCACGCTCATGGCCCCAGTAGTGAGCAGAGGGGGGCATGCAGGGGCCGGACGGCAAGCCTTAGCCCTTCATGGGCTGTTGCGCTGGGATTTTTTAGTAGTAGTAGTATTGTGATGTTCTAGTCTCTATTCTTTTTTGAACAGGGGCTACATTTGTATTTAAAATGTAGTTATTACTCAGGAAGGATTTAAGGTGTATCAACCAAACTTTGGAACCAAATTTCTTTATGCGAAATAACACGTAAAAAGTTCGAAACACTCAGGATACTTTGGGTTTTGGAAAATTCACAGACCTCTCTCCTTAAACTTACATTCAAATAGAGCGCTGAGTCTTCTCCCAGTTCTAACTTACATACATGCGAAACATTCCATCCCGATACCTGCAGTGTATGAGGTAACTGTCGCAACCCTAAGTTATATAGTAGTAACAACTGTAAGAATAGAAAGGGGGAGAAGGTGACAGTGGTCTAGGGGAAAATAGAAACCCTTATGCACTCTAGTGTGGGTGGTCAACCATTCGTGACATTGAACGGTCAAGAAGTGGGAAGGAAATAAAGAGACGGAATTAGAGCCAAGGTCTAAGAAAAAGGCAGTGACCCTTCTTTCGTCAACAGGCCTCCCGTAGGTTCATTCTTCCCTGTGACACAATCGCTCAGGCTTTTCTAAACTATGCCAGATGCTCATGTTGAGTCACTTTGTTTCCGGACTACACGAGGTCCTTTGCTTCCTTCCCCCTTCCAACTGACGCTTTCCTCTGTCAGGGCTTCCTGGAGATGGAATGACAACTGCCAGCCCAAACTTGCAACAAGCACAAAAACAAAAATAATACTTTTACACCAGTGTACAGTGTAGCATAGGAGGTTAAAGTTAGAGCCTGTACTGACGATAGAAAGACAGACATTTTGTATATGACACGCACGTGTAGGTATTGTAGGGTTAACTCAAAAACTGCTTCTGATTTCGATAATCCTTTCACCATTGAGAAGTCCTATTCTCAATAACGGAGGGGTTTAGAAAGAGAAGAGTTCGGCCGATGTTTCATATCCTCTTGCGTGAATATCAAGAAATTGTTCAACTTATTAGGTGGGGCTGCAAGAAGTTCAATTATAAGTGATAAAGATCACCATAAAACAATGGTCTAGTTCAGGGACCTCAGGGTGCATCGGATGGTGCAAGGTGTGCAAAATGCAACTACGAAAATTTGATCCCAATCCAGTCTCCACTCACTCCTTGCATTCCCATCTCCTCCTTGCTCACTTTCACCATCGTGTCTTCCTAATTGCGTAATGTTGATCCAGTTAATTTGTTTTTTATAAACCCTTTAGTGGTCGCACGGGGTGTTCAGAACGCCCCAGTCATTCTTATCGAGGTATTATTATATCCTGGATAGGAGTAGACCTACATGATCTTTGGTACCTTTCTAGGAAGTAATGTGTGAGCCTTGAGCAAAAATAGAATCAATAATGCAAACCCGACTTCCTAGAAAATGCGCAACAATATGTCTTGGGGTGTTAGGAACACCCCGCGCGACTGGTAAGGTTATAAAAACACGCGCGACTACATAAGGGTTAACACCAAATATGATATTTTGTTTTAATGATCTAGAAAACACTGGTACAAACCTCATTTTTGGTTAAATAAATAATAAATTTTGCACTCTGATTTAAATGGTCGGTCCACTATATATAGTTGATTTGTACGTATCTATTTCACTGATAAGCAAGCCGTCCATCAACAAACGCTTCCTCGCTTTTTCGCATCTTCGCTATGCAACGCGGAGTTAAGCTGAGCTTAACCGAGTCGCCCCGATATACTGTTTAAGGAACCTCTGCCCTTTGGATTGCACCCGGTGCAATTTTAAGCTTTGAGAGTCCCTGCTATAATAATTGCATAAAGAACAAGGGCTATAATGAACTAATTATTTCGTCATTACAGTTTTGAAATTTTACCGTGCTACGTCGGGTGCATAAGTCTGCCAGTTTATGATTTAAAAGCAATGACAATCTATTCTTAACATGGATGCCACCTTTACATCTCAAAACTCAACTGAGGGAAAGAAAAGGATGCCATTTTTATTCGCTGGACGTTTTTGGCAACATTTTAGACGAAAAATGTCTTCAGTTAAGAATTTATAATGTATGACACAACATACATCTGAACAAATTTTAGTTTGCCCTATTTAACTCCAACTTATTACATATGTATTTTCTATTTACTATTTAATTTCATCATCTTCCAAAGAAACGACACGAAAATTTTCAAGGAAATCCCCAAATTCCCAAACTACATGGAAACATTTTCCTTATTCTTGATTTCTCAAAAATGGGTCTAACGATTTTCATTAAAGTACCACATGTTTAAGTAATCTCCAAGGCAAATGAAATACATATATTTAATTTTAAAGAACTGCTCTTCGTTATGAGTGAATCTGTATACTTGGTAAACCGTAGGAGAGACTTACCTAGACATCTTACAATACAAAAATTGTATATCGTTGAAGCGCAAAATTTATTTTTTCTCGTGGTCGTGCAAAGGGCATGAAATTTCAAACCTAAACCATAGCGATAGCCTTTTTAAAAATCGAACCATCGTTTTATGCATCATATTGTGTAATTTAAAATGACAGTTTATCCCAATAAACAAGTAGCTACTGTATAAGCAATCGTTATTTCATATGCATATATTATAAGTAAAACGTTTAACATTCAGCTTATTATGGAACACACACACACACACACACACACACACACACACACACACACACACACACACACACTTAAATGGCGGCTGACACCTGTCAATTAATATTCTCTTTCTTGCTGTACATACAAGTTTTGTAGGCGCAAATTGTATTTATATCATAGGCTTAATCGTGGTTTTACAGATATTTAATCATACAACACCAGAAGGCCTGAGAAGCCTTTTGTGTGATCAGCTCCTATTGACTGCCATCCGCCATTAAATTTTGTGTCGGCCATATATGGATTATGTGACAACAAGGGCAATAAAAGTTAAGTGAAGTTATCTGGTGTTTGTTGACAAGGCTAAGGTTTTTTTAGTCAGTTGATAGTAAAAGTCGGCTTTTTAGCAGCTCACTAAAATTTTAAAAGTATAAAATTCTTCCATTCAGTACTCAAAAGTTTTAAAACTCCGGTAATGCCAACTGCGGCTTCTTACGGAATGTGACGATGACCTTATTCAAGTAGGCCACGAATCTCAGTTATACAGTGCTTGTATAAAATGGCGAGTTATTTGAATAAGAATACGGACTGTACTGAACCTATTGACATTTTACAAGCAGCGGAGAGAGTGAAGCAAGATTTGTTACCCAAACAATCCATTGTCCTGGATGGTGCACTGTTAAAAAACATTAAATATAATTATACTTGCCAACACTGATGCTAAGCAAGGCAAACAACTGAACATCGCAGCCGGATGTCCATCATGACCATGGAAAACGTAAAACAATACCATATAAAACATATCCATAAAGATTGAGCACTGTCTAAAAATAATGTATGGCACGGGTTTCCTTACAAAATAAATCCTTCCTTTCAACCATCTATCATAAATATTATGTGCTAGAATTCAAATGATATTTTATACTGTTATGTATTTTATAGATAAATTATGTAATTATGTATATTTTTGACAGACCCTGTGTTGTTCATTTTTTGGCCATTATGATCCCACGAAACGCAAAGCTAATCCTAAATCGTAATAATATGTTTAGAAGAGCGACAACAATCATGTAAATGTAACACATCTGATTTTTCAAGTCTGCTTTTGTTTTGAATGTAATTTGACAGTGAAAGCAATCTATTCTATTTCAGATTTCACCTAGACAACATAGTGAATATTGTATCAAAGCTCTTCAATAAGATACAACAGAGATGATCTAATTATTATACAAGAACAATTCTGTTGCAAGAGCTGAATATTAAAGAGATAGCAATGAACACTTGTGCAACATTGTATATTTACATATACGTGGCGTAATTTCTTAAGAGTTTGAATATATGCGCAACAATATAAAAAACTGCCATCGTATCGAGATTTCATCTGTGCTGCTACCTTAGTCGTGAGGTGATACGGATCTGAAACACGACTGTTGACCTCTGTACCAGCAAATTCTTCAGTTAATGTTCGACACGAAATGAGAAATTGACAATGCATCTTGAGTAACAATCTTAGGACATCTAGACAGCAAGCAAGGCGCATACGCGTGCAGAGTGAATCTCAATTTGTGAAACAATAAAGCAAGGGAAGCTTGGCATGTGAGGTGATGGGATTGTTGGAATCCTCTTCCTGTGATTCTTCACGTATTTCCACTCAGTGGTTTGATTTATGTATTCGGTTTGTTGCATCACGAACATTCTCCCCCGCGGTTCACGAGATTCCGAGGGATGCCTTCATATGGAGATGGGGGTAATAACTATACCATCAGACACCAGACCAAGGAAAGCAATGGATGACATTTTGAAAATTTGTAGCTAGTTATTTATTACGCAATATGAACAATATCCTTTACTACGTATAATAAGTACCTAGGTAAAGTATTGTTTCCGACCCAAAAATTTCATGCCGAGATTTCATATATGTTTTGAGACCCTCTGAATTAAAAAAAAAAAAATTTAAAAAAAAGCACTTTTAGAAAAAGGTCTGTGTGTCTGTCTGTGAACAGTAAACTCAAAAACAAAAAGTTAAGCCAAGTTGGTATCTTAGTTTAATATATTTTAAGAACGCGACACGAATATTTTGAAAAAAAAATTCTTCCACCCTCAACTACTCTTTACATTGAAAGTTTTTCGAAAATCTTTATTTTCTCAAAAATGCTTCTATCATTTTCGTTAGACTGCCATATTTAAGATATTTTTATGGCAAATAAAATGTATGTTTTGAACATTTTAGTTTCTCCAAGTTTGTTTAATTAATTCTTATCAATAAGCAAGTGCCGATTTTCTATCGAGAATTGAACCCATTTTTCATAATTTTTGTACATGTTTTTGTATGAGTTCTTGGTGAACACATAGCTGGGAATTCTTTTGATTTCTATGCCAGATAATGCAATCACCAGAGTTATGACCAAAATCCGGAAAATCAATGCAACTACCACTCTACCTAGTACACGTGACGTCATACTGAACAGTTGACAGTAGTTCGACTGCAGTACTGGCAGTGTAGAGTTGGTCGCTGGTGCTCTGTGTTTCAGATCTGTTCTGAGCTATATAGAAGTATGTCAGAATCAACACATACTGCCGTATTGACAACGTCAGTGGAAGAATTTGCTACAAATAATTCCATCGTAAACGGAGAAAGCATACAATGTAGATTGTGCCATTTAGAAATGCCAAATTATTGGGGAAAATTGTTTAAACACCGCTGTAATACAAACACAAACCAGGAAAAATCACTTGTTACATCCTTTGGTAGTAAGATGGTAGAAGAACAAGAAAGTTCCCCATTACAATCGGAATTCGTTGAAAATCTACGCAAAAGGATGCCTACCAATATAGTATTTTATAATCTATACCATCCTGAGTTTAAAAACTTAATTAGGAAATATACTAAAATATTTTGCAAACGAGCAGATGAATTAGAAGGTAATTCAACACGCATATGTTCATATTTTTGGCAATTCATGTGAAGGTTTTTCCCCTCGCTTCACTATTTAGCGCGCACACACATTGCAAGCAAAATTATATTTGTCCTAGGTCAAATAATCACATACTTAACCGTGCATTAAAATCCTTTGCTGCGAAGTGTATTTACGTCATGGTGTTATTAAGACTCAAAATAAAAAACATATGCGTCGCATGTAGACTAAAATCTCTCTCAAAGTCGATACAAGCTGGGGTGGAACTAAGCAATTTCAAATTGTTTGCATCGTCATCTCTCCGTCCTTATAGTTTGAATTTGTTGGCGAATGAGTCAACTTCCACATGCAGCGTTGGAGAGGTTTAAGAAAGGAGCTGCAGAAGAGATGAAAACCAACTCTACGATGTCAATAACTGAGGGATTTGAAGGAAAGAGGGAGGTGAAGAGGGTGAAGGAAAGGAGGGGTGTATGTGTGGAGAGATGAATGATGAATGGTTGAGTTGCGGGAACCATTTAGCGGTCCAGGAGGGTGAAGCTTGGCCAATGCTTCATCACTGTATTGTACATAATACATACTCTCTGCACCCCGAAACTGTCGATGGAGGAAAGGAATCCATCACTGACGATTATGTAGCATTTCGCTTCACTTCGTCGTGGAAAGACGAGTTATTTCATGCATTTTTAGCATTCCTAAGTGCCAAACAACATTACCTTGGTATAGTCACTTTGTATTATTAAAAATCTTCATTAGACGATGTTTAGGAAAGGTGTAAACGTCCCAAGGGATTTTACGACCACCACCACCGCCGCCGCCGCCACCACTACCACCACCACCACCACCACCATCACCACCACCATCGCCGCCGCCACCATCATCACCACCACCACCACCATAACCACCACAATCACCACCACCACCACCGCCCCACCACCAATAATTAATAATAATAATAATAATAATAATAATAATAATAATAATAATAATAATAATAATAATAATAATAATAATAATAATAATAATAATAATAATAATAATAATAATAATAATAATAATAATAATAATAAATTATAAACAATTATATACAGTATATAAAATGTATAAAAATATATAAAATACTTGTGGCGCTTAGACCTGTCTGAACTCAGGACTATGTAGGAGATACTGATTGGCTGAACACAGGTATTACGTAACATCCAAAGAACCCTCCGGAAGTGCTCGAGTCGGAGCAAAGACATTGTCACCACATTCAAAGTGTACACATGCCTGTCACTTTTGTTATTGAGATTGTCAGCTTATGTCCACGTCATTTGGATCTTCGTGTTGCTTTAGCTCCAGTGTCAACATTGAATATATCCCCTTTCTTCCCTACATTCTTTTTTGCTTTCTCAGCGACTTCTGACACATTATGACCTCACTGTCTTTTCCTCCAGATGCGACAGACTGACTGGCATGCTGAATATTTTGACAACCAGACAGGAAAATTGGTCTCGGCTTCATGTACTATATCTGGGTCATATGCTGCTTTTGGCTTTCTATCGTAAGTGACAATCATCACAGTTTCCTTGATTGATGGTTTAATGGTAATCATCTGGAAGCTACTCAAAGAAACCCTGAAAATTTAACAATCTGGAGAAGCATATGTTTGAACTGTGTAAACAATTAATGCACAACTAATGCACAATTAAATGTTGAAATGTCATGCAAATTTTAATTTCTAAAAAAGTTTGGCAATGCCACATTAACATTAAATTGTGACTAAATTTATTCGAATTGAAATAAAAATACATTACATCATGTTTACACAATATTCCCGCTACAGTTACTAAACAATAAATCATTTATATCTATTCGTCAAGAAGCTAGATGCTTTTTTTTTTTTTTTTTTTTTTTTTTTTTTTTTTTTTTTTTTTTTTTTTCCAGCGAAACGGTTATTTATCGACAGTAATTGTATTGGACATATTTTTTACACGCATCATGAAGAATCCCTGGTTAACGTATGCTCAAGCAGTACCTTCCATCCGGTATTCCGGAATACAGCATTCACTTTTTTTTTTTGTTGTAAAAGTCCTTCACAGAATACCTTAAAAACCCATTTATTTATAATGTAAACACTAATGGAGGGAAAAAGATCGTGAAAGAATTAATATGAAATATATTTTCTGAAAATATAATATGGAATGTGACAAACATTTATATAAGATACGAGCATTTTACCTACAGAAATGTTAAATTTAAGGTTTTAATGCACGAATCTAATTCTAAATTCTACAAATCGTAAAAGTGCTATGTGTTTAAATAGCGCTGGCAATTTTGTTTTGATAGAGCATGCTTTATATTTTGCCGTTTTATTTTCAAGCTATTATTGAAGTTCTTTTATTTATTTTTAGAATGTTTAAACAAAAAAGTTCTGAATACGTGTTATTTAAATACCATTTTCACTATATTCGTATTCTATCGTTTCGTAACGAATCATTGACAAGGCAAGTTAAGGTGCAGGAGAGCAATTAAAGCACATGTTCATAATAAAAACTGCAACTTCGAAGAAAAATGCCTGAATTGTGATGTTAAATGACCCGTAGAAAATTGAATAATGTTTTCAAAAAAATAATGCCAATGACAGTGGTCCCAGAGCTCGAAAAAATATCCGAACGTATATTCATTTTTTCCATGTGATTTATGTATCCCAAGGAAGCTCCAGGGTAATACATTTTATTTTTTATGAAAATCACGGCAATGTTTTTATAAAATGATGGATGCTTAAAAAAACTCAAAGTGCTGCTTTTATAATAGCATTGAATGTCAATGGAGCAAAATAAGTTTATATAAACCGAATATCCAATACTCATATATTTCGGTTGTATTTACATAATTTAATGACAAAGTTAGTTCCTTCATAGTTAATATATTTTATAGATCCGTCTATTTTGAATGCAAACAAATATAGTAAAATTGAAACATAGCAAAATGACTACAAAGTTTTCCATACTGTTACATAATTAATAGATGCATAAGTTAACTATGCTATAATATGCGGTTCCGTAGAACTTTATGACTTGGCATGTGTGTGCATTAAGACAAAATTGTAATTTTTTTTTTTATAAAATATGGTGTAAGTTTCACCCATCATCCCCAAAGTCAAACATATTTGGCTTAATGTATACCTGATAACTAAAGGCCGGAGGGATGTGCACTCGCATGCGATACAGGTTAGCTGGACGCAGAGTATCAATGATGTCAGAAGTACAGCTAGCCATGAAATGTGCAAAAAACGACCACTAGAAGCAAGTGTCGAAAGCAACGTAACGCAGCATTGTGAACTAGTGAAGCAT
Source organism: Tenodera sinensis (assembly GCA_030765045.1). NCBI lineage: Eukaryota > Metazoa > Arthropoda > Insecta > Mantodea > Mantidae > Tenodera > Tenodera sinensis. The sequence goes on along the minus strand of CM060969.1, from coordinate 40,358,071 downwards.
TGTCTTGCAAGTGTATGCAGACGAAGGACAAGGTGTAGTAGGTATAACGCGACTGTTTTATTTCTTCTTGCAATGAGCTGCAGACGTGGAGTGATAGTGTTCTTTAGTGTTCAAGTAATTCAAAATACCGAAAGCAAAGGATTCAGAATGTCATGGTCATGCTGTACCTCTCTGCAGTTGTTTACATGCGCGAACGATAACAGTAAAGTCCATGTGCAGTTACCTATGGAAACACACACACACACACACACACACACACACACACACACACACACACACACACACACACACACACCTCCGGCCTTCACTGATAACCATTCTTTCACATTAACCTAAAAAAGATCAAGTAATTCGTAGTGCTTTTTAATTTACCATTTGCACTCCTTTACAATAATTTAATTCAATACGAATTATTGAAGGTCCCGAATACATAGATTACAAACGTTTGAAGAAGACCATAATAATAAAACAAATACAAGTTACAGCATGAACGCACTTGACGTGAAACATTGTATTCATTAGTTTCTACAATTTAGTTCACTGTTGACAGCTTTAAAGCTGCCAAAACATGCATGAGTTTGCAGATTAGATATTCTAGTTAGATATTTTAATTGTTAACACTATTCGTTTTAATGTTCTAATACCGTTTGAAGGTCTTTGCCATTCAAACAGGTTTTAAAGATAAGCATGACTTCCGCCTTTATTTGTATTATTACTTGTGTCATGAAATAATAACACTACTCCTCTTCCTGTAAAATATTTCCCTGAATTCTACTCGTGATAACGTTATAATGTTTCAAAGGATGATCAAAATATGAAATTCACCACTGCTGCTTTATTTGGGGCACGTTGTGTGAATTCCTCAGATAATCTTCAGTCATAGTCTTACATTTAAATGAACTCTTAACTAACGCGAGACATACATTGGGACATTCAATATGTCATGTGTTCAGATGGACCACTCATTATTGAATTACTATGTGTTAATGTTCATAATTATATTCTTGAATGCTTACTTTTGTATACGAAAGAGAAGGAAGATATTTTATGAAGGAAATGACCATCATCTATACAGTGTATTAGTTGGGTAGATATGTATTTGTACTGGTAACTTTGGAATTGGTCATGAACACTATTACATCAGTAGTTGCTTCATTTGTGGACTTGTAATTTTACTTACTAAGAGTAGCATGTTTTCAGGTTGGTACTACATGTAATTATGTTCTCCAGGGAAAGCGCCGAGTGGGCGGAACGAATGCTGTATTGGAACTGAGATCAAATGTTTTCTGCAAGGCCAATGATCGCACATTATGCAGGCCAATGGGTCGCGCATTGAGGTGTAATTCAAAACGACAGTCGTATAGACGTTGTTGGTTCAGTTACCACCACACACAAAGCATCGGCAGTTAGATATGCGATTGTTTTGCGGGAGAACTGTTAGACGAACAGAAAAAAACAGCTAACCTACCGAAGTATATATATATTAAAGAATAAGTCATCAAAATATCTACACTTATACATCTAACACTCTGTGTATCAACAATATGTCAGTAAAATTAGCAGAACACTTCGTTTTCAGGACCTCTTTTCTGTACGCACAGAATTGGGATACAAGTATGTAATTCTACTTATATCGTCTCAAGGAATCATTGATAAGGAAAATACAAAACTAATTCAAGCATGAAGTAAACTATATGAAACATGAATGCAAAGAAATGGTAACTTTCTATAGAGTAGCTGACAGGAATAAAAACACTAGAAAATATGTAACTCCAGGAAAGGTTGCGATATGAAAGACCACACAACGTTAAGTAAGGGCAAAATAATAGATTGCTTCTTTGTTTCTTCTACTTCCGCCTCCTCTTCTTCTTGTTCTTCAAGGACTAAACCATTGTTTGGTGCCTTCTGTCTCCGTCTATTATTAGGTTATCTTACACATAGTGTACATGTGTTAACCGTTAATTTCGCAAGAATCTAATCTTGGACTACCTTTATTCTGTATATTTAGTGATATTGTAGACAGAATATTCCACTAAAATATTTTGATTTTTGCTGAAGATGATAAACTATCTAGAGAAGTAACAATATGCTATATTGTGAATCTGTTCAAAATGATTTAAGTAGCTTATTTAACACAGGGTAGGTATAGTAAATAAATTGCCATATAATATTGTAAATGGTTCAAGATCAGGCCTAAAAGGTTTCGTACATTTATATAGTATTAATAGTATTACTTTAAATTATGTACAGTATGTTAAAGATATAGAAGTTTTATTTGAATAAAATTTGTTTCCTTTAGCATGTAAATAATATTACAGCACATGGTTATAAAAATTTAGGCTTTATTTTTAGAAACTCTACCAGTCTTGACAGTTACTAATTGTTTCTATTGTGTAATACTAACGTATACTCAAAATAAATATGCTTCTGTTATTTTAAATTCACCGCAGAAAAAAAAAATTAACAAACGAATGTAAAAAAGTTCGCAAAATAAAACTCTTAAATGCTTTTTGTCTAGAGATGTTGGTACTTACTCTTATAATAGTCTTAGGACATTTTAGATAGAAATATACATTCGAAGACAATGTTTTTATCAGTATTTTATTCAAGCTGTTGATTAATGAATTAATGAATATAAATACGCCAGAGTATCTCATTTCAATTTCTCAAGTTGGTTTTACTGTTACTGCAATCTACTTTTTATTCCAAAAATAACAACCAATGATAGCAATAATTCTCAATTGTTTAAAATGTTATCTTTAAATAACCGAGTGCATCTTACAGATATAGATTTATTTAATATTAAACACATACCTCATTAAAGCATGCCATAAGCCACTTAATAATTTAATCTGGGACATACATTTTGAATTTATGTTTGTTTTTATGTTCCACGTTTCTTTTAATTGTTATCCGTTAACAAATAAGTTAATAATGTAAGTTAATTATTTTTAGCTTTTACTCCATTCATTTAACGTTAATTTTTCTTGTAGTTATGAAAATTGTAACTGTGTTTTTATTTGTCATGTTCATTAGTAAATAAATAAATAACCAATAAACCATTAAATAAGACGTAGATAAATATCTATCGGAAGGTAGATAAGAAGTCACTATGAACTTCTTCTGAGATCTATAAATAATTTGATTGTTACATGTGTCGTAATGCGCCCATAGTTTGCGACCAGATGAAGCTTTGCTGTAGTGATATTTGTCGTAGCCGCCGCAATTTGTCGGTCGTTTCATGCAGTTGGTACACTTTGTGGCATCTGTATTAATATAAAAATATATCTGGAAATAAACGATATCAGGGTTGGAACTTTCATCATTTTAAACCTTCATGTTGTCAGAACCTAGAGCACTCGCAGATAAATTAAATAATAGTCTATATTCAGAAGAATTGGTTGGACATTGTGATGCAGTCTAAACCAACATCACCTAATATGCTTGAATTTATGAATTAAACAGTTAATTCATTATAGTCAAATTAACATTTCAATATTTATTGTACCTAAGTTGATATAACCTTGCCACTGACCTAGTCCCTGAACAATTGTTAAGACGCTGAGGGACTGGACTGACAGTTGCAAGTCCATAAATTTAAATCTAGTTCCCTGATTTCCCACCGTTGCATCATGGTCAAGCAAAGGCAATCACCCCAAACAATAAGACAAAACCAAAACACATTAAGAAGTGCTAACAGTTCCATTATGAAGTTCGATTCCAAAAAAGAAGGCTGTGGACTGTATATGGATTATAACTAAAAATTTGGCTTCTAGTTTTGAAGCCCATATCCCAGCTGTATCGGGGTATTTCACTATAAAGGGAAGTATTCGTGTACCCAACGTAGCTCTGTAAGCAAAGAAAACTATTGCCTTTCAACATTTGACTTGTTAAGTGTAAATTTATTAATTTATAATAATTACGGCATAACAAAGAAAAGCTGCATGTCGTTGACGCTGCGATGCACAACTCTTTCAGCAGCAGCATGGCTAACATCAGTCTAGAAAACCAGGTTTGCCACCCAACTTCTGAAAACAAATAAACAAAAGCAATACTAGAGCCGCAAGCAGTTAATCTGGAATTGCTTAATCAAGCTTTAGTTATTGAAGCATACGATAGTTTACACTCAAAGAATATGTACTAGCTCTAGGTAAATTAGTAAATCCCACAAGTGTTAGATTCGTATCACGTATTTCTAACAACAGGGTTTGTGTCTACCTGACAAACAAAACCTTGGTGGAAGATATAACCTCAAGATCTTCAAACATAAAAATTAAAGACATATCCTTAGAAATCAGACCTCTCCAAACCAAAAATAAAAGGGTTATAATATCTAACGTGTGCCCGGTGATACCAAACCATGTAATTGAGTAAAATATTTGAATAAAGGTATCGAAGCTGGTTCTGCAATTTCCTACATCAGAGCAGGGATATCTATACTAGGGTATACCTAAATAATGACCTTCCGTCTACAAGTTAAGATAAATTGCCTGAATCCATGCCAATAGAATTTGAAGATACCACACACTGGATTTTATTTATTCCTTCTAGCATGCAGATAGCACTACATAATTTGAAATATTTACCTAACAAACACAAACTCACAAAGAGACTTGTGCAGACGTTTTATCCAACACTGTATTGCTCCATATGTGAACACCTATTTTGCCATTCACTAGATCATTATCAGCAAGGCAATAAATGTCCTCAACAGTTTCACGTCATTTAACACTTTCACACCATTTCACTTGTATTCAGACTTTAAGTATCAGCACTGGGCACTAAACAGGCACAGCTTGTGAAGTCGTACATTCACCATATTTCCACAATCACAGGAATACCTTTAACTCCAACTATCCATTGTGCGTATCCTAGAAATAAACAAAAACAATGCAATGAAAGAAACATTTGTGCATAACTAGAGTCTAAGTAATGAGAGTGCCTTGGGTAAAGAAGGGCTAGACCATTATCCTGTTTACATTTAAAATATAGATACTTTTAGATGGATTATAGGTAATTAGGCTTTGTAGTCCAGCTACATTAAAGACCAATGAAGTTATCGGCGTTCGTAGTGCATGTGACGGCACAGTGTGGGCAACCGATTCTGCCTGTCTGCTGTATAGACCAAACGTACACAACTTTGTTCTTTTGGTAACTCACCTACTAAGCTTAATTACAATCAATGTCAGTAGTTGTAAATATGATTATCTAGCAAGTAATACATTTTCTGCCAAAAGTCGCAGGTTTGAGGGTTCACCTACCATCTAGGCGGCCCGGGTTCGATCCCAGGGTCCCACGTGTACCACCATGGTGAACGAAGTGGCAACTGGTATGTTTTCTCCTGGTTTCCTCCACCAATCATTCCACCAATTGCTCCATTATCACCTTTCCAGTCATCGATTTCGTCTTCGTTTCATACCATCTTCTTCCTCTCTATCATACCTGGTGCTGGGCTGATCACTGACTTCCAGGTCTTCACTCTGTCCGGTCTATAGGTTCCTGTGCTCCCTGATAGGGTCTGACCCTAGGCACTGACTTGTAAGTCCTAGGGGGTGTAAGTCCTACATAAGGGGAGGGTAATCAAGTCAATAAAAAAAAGTAGGTCGCAGGTTTGCAATCATTACTCTTGCGACATTTCTAGCTAACATATTTAAACATATAATTCGGTTAGCAGTCTTGGCAAGTACCACTTGGCTGCTTGATATCAGAGTATGTTTTTCTTGTTTCATAGACATTCATTAAAATATCAGTCATAGATGTCAACATATTTATATATAAATGTACATGTAAATTCATTTATGTAAATTTGGTTTGGTTCAGCAAATACACAACACTGAACTCTTGAAGACAATGTCGATGACTTTGTGAAGCAATTGTTTCATATGACAATTCTGTACTATTGGTATAGCTTGCTGCATCCATTGGCATTTTTTGATGTAGTTCAGTTGTTGCTGTGTTTGCTTATTAATGTAATTTAAAAATATAAAGTGGGGATAAGTAAAAAAACTAAAGTACAGTATTATGTTTATTAGAAAAAATGTAATGTACAAATACTTATATGAGTGAATTATGCCTGGTTCACAACCACCCGGTAATTGTAACCAGAATTGTAACGAGAACGAGAATGCACATTATCGATCAGCATATCGTTAGCAAAGTGGAGGTCGATATTGTGTATTGGGAATTCGTTGGTTTCTAATGGACCATTGATATATTTTCTAGGTTGCGAGTAGTTGGAGCTCTGGGGGTATTTTGTGGTAGGAATAGTTTGTACATCAAAAATATATGCACAATATGAATCTAACATGCCCTGCCCAGTAATGAGAATGAGAAAGCTAAAGCTTGACTAATCTTCTTTCTCACTCCCTTATGAAACCCCCACTTTAACACATGTATTCCAGCTTTCTTGTTCTGATTATTGTTATTGTGAACCAACCAGTAAATAGACAACCAACTAACTGAAACATACTAAGAGAGAAAATCCGTGAGTTGGATACCTGTCCTATTTTAGGATTGGTATAAAGACACAAACTGCTTATAAATGTATAAAAATAGAACTTTAAACATGAATAAGAAAGTTTAAAATAAAGGTTAAGTGCTAAATGAAAAGAAAGTATGTTCGAAAACCATACATGCTACACAAACTTGAACATTATCATTACATGAGCACTGAAATTATTTCTCACGACATTCACCGGGATTAAGATACAAGTAGCTAGGAATGTATATTTTATCAATATGAGTAAATCAACAAGTGGGTACTGTCCATACAAATAGACGAGAGCAGTGTAAACATGATGCGCAGTAGCATGTGCTGTTTGCTGTAGTCGTAGTGCAGTTAACTGGCATCGCACCGTGCGAACATGAGCATCGCTCCATGTGACGCATAACGCAGATAAAAGCAGATTAAACAATGCCACCAGTTCAGAGCAAATTACACGGATACGTCTTGCACAGTCAGACACGAGAAGTGATTGGTAATGTATATGAATTTGTGATCGAGGAAGCTACAGAGGGAACCCCTATTAAACTCAAAACCGTACAGAAACATATATAGCGAAAACCACCGGTGTATCTTTATCTCGGCCTGTAGGATCAAAGCTGAATTAGAACGCATTCAGTTAGGCGAATGTGTGTCTTTTTCAATACGTCATAAAGAAGGACCCAGAAGATCCAGGAAAGCCAATTTAGACGATTTTAATGAGTGCGTTGTTCGCCGTACAGGGAACGACTTTTATATGCAAGAAAAACAAGGTCAACACTTAAAACATCCACTATAAATTAAAAGCATGAATTGGTTTCGATGACAGTATTAATACACTCGAAAAGATCACACATACACTTCAGTTTTAAATAACTTAAGTGCATACAAAACCGTTTTTTACTAGTGCGAGTTTGTCATCCCTGTTCTGGTTCTATTTTGTGCGTTTATGCACAACTTCACTACTGGTTGAATTCTCTGCCCTCTCTCATACCATTTCTCTCGTCTAATCGAATGGACAGTACACATATTTCACAAAACCTCATCTCTAAGATATATCAACATATGAAATTTGTGGTCGTCGTCATCGTCATCGTCATCATCGTCATGGTCATCATCGTCATCATCATCATCATCATCAACTCCATCTCCTCATGGGTCTTCCGACGCTTATCCTTCCAATCGGCTGGTACATACTCATAATTAGAGCTGGAATTTTTATGCAGTAAAATATATAGAATGGGGAAAATATTTAATATCAAATATTTAATTCCAACTTATCATTTTCTTAGCTACAACACTGAAATCATATTTATACATTATCCTTTTAGCACAGTGTACAATTGTGGTAGTTTTCAATGTTTTTTTGGGGTCATTGAAAGACTTCACCACTGAGAATGTTCTTATAGACAGAGAAAGATCATTTAGAATTTGGCATTCACTATGAAATGTTGAACAACAAGGATTTTTCTTTAACACATTTTGCAATTTACTCTATATACCTGCACCAGTTTCTTCATGCATAGCACTTAGTATTTCAATAGCATCCTCTATGACAGCAAGTAGAATCAATCGAATTCTGGCATTTCTAAGAACTTGAAGCCAGCCGAGGTTGCTCCTGATGTAGACACCTGGAGTCGCTAAAGAGATTCACAAATAGATGCAGCACTTTCAGGTTCAAAAGAATCCACAGCAGTCTTTCTATCATCTAGATCGCACTATAGAAATTAACAGCTTCTATCCATATTCCCCACCTCGTTGATACTGGCTCCAGAGCCAGTGGTATCTCTGATAATTATTACTTGGAAAAGAGCATTCGTCGAGATTTCAGAAAAAACATTTTTGTAATATCTTCTGTAACATGTTGCAGTCCATAAGCCAAGCAGGTAAAATGCTGAAATATGTAATTTTAGTTATACCACTAAAATAGTAATATACTCAGAAATATGTAAAAATATGTAAAATAAAATTCTGTGATATTAAACCTAACACTGTGCCTTGCAAACATGTCACTTTTTCCAGCATCTAAATAGCAAGGAAAAAGTATATAATTACATAGAAATCTCAGTTCTACTCATAACATAACTTAGGGAAGCGTTTTTGACCTATTCTTTGTACATGCTTTTTCCATCGGGTTCCATATTCCTCTATTTTTCATTTATACGGAGTACATTTAATTCGTTTCTAATGCATTCGTTTTTTTATTTTATCCATAATTGTACATCCCTTAATTGCTCTTAGTTATCTCATTTCGGCTGCATTAATTCAATTGTAATCCTTATTTTTGATCACTCATATTTCACATCCGTACATCAGTGCGGGCACAGCCATTACATTGTAAAGATTTAAATCTGTTTCTTTCCTTATCTTTCTTTTTAATGTTTATGCTAATGTCCCATAATATACTGAACTTTATTTATCTTATTGTTTAGATCTTCATTATTATAATAAGTTATGTTGCATCCCAAGTATTTAAATTTATTTATTTATTCTAATGTACTACTGTTTAAAACTGTTTTTGATTGGACTAGATGTTTACTATGGAATGGCATATTATTGTTTCATTTATTGAAATCTTAACTCCATATTTCTTTAATGTTTCTCCTAGTTCATTCACAGTTTTCTGTAAATCATCTTCATTATTTTACGTATTGCATCATCTACAAAGAGTAGCATATTCATAAAATTTAGTTTGCACAACAGGGAAAAGAACAGTATTAGTCCACTATCAGCCGCCTTTAAATTTTGCGGGAACCATAGATATCGGCATCTCCTCTCCTTATCCTCAGCATCTTTTACTCCAGTCCTGTATGTAAAAACGTTGACTTTTATTCCTCTCGTACATTGCCAACTCAAACTGTCAGCAAGTTCAGCCGACTCTACAAGATCACACAAAGGCTGGACAATCAGTAGCCTGTGTCCCATGCTGTGGACCCTATCTCTTCAGGCTTGGATGGGCGCCGTACAACAAGCAATGTGGTCTGCCTACTGTCAAGGCGTAACAGAAAAAAAGCGAGAGGGAGACCTTTAAAAGAGTAATTAATGAATGGTTTGCCCTGACACATTGCACACATGAGTAGTTAGGTCCTGTGAGATAGTGTATGCGAGTTAAATTATGACTGATAGCTTGGCTGCTAGAGAGGGCGAGAGAGCGAAACTTGGTAGTATGTACAGCAATGTAATCTTGTCATCTCACGGACGTAACGTATCAGTGAAAGTTAGGTTAGTACGCCAAGATCCATTGGGTGTTGCTAAGTGCTACCATTGTTGGGTACTGTTGTCAGTAAATGAGTGATGATGGTCGCATATACTGGAAGAAATTCTACTGCAACACTTTTGTATTGAACATTTGACAGCAAGGATTTATTTACACCTTAACCTTTTAGTAATAAAATTTAAAGAAAACATTTTCTTATTTTTGTATTGATTAAAGTGCCCTGAAATTTCAATATGGAATAACTTATACACAGAACACCAGCACCTCGCGTCTATGTCAAATTATTTGTCGTCATGCGAAGCCCTGACCATTTCAGGGGCAAGGATGTGCCACTCCTTTGGCTAAATGACCTTAACCAATAACCAAAACAATGCATTGTGTGTATGTATGTATGTGTGTGTGAGAGAGAGATAGAGAAAGAGAAAGACATTCTAACTGTCTCTTACAGGATCGTTTCAGAAAAAGCAAAGGCATCAACCTCTCGTGTTTTCCCCCTTGTTACTGTGTCAAGTCACCATGCTCAGTGATAGATATGTGAAGTACATGCCTCAAAAGACACCAGGAAACTATACAAAATTTGCCAAAGATTGTCTTTGACGTCAATACACACATGGAAACGATTTCTTAATATCATTTGAAAATTAAATTTTGTTTCTAAAGGTAAAGAACACTAAACGAAATTGACGAAGACATTGGATGTGAAGTAGAAATATGATGCAAAGAATTCCGAAAATATTTGTGGCAAAAAAAAATAAATAAATAAAGGGAGTAAGCGAATATGGAAAAGAGAGAAAAATTAGGAAACTATGAAAGGCAAAAACAAGAGCATTCTTATTACCTGGAATAAACATGTTTACTGCTGTAAATTTGAATAATTCCAGTTTTTAAATAGTGGAGGTGGTGGTGACTGCGGCTGCCGTCGCCGTTGTCAGAGTAGCTCAAGTAGTGTAGTCAACTATTGTCTGTCTCAAGTTACCTAGCTTAAACCATTCCTATTTAGATGTGTATAATAAACAACAACTGGGCGAATTTTAATTAAATTCCTTGAAGTGGTAGTGCTTAGAGAAATTGGCAAGACTGTTACAACTAATGGTTTTCTCTTTTTATATAATAACAGTTTCTTTCCTTTAGTTATTTATCATTTGGCACAAAAAGAAATAGCCACGCTGCTAAATGTAGACAGCTTTAGATAACACCCACGCAAAAAAACACAAGTAAACAAAACTGGCGAGATTGCTTACTGGTTGCAAACAGTTGCCACGACTTGCGTGTCAAGAAATCAGTGGCAGGTGGGCGTTGACCAGACCAACAAGTTGTGCAGCTGATCTGCACGTCGCCATCAGGAAACAGAAGTAAAAGCGTGCTTTGTTATTTTTTGTATGCTGTGATTAGCTCCTAACTTTTAATCACCTATCAATCAGCTTGAACTACATTCACAAAGTGATGGCAGACTCACCTTGCATCTGACAGCTTCTAGAACAGTTTTCTTATTCTTCCGACCTCTATTTTCAAACATATGTTGCGACCTACAACTTCATTTCTGAACAAGGAACAGCTACATAACCTACAAACCTATTTCAATTTTCTTTAAAAGAGAATTCCTTAATGATAATGTGTCCTTGAAGTTGATGGGAATGTGACTAAAATGGCAAAATCACAACAAAAAGGGGGAAAAACAACCATGTGTATTCACATGGCTTTTTACACCAATACAAATGTGCATATATATTTATTGAAACTTTTAAATATAGATAAGAAAATAAAAATATTTTACTAGCAGTTTTAAGGTCCAAATCAGTGAGGCCTATAAACATATGTGGTATTCTATAAATGTCAAGTTTCTATTCTTTATTGTTGCTGACTATACATTTTTCCTGGGCATTGTAGCAAATTAAGGCAGTATCAAATGTTTATCCTAGCAACAAAATCAAGCTGGTACGGAAGGATAACAAGAAAGGAAGGAAGAAACAACCGCAACTTGTTGCTTAGGAAATTTTTTTATAGCCTCGTTACCTTCTGTTAAGAAATAGGCTGCCAGTTTTCATTGCAGTAAATAAATTTATTGATTTTTCACTTATTATAGCAAAAAATGAAGCCACTGCTTTAATAAAATAAATACTTTGTAATTTAAAATTAAGTACACATATATTTAGACAAGAAAATCCAAAACAATTCTTAGGTATACATATTTTCATAAACCTATCTTCTTTTTCTGCTTGACCTCCTCGTATTGAGGACTTAAGCTAATCAGGAATTACAAGTGGACCTCTAGGTTCAGATGCCTATCAAGATACAGACAATATCTGGATCAGTGAAAATATTCAGGAAAGATGTTCTGCCCGAAGCCTGTTATGAGAGTGAGGGGAGATTATATGAAATAGGCCGAAAGCAAATGTGACGATGGAGCAGTCGGTGGAATGAATTACGTAAGAAATGGGAGAACCCGGAGAAAACTTATTCATACGCCGCTTTGCCCACCACGATTCCCACACATGGTCTCCTGGGAAAGAACTTGGGCGAGGTGAGAGGCGAACGGTCTAATAATCGGCCATGGCACCAACTGCATTACCTAATCACAGAAGATATTGCTTCAGAAATGTTGAAAATTGTGCTGCAGTAAACCTTTGATACAAGGCGATTTAAAATGTCACTCAAAGAGTATTCAACAAGAAGTATTTGACTATTACAATTGAATTTATATGCTAATGGCTTCATTGCCAGATGCAAGGCACTAGAAAACAACAATTGAATTTATTGCTAGTACACATCCCAGTCAGAGATTTACGTCAACTCAAGAAGAGATAACTAATGGAATTACGGTTTGAAGCGGCAAGATGATCGTTCATTGTTTCAGCAGATTATCGACTACATGTGCTGCAGATTGCCACTTTTGTGATAGTTTATCTATGCTTCGCCTGGAGAGTTAACTTATTCCTATATGGCCAGGAGAGTATATTTGACACAGTTGTGTTTTTGCTAAGGTTTTGGGATCTCTTTGCTGGCTTTCTTTTCTAATTTCTTCTCATACTCATCTTCAGCAATAAAATACAATAAAATACAATAAAATACTGTTTTATATTGTAAGAATATTAAATTTTCCAATAAAACTGTTTTTGGTGAGAGGGGAGAATAAGAAGTAATATTCATGCAATTGTAGTCAAAAGTAACCCTGTCAGATTCCAACCATGCCACCACACCAGTTATTTTACTAGGATCCTCCCCATCCTTTACCACAGGTACATTTGACTGCAGTTACTCAGATTCGAACCCTTAACATGCGGCTTTGAATGGATGGCCAGTCTATTGCAGATCACTCTAACGATCATGGCCATTGTGTGGTGCCTGCTAAAGGTATATGAAATTGGGTTTAGTAAATAGAAGAAGAACGGCAAAATAATTCCGGCAATAGAGGGTTAACATGATTAGCTTTATAAAAACAAGTCCTTTTACGAATAATTTTAAAAGCAATAAATTCCTCGCACACTAAAGCATTAAAAATGTAACAATACCCCCAGAGTTACTATTTTTATTTTTGAAAAATGTAGAATATGAGCACTTCTCCCTGTATGACCCTATAGAAGCTTATAAGGAAATATTCTATTTTTGAAAACGTTTTTACAAACTTCTAAGAAATACAAAAAATAGATGGACCACCAATTAAATATTTGTTCAGTTAGATACTTGTTACAAAAAATACTTTAGTTTGCGAGAGTGACGACTTCAGGTTTTCTTACAGGCACACATTGGAGAAAATTATGCTGTGGCGGTAATGACACCATGCTGCCTTGTTGCCATAGTAATTGTGTCATTCATTTTGTGGCGCTGGTGCCAGAAACAGAAAGAGGGTGATTTCTCACAATTTATAAGGTCATAATAAAGCACTTTTAGTGCTAGGATTTCATGAAATATATTAGAGTCGGCAGCTCGCTAGCTTAAGGCAATGTATTTATGAAATTTAAAAAAATCCAAAATTTTCTTCTGATTACTCTGAATTTTTTTCCACACACTCAGAACATAAAATACATAGTGTGCGCAAAATTTCAATGTTCTATGTCAAACCGTTTTTAATTTATTAATATATTTATTAATAATAAATCACTTTTTGATATGTTAATATGAAATGAGCCTTGGACCCTACAGTTTACTATATCTCTCCCAAATTTTTAATTTGAGCTCAGTATACACATTTAAAGAAATTGTCATATCGCCATTGCTTAGATTTAATTAGTTAAGAGAAAAAAAGTTTTTGTGCACAGTTTATTGTTATTTTCAGTTTTTTTCAGTATGAGTTATGACAAATATTTAATTTCTTCTCAATTATTAATACTTTTTAACCAGCGAATGACAGATTATAATACTTTAATCTCTAAAGTTCTCCTGAAAATTTCAAGGTAAGTTTATAAACTAGGGCCCAGGGAGCATTTTGAATGGTGAAAAACACTGAAAAAAAAAAAAGGTTGAGAAAAATGGATTTTAAAGTTTAACAATATATTTGTGTACTTTAAATCCAATCAACTTAAAATTCTCCAGCACCATATGTTCCTCTGTTGCTTTCTTCTTGACCACGGTAACAGTTTTTGGGAAATTTAAGTTTGCTTGGTTGTTTCCTAATGTGAAAACTTTCCTTCGCATTGTTCACAGAATTTAGAAATTTATTATTCTTAGCTAACCCCTGCACTATGGACTTTCACTAATTTATACACAAAACTCATAAAATATCTGCTTGTTACGGCTTTACTACAGACTAATGAATAACTTAAAATATATTAACTACCTAAGCAATACCTAATATAGAAATGGAACAGTGAAATATCCTGGCAAGATTACAGAATTACAGAACACTGACGGCATTTCTCTGTTTGGAAGCAAAAGATGTGCCAGATTCGCGGCATTTCAGCTTGATATATCGAATTCATTTCAGCACAGCCAACTCACAACCTTTCTGAAGCAAAATTCCCTGCAAGAGATTAAAATCAAAGCCAGTGACAACAAAAAAAGCACTTCGAAGTTTAGTGAGGAACGCTCACCCGCACTAGGACATTTAAATGCCCTCCTGGAGTTTTAAAAATGGCTGATATTGAAAAAACTAAAGTTTGCCGCTATAGTACAAAGTATAAGCATAATAAAAATGCAAAAAGTGAAAATCAAAATTTTCGGCAATTGTCACCAAATTTCAGAGACCTTGCCTTAAGCTGGAATTTATAAGGACGTTGTCAACTAAGCTACTATTTCACACCAGAAGAGCAACGAACCACGGATAAGCACGTCGGTTGCGTGCCTGTTTTCGTATAATCAAGATCGGAAGTAATCAGAGTGATTAAGAAAATTGAAAGGTCCAGTCATTAAATTATCCTGAAATAAGGCTACATTTCGTTTATTTTTTGTTCTAAATACCTAGTCAATTATAAAGTTAAAACAAGATACACAAAAACGGAGAGCCAATTACCAGATCCCTCTTCGTCCCTACCTCAAGTACTACATGCTACATCTGCCAACTTGTTTTCCATATTTGGCAGGGCCAGAAAGGTTAAGACCCCAAGCTTTCATCTGCCGCTTTATCTAATGATACAGGATTACCCTTTAAAGCTCACGTTTGGACTGCTTGAGACTTACCCTCTCTAATCTTCGCACCTACCGTTGAGTCAGGAACCATGTAAATCTCTTTATTATACGCTGCTAGCAGATTCTCATAGATTTCCGTCCTAACGTCTCCACACAAAGTTGTATTTAGAAAAACGTGTTTAAAGCGAGGAGCGGTGTTTAAAAATACAAGGTCTAGGTAAGCGAAGCGAATTGATGTTCATTATCTAAAATGAAGTTATTTTAAACAATTTAAGAAGGCAAGTGCAGCGTTTGTTGGACTAACTTAAACCTGTCTCATACAAAAACAAAATAAAGGGGGAAAGGCTTGAGGTGTATTTCTATCAAATTATTAAACGACTGGAGTAAAAAATTCAAAATAGCTGTTACAAAAGAACTGGATCTGTTTTGTTAAAGTGCAACTAAAAAATTAATACAATTACATTGTTTCTAGCGTATATATTAGTGAACGTATTCGCAAACTGACGCGTTATCCTTAGCGACAGGCGGCTCCCATTTCCATTTTCCATTTTCTCGCACATTGAGGACCTTTTGCAAAAATTAGAATGGCTAAACCGAAATCGTAAAGTACCACAATGTATTCATTGACCTGGAGTAAAGCAGTTGCTATTGGTCTGTAAAATAAAATACTAGTTCTTCTTCAACACGACTTAAATCATTGCCTGCTGGGCTCCAAAGTCTTATTCCTACCCTCGGTCGTCCTATGTTCCTTTGTCTTTGTAGTTGATAGTTGCTTACTATTTTGGGAATTATATTTTCTTCCATTCTATTTAAGTGCTGTTTCCAATTGGATCTATATTCTATTATTGTTTTATTCAATTCTTCTACTCTTAATTGCTGTCGTATTTGATCGTTTCATTTTTACTCTCTCTACTACGTATAGTAAAGTAGAGGAGGTATTGTATTCCACCCAAGAAGTTTCCTTTTTTTTCTTTGTATAATTTTTCTAAATGTTTTATCTTAGCAAGATGTAAATAGAAAATTGATAAGGCAACAGCAGATGGTGCAGGAGCAATTCTTGCTCCATTTTCTTTAGAAAAGCTTTCCTCCTTTGTTAAATTTGTTGTTGGTATGTATTTATTTACAGAAACTTTTATATTACAATGTAATTAAAAAAAAGCTTTCGTACCTAAAACATTCCTTGGGATGAAAAGGAAAGATTACATTAAGTGCCTATACTTTCACTGCACCCAAAGGTCCACTCCCCTTGTGGTAAATAGAAGAATAATAAAAATACACGAAACACGACAAATCCGATGAGCTATCTTTAAATGAACTGGATTGTCAATGGAGTATTCAGAAGAATGGTCATTTTCCACATCTGTAAATAAATTAGCTTAAATTTAAGATAGATAAGGAGATGATCCGAAAAATATAAGAAACCTAACTTAAAATGTCATTGACTAAGATGTGAATAACCATTGTTGGATGTCTTGCTTTCGTTTCATGAATTCGTTTGTTTCGTTTCATGAATCGATAGTTGAAAGAAAGAATAAACGAAAAAAGGAATAAATCCAGAACCATGTGAACAAATTAGAAGCGCTATTTTGTATTATTTACGGTTTTTACTCAACAGAAAAATCTGATGCCCTACATCCACAAGACTGACTAACCATTATAATATTTTTTAATAGTTTTTATTATAAATTATTCTTTAAAAGCTTCGTTTTCCACACGGTGTTAATATAAAACTTTCCTAAAATGAATTCGTTACACATTTCTTGAAAATCATACAGGTAGCTGAAGAGATAGTCAAATGTTTAAAAAGCAGGTCACTGACTTTGTAGTATTTTTACATGACATGAAAGAAAAGAAGTTAGCACTTCAATAAATATGAAGAGCTGGAGAATTCAAATCAGGATAAACGAATACTGAGAAAACACTTTTACTACTGGAATAAATTGAATTGAATAAATATTTTGGAAATCTTTTCATACCGCTTCCTACGGTTTGCGAGTTATATAAACTCATACGAAATGTATTCTGAATAAAGAGCACTTCACAAGCTATTCGCAAGAACTTCAATACTTATATTTTATTGGGAATATACTGTTTGATGTTTATCATTTTGCTTTTGAGAAACACACACACATATGCACGCACACACGCATACAAACTCACATACGGATGCATGTTTTAATTGAAGTTCTATGCAGATTTACGGTGGGCTATTACTTTGTTTACAAGGAAGATCCACTTCATAGGAACTAAGTTCTTAGTTACAGAAAGGTTTTGGTTCCAAGGGGTATGAAGTTAGTGGAGGCGATGCAGCAGCATTTCAAAATAGTTATTTCATTGATGGCAAAAATACTCCAAAATATCTCATTCTACAGCATGCAGACTGCAAGAATTAAATGAAAATAGGAGGGAAATGTCTCAAGGCTTCACACGAAAGATGGATTCAGTTGACCACCATGTGGGACCCATATACTGGAAGTAGAAACTGAGGAAGTTCAAGATGTGCAGACGACTTCAAACAACTACTGGGGTCAAAGTTGTCTAATGCTGCAATATGTAGAATTGTTTGGAAGAGCTATGAAAGGCATTTAATAAGAAGGAATATCTGTAAATACAAAAACCATTTACAAATTAGGTGAAGTTTAAGAATTATTAATGGAGGTCTAAGCGAAATCCAATGTGCTAAACTTAATACTTATAATGCTGTCTATTCACATGGAATAGCTCAGCATGCGAGTCTTATAAGACGGGGCACTTTAGCCAGGGCTACTGGCACCTTTAGCAGTGGGTGAGGTGGTGCACTTTTCATAAATTTAAACGCTTTTGCCCAAAGTGATATTTTTGGCCTTTTGAGCGCTAAACTTTTGAACTGTCAGCCTCGTGTTCGAATCATGGAAGGAACATAAAATCGTAGTCTGCAACATTGGAAAGGCTGCACACCCTGCAGAGGCTCCAGGATGGTTGGTGACAGCACACCCAGGTAGGACGTCGAAAGTTCTGGATTACAACATTCAATAGTGGCCCTAAATGTCATTGTGGGCCAAAATATTTTCTTTCTAAGCACACCATCTCAGCCAACTGACACTGCAAAATTTCAATTTCAAACATGATAGTGTTTCATGTTAGTGATTCTAATATCAAATGGTATGTTCAGATCAAGACTATACAGGATGGAAGTTGCTGCTAGATAAAAACCTTGAGTATACTGAATTAATACCCCTTTAGGAGTTGTCAATGAAACTGTAGCAGAATAACATGTTAATCATTTTAGCTGTTTCATTTGTATGGCTTCCTTTAACTTCTATGTTCACATCGGGACTTGATGGTGTTTAACTCTCTAAGTTGTAACTTTTTGTGAACCTTTTGACATTTACACACGCATTCACTCCTACATTCGTATAACGAGACTACGGATGACAAAGAAGCTCTCCGCCCTAGCCGGAATTCGAACCCATTCGCCAGATGAATGCAACTTCGTGGCGCTGATACCGGACGAACTTTATTAAGCCCAAGATCTTATAAGCAATACCATTTCGAAGAACAATTTTATGAAACTAAATAACTTTATTTAAAATTTAAATTACTTTTATTAGAAATAAATAAATTAATAATGGATCCACTTTTTGGTAGCAAAATATGAAGTTTATTGTAGATTATGTCTCACCCATAAATATTGCATCAAGTCGCTATATGAGGCATCGTTTATGAATAAAATTTCACATCTTGCGACAGGGAATGATCCAATAAGGAAGGAATTCTAGTGGTCTGTTTGTGCACGTGATGTATCCTACAGTGTATTGTTGGGAAATGAGTTCTACTAATCTTCCACATTTGTTTCGACAGTATTCTTCTGACGTTAACAACCCAAATCAAATTCTTAACGTTTGTTTCCTCAATGGAATATTTCGTATCCATACTGGATAAATATATGAATAACGATAATCAGATCACTCTCAAAACACGTGGAAGCACAAACCACAATGAAAAACCACAACTAGTATTCTGGGTTTCCCAAAGTATCAGCATTGACTCAATTATCTCGCTCAGAATGGGACATTACGGATGTTAAAAATGCTCTAACATAAAGCTTACTAATTTGAGCTCAAATATTTAGTTAAGCTTCTTCATTAAGCTTTTCCAGAGAATATTTAACCAACTCAGTGTTAAGGTGAAAGAGAACAACAAATAGTCACAGTGGCAGTGGACGAGCTTGACTACTTCTGGAAGCTCTTCCCTTACCTTTGTAACTCTTATGTTCTGATTGATTTCTGGTAAGCAGACCAGAATTTTTTGGGTACATGTGAGATTAGTTTCGTTGTTTATTGATAACGACACAAATAGACGTGAAAAATTAATGGGAAAGCTGGATCAGGGGCACAAATTTTTCATCTTTTGAAAAAGAATTAGTAACTGAGCTGGTAGTCAAATGATAAAAAAGAGACGGTGTAAATTATTTATTATATTAATTTACAAGTAACCCTTGTGGTTACCTTGGATTTTAGCATTTTGTTAACCGGGATATCGAATTATCAAGTGCGTGCTATTTATTGATCCTAGAACGCCCAGAAATTGGTACATTACATGCTTATGAATACAACTCGTTTACTGCTTGATTTGTGACAGCCATTATTTAATCTTTAACTCATGTTAAAGGCGCTATAATTTGAGTTAAAGTTAACATTTTTGGGTGAAACAGAAATTTAATTAACTTCGAGTTGGAATTTGACATCCGTTGACTGGGTCTATGTGTTCTTGATATTGCAAAAGCGACTATTGCGTCACGTAATATAAATTGAACTCCGTGTACTTTCAGATCCCGCCGCACTTGGTGCACGATATGAAATCGCATGCATAATAACTGACTCATATAAACGAAGAGTTTACCTAATTGGGAACGACCGTGCCTCTACAGACTCTATCTTTGCTTCTCGGAAGGCTGCATGCTGTGGCGGAAATTCCATCGTAAACAAAGCGATGTTCTGATTTTCCAGGGCGTGTTAAGTTGTGCAAAGGGTGTTACAAAAACCATTGGAACTGCTGCTGAAGGATTTCATCATTTATTTGTATCATATGTTTAGGCAAGAAAAGACGCAATCTTTAAATTTGGAACGAAAAGTAAAACTAGTAGTGGTTGCTCAGATTACGTTTCTTCTTTGAATGACACATTTTGATCTGGAAACTGCAGGTTAGTTATTAGCGTTCGTAGTAATTCTGCTCGAAAAAAAGATTACGTAAGTTGAACAATATTGTAGTTAGGTAATAAACGTAAGTAAATTAATGTAACGATTTTAACGTCTATGGGACAGTGTAGCAATAATTGTATTATACTTGCCTCGGAAACTGCTCCCAAATTCAATTTCTCCTATTCCCAACTGGCTTTTTTCCCCAAAGGCACCAGATTCCAAAATATTTTAAACAGAGCAATGTAAACGTTGAAATTAACAATATATCCCGATTTCTGCCGATTTTCATAACACATACTCATATTGGAAGATTTATCGAGGTGTGGAATTCAGTCAACAGCACTGCTTTTTGATACTCATTTTATTTTACTTTTATTTTATAATAATTATATTTTTGTTTTATTTTTATTTATTCATTTATTTTTGTTTACTGTCTATACAACACTTCGTTCCAACACAGTGTATTGTGGAATAGGTATTGGTAGAGCTATGAAAGATAAGGATAACAGATTCACGATAGCTTGACCTAATGTGAAGGGGGGGGGGGTTTCCTCTGGGTTCTCCGGTTTCCCCCACCACCTCATTCCACCGGGGCTTCATCTGTATTCCATGTATAATCAGTGTCACCGCCTGCAGTGCCGCATGTAGTAAAAGCGGGCGTCAAATACTACGAAAACAACAACTCATAACATTACGGTACAAATTACATAAATGCATCCTCTAACACAATATGGAAAACAGGAAAGTATAACATATCCTAAACTTTATGACGTATTAATATGTTCCCCTTTGCCCCTGTCCAATTTAATTTCCATTGCCATGCTCGTGTCTTTTCTTTTTGACATTTTCACTGGCACAAACATAATTCAACACAAATCTGAGAAATATGTATGTAACCGAAAGTTTAGCTTACCACATACGTATTGGGTAAAGCAATAAACCTTCAGATCTTCTATACAAGCGTTTATGATATGTATCCACATTATAATTGCAAGCTTTTTGATTTTGTGATAGTGAGTGCTTATGTTCTGAGCAGATATCGAAGGTCAATACGCAATCAGCCTTTTTGTTGCTGTGAGGGAGAATGCCATAGGTTGTGTAAGTACCCTTTTTAAAATTTACTCATACTTGAGAGGTAGAAGCCGTACTGAAGAATTCAATGCCATAGCCAGGAACTGAACCAGGGATCTTCCGCTTCACGCGCGGGTGCTTTAACCACTGAGCTACCGTGGCAATTTGCCAGTATGTCGTTAACCTTCCCACCGATTCGTATTTTCCCGGTAGACCACTAGGGAGCTTCACATCTGAGATAAGTATCCTAAGGGCGACTTACAAACGTTTATACCGCATAGTGGATTATACAAATTATCACAGTGAAGTTTAATGATTAAAAATAAAATGTCGAGTTATCGAGAGTCTGCTGTATCAACATCCATTCCAAGATTGAACGTTCAGCAGTTGCTGCTCTAAGAAACTCTGCAAGTCAGCAATTGATGGATGCTGTGTAGCCAGCAGATCATGAAGATATCCCATAATCAGCCATCTCGAGAGATCTTTTCTCAGTAGCAGAAATATGAGGAAGTACACATTCTGCCATGGTCATTGAGATTGTCACTGGTAGACCCTGCAGACTTTTCTAAAGGTTATAGTTACATCGGAGAACTGTTTGTTTTGGTTTTTCAGTGTTGCAGTTCTCTATACTGGGTGAAAGGGAACTTATAGCATTCTGATCCTTGATCAGCTGATTTCGAAAAGAATGAGTGGGTTTTGTTCCCAATTGGATGCGTAATTCCACAAGAATGTACGAAGACAATAGTTTGTTATTTGTAAGATGCGTGGAGTAACTTATTTCTGACATAGCTTCGGTAGTAATTATGGCACATCTACAGAGGGTTTCGAAATAATTAATCATACTTTTCCAGACGTGAATTAACTCTGCAACATTGTGTTGAGATGGTCAGGGCTCTGAACCGGCCTCTGGATGTAACCAAGTCGATCGCTTGCAAACACCACGCAGGGTGGTGTAACGTTTTGGGAGATAACGAATGCATGTTGCAATTTGATTGGACTACACACGCCTATACACAGCATGGTATTTGTTTACGTTCAAGAAACGCGTCGCTGCGGTGTTTGTTTATGTACTGACTTAGTGAAACTGACACTCGCACAATCTGCAGTGTCGCCAGCTTGTTATTGCAAAACTAAACTATGTCCGTAGGAAATGGTCAGAGACAAAGACGTAACATACAAAATGTGTTCCAAATAGCATGATCTGTCATTGGTTTAAATTAATGCAATGACTTCCCTTCTCCTCTGTATAAATTAATAATTAAATTTACTTTCTGTGCATTATTACTGAACATGTTTTACACACAACTCTTAACCATAAAGTTTACAATATGGAGTACCTACTTAGCTCTCTTGTAATACAAATAATATGTATAATATATTTTTTTTCTCCTTTACCTGATTACCCTCCCCATATGTAGGAATTACACCCCTAGGAATTACAAGTCAGTGCCTAGGGTCAGACACCTGTTGGGGAGAACAGAAACCTATGGACTGGACAGAGTGAAGACCTGGAAGTGGGTGGTCAGCCAAGCACCAGGTATGATAGTGAGGAAGAGGATGATATGAAATGCAGGCGAAATCGATACTTGGAAAGGTGGTAATGGAGCAATTGTTGGAATGAGTGGTGGGGGAAACCGGAGAACCCGGAGAACACTCGTCCTGACGCCGCCTCGTCCAAAACGAATACCACATGCGGGTCCCTGGGATCTAACCTGAGCCACCTAGGTGGTAGGCGAACGCTCCAACCGCTCAGTCATGGCGCCGCCGTATCTAAATATCTCAAATATATAATCTTGAACTTTACAAAGAATTGTGGGTACAGCTTCCTACAAACTTTGAATGCTAAGATATTCTGAAAATTATCTTAGTCTTAGATATTGGATATTTGGTTTATCTTATCTCAGGCCTAAAGAAAGAAGAAGAGATGTTGAAAAGAGACGCATACCCTCGCCCCCTCCCCCTATTTCTGTTGTTTTTGGGAAGGCGGGAAAAGGTTCCACTTGTTCTATCCAATCAGTGCTGAACTGAAAATGTTGGATTTCCTGCAAAACATATAATATACACCTGTCCCTAACTTGCATGGTTAAAGCAACCTTCCACTTTTATGATCCTCGGACAAGTTAAACCACTACAATTTTTTCCCCAAAATTATTTCAGCTAGTTTAAGTTTAAAACGATTCTACTTTAAATGAACGTGAAGTGCATACAAATCTGATACACCATTAAGAAACCACATCTGGGACAAATTACGGGTCATCCGGAAGTAACGACAGTTTAGCTTTAATATAACATAAAATATATCATTTAGAAAATCACATCATTTACAAAATTGAAGTTTAAACTTGTCCACAAGCTTTACAATTCCGTGTTATAATGGGCTTCCGCCAGTCCATTAAATCAAGAAGTTTGGACACATTTGAGAAGCTAAGAACGATAAATATTTGGCAAAGAAATATAAAACTCATCTGAATTACACGTCTTAACACTTCAATCGCCTCAAGGTTGACAGGACTTTATATATTGCAGTTCATTTTGAACACTCACAGAAAGAATATTACCAACTTATTTCATCAGAATTTATACAGCACTGAGGTATTCAATAAACGGTCGAATCTTACGAATTACCAGCTGTTATCTAAATAAAGTTTTGAATAAACTGAAATTACAGCTGAGAATAAGACGTAAAATCCAAAACTCATAATGTGTAGAAAAACCCTCCAATATTGAGAGTTACAATAAACATTTAAGCTGAACAAAACAAAAGATAAAAGCAAATAAAATGTATAAGAACATATCGAATATCCGGCCATTAAATATTATATTGTGAACAAAGTGAACACAATGAACAAAGGAGTGAAAACAAACACTGCCAGACTTCACACATGTCCTTGAAAACCGTGTTAACTGTCAAGGTAACGCAAAGTATCCTCACATCTAAAAATGGTAAGTGACAAAATTACAACACAAACTACAATAAACGATGGCAAACTGGAATTAAATTAAGGAGGTATAATACCAAATTTGTCAGATACTAAGACGTTAAATGTGAACCGAAATAATCGTGTATACCCTTGTTCTGAAAATAACTACTATGTTAGTGCAGAAATTGTCTGCGGCACACAAAATTGAAACACTGAAGAAACAGTAGCATTTAAAAACATATACCCATGAGCAACTGCATGTAGGTTTCAGGCACAAAAGTTATATTTAGAATATAAGATAGGCCTTAATAATATCACATTAAAAACAGGAGCATGCCTTATGAGGCCATAGATAATATAGAAAATGTTGGGTGGGAACAGTTAACACCTCGACCAATTAAATCTTTTGTGCTTATGTCCCTTAAGGGGCACCCTCTGGTGGTAGGGGTGAGGTGAGTGGGTCAAGTGCGAGCCTCTTACATTAATTTGAAGCCATCTCGCTCGGTTTATGTAGCGAAGTAACACACTGATTATTAGAACGCTCATACCTACACAATGAATTATTGCAAGGTGCACTCTAAGGGGAATCAGGGAACGAAACAAAGCAGTACAAAGTGAAAATGCAACTTGCGCAAAACGTGTAATCAGCAAAAAATAAATATTTGTGAGGTAAGGGATCCAAATGATTTACATGAATTTAAGATTAAAAGATTACAGTTAGGAAGTTGTTCGTTGATGCAGCTGTTTTAAGCGACAAACGCGCCAAACGCTCCGACGACCCAAGAAGTGAGATCTATACCTACAAGTCAAAATCTGATGCGCTAGTAATAATCTTCCCCTTTCTCCTTAATTCCTCTAAGCCTCAGTCATGCCTAGCAGTGTCATGTTGCAGCATAATGTCTACGCTGTCCAAGGCATTTTATTTTCAGCATTGAGTTCGTCTATAAAATTCTTCGAAGTCTCCCAGATTCTCCGGAATACGCACGCTAATGCATCTGGCAACCTGGTTTTGTTTCGTTAACTACTCGCGTGTACCTACTCGGCGAATTCTACGAACTGGGCCACGGAATTCAGTCCTACGCTAATGACCTGCTTAAACATTTGGTAACCAACGTAGTTCTCTGTCTAACAAACTTTATACATCCTAACGTTATATATTATATTCCTCTGATATTGCTATTTAAATTGATCCTATTTGCTTGTTTCCCCATTAATTATTTAACTCAATGAGGATGACCTCTTAAAATTAACAATTCATTATAGTAACTCTACACTTAACTCTTTAAAGGAGTACAGTAACCATGCATAAATGCGTACGGAATCAAAATCAAACCTTTACAAAGTTAAAGGACGGGTCTTACACTAAATGCAAGTTTAAGAGAGAGTGACAGAGAGAGAGAGAGAGAGAGAGAGAGAGAAGAGGAGAGAGAGAAAGAGAGATGGGGAAGGCAATAAGACTCGCAATTATAGTCGGTATGAACCTTAACCCGAATTAACTGCCCTTTAAGCGTTACCAGGTGCGTAGCAGAAAGGGACATTGCACAGATGGTAGAGCGATTAATACACATTAAAATTCCACATCTGTTTGTAATTTATGAAGGGAATCCACTGATATTACAGTCTTACAATGTTTAGAGTTCGGTGATGTACGCTTTAAGCCAGGTTTGATAAGAGTTTCTGAGTCAGAGACTGAGATCCGTGTTGATGTTCACACTCACATAACTTTCTTTAGCGTCTCTCATACCAACTGTTCTTTAAAAAACACATATCTTCTCTCCATTTCACTTTAATTCGTTCCTTTTAAGTACAACGAGAACAGCAGAATGTAGTAGGTTTAACTAATAATCAAATCTCTTAAGACACGGTCACTGATGCTTGCATGGATAAGAGATACAAAACAAGTAACAACTTCCAATTTAAGAACAGTATATGTATTGAAAAATGCAAACATATAACAAAGAATATCTCTGAAATGGTTCGCTCCACAAAAAAGCATGCATTTTACATAAATTGATTTTGTCTGCCTTACAGTTTATTTCTTCCTTACCTGATTACCCTTCCCTTATGTTGGACTTACACCCCCTAGAATTTACAAGCCAGTGCCTAGGGTCAGACGCCTGTCGGGGAACACAGGAACCTATGGACCGGATAGAGTGAAGCACAGGTCAGCCAACCACCAGGTATGAGAGTGAGAAAGAGGATGATATGAAATGCAGGTGAATTAGAGGATTTGAGAGGCGATGATGGGGCAATTGGTGAATGAGTAGCGGGGGAAACCAGAGAACACGGAAAAAACCTGCCCAGACGCCAGGAATACCACTTGCGCGTCCCTGGGATCGAACACAGGCCGCCTAGTTGGTAGGCGAATGTTCTTACCAGTTATGGAAAACTCATCGTGAATGAAGAGAGCTTCTGAAGGGATTCCCAAAAAAATCAAGATACACCTACATTTAATCTGTCGTGAAAACATGTTCAACATGTATTCTATTCAAATTCATTAGAACCATTTTTGAGAAAGTAATTTTTTTTTAAAATGTTCCTTGTGAAGGGTAGTTTAGGATGGGCGGAAAAATGTTAAACTTAAAAACCAAATTTGCTGTTTGACCGACCTTCTGTTTATAGTGATCTTCTTCATAAACGCACAGAGAATCTTTTTTAAATAAATTCCTTTTTGTATTTTGAGAGTCTGAAAAACATCTTTCCTATCGAATTTTTGGGTAGAATACGACACTTCTTCTACCTACTTTACGTAGTATAGAAAGTAAAAGCAACGAAGTAACAATGTCGGTCAACCCTTGGGGATTGCAGGAACCTTGTCATTGGTGGGCTGTTAGTATGTCACATGATCCTCTGGGCTATGCCAGCGCTAACATGGTTACCAATAGGGCCTCCCAAGCTGGACATACTAGAAGCGAGGAAGTAATTCAGAACAGAGCATCCAACGACCTCAGTACGACGAATGAAGAAGCATATTTTAATCTATCTATGATAGGGCAGATAAGGCTTTAAGCTGAAAATAAAGCAACTGATCTTAGGGAGTTAGCCTAAAAAAGCATGCACGTTGGGAATCTGAAAGGTGCCGGCCCAACCATCCAAACATACCCACTCAGCCTTCTTAGGTCATCAGACGAATTTTAGATTACTGAGAATCGTTATATACAGCCAATTTGAATAGTAACTGACATAAAAATGTTCAGAAAAAGACAAAAGTAATGGCACACCAAGAAAAATATTCAGTGAGAACAGAAGCATGTACCACTGGAGACAACAGCCTGGAAAAACTCATACATTTTAATTATTTCGGTGGTGATATAACTTTCGATCGATACAGATACATACAATAAGTAATGAATTTCAATAAATATGTTGCATTACAAGAATTCTACAAAATAAAGCAAGGGAAGAAATAAAACTAAACCTATGGAGAAGACGCGAATATACATAAGACCTTTGGGTATAATCGAAAAATTCCTTTAATAGATTTAGAATCTATTACCTATAACCTCAGCCATTTTAATGATTGTTCTCAATAAATCCTAAAGACAGTAGAACGTTAGTTATACCTACCTATTATATCTTTGGTGCCTAACAGCATGAGTGAAGACTTACATTATATTATAAATATTTGGGAAAAAGAGACATTGCGTGCAATAATAATAATAATAATAATAATAATAATAATAATAATAATAATAATAATAATAATAATAATAATAATAATAATAATAATAATAATGAAATGGGCCTAAAAGTAATTCTTACACAAGCGAATCATGGTTATGGACAAAAGTAAATAGTAAAGGCAAAATTAAAAAATGAAAAAGAAAAATTCGTAATTAAATATATTAACAGCGGAGATGAACTTAAGTTTTTCAACTGTGTCAAATCCGAAATGACAAAATAAGAAGAAAATAAACAAAAGATACGGCATAGTAAAACATAGTAAGTAAAAATAGTCAAAGAAGCAATAAAATATAAACCGAAAGACAAGAAATGGATTAGGCTGCAAGCGAAGAAGAACAAGAAGAAGAACACGAAGGGGAAGATGATGATGAAGCATAAGAAGAAATTCCAGGTTATACAAGAGCTAACTGTGGCAAACTCAAATATCACAGTGCGCCAACAACAGTATTGGACACTATTTTACTCTATTTTATTCCCACGAAAGTGGGAAACATAGTTCCTAAATTGCATTCATTTCATTGATTTCATGCCAATATGATGAAATTCACAAGCTTAGTGACTACAATTAGATATTCATCAACATAACTTTCCCATAATAACATGAAACAAACATGTTTACTTATGCAAGATGGGTACGGCGAAATTTCGTAATGTTAAATGTTTTTCTGTATTTAGTTTTAAAATTTGCAACCTAAAATGTGAATAATCATAATATTATAACTAATCCTGGCTTCCGTACACTATTGTTGTTTTGTATTTAATTTATCACTTGTGAATTTGCCTATTGAATTTATGTTTGGCAACTGTTATTTCACATTAGCCTGTGTACAACAAATTCTCCAACTCACGAGCATTTTCTCGATAAACCTCAAGATCTCAAACTCAAGTCCCGGGTTTCATAGCTTAAGCAACTATAAGGCAATCAATTGAAATTAATTATTCTTTATACTAGCCGTGAGTAGGATAAAGATTGCAAAGGTAGAATTGTCTGAAAAAGCCAATGACAGCGATTGGAATTTTGCCAACGAAACAGGAAGTTTTGATAGGAAACAAATAATAAAAATTCTGTGCATCACATACTTTTGTCTGTTTTAATGTTTTAATTAATAAATGTAACCAATGCTCTTACCAAATTTAACAATGGTATATGTAATATAGGCAGTTTTCCCCTGTGTTTACCCTTCACTGGTGATAAGTGTTACGCATCTAAGTTTTTTTTTTTTTTTTTTTTTTTTCCCTCATCATTACCGTTTAACAGACAGCAAAACTTGGAATAAATGCATTAAAATCCTCCTGCGATAGGGAGTGTTTTCAGATTTTGAATATAAATATTTTTCTTTTGACTTGATTTACATCTCAGATGGATAGGGATTTTCTACTTTTGTTGATAGGCAATACGAATCATATTAGGCCTGTGTAGTGGACTATTCTCTAGGCAAACAAATTTTGAACTTCATGAACAGAATTCAGTTCAGCAGGTCCTCATTTCCTAGCATAATAATTATATTCGGACACAAGAATATTTACACACAAAGTATGGAGCTAAGTGCACCCAAGAAATGTGTTAAACTCATATTTG
The DNA here is from genome assembly GCA_030765045.1 of Tenodera sinensis. Taxonomy (NCBI): domain Eukaryota; kingdom Metazoa; phylum Arthropoda; class Insecta; order Mantodea; family Mantidae; genus Tenodera; species Tenodera sinensis. The sequence goes on along the minus strand of CM060969.1, from coordinate 40,328,376 downwards.
GAGAACACTTGAGTCAGGGGTACTGAAAAATGAGATTCAAATATGGCCGAATTGGTATAAGTGACATCAAAGACTATAGTATAGTAAGTAAGGAAAGTATTATATTCCACCCAAAAATTCGATGTCGAGATTTCTCATGTGTTTTGAGGCCTCCCTAGAATTAAAAAAAAAAGGCATTTTTTAGAAAAAGGTACGTATGTGTGTGGCATGTGCGTGAACACGATAATAAACAACGAGAATTCGGATAAAAATCAAAGTTCGTATGTAAGTTTAATATTTTTCAAGGATGCTAAACAAAGATTTTGAAGAAAATTCCTCACCTTAAAGTACCTTTACATGGAAAATTTTGATTCTCTCAAAATTGCTCTAACGATTTTTATTAAAATTGCACATGTTTCAAAATACTTTAATGATAAAGGAAATGTATATTTTGAATTTCTGGTTATAACTCACATAGTCCTGTTTACCCTTGATGACTTTTGCATAACTGGTAACCTTCAGAGATAGACCTAATCTTACGATATGAAAATGTAGATATCGATAAAATACAGGAATTATGTCCAAAAGCATTTTTTACGAAGCGAACCAGTTCGGAAATAATCCTTGTTCTTGTATGAGTTTGCAATACTTATACTTTTCTCAAATGGAAGCTCGTTTATCAAATTTTTATCTCTTAGCCGTGCAAAGAGAACGGAATTTCAAAACCTTGATAAGCGATTAGTTTTAAAAGATTTGACTATCGCTCAAAGCTTACCTTATTCCCATATTCCCCTTGCACTTACAAGCAAATATGCAATAAGTTAATTAATCTAAATGTTTAATTAACATGAAGAAGATAGAGCAATAAGAGTTTAAGGATAGTTAGTGCAAGAGTATAGACAAATCATACGAGTGCAACACATCAGGTTTTTAAAAATGTTTTATAATATTTTTATTTCTCGTACATAAAAATAAAATATTCTAATATTCTTTAGCACCTATAAATCCGTTTCCTAGTTATTCATTTCTGTTTTGGTTTCTTTAAAAATCTAGCTTAAGTATTTACAGATTACTTTCGAGTAAGCATATAAAAATCGTCAAGAAAATTATTCACTTGTTAAGGTACCTACACGATCTTTGTGGATATCTGTGGTGGACATAGGTATAAGAAACACTTTGCAGAGGATTAACAAGAAGGGATATCTGGACCCAGCCTTCTCTCTGCTACTACATTTTCTTCCCACCCTATCCATGACCTGGGTCACTTCCTTGTGCTCCCCCACCCTCTTGTCAATTCCATAAACCTCCCCCTGCATAGAGCTGACCGCTTGTCGAAAACTCTGTGCCTGCTGTGTGGGAGGTTGGAATTTCCCTTCCTGTCCCACCCCGTGAAAGGAACCCTCAGACGCGTCAGTCACATGGTCGACCAAGCGAACGTCGCCGACGTATCCAGCATGCAGAGGTCTGCTCATCTGAAAACCCAATCCAGAACTTGCGTACCCGATGACGAGGGTTTCCTGACTCTAGGAGTAAGGGTGGGGAAATAGGAGGGGTAATACACGGAGAAGGAGAAGAGCAACAAGGATGGGGATATGTGTAAACTATTTGAGAGATAAGGACGGAGTTAACAAAACCAGAGACCGAAAAGCGTGCGCCAGACTTCAACTGAAACACACATCACAAACAGAATAAAAAATAGACAGAGAGGGTAGCAAGTTGATGAGAGCAACAGAGACGCCAAATAATCAGGTGAAAGAGACGGTAAATAGAAACAGAGACGGGCAGGCAAGAAAGACGGCAAATACAGCGAAAGGAGCGAAAAAAACAAACGACTAGTGCGATAGCTGCACCATCTGGCGAACAAATGTTTGAACTACGACGAGACTGGATCTCCCCCCTGACGTTTTAGGGAGAAAACGCGGAGGATGGAGGGGGAGAGATAGTTCAGGGGGAGGGGGGCATGCATGCCTTACCAAAACACTGTAGGGCACTGTTGTAAATGTTTCGACTGCATAAGTCTGGGTAGTAATAAGAAGAAGCGATAATACCTCCAGCTGCAAACGTATACCCATAAGTTAGTAGCTCGAACAACGGCAGTAGGAATCATAATAATAATAACAAGGATAGTTGAGTGAATGACAGTAATGCGGGGAACAGTCGGTGGCAGTAGATTATGACATAACCAGGAGAGGAACTTCGGCGGGGCAGGGCGGAATCATAAAACTTGTTACAAAGAGCACTGGTCAGTGTGTAAGCGGGCGTTGTTAAGTAACGAACACGCGGAGGGCCGAACCACGTGGCATACGATCTTCCTTACGTCACCGGGTATCTAAAACCCTCACATAAACGAAACAAAGCTAGGGAAATAAAAATTATCATTACAAAATTAAAGCCACGAGCTGTCAGTGAAGCTGTTTTACATATTTTTAAGGTTAAAACACATTTGTTGGTGGCTTAGGTGTTGTTTTGTGAAAATAAAATAAAATAAACCGTTAAATTACAGTGAATCTTTCAATAATTGTTAAAAAGTTAATATACTTAGGTGTATTTGTAGCTATAAACCTCCATTACGAAAATTTGAATGTCACCAATAGATAAACAGTGGTGTTGTTAGTGTTTTGTTTTAGATATAGACGTTGTTGCCCTCAGGGTGACAAAAGAAAGACGAAACAAAAAACGAACGTATGCAGAGTTGCTGATGGTGGTATAGTGTTTTGTTTTGGATATAGACGTTGTCGCCCTCTCGGTGACAAAAGAAAACGAAACAAGAAACAAACGTATGCAGAGTTGCTGATGGTGGTATAGTTTTTCCCTCCCTAAGGCCGCGAGCGGCCGGACAGAAGGACGGAGGGACGAACCAAAAGTGAGTGACTAAAGGCTGGGTTTGCCGGGCGGAAGAGAAGACTGATCCTTCAGTGACTTACTAGCTCGCGAAACATCAAGTTCGGACGGAGCGCCCTTCAAACGTGGGGAAGACACGTGCTTCTGCTTTTGTTTTGGTGTGCCTCCAAGGATGATCCTGTGTTTGTGTGGTGCATAGCTTTATGTGCGAAATGTAACACCTGGACGGAAACGAATGAAGTGACAAAAAATCGTGGTGATACGAAAAATGTACCTTACATCGCTCCGGAATCTCAAAGGCAAGTGAGTGGCATTGTTTACCTTCATTTTATAATGGGTTAGCCAAATTAACACAAATGATTCTTTAATTTATATTATATCTCTTTAAATTCTTATTCTCCATTTTTGTTTACACAAAGTATTGCCACTGTTGTCGCGCTCGTAAATATTTGTAACATGATTTGTTACAACACTAAAACGATTTTATTTTAAGTCAGGCACAAAACATAAGAAAATATTAATTATTTGCGAAAAATATAGCAAATGAAACGAACTTATAGAAATATACATGATTAAAAGCTATAATAAACTGTAAAAGATATTTAAATTTTGTATGGCGTTTATAGAAAATTATAAAAAGTATAGAAAATATTCCTTCCATAATACGGATTTTAAAATTATAAAACTCTCCTTGGGAAAGCAAGCTTATTTATCTTAAATTACATTTAAAGATTTTACAATAATTATAAAGCTAAGATAAAATAAATAAATTACCTTTATTTTATGATAATTGATTACGCTAATCCAAAACTTCATATAACCACACCGTGTGATAAATAATCGTATCCCAGTAAATATAGATATAGGCGTGATTGAAAACGGTAATAAACCGCAAAATATATTTAAATTCTTTAGGGCGGTTTATATGATATATAGAAAATGTTCCTTATATAATACGGGTTTTAACATTATTATCTAGAGCATAAAACTTCGAAACTCTTCGAAAAGAAAACTTGTTAAAACTTAATTTTGGAGTTTTCTGATGACTTAATAATCTGAATACGTATGTGTAAAGCGTCTTACTATGACTATGAAAACAAGATAAAGGAAATAACATTACCGTTACTTTATGATTATAAATTACTGAAATTAAAAATTTCTCATAGCCAAGCCATATAATAAATAATTGTACCTAAACACATATTTTAATATTTTCAGAGCGAAGTATTTATCTCGTCCTTTTGTCAACATTTAATATAAATATTTAAATACACTCATTTGTTGACTAAAATAATTGCAACACGCATTTATTATTATAACTCCCATTTGGTATTATCCTAAATGTTAGATTTTCAGAGAAGGAGTAAGTGCAAATAATTTTTTAAGTTTATATTGAAAAGCTACATTAAAAACCTTTGTTTACTAGCAAGAAGTGGCATATGTGCACGGTTAACGTTAACTAGCTACTTTAGTTATAAAATTCTTTGATTACTTAGAGTATTTAGCGTCTTAATTCTAATTTCAAAAGTGATATTTGTAATTTAAGCTCTAGTTGAAAATAAGTAAACGGATTTCTTCTTAAATTTTGACTGCAAAATGCAGTTTAAATTCAGGATTACGCTTAATTATTGTAGATGTTTGTTAATTCGTATTTAATGTCGTGGTATGCAGTGGTAAAATTTAAATGCTTACCTTTATTCATTTATTTACATTAACTTTGTCAAATAAAAGAAAAGTGGGTAATATAATTTTAAGTGTTATTTCACTAATGGAATTAGACGTGTTAAAATATTTAAGGACTTTTAGGGACATTTATTACTTAAAGTAGTTGATATATGTAAGTAAAAGTGATAGTAAACGAGTTTATCTGTAAATAATATTTTCAAGTGTAGCTTCATGACAAAGCGGGTAGGCAAAACTTCAGGATATTCCCCCTGCATCACCCGCAGTTTTCTATGACGTGTCTCTACTAGTAAAGCATTGATTTCATCCCGAAAATCGCTGTTAATTAACTAATTATTTTCTACCGGCCTCCCTTTGTCCTGTTCTTCTTCCGAGGGACAGACAACAAACGGAGAACTCCCGTTTGAGGAGCAATCATGAAATGAAAAATAAAAACATCAAAAAGCAAGGTACAACAAGTGTAATCATTATCGTGTAGTTATTAGGGAGCTCTCAGCGGAACTATTAGGGGTCCATAAACAAGTCCATAAATTTTCAAGACTCGCCGCGCAGGATTGGACGGGAAGCGAGTGCATCCTTTTTTCTCCTCAACCCTTCTTTCACACTTTCCTTGCCCTCGCAAAAATCATTTCTTGTTCTACTTCTAAGTGCCTAAATAATAACGACTTTTGTTGTTAATATTTCTGGAAGTACAATCTGTTTATAATTTGAAGCCCATTAGAATTTCACTGGGCATGCTTCTACAAGTTGCATACGATAGATATCATCTCCTTTTCTCATCTAAGTGTTTTTAGAATTTTAAAAATAAAAACTCATTTTTAGAAGTAATAAAATAATGCAAATGTACTCGCACTTGCGCATTATTCGTGATTATTTTTGTGTTAAAATGTGAGGGCACAGCAGTGGACTTTTTAACCCGAAATCTCTTTTCGTCTCATCCCTACTTTCCCCTCCGTTCCCTATTTTTTTTTTCTTTAAAATTTCTCCATTAACCCTCCAATACACTCATCTCTTTCTCACTGTAGCCCCTTCCCCGCTTTATCCTCTTCCCCTCCCATGCTCACTTTTACTACCAGTACCCCCTCCTGAACCCCCTCCCCCTTGGACCTCAGTTTTTGCACCTCTGTCTTCATTCTACTCGAACATGTACCACTTCTATCTCACTCTGTTTCTTCCCTGACACCAAGGGTTGAAGAATCCAAACTGCACATATAGATAATCAAAGTTTGATGTATCACGTATGTTTCGACTCAGTGAATGAGTGAGTTAGTGATATCGTCTTTTAAGTGTGAACATTTTGTGTTCTACATAAGAACTAGAATATGTGATTTGAACTGTCTTTAAAATTATATTAACTTTATGGTCGACGTTGTAAAATAATCTGGTGGTGTTAGGGGTCTTAGTGTTCAGTGCATAGTGATATTTCAGTGAGGGAACATCAACGTCACAAGTGACGACTTTACTAGTGTGGACAATTCCAAATTGTGGTGGTGGTGGCATACGCACGTGTGTATGTTTTATAAGGAGGGAGTGGTAGGGAGTTTGATGCCCAGGAGTGGTGACTGCAACCGAATGACAGACTTGGACTTTGCCGCGGCAACGTTGGAGAGGGTTAGTTTTATTTAAGTCTCACCCTCTCTTGCCTCGCGGGGTTGTGCCCCGCGCAGGACGGTTGCGCGGTGGAGTAGTGTGAATGGTTGGTGGTGGCAACCGCGGCGAAAATTTCGGAAACCTCCCCTCCCTCCCCTGTTCCTCCAGAAACATAACTCACGCACGCATCGTCAACGACGAACGTGTTGAAACAGTAGCACCTAACAGGTCAATCTGTTCGGACATACACTAATCATTTTGCAATCCCTCACAGCAATGATTTCGTCTTAAACCAAGAACTTCTGTTTTGCTGTTCCCCTTTGCTTCTTCCCTTTACTGTTTGACATCGTCATATAAAACACGTGATCCGAGGCCAAGTAGTTTCGCAGTGGATTGTTAAGAGGCGGTAGTTGGCTGAAGTTGTTGGTTAGATGGTAGTCCAACCTCCAAGAGAGCCAGGGAAATCCTCACTCGTTCGCTCTCTCACTTCTTCATTCTTGTCTATCCCTCCTCAAATCCCTTCCTTTCGCCAGACAGACAGACATACATAGCGCTCTCGCATCTCAAACATGATCGCCATCATCACTAACGCGTATTGCAGCAATTTATACTACAGTCACTTGACAGTAATTGCAACTCATAAACCAGAAGAAGAGATCTTTACGACCAGGCCACGTGGTCGCATGTACAGCCGCTGAAATACTTCCCTTCGTGTGGTCTTGTCGCAACATTTTTGGTGTTTTTCCTGTATTTAGTAACTTTGTGAAGTGACACTTCAACATTTCATGACACTTACTGGCAGGGAAAAAGTGAATTATGTGATTTTATTTAGTGTGATTCAAATTTTACTACCTTCTTTGTAGTGATCAAACGTGGAGTAGCTTAGTCGTCACATGTCATATGGTTTCAGCGTCTTGACTTTCACTTTGTGTGTATTTTTTCATATCTTAAAACAAATAGGCAAAACTTCTGCTTTATTATTGTAATAGATAAATTCTAAATTCATTGACGATAAACATATATCAATGTTTAGCGTTGTTAAATGTAACTTTATAGATATTTGCTGAAAGAGCAAGTTAGCATCAACAGCTGTTAAATTATTGCAGACGTCAACAGTTCTTCAAGGAAGCCTAGAAGCCCCGCAGCCGGAAGATGAGTTCGTACCAGTTCGTCAATTCTCTGGCATCATGCTACGCCAGCCAGGGCCAGTCCCAGAGGGCAGGTGCATCTCCTGTAGGCCATTCTCAGCACCCGGGGGCTCCAGGTCAGGGCCAGGGTGGTGCAGCCGACTACTACAACCCAGCAGCAGCTGCTGCCGCCGCCGCGGCTGCTGCAGCAACGGCATCTTATCCTCCCACTTGCTATTCTCCACAACAGCAAGTACAACAACATTATTCCCAACACTCGTACCACGGTGCCCCGGCACCACCATCCGCCACGCAACATATGCAAAACGGTGGTGCCACTGCTGGAGGTCCAACAATGATCGACTACACCCAATTACATACCGCCTCTCAGAGGCTCGGAGGTGCAACATCCGTAACCCATCTACAGGCGCAACACCATCCTCAGCCACAACATCATCACCATAACAGCACCGCGAGTCCGGGGGCTGTCACTCCACCTCTAGGGGTGGTCAGCAACCCCGCGGCACCTGGGGGTCTCCTCAATAACAACTCTGTTACTGGCAGTAGTTGTAAATATGCAGACTCAACATCCTCGACTGGAGTAAGTTCACCGCAAGACCTAAGTACCAGCACAGGCCCTCCTAGGAGCAGCCCGCCTCTGCAACAGGCGGCGGTCAACTCGGCGGCAACTTCGGCAGCAACCGGGAGTGGCAAATCTAGTGTCACTTCCCCAACCAGCAATCCCGCACGTGGGGCGTCATCGGCGACGTCTCCAGCGGCAGCGGGTCCTCCCGGAGCTGGATCTACCACCGCATCTTCAGCAGTATCTCAGAGTTCGTCGTCACCTGCTTCCTCCACAACATCAAATTCGAGCACGACAGGTTCCAACAATAACAACAATGCAGGAAGTGGCAGCGGAAAGCAAGGCACCGGTTCGTCAACCAGCAACCCCCCGCAGATCTATCCCTGGATGAAGAGGGTGCATCTAGGACAAAGTGAGTACCTATTTAAATTTCATCCAAAATCTTGCCATCCCTGTTAGTTCACAATACCCTTAGGAAACTTTGCATGTTTAATTCTTTGCATGTTTCATTAAGGATTCATCGCTGAAGTTCAAGGATTTTCAAATGTGCACCAGAAATACAACAATATGTAGCAGTATTTATGTTCTAAATTGTAAACTATATGTTGTCTTTTTCAAGAAAGTGTCGGATATATTAGACTGTAAGATAACAATTTGCAACCAAAAATTAACAACCCTCATATTGTATGTTAAATATTCTTATAACACATACAATTTATCTGGTATAAAAAGGGGTCGAGAATAGTAACACCCGAAAATCGGATAAGAAATAAATATCCAATAACACCCCAAAGTTTCGGAGGAGGAAAGGCATTCAAGTTTCTAATAGGTTGAATAATGCTGTAACAGCTCAAAAAATTCACATCACTAAGTATTTAATAGATGGTAGCATTATGTTCAAAAGCAAGGTAAAGGTTAATTTGTTGGAAAAGTTGTATTAATATTACAAGGTTCTGCTTTGTCCTATTTTAGATTATTGTGCCAGAAGAAATTTACACCATAGATATAACATACTAGTCCTGATCGTGCACTCAGAATTTTCCTATTGGGTGATTAAGAAAGTATCCTTCCAGATATAAAAGTGGGATGCATTTAATCCAAATATGATGTTTTTCAACTAAAGCACCAGTAAGCAGGAATAAAGTAAACTAACTCAGTGAAATTCCACAGGAAATGTGTGCGAATTCTCTCCAGATGTAGAACATAAGGTTAACAAAAAGATAGATGTTTGTTATGTTCAGTGGACCATCATGAGAAAATTGAAATAAGGTCAGGCCGTCACCCAATGATAACAAAAAAGCCGAAGCTAGTGTCCTTGTAAACCCAGCTGTCAGGTTGTCAGTTTATCACTCCGAGTATAAAATCACTGTCAAAAATTAAAGCTAGCGATTCGTCATGCAGTTTAGCAATGAAAACGCCGATTTCAAATTCAAGCTTAATTGCAGTCGAGATCGTTCAACCTATGCCACAAATCTCATTTGTCACACTTGATTAAGTCCTGCATTAGGTCCGACATTTGATTTATAACACCTCTTTTCTAACGTCACCTGTATATATCTGGCGGCTTTAGGCTACTCCTGAAATTCTACTCGTGTGATATCTAAACTGCAAGTAGCAATTACACCACGTAGCTTCTTTGAAAGACGTTCATAATTTGTACGAGTAACATTAGACTTGTTCACGCTAGTTAAGCCATTTGTCTTTAAAGGTGCGTTGAAACATAATGCAGACATTACGAAATCGCTCTCATAATTGCTTCCTATTAATTCTTAATACAGTTTTTTTGAGAAGAATTCGTTTCTCTACACAAATTCAGAATAAAAAATCACATATAAATTAAATTTTAAATACAATAATATGTATACGACAATAAATTAAAGTATAAAAATATCCACAGATTTTGAATAAACATGCAAGCCAACTGTTTGAATGTTCAAGTATATTCAATATAGTAGCTGTAAGCTGGCATTCAGGAAATAAAAACTTTTCTGTTTATTGATGTTTTAATTAGTGATTCTGCTACACTGCACGTGAAAGTCTATTTAGTTGTATTTCTAATCTATAAATGTCCTGCTTTAGTCCTTAATGGTTTCATAATTCATTCATAGAGTACGTAATCTGTAGCTTGCTTTTAAATTCATGTGGTTTTGTTGCGTAATCTGTTTGGTCTTATTTCTGTAATATTGTCCAATTATTTTCATAGCATACATATTATTCTATTGTAAATGTAAGATCTATGGTTTGTGTTAATGCATCTGGTAAAATTTAAGTTCAGAAATAATATACAAACCCGTTTAAAATATACTTATTAATTTAATTAAGAATAGAAAATTTCAGAGGTTTCTCATCTATTCTGAAAAGAGGTACAGGAAGAAACTATTATATTCGTGTATTACGAGATTTTGAAGTTAGTTTCATAGGTTTGAGGGAATAGGGAAGTGGGATTCTCTAAAAATGTTTCACTGACGGATGAAATTTCCTATCATATAAATACTACAGTCTGAGTTACGGTTAACCAAAATACTACTTTGCAATTTAAGCTAATACTTCAATCAGAAGAATATTTCTTAGGCTGACTCAAATAGTGAGGGTATAGTGTATCGTAATATAAAAATGATAAATTGAAATGTTCCTAGAGTTCGTAAAATACTTCTCCAGCATGTCCTTAAACTCAAAACTCAAGAAACCATGCAATCAAAACAGCCATGTTATTTCGATGTTATATATAGGTCCTTTCTCTTTAGCACACTTTTGCAATTAATGTTTTGACGGAAATGCGGTCAATGATGCGTGAAATCTTATAGCTATAGTACAACTTTTCTTATTTTAAAGCTCGTTAAATTCTGTTACGTCAGCATTGACGTTTCCTGAGCACATCTTTCCAAAAAGAATTATATGTAGGTACAAGGCAATAGAATGTAGAAGAAATCAGAGCTGAAAAACATACATATCGTATAGTATAATTGCCTTCATCCAGAGAAGAAAACAGTTTTGTGAACTTTTGTGCTATCTTTTAAGTTTATATACTCTCCAAATGTAATTAATTCTGAATGCATTTCTGCATTATTATGAGGGGTATAGTATTAAACAGCTATTGATTTTAATTAACTACTTATTGTCATCAGTTGAAACCTAAACATAGTCTTAAAAGGGAACTAACATCATGAAAACTTCAGAATCAAATTAATCAAATTCATTTTTATGAGCTAATATACATACATATTAGAGATCATGAATATGCCTCAAGGAAGTAATGCCATTTTAAAGCAGAATTTTTACCAAAGTTTTGCAATATTTCTTTACGGTTTACTGGCGCAAGTCCAACGCAAATAAAAATTAATATAATATGAATTTCCCATGCTTCCAACTCCATATATTGAGATAATTTTATAATTGCCTTTCATTCTAAGTGCCTGTTTGTAAAACTGTGACACTAACAGTTTTGCAGCTGTTTTATTTTACGGAGGAAGTGTTATGCCTAGATAAGATATATTGCTTATAATATTGAAATTATTATATCTAGTTCCTATATCTTCATATAGGTACCTATCTATGTAAGCCTATGTTCGAAAACCTCAAGAATAAATGGGAGTTCCTTTGTTAATTATATACCAGCTTTAGTTTTGCTAATCTTAGGATATTATTTCTTCTAAAAAGCAATTTCACATTGAAAATGTTATGTGATGAATAGTCTCCTAAGCTTAAAGAAGGTGGAGGGAAAAATTAGCTCTTAAAAATATTGTAAAGAATTGAATTTCAATTCAATTTGAGTTTATAGTTAATAGGATAAATAAGGGATATCAATCAACGAACCCAACTATACTAGCAAATATTGCTCTTACAAAGCACATAATAGAAATGAATACCATTGTTTTGTTCTTCTTCTACTTTATGGTAAGGACTTTTCAGTTCGTTCCGACTCCATGTTTATTTGACTATCTCTTGAACGATCTCCCCATATTTCTTCTTCCTTTCGGATTGTAGAATTTGACAATATTTGGGATTCTGTCAGTATCTCTGTATTTATGAATGATGCAACTTATTTCTTCAACCTTTAGTTCTTGTCGGATGTCCTAATTGTATTTCATTCCAGTAAAAAATTTAATTTTCGATGACTATATTCTGGTGTGGGAGTTTTTATATTATTATTGCTATTATTTATTATTGCTATTATTTATTATTATTAATTATTATTATCCACGTTTCCGACCCATAATTTAAAGCATTTATTACCATGGATTTGTAGAGTTTAATTATGGAGCCTACGAGCCTTGATTTTTAAGTTCTTCTTTATGTGCCTGTTATATAGCTCAGTTTATTTATTTTTGCTGCAATATTAAATTCTCAGTGGTGTAATACATTACTACCAAGTACTTGAAATGTGATACCTGGTCGATTATAACGCCCTCTAAGATTACTTTTGATCGAACACAATGTATTCCTCTAAAAGCCAACGTTAGCTGAAATTTTCATTCTTTACTGACTTTATTCAAACTGTGGAAAATTCTTTGTAAATCATCTTCATTTGTAGCCAAAGGTATTTGGTCGTCTGCATATACAATGGTTTTTATTTTAATTCCAACAACAGTTATACCTAGTGCCTTTATCTTCATTTATCCATATGCTTACTATTTCTTCAATAGAGCAATTGATAAATGACAACCTTGTATATATAATAATTATGTATTTTAAAGAATAAATCCCGCAACTCTCAAACGCCTACCAATATAGAAGACGTAATTGTGCAATAATATTATAGATATTTCAGGTGGCAGGGTTAGTGTAGCATTTATTTACTGATAAATATTTCGTACCAATTTACCAAATTAGGTCTTGATTATTTTAAACACCTACATAAGGTAACTGCATCAAACAAGCTATTGCAATTATAATCCAAGAGATAGATGTTCATAGCTGCTAATAAATTTCAATACAGGGTCCTAAATCACACAACAAACAAACCTACAAGAGCAAATATTTACGTAAATTAATGACGTAACTATTATTACTTTTAGAACTGTTGTAATGTATGGCTTTCTTAGAGCTAGATAAACGCTAACTTTTCAGCCAGTTGACAACAATATAATTTAGTTCAAGTTTTGATATTAAGTTGCACAACTGTAACAGAAAATATGTAATTAATCCTTTCAGAAGCCCAAACACGCATCCTAACCTCTACCAGACCTCGCGTGATGGGTAAGGAATAATATGGTTGAAAGGGTGGAGAAACAAAAGTTCATAAGAGTTTTCCGAACGGGCACGGAAGACAAACCCGACATTGTAGTGGTTATTAATAATGCACGTTGATGTTTCGTGGCAGGGGTTTTGGTCGGTCGGTCAGTCAGGCACTGTGTGTGTGTGTCTGTGTGTGTGTGTGTGTGTGTGTGTGTGTGTGTGTGTGTGTGTGTGTGTGTGTGTACGGCTTCCAAGCTGACGATCTTGGCATGGGAATACAGAACCTGTGGATGTTTCAACTGGTTGTTCCTTATTTATTTATTACCATTGAAATGTCTCACAAAATATAAAACAGTGAAGTACAACGAATCTGGAGTTGTATTCACATGAATTTCTATACTCTCTCGTCTTCAAACTATTCCTTTATAAGATTATTCTTTTACCTAAATATTTCTTGTAAATAGAAATAAATTTTCAATACATATTTGCAAGCCACATTGTAGGTAAAATAAGGCTCATTATGAAAAAAATTACCTTATAAGCCTCATATTCTTTATTTAAAAGACAAATAAGAAATTTTAAATTGGGGAGTTTTTGGTCTACTTTTTTGTTTTCGTGGAGTGATTGCTAAGTTTACTGTTTAAATGTTTCTATGTTTTGAATTGCAACAATTATCTATAAAATATTTTTACACCGTATTTTTCTTATCCTGTATCATTCATATTTAAAATTATCTTTCTCTTCAGATTTATTAGCAGGCTATCTCTTTATGACAACTCTAAAATAGAATACCTAGATTTTCTCTCTAGACTGAAGATAAAAATCCAATAGAACTTTCCACTTTAGAAAACTACGAGGTTTAAAAATCCAAAGCAGTGACGAAGAATATCTCCTAAGTGGTTAACAATTCAAGAAAAGTATTTGATACGATCTACTCGTACATTTTTTGTGCAGTAAGATTTCGTGTCTCTTACGGTTTCCTATTTATGCAAAAACTTTTCAGAACAAAGAGGGCTTCACAGATTATTGCCAGAAAATTCAAAATAGATTTTTTTGTATTTGAAATGTCTTAAAATACATGGTGCTTTAGCCAAAACTGTTATACATTTTGAGAACGCCGAAAAGTTTAGAAAAATATTTCACACAAAATGTAATTTGTGGTGAAGGATCTTTTTTAAATCTTCCTGTGGCAACAAACATTCGTTAGATTAATTAGGCTATCGGAAAACCATTGTCAGCTTTTCTTATTTTGTTGAAGGTAAGCAAAATTTGAATACTGAAACAATCTCTCTTAAAATGACATATTCTGCCCTGTAATTATGAACTGTAATAATTTTACTATTTAAATGATCACTTGAAATTTATTCAAGCTTATACTTTAACACATTTATCTTCATGAGGGCTTTGTATTAGGATTATTTAAAACTGTAAGAAGTAAACAGTGTAGGCGTGTAACACTGCAGACAATGACAACTTTAAGAGCAATAAACCCCTCAAGAGTGCAACCATTCAGCTTAAAGAAAGAATAAGCAGCTTTATGTATTCGATATGTATTTACTTGAACATAATTTGGAATTTGAAAATAAAAGTCCACAACTTAAGTAATTAAGTTTTCTTCATCCAATTCTATCCTTAAAAGTGGAATGAAAAGTAAGTTTATTGTTAGATAAATTTGTTGAAATAATGTAGCAGAAATTATAAGATTCTGGCAGAATATGACTTTTTCTATGATAAATTTTATTTGAAACCTGATAAGCAAATTCGCCACTGATATTGGAAAACTACTGGAACTATTTGAACGTTGTTCGCTGGAGATACCTAGATAGATGGGGTAATTCTGTTGTGTCTGAACAGAAATAAGCTACTACCTTACCTAAATTTTTATTAAATATCTACTTCCTCACTGATATTTTATGGAAGGAGAGTGGCAGGGGTGGAACTAGATATTCTTACTCAGTAAATAAATACGATACGTACGAATTTTCTAAATCATCCTCTATTTTCCAGGAGTTTCGTTAAAAATTGACTACAAATATTTTACACTGAAACATTTATTTTTTGTATTAATGTGTCATAAGAATATTTCTTTTTAATTAGGTATCTTCTTTGAGAATTTACAAATAATCCGTACAAATACAGAGTAAACAGAAAATAAACAAAGCTCGCATCGAAATTTTAAAACTATTCAGACTGTTTCAGAAAATTTAGCTCAGAACATTTTAATACACAATTTAAATGTTTATTTTCATATGTGGCTAAAACATGAATTTTAAATACCCGAATTTATTAAAATATATTAGATGCCATTCACATTGAATGAAATATTTTGTGCACAATGCTTGTAAGAATTCATTTGAGGAATATTTTAAATAACAGCTTTTACAGTAAAAATATAAAAATGTTTTAGGTTTAAAAACCTAATTAGGTTATGAATTATGTTATGAATTCATGCTTATTTTAGATTTTATACAGTAAGTTAAGTTTCTTTGAAAAATGTAATAACATCTAATCATTGTTACGCCTTATTAACCATTTTGCTTCAAAAGTATGAGGACTCTGAGTGCATTTTTTTATGATTTTAGGATAAAATACAACACATTTCAAACACGTGAGAATTTAACTTAAAAGTGACGACTATCTATTGCAATACACAAAAATACAGAATACCTGTATCTCATAAAATATGAAATTTTAAGTTTTTATTAATTCAGTTGTAGGTTAAGAATATGCCTACACTAGCTTGGACATTATGTAATTTACACAATTAAAGTGTATCCCAAAGAAGGCAATAACCCAATTTCCATAGGAACTTCAACACTATTTATTTCTAAATTCAGTTACCAAATATTTAAAACTGAATGAAATTACGTTACAAGACTTGGGAATACCTTCACTATAAGCTAAATAGGCGATTAAGACCAATTAATTATTGGGAAGTCTCACAATAATAAGTAATCCATTACAGTAGTAGTATGCATTAGAAAGTAATCAAACATATTTTTAAAGACATGTCAACAGGACAAAAGGGAGGGTATGTATACCTGTAATTGATAACTCAAGAATTCTCTGCTCCCAAAATAGTGTATTGCGAGTTTAAGATTGTATGTGATTTTTCACTGGACGCAATTGAGTGTTTCAATTTCCTAGTATTTGTAAAAACACTTCACGCACGATTATTGCACGCAGTTTTTTTTCTTTTAGGGGGAGATAATTACCAATCTAATATGGCGTATGAGCGAAATACGAAGCATAACATTCATCTTCTCACGGTGTGTTCAATATTTTCCTCCTACTTACAAAATAGGCGAGTAATTTTTTTTTTCAATATATTCCTGCTTTTTTTCTCATTCAACTAATATTTAAAAATACTGTAAGCATTTTTCGTATTTCTATTTAGATATTTCAGGAGAGAAGTACAACTAATTGTCCAATTTTCTTCGACTTCAGAATCAACACACTCGTTCAAGTTAGCCACCATGATTACAATGGATAATTATTGATTTGAGCACGGCCTACTCTGTTTATCTCGCGGAATGTGTATTAAGATTCAATGACTCTCTGTATAGTATAATCGATCGTCACTACAACGAAAGTTGGATTGATTCCAGTGCTCTATTCTTTTAAATTATAACGTATGCAGTAGGTATAAATAAGCAGAGGATAATCATTGTAGTGGTAAAAATCAACAAATAGATTTCATTATACTGTAGGTATATTTGTATTAATCAAAATATTGTTAAGTTTAAGGGTATGAAAATACTAGCGGCCTAGGCCTTAAAAGTACGTAATATAAGGGCAAGTTAAGTTACTATCTCCCAAATCCGTATTTGTCAGAATTCTACACGAATGAACTTGAGAGTGATTTGTTCCTGGACTTTGAAAAGTTTAGACTTGGGAACAAAATCGCGGAGTTATAATGGTGGTGATGCCAAAATAATAAAGCATTTCATTAGTTTTCAAAATTCAAGGAATCTCTTGCTAACGTTTATTAAAATCTGGCTTATAAGGTTTCAATCGTTCGAATACCTACTGTATATAATTTCATAGCGCCGCGTATGTCGAAGGATGGTTCTAATAATAATACAAGTTGACGGACGTGTTTTGCAGACAAATCCTGACTCAACAGATTATGTTCAATTGAAAAGTCATCCATCTTGAAGAAATGACAACCGCGATTGAAACTTCTCAGACTTTGACGAAGCAGAAGTTATCCTTGGACCAGGTCTTTACGGGATCAAGAGTAGGTTTGTCCACAGAAGATGTTTCCACTCCTCTCCAGGTTTGAAGCACTATTTCTGGTAATCTGTCACGTGCATGCTCAAAATATGCAGTGGAAGAGGCGGTTTCAGACGAGTCTGGTAGGGGATGCATCGTGCCTTGTCATTCATCGGTCCATAAACCACAACTAAAATTACGACTATTATTTACAAAATTCCACATGTAACAATCACATTAACATCTATACTTATAATCATTTATAAGCATACATAACTCCTAAATTATTAACTAAAAGCCCCAATGTTTATAAATTTTACTACTCAATGAAATGCCCTATTCTTTACATGAACTTTTGAGAAACACAATAACTTCTTAAAATATTGAAAACAACGGATAACGGATAATATTTTGCAAATGCTTAATAAATAAGTTTGGCTATACTATAGCCTTTAGTAAGTTTGGTTCAATTTTATACTGTCTTAGTGACGGATACGAGTGGAGAAGAATTCACAAGGTATTCATGAAAAGTTAAAATATATCGATACTTTTGTTATCGCTCCAATAACTCAAGTGTGTGATATTTTAATTAAAATATATAATGTTTAAAAATGAAAAACATAATACATGCATTTTTGAACACTATCTTGAAACACTTCTATTTTATATCCTCAAACAGTTTCCCACTTAGTATTCATGAAATTAGGTAGACTCATTCCGTTTTCTACACATACTAGCGCGTGCGCAGAAAAAAGCAATTTGGGGTTCAACGAATCTTAAATATGTATTTCGAGCGAAGAATCGATGTCCAACTTTTGAGTCCACTCAATTCCTCCTCCACCCATGCAAAAGTGATGGACAAAATAATAGGCCCCTTTCTTCCTTTTAGCAACTTTTGTATTTGAACTCTGGATATAATATATTTTGTAACAAAGTAAATTCAGCAGAATGATATAATATATGCATATTATAAGGGAGCATAGCTTAATAAGTAGAACAGAAGCCAAAGTTCGTGTCCATATAAAGCAACAGATAGTTTCAGAAATTAAATTTGTTTTGTCGCAAAATGAAATTTTCGTTTACGTCTACCGTTAAACATCGCAACTATCTAAATAATGAGCTCCAACATTTCTTCTACAAGAGTTGTACATTTGAAATATCATTAGGGTTTCCGAAACTTTCCCAAAACCATAGTTTCTTTGCGTAAAGACAATTTTTTGATAAAATGAAAGCTGATTCTTTAGTAGTTTCATTTTCTCCAATAAGTAATTTAAATTGTTTATGAAGTTTATTAACCTATAACCATTATCCCTTTTAAATCAAATATAATAATTTGAACAACCACAAGCATATTATTCCTACTAACTTTACAATTAGCCTATATAAAAATAACGTTTAAATTTTCTACGATGTATCAAACATAGCGTTTACTACTTAGTAGCTATATTATGCATAAAAATAAATATTGAGCTTCTAATGATTTTCATCAAACGAAGCATTTATTTTTGACCAGTGTAGTTATTCCAGTAACACCTTTATGTTACCAATGTCTAATGTAATAGGCAATTATTAGTATTTCACACTTAACAGCAATATCCTACCATTAGTTTTGCATTGTTAACACATCACTTAGTAGATTCATATGAAATAATTAAAGATAAAATTATATATTTCATATAATGATCGTAATACGTTCTTTTCTATGTATCATAAACTGTTTAAATTTTTAAAATAATGGAAAATCCATCAATAAGAAAGTGGTTCTATTTGAATATCATATTTCAGAAAACAAACATTTTCAGTTTTAAAGTAAGGGGATTTCAGAACAAGTTATCTCTTTTAATTACTTAGTTTAATTAAACTCTATCTGGATGAAAGTCTGCATAACTGAAGCAATACAAATTTGCTATATTATTTTATTATTTGGAATAACAATAAGACAATGGAGAGACGAGACGGAGCATACAAGTATATTTCATAACAATGTGGCACTTTCTATATAAGTGTAAATCTCAAAAGAAATATGAAGAGGCAGATGAAGCAGATTGTTGGCTTCGTTAGCTGATTGTACAACAAATGGAAGAAATATGCAAAAGAAATACACAAACTCTAAGTGGTGTACTAGAATTAACAGGCAGCGGATATTAGCATATTTTTAGAATTGTCAATGATTGCCTCGGAAAAAGCAGGAAAAACAGGAAATGATGGAA
This sequence comes from Tenodera sinensis, assembly GCA_030765045.1. NCBI lineage: Eukaryota > Metazoa > Arthropoda > Insecta > Mantodea > Mantidae > Tenodera > Tenodera sinensis. Next base: position 40,308,973 of record CM060969.1, on the reverse strand, counting down.
GTTTCTAACACTTTTATTCATGCTGAGGTTTTGATGCTCAGATGATGGTTTTTGCAATGAAATATTCGCAATTATGTATTATATTGCCTAATGTATTCCACTACTCCACCGAATTTGTTACTTATTTTCAGCTTTTACTTTCTAGTAACATCTCATATTTACGAAATATAATTAATTAGGCATAAGTACAAATTGTATCTTTAAATATGCAAGGAGAAAAGAGCTGAAATGTAAAACTATTGGCCTATGGCATAACATAGGAGTCACCTATGAAATGAAACAAGTAGACTTTTGCTCTGTTATTGAAAATATAGTCATTTGTTTAACATATTTTTAAAATGGTGAGGATACTTAGTTACAAAGAAACAGAAGGAAACGCGGAACAAAAGGAAAAATTATAATACTATTATAAAGCAAAAGGGAAATAATTATGAGAGAAAAGAGAATATGGCATTATTGGTCGATATCACGTTTATACTAACAGTTTTTTGACACCGCCTTGAAATATATTAATACATAAAATAACATTGTCCTGAAACTGCTGAAGTTACGTAGATGGTACAACAGTGACTATTTACACCTGTGCAATAAGATTTATTTACAATAATTATGCACATCCTATAATTTATTAAGTACATCTTTTGTGTTATAACTTTGTATCACGACGTAAACTTCAGAGCTGTGGTAGGGTTGCTGCTTAGCAGCACCGGCGTTCGATTCCCGGTACTGGCGTGGGGATTTTCTCCCGCTGGGAGACTTGGTCGCAGTACACTCAGCCTCATTAGGCTCATAGAGGCAATATTGAGGAGCTGCTTAATTGAGAAATAGTGGCCCCTACTTGCGAAGACTATTTATACCGGCCGGGAGGGTTCATCCTCCAAGAATGACCCCCATTACGCTTGTAATGGGCAGAGGTCGGGTACACAAATACAGAACAATTTTATTAATGATTAATTTCCAAGGTAATAAGCGTAAAATTTTTTAAAAACTTAATATTAAGATACAACAAATCTCAATTTATGGAATTTAAGTAGCGAGAGTTTTCCAATGATATCCACTAATTATAAGCTGAAAGTCCTTTTAACCCCGGTGGATAACTGCGCGCCTGTAGCTCACGTTAAAGCATTAATATAAAGATGATGTTTATATGAAACTTATATTTAACACCTATAATTCTTTTTAAATTGACCAATACCGATCTGGGAACACCAGTCCATATTTTCAGTACACAACTCAGTTTTCTTAGTAGTGATCTCTTGTGGAAAAAAGAGTAAGTACCCATTTGGTGTATCAAAACAAACCTTGACCAAAGACAACTTTAAAAATACAAGATGTATACTATTTTAATCGAAAAAGTTAAGGTGATTTTTAAAAAAATAAAACGATAAACATTTTTTTGTGCAAAGGGTTTCTTGGTGAGGAAAATTCCATGAAAATGTTTTCTACTCTTAAAATGCAACTCACATAAATAAACAATTTTTATTATCCAATTTACAACTTTTGTTCAGAGCAAAATAAAATTCCAAACTCTCCCTTTTTTCTTTCTATTCAATGAACCAATGGATGAATTCTACATTCATTAGACAGTTACGCAGCTGCAATAATAATTTATAGTTACATAACTATAACGTTACATAACATTTACAATATTCATATTTCACATATATGGGGGGAGTGAGTGAGTGTGTTGCGTTTAAGGGTCCGTCGACAAGTAGGGCCCGAACTCAAAAGATAAAAACAGGGAAATTCACAGCCTTTGAAAAGCTAAAAATGAAAGTCAAAATAGCTAAAAATGAAGAAAAAACTCATCAGTAAAAAGGCAAGTCGTTAAAACATTAAAGAAGTAAAACACTTAAAAAGGCTATGAAATAAAGTACAAGTTAAGCTTGCTTACCAAATTAAATATTGCATTTACAACCTCAGCACTGCATTTACAGCTAGTGAATAAAAATTGAGCGCAGTGTAAGACCCAGCCCAAGGGACTGGAGCTCTCAAGCGTGTCGTATACATGCTGAAACTGCGATTTCAGATGCTTGATTTCCAGTGCCATGTTTGCTCTTTCTTAGAGTAGCTGCAGAGTAAATTCGACGGTAAACAAGAAGACGTTTGGAAGATGGGAATTTTTCATTAACCAAAATGATTCATCTTCGTTAGAGTCTGGAAGTAGGGAACAAAGAAGATTAATAAAGGATCAACTTTAATCGTTATTTTACCTTCCCAATTGTCTTATAAGTGTGGATATAAATGTGTGTTAAATGTAAAATCCAAACTAAAGAAACCTAAAAGATAAACAAGAAAACAAATGATTTAACATCGTGGCTGATGAATAATTGTTCCAAAGCCAGGTAAAACAGTCGATATCACCTGCAATGTTAAAGACAGCATATAAATAAGAAAATAAAAAAAATCTGGGTCATATAAAGAACGTTATGCAAGTGAACATATTAATTCAAAGAGACAAGCTGCTAAATGCATTCCCTCCCTCCAACCTTTGTCATAGATGGCTGTTGATTTTGTGATATAAGACATCGTAATTAGTAAAGAAGTTAAATACCAGGTGGCTAGGTGCTAATGTCTTGGCAGCACTATATTTTATTGCGTCCATGAGGCAAGGTTTTAATCCGGCTTCGAAATTACGGCCACTCTTTATCGCGTCTCGTATCGCAAAAGTAACAAATTACTTCGTAAAAATTGAGTCGTCTAATACACAAAGTCTTCCACTCCCTTCTTCTTCCTTTTTTTAACTAAAGAAGATTTTTGATATGTGTAGCATTTCCCATTCCTCCCCTCTGGTGGTGGACCCATAGAGAAGATGAAGACGATCAAAGAGGGGGCGGGGAAGGAGAAAAAGGAGGTGGAGGACCTCTTAATGTATAGGTACAACAACTTCCCTGGGTTGCAGGGTGTACACTCATACATACATACAAGGTGCAACCAGAACGAAGAAGCATGGGGCAATAAATCAAGAGACCGGCATTGTATAATATTTATGAAGACGAGTAGGGGAAGATCGCTGTAGCGATGCCCGGGGAATGAGGCGGTCACTCGCCGGGACCCGTCCGACTCAGACTCCCCGCTAAACTAAGTTGTTATTATAATATAGTGCGTGTCTGATCGCAAACGTGATGCCATGGGCAGAAATTACAGACCTTTTTGTTTGAAAGTATACGCACATATTCCATAACCATACATCGTGTTTGTGCCTCTGATCCGTTCAGTGGTTGCCACATTTTCTATTTACCTGTCTATACGCACATACGTTCGTGCTTGCTTAATATTTATTATTTGTCTGACAACAAGTTCCTCTCACTGCTGTATCCTCCCTGACAGCTCTTTCTCTCTCTCTCGCACTCTCCGTTTTCCTCTCTCTCACTCACACCAACGGAAGATCGCAAACAAAAGTGTTTTTCGAGTGAAGTTAATTATTTCCCTACTTGCAGTCCGTAAGATTTAATCTTATTTCAATTTAATTTCAATCTGTTCAGTTAATGGTGCAAATTATGAGACTGAGGTCACTAATATTGTGCCCAGAAAGAGCAACGAAGGTCATTGTATAAACCGAGCTTCAACGCCACCAAAAATAGAAACGCCTCGAACAAAAAAATGAAAAAAGAAAGAAATTAAACATCGCAGGATCTGAGGGAAACATCTATAGTGGATACACAACTTAGAATAAAAAGTTATATAGCCTTCTTTTTCAGAATAATTACCTCAGTTCTAGGAGAGGAACATTTTAGAGAAATTATTTTGGTTCAATTAGGATAGTAGACGATCGACTTCTATGTATATTTTCAATCGAAATAATAAAATAATTAAATCCCTTAAGCATGATAACTTATTTTATTAAAACTAAACAACGTTTCAACATTATAAATAACACACGACTGTTCATAAAAACTGGCTTAATTTTAAAGTAAAAAGCTGTAAATACACATAATGCATGTGGCATAAAATTCATTCCCAAAACATTTTAATCTAAGCTATATTCACGAAAATTAATTTTTACTTTCTCTAACATTTTTCTTTGATATTTTGAGTAGATGTTTCATTCCACTTAGGAATTTTATTTAAAAATTTCAAAAATTTCAATACGAGTAGACATTGAGTTCCTTTGAGACCAAAAAAGAAATCATTAACATGGAAAGGCCTGTGAGTGTGTATTTATGTGTGTGCGATGAACATAAACTTTCAGTTCAGCATCTTGCTAGGAGCTATAGGAAAATTTTCATGAGATTCCTTGCACTCATAATTGCCCTTTACATGGAAAAATCGTCTTGTTTATCAAACTAATGATTTTGATTAAAATACCATATTTCAGATATTTGCATATCTAAAACGTATGTCTTAAATTTTCTGTGTATAACCTTTTCAATCCCTTTGCGTCGAGAAACCATTTCTACAAATATTTATCTCGATTAACGATAGAAGAATAACCTTCTTTAGCAATAGTTTATAGAAGATAAAGTCATTTCAGTGCAACACATTAAATTTTTATAATTTGGACAATATGTCTGTGAATCTATCACTTGAAGATAAATGACATTACCCATGGTTTCTATCTATGATGTGCTGATAACTTGGATCTTCACGAGATAGTTTCTGATAATCATGAATAATGAATGAATTGGGCCGAAGATCAAAGGCGCTAAAGTACCTGACGCTTTTGCCTTAGGGGCTGAGGAAAAACCCAGATTAAAAAATTCAACCATGCCTCATTCCGTTCCCTGCTTGGCACTAAAGCATTGTAAAGTGTTAAGAATGAATATGGATAACATACCAAGCAAGATCTAGAAGAATAAGGTCATTGCAGTTTACGTGTACCAATATATACCGAAGCAAAATTTCATCCCGAGTTATTCTGTTATATTTAACTGTAATCAGGAAGTTTTGCCATCCACTGATGTTTCCCTTATTATATTTTGGACGCTGGGTATTTCACGGTCATACCATTGACCTTAGGTATTACGTATTTCCTGCACTCAAAGCTGTCTAATTTTGCTCTTTTTTAGTGAAGTAATGTTTCATTCATGCAACAGGCTCCTAATAATTCTACAACCACACTCTTGTCTGTGGCATTAATTTTACTATCACAGTCCGTTCTGTGCACTTCTCAATTTTTATTTATTAATAATACCGTATTTATGAGGTTATTAGTCATTTTTCACTTCACTTCAAATTTGGTCTCTACACAACTCACCTCACAATGCCAATCATGATTTGCACCCATCTAGCGCAGGCAGTTGGTGTAAATACAATAGAGGGCTGTTCACAGGACAGGAAATAAGTATAACCATTCTCAAAATTTGCCATTTGCCAAATGGAAGAAATAAAACTAATATGTATGCACTACATGGTCAACTTTGGAGTTTAAATTTTCCTCCCATTAGGAACTTTTTCTCAGTCGTTAATTAATATTTTGATCAGAGTTGTTTGTGTTCAAGTTTTATATAGATAAGGGTTTTGAAAATAATTAACATTTGTCACATTTTTTTAACAAATATGTACTCCAAAATGTAGGGAAAAATGTCAAAAGCAACAAAATATTTTTCAAAAACTATTCAACTGTCTTAAAACCTTATTTACACCTACAAACTACAAAAGTTTCAGCTTTCTAGGTTGTGTATGTACTTATAAAATGTTACTTATAGATATATGACATATTTTGACAGTGTAAAGATTCGATATTTTTTATGCCTTGAGACAGAGTGTAATATCATTGTATTTTCTTCCAGTACATTCGCCTTGTTGTTCTGTTAGACAATTTAAGCGTAATATAGAAATGGAATGTAAAATTAGATCACTTTTGGCCGTGTTGGAACAAGAGAAGTGCTGAAATGCTCACGTCCCATATTTCGGGAGTTGTTTAAGTATAGGTTATGTCTGGAGATGAAAGGCCCACATCTGGATAGAGTGTTTCAAGAATGGGCGCAGGCAGGAAGTGAAATGCTTCCTTATACTGTGTGTAGACCGGCTTAAGAGGAGGTTAAACTGCGTGGATAGAGCAAAGGAGAAAGAGAGAGAGAGAAATAAAATTTACGACCTGTAGAAGAAGAGGGGAGAATCGTAAAGTAAATCGTAGTGGTGGTGCCGGTGGTTTGTAGCTCGCATTGAGATCTGGTAAAAAAGAGTAGACGACACCCCACAAACCAAACATCCATTCCTTCCTTTTCCGACCTCTTTTTATCTATCACACGCCCCTACTGCAAAATAATCACCGGTGTCTTTTCTTATTACCACGCGTGTTTCTTTTATTGCAGCCACCTTACTGCCCTAATCTTGTCCCGCGGGGCTGTAATTACGTTGTGATGCGTTTAACGTACTCAAAATTTACGGTCGCAGCTGTTATTTGTGAAGAAATATAACTTATTGGCAATGCATTTCAGGAAGGAGAAGTTACTGGAATTCAAACTGGCGTTTGCACTAAAATATGGATCTCATTTCCTCCAACTCTTTCCTGACTTTCCCTTACTAATTATCAAATTTTATTGGCCGTTAAATGTATTATTATTTTTATAATTCTGACCTCCACCAACCCCAGTAGAGTTTATTTTAGTTTACAAACGTAAATCTTAAGTTTATTTTAGAATTGGAGCAATAGAAAGCTTTCTATATATTGTACTAAAATATAAAAATCCAAAATTACAGTACCTGAACATAGGTACAAATAAATCAACTCCTTCCTTTTTAATATTTTAATTTGTTTCTCTTACCAGTGTCAGCCCTATCTTGTAGTTTTTTCTTAATTGCTTACTAACTTTATAATTATTTCCAACGCCTTCCCCGCTTCTTAAATTTTACACTTCTGTTTCATTAGTTAACCTCCACAGTTCTCTGTCTTTCAATATTAACATATTAATTTATTGCTGACCAACTCTTTTTCATTCAATTACCAGGAAACTACACAAAATTCTTAACTTTCACCAGGTTAAGCAAATAAATACATATCAATTCCCCAAGAAAAAAATTAATGTTCCTAAATATATCTTACGTTTTGTATGAATTATACTGAAGACTAGTCATGATCTCAAAGGAAATATGAAGATATAAACGTGATAGACTCCTAAAAAAATTAATTTTAAGATATTAAAACTCCCTGCGTTTAGCACTTTGCACTGGAATGCCTTAAAATACCCACTACATTGGTAATAAAAGGGTTAAATCAGACCCTATTATTGGCATTAAACGATACTATATTGAAATAGGATACTCAAAATTCAAATTCTGGAAATATCTTATAATCTTACTTCAATTGGGAAGTGAACTAGGCGAAAGAATTAAAAAGGTTAAAAGATTTCCAACATTATACTGGAGAGAGAGAGAGAGAGAGAGAGAGAGAGAGAGAGAGAGAGAGAGAGAGAGAGAGAGAGAGAGAGAGACAGATCATGAGTGGATTAGCAGGTGAGGCAGCAACATTTCTCATAAATTGTTATTGCTGCTATTTCTTTGAACTTCGGAGCAAAAACATAAAAAAGAAAGACAGGAATTTTGTTCAAATGTTGTTCAAATGTTAAAATATATCCTAAACTTTGAGAAGAAATTCCCCTGGTCCCAAATTTTTTAATATTATTTTATTTATATGCTTAAAGAGAAAAAACGTAAACAGAGACGCACAAATAATTAAACAGTAAAAAAAAACTGTAATTAATACTCTTATGGTACTAACATTTCAGTTATATTTCTAAACGAAAAATGTTATTCATTGATCCGCCAATGCTAACTAGGTTAAATATACGCATATGCTTGTGGTTTACTAAATAGGTGTTGCCTAAGAATTAAGAACGCAAATTTTACAGTTTATACTATTTTTAAAGCAATTATAATCTGATTTAAAAATCACAAAAGTCATGAAATTTTGTTCCAGGAAGGAACTTTTTTGTGGTTTGTCAAAGCAAAAGCAAATAAAAACAGACTTTCTTAAGGAATCGACCTTAGCGTTTAAAAGTTTGGTGAACAAAATGTGACAAATGAATGATAAATCAGACTAAGGCTACAAAAATTCGAATTCTGCAGTTCGTTTTGGTAATTATTTTGAGCATCAATATTCGAAATGATCGTTCAAAATGGAAATTTATGTATTGGATGATTTTAGGATAAAAAGTGTTATTTATTCAGCATAAGAGGCCACATAAAGGTTGTGAGTTTAAGTAAAAAATTTTGCTATAGAACTATTTCTAAAAAATTCTAAATATAAGGATTATACTCATATTTATACATTTATTTTGGGATTCTTTCTGAGCTACAGAATAGGCAAACGTGATCTTTTGGCTTTTACTCAAATTCCATCTAATTGAAATAATCATTCTAAATAAAATGACGTATTGCATTCACATAAATAAATGAATAAACACAAAACTCGTTCAGAATGGATAGGGAATGGATAAGGCTATCCCAAAAGACTCATTATATACGTGTTGTTATGCAAATATCTTAAATATTTTAATGAAAATCGTTAGAACAACTTTTACAAAATATAAATTAAAGGAACATTTGTCCATGTAAAGGGTAGTTTCAGATGGGAGATTTTCTCAAAAACCTCCTTCTCGCATTTATGTATCAATTTAACCGACTTCGTGTTTTTAAGTACTAATCTACAGCCTCGCATAAGAACCACATTTTTCTTCCCCATTCAGGCAGTGTAAAAACATATTTTCGGTGAAATTTCTGTGTCGATTTTTTGGGTTAAATGCAACATTTCCTCTATTTACTGCCAGCAAGCAGTATGGAAAGTAGCTAGTGCATTACAGGAATGATAAAGTTGAATAATGGATTGCAATAAAGTTTATTTAATATTGATTGTTATTAAAATATAATTTGAAGAAGAATTTATAGAATTTTTACAAAGATTGTAAAAACGATTTTTAGCTCTATAATACACATCACCCATCGTTCTACTTTTTACAACATCAGGCAATATAGTTCATTTTATTAGGATAAAAATAACTTGAAGAAAACATCGGATGTATTACACTCAAATGGCTTTCTCTCCTCTTGTACTAACTATTCTTGCAAACCTTATTCCTATATCTTGTTCATGTTAGACAAGATCAACATTTGCAGATATTATCTTATTGCAAATTTTGTTGTAGGTGTAAGGGGAACATGGGAATACGGTACGATTTCAGTGATAGTGGAATCTTTCAAAGCTGGTCACTATATAAATGCTTTGAACTTACGTTCTCTTTGCATGGTCAAGAGATAAAAGCGTGAATAGCGACCTTCCATTTGAGAAAATTTGAAGTATCGCAAATCTCATACAAATAACAAGTAGTGTCTGCGCAATGGTTCATTAAAAAAAGTGCATTTGGACATGGTTTTTGTGGTTTAACTAGATCTACATTTTTTGTATAGTAATAGTAATGCAAAAGTCATCAGGAGTAAACAGGGCTGCATAGGCCATAGTCACACAATTCAAAATATACAATTAATTTGCCATAAAAGTACCTTAAACATATGCCATTTTAATCAAAATCGTTTGAGCCATTTTCGAGAAAATCATCATTTTCGAGAAAATCAACATTTTCGGAAAATTCTCCGTGTAAAGGGTAGTTTTGAGTGGAGTAATTTTCTTTAAAATCTTCTTGTCGCATTCTTGAAAGATATTAAATTTAAACACTAACTTTGCTTTTTAACTAAGTTTTAGAGTTATGCTGTTCACTGATACTCCCCCACACACAGACTTTTTTCGAAAAATATTTTTTTTTAAATCAAGGGGCCTCAAAACAAATATTTCCGGTGAAATTTCCCGTACTTACCATATGTGGTAGAGAAAATAAAAAATCTGCCGGTTATACTTCATAAATTGGGGATGGTAGAAAACGAATTGGCCGTCATGTTTCTACTCAAGAGAAAAGTTATTGCGGCGGCATTTTCCAAGGTAAAGTGATGCTTAACACAATTACGCACTCTGAAACATATTTCTCAGCCCCGCCCGGCAAGGTCGTCTGCCATCATAACTCCTTGAAACGCTCATTACAGCGTGCGTAATGTGGTGGCGGCGGCAGCGGCAGCGGGCGCAAGATTGCTACTCGGCTCCATAAATAAGCGGGTTCATTGGATTTATTTTCAGTCCTCCCTTCCCCATTCTTCGAGTCCACATATTTGTGTAAACGGGACGGCAGATACCGCGACTAATGTCCGAACAATGGGATCCTAGTTCTACGGCAAACTACCTGTTTCCAGATAACAGGCGGTGTATTATTAAAAACATGGTTTGTGGGCATACGTCCACGGTGAATTTACTCTACAATGCATCTCGTTAAACGATAAAATCCCACACTAGACCTCCATGGTTCTTAGATATCCTATCGCGAAACCGGGATCATAGCGGGAGGTATTTCTTATCTTAGGATACCTATACCCTTATTTAATTACCAATGTTACAACCCAAAATTATATGGTGCAGCAATAAAGGCATTCAACAGGTGCATTTGGAATAGACCTTCTCTAAGCAGTTTCAAACGAGCTGCTTACATCATTCATGCTCATTGTTGTTATTGTTATTATAATATTATAATTATAATTATTATTATAATATTATAATTATGATTATTATGATGATTATTATGATTATTATTATTATTATTATTATTATGATTATTATTATGATTATTATTATGATTATTATGATTATGATTATTATTATTATTATTATTATTATTATTATTATTATTATTATTATTATTATTATTATTATTATTATTATTATTATTATTAATTATTATTATAAATAGGATAAAAATCCTGCATATTTACCTCTGTGTGTGAGCGTGTGTGTGTGTGTGTGTGTGTGTGTGTGTGTGTAGCACCATGATTTTTAACCTGGCATTTGGTCCTGATGAAGACCATGAATCAAATGGTCGAAAGTTCGAATTTTATACTTTGAAGCGGCTGATCACACGAGAATCAATTATTAGCAGGTATTCTATCTAACCGACTTTTCGGTTTTGAGTTCTTACAGACTCACACAGAATCATATACAAAAAGAGCGCGCGCACACAAACACACACACACACACACACACACACACACACACACACACACACACACACACCTTACACGTACAGAAATTGGGCGCTTTTACTAAACTTCTCCTATTTTGTATTGAGGATCTTAAAACGTGTACTTCCGATGAAATCTTGGTGTTGAAATTTTGAGTAAATATAACACTTCATATACTTTATACAAGTAATAGAGCGATTATGTGAATGCAATAACCAAGATAGATCGTGCATTGACTGTCGGACTTTGAATTCTGAAACAATACAGGTTTCTATGTACGAACAAGGAAATTTAAGCTTAATTTTTTTCTGTTCTGTATTATGAATAAGTATATGAATTATGCAAGGAGAACACTTTGACTGAATTCTTGTGTACGTTTCAATGCAATCTTTTGCATAATAGTTATCAACAGCGCATCAAGGACCAAGGAATGCATATTTGCGATTTGTTTTTATTAACTTCGATCTGTTTAGACATATTTCACATATGTCTCAGTCACCTTCCCAGAAAACAATTACGCAGGTAACGAATAGTTTCAAATGTCATAGAATGGTTATTTCTGAAATTGAAATTTTTGAGACTAATTAACTGATTAGTCAAAATGATTACAGGATCAGGGTCACTTTAGTACCGTGGAAGTTTAGTACTATTTATGTGTCTAATATAAGTATCCTTAGTCTCACATGAACCAATAGTTCTTAAACTGCATTTTTCATAAATGTACCAGAACATTTTAAGGAGAATTTATGTTTGACACGGCGGCTGTATAGACATTTCTCAAATGACTTTTGAAAATATGAAATTTTATTGGGTAAGGTGCAATTAACCAATAATCTATTTAAATTACTTTCTTTATTTGTGGGCTAATGTGTGCACACAGAATCTATATAATGATAAAATATTTGGACACTTTCACTGAGCTCAAAAACGTAAAATAAAAGCACAGAAACATATAACGAAAGAAATTAAGAAAAAATTCTCTTTACGGTTTTAATGGTTACGAGTAATAAAGGATATATTTTTTTCAGGGTTACGGTGAGGTGGTCTACAAAATAGTGGTTTATCTTAATAAATGTTATACCTTTGGCTGCTATCATAAATACAACTGAAGGTTTTCTTCATCATGTGCTTTTCCTTTCAACAGAGGCACCTTTCTTTCGTGACCGCTTCTTAAGGTTACTATAGTGAGTATTAAATAATCGAAGGATCACTATCTAGTATCGAATGGCAACTGAAGAAAATTCTAGTTTTTTAAATACCATTCTACAAAGTTGCAAATTCTCTGCTTCAGGATATGTTTTTTCTAGCAATAAACATTCACGAATCAAACTGGAAGTTTCACCATATGTGTTTGAACAGCCTACTGTTTTTTAATCATTTGTTCTTGTTCTTGTTCTTCTGCACTTCAGGTATTTGGCATTTCTGTCAGTTCCGTGTTCGTATTCACTTTTTCATTTCTTATTAAAATCTCATCTAACACACGTTAGTTAATTGTTCTTAAAAATCTCACTTCTGCAGCTTGTATTTTGCTTCAATATCCAAGACTCACTTCCATACATAAGTACTCAAACTTGCATAATTTTATAAAATTTCAATTTCCTTTCTTTCCTTGTTTAGGTACTCAAAATTCTTGTTATACTTATACATATCTGCTGGAAATTATCTTTTTATCACTCTCTCTGAAGTAAATAAAAAAATGCACAGTTAAGGCGTGTGAAACAGTGAACTAATCTAATGAAACCGAACCTTAGAAACCTATTTTAAGACAATCTTAATTCCAAATTGCACAAAATATAGCTCAGAATTAAATTTAGAAAAAAGTTCCTTGGGGACCATAAATGGGTTATGGTGGACAAAGCGGCGTATGGGTGTTTTTTTTTTTTTTTTTTTCGTGTGCTTCGGTTTCCCATTCATTTCATCAACTACTCCATCATCGGGGACATTTCATCAATTTCAGCTTCATTTCGTATCATCTTTCTGGCTAGTCTCTGTGATGGAGTTGCTCCTCGACAGTTCGTTAAGTCTTGGGTGTGGGGGGTGGGGGGTTGTAAGTCCTGGAAATCCTCCATCAAGGTAGACAGAAAGAGGAAGAATTTATAAGAGAGGGTAAGGCTTTTTCCCAAAGAGATTTTAAACTAAAGAAGGATGAATTGCTTAAAATTGATTCATTAGACAGAGATATTCATTGCACTAAAAGTCAACTTAAAGCCTCTGAGCTTAATATTTAATTCACGTCTAGAAACCTGCAAAGAATTGCTGCTAAACTTTCAGAGGGTACTGTAAATGAAATATGTTGAAGATGGTGTTTGAAATATTTATGCGAGACAAAAGATGCGTTGGATTTCTGCGTATGTAAGAACAATTAACTCTATGCCAGCGCTAATACTTCTCCTAAATATCCAATAGAGGTTGATGATATTCCACGTCAGCACGAAAGAAAAAAGAGAAGACGAAGTAAGCTATATCTGTGCCAAAACTTAGTTTTGATATCGTGCCTCTTCCTAAAATTGTCACTTGTCGCTACATTTCGCTCATGCAGCAGCTAGGAGGAACAACAGTGCCATGGCAGGCGACACGAACGGGCACTCCGCCAGTAGAGGTATTCTCAACTCCATTACTTAGCACTTATGTTTTGGAAACGTGCAGTTGCAGTGGAATCGCAGGATGAAAGACAAACGACGCACGAATTAAGTTCATTAATGTAAACCTGCATCCGGGTCCATAGATAATATTCGTAGGTAATATTTATTTCACTCCGGACTTGTAGAATACAATACTTATTTGTGCACAAAGTTAAAAGTAGAGTTTTATTTTGCGATAGGAATGTTTGCAAAACAAGGCCCCAGGCCTGCTTTAGCAGTCCATTCGAGTAAAAGTATCCATGAAATAAGACTTGTACGAAAACTAAGAAAATGACGCCTAAAACGAGCTAAGCAGACATAACAATCACATGGGTGTTTCCAAAGTTGCATCTGCATTCGCGCTTGTCCATCAACCTTTAGTTTATGTGGGCCCACCCCATCCTTCATCTCTCACTTGTGTCGCAGGAGGGACGGGGTTAAACCACATTACAATGCTGGTCAATTATGTTTAGAGTTTTATTCAACTGAGCTACGAGTCCCGAAATACGTTTTAAGAACATAATTACTAGCATATGCCATAGCAGTTTGAAGGTCCTTTTTAGCAAAAAATACATCAATGTTTGTAACACATTAAGGTATATTTATTCTTCACCTATAAGCAAAACACTTCTTCTTTCCACAAGTATTAGACTTTTGCCAGTTACGCCCTTGTGAATAAAATTGTTGATCTTTTCACCTCTTCCTTGGTCTTCCCAAAAATCTTCTCCAATTGGGTGATACTTCATCATTAATTGTGGTATCCTATCATCTTCCATTCTTGTGACATGATCCTTCTACTTTCGTATTCCTTAATCTGCTGATTTAAAACTACCCATTTTGAGTGCATCACTACTGTCGACATTTCTTTAAGCAAAACACTCAGAAACGTTAGAGTGACTCTAAATGACACTATCACATGACCACACGAAAGACAATTTTATATGAATGAAATGGATTTGTTTAAAAATTAACCATGTTTACCATTTATTAAAAGCTATGGATACAGAAAAATACAAACATGATACAGGTTGTCCAATAAAACTTGGAAAACGATTCTGAAAAATAATTAAGGGTATGAGAAATGAGAGCAAGGGTGTCAGTGGTTACTTACAAAAGCTTCGTGAAGAATAAGTAAAACATTTCTAACACATGTGATTAAAAGAAAATAGAAACAAAATTATACTATCAGTTGTTCTGGTAGAATGCCAAAAACGAATCTATATTATATATGTATATTATTTAAATCTAGAATCATCGTCAACAATATCCTACCCTGTTACGATCACATAAAACAGAAATTTTCCTTCTACTCTTCTTGGCACATTCCAGAAAACTCTTCCCATGGGATTGTTAATTGCATCACAATGGTCAAATATTTCAGAATTGGACACTGTATGCTGGCATAGAAAATCCAAATTGTTTCCGCGCAAATGCAAGAAACAACTGAAAATCAACAGAACTTCGAAAGAATGACAAACTTATGAATATTTCGAATCATTAATAACATATATCTTAGAAATAGCTATGTGCCAAACAAGTTTTTTGAAATAAATTGTATGTTTTAAAGAGATTCTAAATTGAATGTTTTAGAGATATTTGCATTTTTGAACAGTGCACTTTTGTCTATCACTTAATGTATACATGCTACACAAAGTAAATTTTCTTCCGATTGAACAGAACTTTACAGACTATTGCCAGAAAGTTCAAAACACCTATACATTTTATTTATGAAAATCTATATGCACTCACATCGTCAGCCATTTTTGAGAAAATAAACGTTTCGAAAAATTGTCTATGCAAAGGTTAGTTTGGGGCACGAATTTCCTTGAAAATCTTCATGTCGCATCTTTGAAAGATGTAAAATAAAATATAAAGTTTGGTATCTGTCTACCTTTCGTTTTTTAGTTATGATATTCCCAGACACAAACAAACGCAAACAAAAGGAACTTTTCCTAACTTTTTTCTTATATTTAGGAGCTTTCAAAACATGACACTAGGGTGAAATCTGGGTATCGATTTTTTTGGATAGAATGTAATGATTTTCTATCAACTATACACACGTATAGAAAGTAAAAATTAGAGCAGAATTAGAGATAACTTCTTTGGCAGAAAAGTTACAAATTATATAAAAGCACCATGTAACAGACAAGATCCCTTAAAAAGTATTTTACTGTAGGCCTAAAAAACGAAGACATCCGAGAAGACCATGAAAATGATGGTCAAAGCAGATTTGGAAGCGTGAATAGGGTTCGATTCCCGGTGCCGGCTTGGGGCTTTTCTCGCGCTGGCAGACCTGGCCCGGGTTGCACTCAGCCTCGTTAGGTCCATGAGATGCTAATTGAGCACCTGCTTGATTCAAAAGTAACGGCCCCCGGCCGGGAGGGACTGAGGCATTGATCACCTCCCACCTCCAGTACGCCACTCCACGTCTGTGGTAGGCAAAGATGGGGACGCAGCGGTCGGGCGGTAGACCCTGGCCCGGATGGATTGTTGTACCACGGACTTATGGATTTATAGGCATTCTTGCGTAGACGCTGAAGTGCAGAGGGGGAACATTTAAGGATATACGAGGCAGGACGTAAAGTCCTTTACCATCCTCAATGCAAGGGAATGTTTTAATCCTGCACTTTGTGACAGCAATGTCTCTTACCAATAGTGTACAAGAAAGTCAAGAAGCAAACAATAAAAAGGCAATTCGCAGAAAAAGAATACTGGCAACAATAAAAACAGAGAAGGATGAGGCAGGACCGAAGACATAAATAACACTGTGGGCAGGCAGCGGCGTCTGTATCGGGTTTTGGAAGAAGGCGGGAAGAGTTTGAGCAGCGACATGGTCCACAACAGAGGCAACTGCTGATGATAGCAATCTAATCAGGTACTGCCTCCACCTGATGTTAAGTTGTTCAGTGGGTGGGGATATTTCTTCAGCCAACACCGTCACTCCCCTTAATTCATCACTGAAAGATTTCTTTGAAGTCGCCCAGTTCAACGTTTTACGTTTCTACGATTTTTTTACGATAACTTAAGCTTTAAACACGCTGCAAATATGTTATCTGAGACATTTCATTTCTAGCAACGTGAATTATTGCCCTAGACGATAAATAAAGTCTTAAATCAGAGCCGTGCAGTTAAAATACATACTTGCGCGGAGTTTAATGCTGAGATACCAGTGCAAGTCAAACACAGGTGTTCCGTTTATGAAATCGCTGACTTGGTCGTAATGATCACATAGCTTCTAACTTTTTTTCTTACATTTTCTCATTTGCAATATGTTTGCTGGCACTGTAAATGAAAATTTACGTTTAATTACACTCAAAAGCTATTTTACACAAATGTATAACTAATTTTAAACCCCTTATCAAAATTCAGACAACTTACGCAGTAAAGATCTCAGTTCAATATATTTTCAAAGCATAACAAATGAAAACAATTGCAGAAGAAGCTCCTTTATGCACAAAATAATTTAAAGAGTTGTATTAAACAAACCACAACCGAAGTTTTCCTGTTAATGAGCAGTTTCCAAAGCTGACATTCTTTGTTGGAAACTCAATGTTTTTTTGTTTGAATGCAAAGTAGAATAGAATTAGTGTGTTCCAAAATTACACAATTTTAACAAAAGAAAAAAAAAAGATTACTGGAATATAAACGTAAAATGAAACATCTGAAAGGCATGTTCCAGTGAGATGTAACAAAATTAATTGCTTCTCACACCAAATTACTTGAGCATACCCCCTAAATACGAGATTACAATTAAAATGCTTAGGAACAACTCTTTTCATTTTGAGTGGTTGGTGACTTAGTGATTAAGAGTAAATATTCCTCACATTAAAAATTGATGATGTTTACTTCCTCTGCTATGTCATAGCGATCAGTTCTTACAAGATTTAACTATCATTTAAGGCTGTATTCCTCTGTTCCTGTTGTACCTATAAATGGACGACATTTTTGCATTTGCTATAAGGTAAGACTTTGCATTCTTTTTGAGACGTAGAATGTACAGGTGCATGCGGTTGTGTTGTGTGCAGCTGCCAAGAAGCAAAACAAGTGAGAGCGGTATGGACATATTCTGCAAGCCCTGTATTTATCAAGTTAATGTATTATTAAAAAGCAATAACGTTAACAAAAATAACAGTCTTTATGACGCCAACGCATGTAATCCTGCAGACCTGTTCCGAAGCTAACTGGACTAGTCCTTCCGCCTCTTCCGTTCTCCAGCACTACATCTTCTTCCTTAAGGTTTATAAAATAAAGCTTGCCATGGATATTATTGTCGGCATTATTGTCGCATTATTGTCGGCACTACCGCAAAGGAGCCGAAGGGAAGAGACAGAGAATGGCCGCATTGTTGGGGCGCTTGCCGAAAGAGAGAAAGGGATGGAGACTTCTGGAATTTTCTGCTTTGTATTTCACCGCAATAATAACTGAACTTTCCTGAAGTTTCCAGAATAGTGCCTGGGAGATATAAATAGCGGTAAAGTGTGAGAAGGGACAGTTTTTGTGTTACGAATTCGGAGCCGTGCTGTTGGTGAATCGGAAAAGACTTTCTTGCTGTTGCAACGAGTGTAAAAAGTTACTGTTTACGGAAATAAAAGTGTTTCTTTATCTCGACTACATCTGTCTTCTTTACTTTACACCCACCAAAGTCACAATATCTTGAAGAGGACATGTTCCTTCCAGTTTTTTTGGAACCTCTATTTTTTCATTAATGTTTTCTTCTAATAACTTTTCTCTTATTACAGTGCTCCTAATCATATTGCTTTTAGTAACTCCCACCAATGATCATTTGGGTTACTTCCCATCTTGACTTTTCTTTAGTTTTTAAGTGGCTGTTTAGAGTACACCAGCGCTATTTAGATTGTATAACATCGCGGAGTCTGCTTTATTTCAGACTTCATATGTTTGACAGAATGTGGTGCGAATATAATTATAATGCTAAACCACTAAAACAAAAGCAATTAATGCGAATCCTCATTACACTGGGTGTATATGTTCACTAAATTACCAGCTTTCCGCTTCTGGATAATTAAATTATGTCTAACCTGGAATTTTCCAGTTCGGGAACCACTGCTATTCATTTTTCATTTTGGAGAAATAAATAAATGGATTACCTGAGGCCTTTTTACTTTCTCTACTGGTAAGTAGGGGAAGTATTGTATTCCACCCAAAAATTTGATGTCGAGATTTCACCGGAAATATATGTTTTGAGGCCCCCCTGAATCCAAAAAAAAGCATTTTTAGAAAAAGGTCCGTGTGTGTGTCTGTGGTTGTGTCTGTGTGTCAGTCTGTCAGTCTGTGGACAGCATAGCTCAAAAACGAAAAGTCGGTTAAAAACCAAAGTTGGTATTTAAGTTTAATGTCTTTTAAGGATGCGACACGAAGATTTTGAAGAAAATAGCCCCACCCTAAACTACCCTTTACATGGAAAATTTTTTGAAAATTTTGATTTTCTTGAAAATGGCTCTAACGATTTTGATTAAAATGTCACATGTTTGAGATATTTTGATGGCAAATGAAATGTATATGTTGAATTTTCTGGCTGTAGCCCCTGTAGTCGTATTTACTCTGGACGACTTTTGCATAACTGGTAAACCGTTAGAGATAGACCAAATTATACTATACAAAAAATGTAGATCTTCCTAAAATACACAATTTATGTCTCAATAAATTTTCTTGTAGGGTGAACCATTTCGGAGATATTCCTTGTTATGTGTATGAGTTTCGGAAAACTTGGAACTTTCGTGAAATGGAACATCGTTGTTCATTTTTGTATATGTTAAGTGTGCAAAGACAACAGAATCTCATTTGACTATCGCACAAACCCTACTGTATTCTACATTCCCCTTGCACCTACAAGGAAATAAGCAATAAGATAATTTGTACAAATGTTTATCTCAACTAACAAGAAAGAAGATATAGGAATAAGACTTTGTAAGAATGGTTAGTTCAAGAGTAGAGAAAGTCATGTGAGTGCAACACAGATTTTTTCTATAACATTCTCTCCAAAGAGTCCAAAGAGTCAGGATATATAACATTTTAATTCATTTCTCCAAAGGAAAGGGTAATAATACGACCGGAGTAAAATATATATTCTTCCTTTTCTTCTTCTTCTACAATCATGGATTATGGCACTGCCTGTTCCGGTCACACTCGATCCAGCGATTCCTAGGTTGTCCTATCGAGCTTCATCCTTTTGGATTGTATCCATTTATTAGTTTGGGGATTCTCTCTGGGATCATTACCTTCTAATGTTCTTTTAATTTATTGCTTGAAACTTAATAATTATCTGATTTACAGCTTGGTCTACTTCGTAACTCAAGTCGCATCCAAGATAATTAAAATGTGGCCATTGTTCAATGATATTATTCTGAACTAAGCCATTACCTTGGCTTTTTGACTTGAAACTTTCATATTATATGCTTTAATAATTTTATTTAATTCATACATTGCTTTTTGCAGTTTATCCTCAGTATCGAAAATTAAAACTGCATCATCAACAAAGATTAATATATCTAATGTTCTTTGCCCTATGTTATTACCATTCCTATAGAGTATACTCTAAATATACATATATTAAATAGAAGGTGAAAAACGACGTTCTTATTTGAGTCTTGATTTATTTTAATTCTTCTGTTAAGTTTTCTTTTATTTGGGGTAGCTGAAACTCCAGTGAAGGCTATTTGGGCAAGGACATGCAAGGGGCTCGTAACCCCTCATGGAATTTACTGTCTTACTCGAAAGTCTCACGAATACATCAGGACACTACCGGAAATTAACTTCATTGCGTAAAAATGTCTTATTAATTAGATTTGTTAAAATTGTAGAAACACAGCCAGGGTTAACTATTAGATTAAACCAAGCGAAATGAATAAGTTTGATATGTTAGGTGGCTCAAGTTTAATAATAACTAGTAAATTGCACAACGGGCGGAGCTATGTATAGGCGTGATGGGATCACCGTGAGCTTCCCAATTCGAGTAGGTGGCTATTTGTGGACGAAGCCATTTAATGTCATTTGATTGCTTAATATTCAATCAGTATTACTACGCTGTAACTCAAGCCAACGATTAAACCAGCGTTTAACATTCTGTTTAGCAGCATGTGTAGACTTCCAATTGAAATGCGTATTTAACGTTGGCTCAAGGACTTGTTTGTTGCTACACAGGCATCTTTCTTCTTCTTCCTCTTCTTCTTCATCATCTTCTTCTTCTGAAACGTTGGTAGGCGTTTTTACTTTCTGTACTGCGCATAGTATTTATTCTACCCAAAAATTCGATGTCGAGATTCCAATGGAAATATATCTTTTGAGGCCCCTGAATCCAAAAGGCAGAAAAAGGTCATGTGTGTGTGTGTGTGTGTGTGTGTGTGTGTGTGTGTGTGTGTGTGTGTGTGTGTGTGTGTGTGTGTGTGTGTGTGTGTGTGTGTGTGTGCCTGTGTGTCTGCGCGCGCCTGCCTGTGAACTGTAACTCAAAAACGAAAAGTCAGTTAAAAACTAAAGTTAATATTATCTTTCAAGGATGCAACATAAATGTTTTGAGGAAAATTCGTCCACCAAAAACAACCCTCTACAAGGAAAAATTTTGAAAATGTTGATTTTCTTAAAATTGCCTAACGATTTTGATTAAAAGCCGTATGTTTAACATATTTTTATGGCAAATGAAATTTATGTTTTGAATTTTCTGGCTACAAAAATGTAATCCTGTTTACTCGTGATGGCCTATGCGTAAACCGTAACAGATAGACCAAATCTTAATACAAAAAATGCACCTATATATCTCACATGATTTATGTCAAACGTAGGTATGTAAATATACAATTAGCAAAATTTCAAGCATATGTGGGACATTTCACAAATCTTTAAAAATAAAACTATAATAACATGTTATAAAATAATGGCTAAATGTGTACTAACATATGGGTCCACTTTATTGGAACATGTAAATAATGAAATAGTGAGAGAAAAGTGATTGAAATAAAACATATGGGTCCACTTTATTGGAACATGTAAATAATGAAATAGTGAGAGAAAAGTGATTGAAATAAATTAATATGGATGTAAATGGTTATGCCATTTAGAAATGACAACACTTTCAAAACAAGTCCACAGTTCCAGATCTTCTGGTAAAAGAGATGTGGAAAGATCGTGAAGATGTGGAAGATTTAATTTGAAGATGGCGCAAACAAACATTCCAAAATGAGTATTTGTTTATTTATCTATGGACACTCCTCAACTGGGCGTGTAAAACTGTTTAATTTAGCCCACAAGTCTCTTCAACCTGAGGCTCTTTTACGTGCTGTCAATCTACGACATGGTACATGGTATTTGGTCATCAGCACCCATATAAACTGGATCATGGCAAAAGCCAGAGATAAATTTCAATATAAAATAAAATACTAGTAAAAAAGCAAATACGGATAAATATACCAAACAAAGAGCCAAAAGCTAGAATCAGAACAAAGTTATATAAACATCGGGAAGGTATGAAAGTTAGACATCTAAAATTCTAAATCCTTCACGGAATTCCCATTCCTTCTGTTCATGAGGTCGCCTTGTTTTAAAGTTTAGACTCTGCAACAAAACACAGCAAGAAATGTTTACACTTAATGACCGAGTTTCTCCCCTAGTGAAGTTGCTATTCTTCTGCAGAACGACATACAGCATATCTACTGAGTTTCGAACAAAGAGGGCATTACAAGATACAACTTAGACTAGCGCGCAGAAGTGAAATATTGTTACAACCTGTAATGAATCGTAACCGACCCCCGCGCCCCCCTCGGGCAATAAGTCACCCAAATTCGCCATCTTAATTTTGCATTCAGCCCAATTTGACACAACAAGCATCAACATCTGCCGTGGCCATTTTATATGACCTATATCTCAGTGCTAAATTTAAATCACCAGTTGAGCTGATGTGTGGTGTTGATGGGATTTTAGCCAACATTATATAAAACAGCGATATTTCAAGTTCCTGCGAATCGCTTGAGCAAGTGAAAAACGCCAAGATGCCGCCTTGTAGCGGATTAGAGAAAGAAAGAAAGCAAGCAAGTCTGGAAAATTGTACCTACTGCTTTGAGCTGAAAGCTTCCAACTGTGTCCTTTAAATCACTCAGATTGTGCACTCGGAATCTCAGCAAACAAATTTGAATTAAGCCTAGTATATAAGGACACCAACAAAGCATGGCATTCATTATTAATGTGCCTAAAATCCGTAGAGGCTCTAAGCATCATGATGGCAATGAACGCTGGTGCTAAAAGATGTTACAATTTATTAAACAAGTATTAGACACGCTACACAACTTTCAAAAGTATCTAGGAGCAAAGAACTTCGCGGTAAACAACCAAATAACGGGTAGGTATATCACTGACGTTCAAGTATCTTCAGATAATTTTACTAAGAAATGTTATCAAAATTGTTTGCAGACAAATATTCTCCAAATTCTTATATTATATAGCGAATTAAATCCGTAGATTTCTATAAAACTGTAGCAAAAAGATCTGATGGGTTGCACTAATCATTCTTACAAACTGTTATGCTTCTATCGTCTTCAGGGTAGTTGAGATAATCGACTTTCTTGTAGCTGCAAGGTGAATATGGGAATAAAGTAGGTTTTGAGCGGTAGTCAAATCTTTTAGAGCTTTGAAATTCCGTTCTCTTTACCCGGCTAAGATATGAAAAAGTGAGAAAATTTCAAGTATTGCAAACATTACACAAATAACAAGGAATGTCTTCCAAATGGTTCACTCCATAAACAAATGTGATGTGTTGCACTCACATGACTTTCTCTACTAACCATTCTTACAGGGGCCCTAATGACCAAGTTGTCGACGGGCCCTTAAACCCGACACTCACTCACTCACTCACTCACTCACTCACTCACTCACTCACTCACTCACTCACTCACTCACCAACTCACTCACTCACTCACTCGTTGTTACAGACTCTTCTTCTTCTATCTTCTTCGTGTTAGTTGAGATAAATATTTGCAGAAATTATCTTAGTGCTCGTTTTCTTGCATGTGCAACGGGAATATGGGAATACAGTAGGCTTTGAGCGATAGTCAAGTCTTTTAAAGCTTCCACATTCCCTTCTCTTTGCATGCTTAACATATAAAAAACTGAACAGCGGTGTTCCATTTCACCAAGTTTTAAGTTTTCCGAAATTGACACAAATAAAAAGGAATATCTCCAAAATGTTTCACTCTGCAAACAAATTTATTTGGACATAAACTGTCTGTTGTAGCTAGATCTACACTTTTTGTACCTTAAGGTTTTCTCTATCTCTAACGGTTTACGAGTTATTAAAAAAATCATCCAGAGTAAACAGGCTGTAGGCTATAACCAGACAATTCAAAATATACTCGTACATTTAATTTGTCATTTGTCTTAAACATATGGCATTTTAATCAAAACCGTTAGGGCTATTTTGAAGAAAATCAAAATTGTTTCATGTAAAGGGTAGTTTAGTGTGGGGATATTTTTTTAAACATCTTCGTGTTGCATCCTTGAAAGACATTAAACTTGAATATCAACTTCGGTTTTTAACCGACTTTTCGATTTTGAGTTATGCTGTCCAGAGACTGACACACACACACACACACACACACACACACACACACACACACACACACACACACGGACGTTTTTCTAAAAATGTTTTTTTTTTATTCAAGGGGCCTCAAAACATATATTTCGGATGAAATCTCCACGTCGAATTTTTGGGTAGATGTTAATTATATGTAGCAGAGAAAGCAAAAACAGTAGGTATATTCCTAGGAAATGACATTTCAGATACAAATGTAGTATATAATTGGATTCCTAAATCAGAATCGTAAAAACACATTGTAACTATGGTCAAGAAATCTTTTGTTTCACAGGTACCGGTAAAATTAACAGTTGCCTTCTCCTTCAGCGGTGACGAAACTGAGAAAAGAAGAGCAGTATTTCACCAGAAACAGCTTCCAGTTTTCTATTCTGTCTTCTGACACAGAGTACTATTAATGTGAATATCTGTGAGAACAAATGGCGTCGGCCAACCTTTGAGAATGTTCTCAAACATGTTTTACTGCCGTGTAGAGGAATTTTGAAACGCATGCACGTACATATAAACACAGGAATCTCATGCAAAGCAGGGCATATTTATCTACTGCTTTCAAGCAGAGTCCATTTACGTGTTACACTGTTTAGCAGCACCATTAATATAGCTAAGAACTGCGTTCACTGAATGCACGAACAGTGCCATCTATAGAAGTTAAGAGATATTAGCCGTTAAACGCAAAACTGCTATAAAACATCCATTGCTGTCTGAGATATAGGATTCTAATTATTTTACAGCTCCAAGACATTCTATAGATCGAAGAATAAGAATAAAATTTGTAATAAACATCTTAAATATTTATGTTGTATCAGATTTTCAACTAAAGTGTTCAGACGATATATAAAAAACCATTTATTTACCTGTTTCCTCTATGTTTCTACGTTTTTACATAATATAACAGTATAGAAGTGTCAAATAGCTATATACCACATTTAACATTTAGTAAATTCCACTATTCTATTAATAGAGTGTAAACTGTAAATATTATTATTTTTTTTAATTTACACTCTTCAATTATTGTATATTTTTATGTCAACCCTGTTATCAGTAATTCCTCTATTGGGTTGTTTCACGCTGATTTACAATTATTGAGTCTATCATGCATTGTTATTAATAAACAAAGTAATAAACAAAGCGACAAATAAATACTAAAATGATCAACTTCTCAGTTGCTTCAAACAGCTTTTTACCATTTGCTGTACTCTTTATTGTGTTAAGAAGCCACTGTTGTATTATTACATGGAACAATTGAAGTCCTGACGTTAGGAAAAAATTGCCGGTGCTAGAAACTTCCTCAAGCATGTTAATACCAAATAGCATTAATAAATGACCGCCAATAAAGTAATGGAATTACGATATACCAAAACCTTAAAAAAGGTTCTCATTTAAAATGAATAAAAAAGTTTCTTTAATAAGCTACAAAAAAGAATCACAATATGAAAATAGGCATTTATAAACACTATAGATTGAATTGAATTGCGTTCAGTCCGTTCACTAGTAGACATAGAAGCCTATGGACGATGAATATTCAAGGAACATAGTGCATATGTACATAAACGTTGAACAATGAGTATAAAAAGACAGGCAATATGAAAAACAAAAACAAAGAGGTATAATTCAGAAACATAATCAAACCATCCCTGCTGTTATAAGACTGGTATAATACGCACATACAAATACAAATACAAATTGAGTTGTTTTAAAACTTCATTAGGCGTTTTGTGAATGCACAGCATCTGTTGCCAATTATTCTTCAATACACATACGTACGTTTAAGTAGCTTTCGAGGAGTCATGAAATGTAATTTGCAATGCTTTGAAAGATATAGACATTTAAGTGGGTGCTCTGAAAAATGGCGATTTTTAACTTCCGTAACTTAACTATTATTTCTTTTAGAGCTAATTAATATTAAGCTCCACTTTTAAAAAACTGACTTATTAAAGCACTATTTGTTTTTGGAGTACGTACATCAAAATGATCTAGACATTGTCTAAATCCCAACTTATGAGACAATATACAACTGGGATTCCAAACTGAACTAAAGGATTATGAGTAATTATATATCCATTGCATAAAAATCGCGTTACATAATTATGAAAGTTGAAATTTTTTCTTACCCTTGAGGATATGCAATCCAGCTAATCTAACCATATATGGACTTGTGCATTTGCAGATAGGATGTTGCAACTTTTCAAAGTTGATCTTTGGCCTTGAATGATAAAAGTAGACGAAGGTAAATGTAAAAGGAATATGCTGTTTGCTTATATTCTAATATGGTTCTGCAATTAAAACCTCCACCCATATCTGTTACCTTGCAGCAAAAAATTTTCAGTGTTATATTTTAAGTTCTCAGTTCCTTAATAACTCCAAACTCTTTTTGTTTATTTTGTTCCTTTAGCACTTTTTGTACTTGTGAGATATTGCTTTTGTCTGCATGTCTTTTTCCTGATCACATATTTATTACAGCACCAATTTAGTCATAATAGTACAAATTACTCCTAAGGCTGAAGTCACATAATATTGTGTATTTGGGTGTTATGGACGTGGGTATAAAATACAATTTAAGGTCAGAACTGAGATTCTGTTTATTCTGTTCCTTATTGTGTCAGGACTTGCTTAAAAGTTATGCATGCAAGTAATATTATTGGGTTACTTTAGTTATGAAGCGTAGAAGATGTAGAAATTGTATTGTCTTGGGATATGATTGCATCTACCAATTAAATAAAACATTGTAATACCATCTTAGTCAGTGAAGAAATTATTTCAGCATGACCCTTTTCCTTAGTATTTCTCATGTCACTTAATTCATGTATGGAACTATTGTTTCATACCAACTGTCTGTGTGTCTGTGTGTGTGTGTGTGTGTGTGCGCGCGCGCGGGTGTCTGTGCGTGTGTGTGTGTGCGAATAAGTAAAAAAATTGCTACATTTAGATATCTATATCAATTAGGCACGTCAATTATGCTAATTCCAACACGTCATTTTCGTTGTACCTAATCTTGAGACCTACATATATACAACAGTTACAGTTTACGAGTAGGCAAATACGCTTCTACAATCCTGAAATAATTACCATAACAAACTCAAACTCTTATTTAGTATTCATATCGTAATATTAGTAGTAGATACAATAGCCCCTAAATTTGAACATATCTTTCCTACCATTTTAGGAAATTGATAAATGGTTCAATTATCTAAATCGATAATTTATGTGCCTGAGACCTTATCATTAAGTCTTAATTAGAATTTCGAAACACGGTTAGCGTTTATTTACTTCATCGTAAACTGGTTTGAGCAGCAATTAAAGCAGGTGCTAATTAAAGTGGGGCGGAAGTGTAGTTCTGCGTGAACAACCAAAGGTAGGCTTGGCGCAAAGCTAACTAAATTTTTCGTCTTTACCACAATGTTATTGGAAAACTTAATTCTACAAAAAGTACGGGCTTTAATGGAAACATTAATAGGGTAAATAATGCTGGGAACATTTCTTACCCCTGCTATTCTGCAATTTATAACAGCAATTACTGCCAATACGCATTATCGGTGTTCTAGCAAGCCAAGTATTCCCTTAAATAAACTGTGAAACTCTTGTCAATCTACAAATACGGCAAGCTGTATACTTTATCGCCTTTTAAATAGCTATATCAATCAGGAAATTCCTCTTTTTAATTTTATACTGTGTACTTATAGTAAGCAGAAAAATTTCTATGTCACAAAAAACATATTTTGAAGCTCTCTGAAATAAAAGAAGAAGCATTTATAAAAAGCTCCGTCTGCGTGTGTTTCTTTTATTTATTTTTCTCAAAAGCAAACTTTTAAAATCAAAAAGGTAATTGATATTTAGGTTACAAAAAATCTAACACAAAGATGTTTAAGGAAATCCCTCCAAATCCGTTTATTCTTTACATGGGTAATGTTTCAAAAGTTTCGTTTGTCTCAAAAATGGCAGTAAAACTTTTGATAAAAATATGGTATGTTTTAGATATTTACAGTAACAATAACATATATGTTTCTCGAACTTTCTGGGAAACCTTGAGGTCCTCTTTGTCTGGAAGAGATGTATAATTTTGTGTAACCGGCAAACCATAACAGATAGACAAATATGCACTTAGAGAGAGACGGGACGGGGGGACGACACGCTCACAAAAAACAGTTTATTTCTGATGAGTTTTTTTCTGGCATCGGCTATTTGCAAGAGTTGTTTTGTTTTTAATTTTTCAGTAGTTTGTCATCTTTAAACTGGAGGCGTTGTTCAGTTGTTTCTCGCAAGTCTTCGAAAAACATATGGACTTTATAGGCCACCATGTAGTGGCTATTATATATAAGGGCACATTTAGCGACGAAAACAGCCAAGAAACATATTTTAGTTATATTTATTTAATCAAAGTTACCACAAGAAAGCTGTAATGCAAAATGGAACACTCAAGAATATTTATCATCTCTAAAACATAAATGTTATCAGAATATGTTCGACTGTGCAACATTATGAATTTGAACTACCTGGTGGACACACGTTGCATTTTAATATGGTTTTCAAAATGGTATTTAACACAGTCACAGTTTTTCAATTCTATAGTCGAAGCGAAGCCGAGATAATAGCAAATAAGTGAAGCAAAACATTAGCCGCAAGCTATCGATTACCAACATAGGTAATTATATTGTCAATGGTCAATCGAATAACAATGAGCTCGGTGATTCGGCGAAAGGCAATCCAACGTAATTATCGGTGTTATTAAGGGAGATGCTAAGTACGTCATATTTTGAGGTTCGATTGCAATGCATTTTTAATCTGTTGTGCTTATGAATGTCCTTGGAATATATATTTGAATAATAATGATAGTAATTAACGGTATATTGACGTCATTATGTCTGCGATTTAATGATTAATACTTCTGCTCTAGAAAAAGTATATAGATATCAAAAGTTTCAGGTCTGTTGCATGCATAATGTAAGACTTCCCATAATAGAAAAGCAATACAGAAATTGGGCATAGAATTTTCGAAACAAACAAAGCAATTAATGTCCTAAATTCAATTTGGTTAAATAAAAATATAACGAAAAATCTGATGCACTCACATGACTTTCTCTACTCTTGTACTAACCATTCTTACAAACTGTTATTCTACTATCTTCTTCGTGTTATTTGAGATAAACATTTGCACAAATTATTTTATTGCTAGTTTTCTTGCACGTGCAACGGGAGTATGGGAATACAGTAGGCTTTGAGCTATAGTCAAATCTTTTAAAGGTTTCAAATTGCGTTCTCTTTGCACGGTTAACATGTAAAAAATGAACAGCGATGTTCCATTTGACAGAAGAAACTTACAGAAATAACAAGGATTATCTCCGAAATGGTTCAGTCTATAAAAAATTTATTCAGACATTTGTGTGTTTTAGCAAGATCTACATTTTTTGTACAGTAAGATTTAGTCTATCTCTAACGGTTTACCAGTTATGCAAAAGTCGTCCAGAGTAAATACGACTACATATGACATTTTAATCAAAATCGTTAGAGCCATTTTCAAGAAAATCAAAATTTTCTAAAAATTTTCCATGTAAAGGGTAGTTTAAGTTGGAGCTATTTTCTTCAAAATCTTCATGTTACGTCCTTGAAATACATTAAATTTAAGTATCAAGTTTGGTTTTTAACCGACTTTTCGTTTTTGAGTTATGCTGTCTACAGACTGACACACACAGACACACACACACACACACACACACACACACACACACACACACACACACACACACACACACACACACACACACACACGGACCTTTTTCTAAAAATGCTTTTTCTGGGTTCAGGAGGTCTCAAAACATATATTTCCGGTGAAATCTCGACATCGAATTTTTGGGTGGAATACATTTCCCCTACTTACCAGTAGAGAAAGTAATTATTATAATGTGTGGTGATTTTAATGGTCACCTTCACGTCGACTACAGTAAAATGATTTCACAGCGTGCTTGACTACACAACACCGCAAGACATGACAAACCTTTGATTGGATTTTGTGTTAACTAACTCTTCCTGCCATCCGCCATTAATAGTTTCTTTTCAATGGCTTGTATTCAAATTTTCAAATACATTCACACTTGTATTAACTATTATTTCGAAACAATTAAGTAGAAACTTTGAAAACTGAAGGATTCGATAAACTTAGCACTCCTAGGGGGCTTTGACCGACATAAATAATGCAAGCAATAGTTTGGATAGAATTAGGCGACATTTGGAAACAACCGTGACGAAATTTATAATAACAAAATTGAATTTTAATTGCAAAGTGTTAGCAGTGGGCTGCCCTTTTCCCTAGGCCGCTTCACACGCCAAATAAGGTTCACATCTTAATAAACCAGTTTGTCTTCCGAAGCAGTCGATATGAGAAACGGGAGTACGCTGAAGGCGGAGTTCCGTACGCACGAAAGGAAGGTAGCAGGGCTAAGAAAATTAGGGTGTGTCACATTAGAAGATGATAGGTTTAGGGGAAAAATGGTACCATAACAGTCTGGGAGTCTATAATGATCAGGGGTGTACAGCAAGGCGTAAAGAATGACTTCATTTTACTACGGGGACGCAATACAGTACCATTTAAATTATTGATTGGGCACGTGTTTAATCATAATCCACACAATAATACTAAATTAAACAACTAAAGCTTAGTTTCTGTGACAATGCATGTGAATTCTGCAAACTTAACATTGGAGAATAAAACTTTTAATATCCCCTTGTCATAGTAATATAAACAATACACTCATAAATCCATTATTATACCTATTATTATTCCTAATTGAGATTGGTTTTGCATTAAGTTAAACTGATATAGTCTAGTTTAAACATTCAAGTAAGCTACGCCAATTATTTTGGATTTACATACTTGTTATTTGCAGTATAGAATTATCCTTGTAACACGCTGTTGATTTTATCTTTAAGTGTTATGTATAGGCATTGATTAACTAAAATTTCTGTTTTAAAAATTGCACCAAATTTCTTAATGATTAATTAAAGATTTAAAGTTCTCTTCAGCATTTTCGGAATGCAGAACGTCTGAATACCAAATGATATACTAGGATAAAATAGAGTGTAGAAAAATGAGCTTGAATTTAAACTAGTTTACCTAGGTATACAGCTATTAAAAAGTCCATGGTATGACCATAAACGATTATAAAACTAATTTTGTTGAAATTTCACTGGTATGTTCCCTTAATTTAGTAATATACGAGAAATGCTTGAGAGTCCATTTTATTGCCACGTTAGTTATTAAGAGTTCATCAGTTAGTTTCATAATCTATTACTGATGATTAAAAACAATGCTATAGGATTTTTTATGCGTTTCCTGCGCACTTAGCCCATTAGAATTCTAAAGCTGATTCTCTCGATTTCTGTTTTTCTACATTTTTACGTATTCAATATTTTTTCATATTGCTTCAAATCTTGTTGCAAAATACCCAAAAGAGTCAGCTTAAAATTTGTTGAGTGATTGTTCTTAATCGGTTGTAACTGTAAAAGCATTGATTGGAATATTCAATCAAAACACAAAAATTAGTGAAATAAGTTTATAATTATAAAAACATCAATGCAAATATGTTCCCAAAAGTTTTCTTAAGTATTCCTTAGGGACAAAATTGATATTTATATTACTAAGATTTAAATAAATAAATTAAACGATTAATAACTTGAAACCTACTGAAGATATTGAAATGACAATTTGTATACATGCTAATGATTTGATGTGTTTCTTGAAGTATGAATTTCAAGCAATTGTTTATAAATTTAGATTTTAGACATTTCAACTTTGTGTACTTTTAAAACGGAATTGTGCATAAAATTTAAAAACTCGCCATCCAAATTTCCTTCTCTCACAGCACTGCCATTTTGATTATAATGGTTACACATTGTTAGGAATTTAACATTGTATTCGTGCGTGAAAACGGCTCTTGGCTTCCTATCGTGCAAGAGAAATCATGAATTGCAAGAGAAAACAAAAGATTTCTGCGATATGAAGAAGACTTGATGTGAAAACAATAAGTAATTACCACAACAATAAATTACAAATGGTTTCTAATTAAGCAAAGGACTTGGCTTCCAACAGGGCTTCGCAATAAACGCGTGTGGTTCAATTCTATTGTATCCATGGTAACTCTACGCTGCCGTGTATACAAGCCTTCTATTGTAAAGCAACAGCTCCAAACATGAAAAATCAATCCACGACCACCAACGAATGCTTTGGTGGTTTTAGTCATTCAATGTAGAGCGCAGGTAAAAGCAAAATCAACTATTATATTACGTGAGGGGTTCGAACTCCAGCTGAGATGAACTGTAACACGTTTCTCTTTCTGTTCTTTACATTTGTGATGGCCAAGAAAGTGCTCTACACAAGGAACAAATGGTGAAAGAGAGAGTGCTACGTTTTTAGTAAATCACAGATAGTGTTATCTGTGAAATTTTGTCTTGCGAGCATTAGCTGTGACTTAAATATTATCTCGGTTTGTGTCATCCGAGTTTTAAGCAATCGATTATCCAGATATAAATTATGTTAATATTTTCTGAGATATATGTTGGTATTTTTGTCACAATCATTAGTGATTTTTAAGCAAATAAAAACTTACCCCACGTAAAGGCTAATGTTGGTATAGGGATGTTTTGTTGAAACCTTCCTGTCCAGCCTTCGAAGATTCTGAAGTTAAATACATTTGTTATCTATCAATCATTTCGGTTTTAGAAATACACTATTGCCGCACATTTACTCCCTCACTCATAAAGAGAACGCGAAATAAGTATTCCTCGTTAAAGAACATTCCCATTTTCCAGTTGGGAATCAAGCCCGAACCTCTAGATTTGGAAGTTAGCATGCTAACCACCAGATCACAGACGCAGTTTGGTGAAAGTATCATAAGAAATACAGGATGAACAAACATATTACTTATAACTTTATAATTTGATGTTCATTTGTTGGAGTAAAGCAGATAAGGAGTAGGTGAAAGTTGCCAGCAACCGGTACAGGGCACCAAAATTGTTATGAGCTTCAAATATAAACACCTTTATTTGTTTTAACAAAGGTAATGACTAAAGATCCAACAATTCCTTCGTTACGCCAATGCGAACTATATAAACATTACGTCATTGGGAGGGAGTTCTCTGTAATGTGCACCTGGAACCTGCTCCTGTTGACCTCTGACAGGCTGCAGGAGCCAGTTACATTATATTGTTTAGGTGTAGCCAAGTTCGCAGGAATTGTTTCATCTTTGGTAACGGCATTAACGGGGAAAGAACTGATTAGAACACAAATAGTTGTAAATAACCGTTGTGTAGAACAGGTGAGCCATTTTAACTACTTGGGAAGTGATTGTTATGTTAAGGAATATGACGTGCACAATAAAATATCTAAATTTCAAAGACTATGGATCAACTAATAGAATGTTTAGAAAAAAAATAAGTAAAGAAACAAAATTAAACTTTTACAAAGTTATCAGCACATGGAAGTGAGACTTGGACATTAACTAAAAACAATGGAGTAAAATACAGGCTTCAGAAATTAAATTCTTAAGAAGTGTGAAGGGATGTACGAAGAGAGACCCAATAAGAAATGAAAGTATAGGAGAACAGTTAAGGATTTTGAATATAAATGAAAGGTTAAAAAGTTTCAAACAGAAGTGTAAAGAACATGTTAAAATAATGCTAGACACCAGACTTACTAAACAAATAAAGGTAGGAGATCGGTGGGCAGACCTAGGAAACGATGATTGGAGGGCTTTGAAAGCGAAACAGGCACTCGATTGCCTATGCCACGAAGTGAAGAAGAAGATTTAATTGTTTTGTATCATACAAATCGTTACACCAACCTTAAATTTTATTTTTAACCTTAATTCTTTTATTTAAATTCCAAGTGTGAAATTCCTTAGTTCAAGGTATGTCTTACGTAGAACTAGTTTGAAGCTTACTCAGGCTTAAAAAATGGTAGTGATTTTGAATTATTTAAGATCGAACAAGAGACCTAACACATTTTCTATCCACTTCTTAAGTGTGCCTTCTTTTGTAAGAGCACGAAGCTCCTAATAGACACTTCTCATCCGTATCTCATAATTCAGTGAAAATTACCCACGGAACAATGCTCCTGTTGATTTGGAGGTATTTTTAAAATGAATAACAACAAAGGTCAGAGTTGAACGAGAGCTACGAATTTTATTGTTACCTATTTATTCACGATAATGACAGGCGCCCGCATCACAACAATAATACGAGGTAGGCATTACCTCTCTTCGCTAGGCCTTAATCATACTGGTTACGTCTAATGCATACTCATTTCTCTATCAGACATGGGAGTCTCCTGTAACGGAGCCGCGTGCACCTCATCGGGCATGTTCCAGGAATGATAGGGAAAGGATGGGGTTAAAAGTGATGTTGGAGCAATTGTGAGAAAGAACACATTATTACGAGAATTATCATCTGTTCAATCGCTTCTTCTTCCGCCAAAATACCACCTGAAGACTGAACTCGAACCCGGATTCAAAGAAATTTAAACTCCCTTGATCGTGATGGTGTATATCTTAAATTGAAGATCTATAATTCCACTGGGACCATAAACTAAGCATTTCAGTATTTATCCCCATGCTTAAATTTGTAATGAAGATTTAGATATGGAATGACGCCGCTATTTCTCAACACAAGCGCCGACATTTGTTTTTTTAACACCAATGCTAGATGCTCATGTTTTACTTTCTTTACCATGTATAGCCGTGGAAAAAATGATTGGGCACATTGGGAGAGCAGAATAGCCCCATTCGGTTTACACAAGTTGATATTTCCAACATGCAGCTAAGTTTATTGATAGTCTCTGTTCCATATTTTATCGTCTTTCGGACACGCAAACAAGCTGTGAATTCAATGTGAATAACGTTTTGAGGTCCCCTGAATAAAAGAAAGGAAAATGTTTTAGAAAAAGGTCCGCGCTCTCCTCCCCACCCTCTCTCCCTCTTCCTCCTCCCTGTCTGTGTATGAGCACAGTATAACTAAAAACTTGGTAATTCAGTTCAGCATCTTCTACAGGGATACGACATGAAAATTTTAAAGAAAATTCTCGCAAACAACGCTTTAAATGGACAATTTTCCTAAAATGTTGATTTCCCCCAAAACAGCTGTAATGATTTTGATTAAAATGACATGTTTAAGATATTTTCATGACAAATGAAGTGCATATCGAGTTTTCTTGATAACCTCTGATGTCTACATTCCGGAAGTCTTTCACATACCTGGTAAATAATTGTAAGAGAGATAAAAGTCTCACTGCACAAACAAATGTAGATCTAGATAGAGCACACAACTTATGTTAGATTAATTGTGGGAATAACCATTTTCGAGATATTTCTTGTTATTTGGTTGCAATTTTCAAATCTTTATGCTTTTCTCAAGTAGGGAATTGGTATTCATGTCCATTTATGTCTTGGACATTTAAAAAAAAAAATAGAAAGTCAACAAAAAAAAAATTATTTTGTTGTTTAACGACGCTGTCAATTGCCAGGATCACATCAGCGTCGCCGGAATTTTGTCCCGCAGGAGTTCTTTTACATGCCAGTAAATCTACTGACAAAATTACTTCATAACTATTAAGAGTCATATACATAATGAGTATTTTATCAACACTATAAATGTGATATAAAAATAGTTTTCACTCTCACTCATAGTCAGGTTGCTAAATCCCAGTAACATTGGCACTAATAGTTTACCGAAAACTGCTCATTCAGGTTCTTATATAGATTTTAAGTTCTCAAACCTCAAACCCCGGCGCGACAGCCCACAAGGAGCCAAGGCCTACCGCCCAGCCGCTGCGTCCCCCACCTCTGCCCACTACAGGCGTCATTGGTGAGGTGCAGTACTGGAGGGTGGGACGTGGTCAGCGCCCCGAGCCCTCCCGGCCGGTTATGCGGTCTTCTAGACCTGGGGCCGCTACTTCTCTATCAAGTAGCTCCTCAATTGGTCCCCCTGCGACCTAACGAGGCTCAGTACACCCCGTGCCAGACCTCCCAGAGGGGATAAAATCCCCATGCTGGTACCGGGGATCGAACCCGGGTCCTCCGCGCCATAGGCAAGCACGCTACTAACTGCGCTACGGAGGCGGTCTTTTAAGTTCTTGCCTCGCTATAAATGCATTCTATATTGTTGATGAGTTATTTCAAGCAATTACTGATGCATTTTAGAGTATTCTATTTCTTAATTTTATAATCTTATTGCTTAGCTGTTAATATATTATTGTGATTATTGAATTGCTAATAGCTGCTATATGTATCTCCTGTTTATTCCGTAATACTGACTATGCTCTAAGTCACCAACACATTATGCAAGAAGAATTGCAGCCACTATACAGGCAAACTGAATCGATCGTCCCAACGATAACCTCATACAGTCGTGCCAGGTTGCAATATTCAATGTGTACCGTTGGGAGACTTGGTGTCTTAAAATTCATTTTCAAACAATATGTTAGTTAAAAACATTTAGGTATAACTAATGTTTCATATTATTACCGCTCGTCCAAAAATCATAAGTCAATACGTATCTGTTAAATGCCTTCGGTTCGTTTTTCTGAAACTTTATTTTGATTCCTTCGTGGCGCACTTTCCAGTTTTGTATATACAATATACTGAGCCAGACTGGAGCACAATTTTGCGCTATGTTGAGAACGTAATGAGCTACTAATTCTGGACCCCGAAAGCCACGGT
This sequence comes from Tenodera sinensis, assembly GCA_030765045.1. Lineage (NCBI taxonomy): Eukaryota > Metazoa > Arthropoda > Insecta > Mantodea > Mantidae > Tenodera > Tenodera sinensis. Next base: position 40,272,056 of record CM060969.1, on the reverse strand, counting down.
GAGGGATGAGCTGTTTCCAGAGTCTGAAATTCGTCACATACCTGTTCATATTTGAGAGGAATAACAAGCAATAAGTTCAATAACAACGGAGTAATACAGAGACCATTAATCTACATACACGCGTTTGTTACTCGAAGCTCTTTGGGACATGAATTTGAAATTGAGTTTTACTTTGGACTCTGTGGTGGACATTATCGGCGTTCTATTCTACATTGGAATTGGAAGACCACTTTACTCATAGGTCTCTTTATCAGGCTTGGAGTTCTTGCACGTGCCATAAATCTACGACACGATTCTCAAAAAAAAAAAAAAAAAATGCATAGCCATCCTCCGGATTTGAACCTGCGATCTCCTTGGGACATGCATACGTTAATGAACACATGCTCGTACAGCCACATAATTTGCCTTATGAATTCTCTTTCACCAAACGTAATTTAATACATTTTACATTAATGCATGCTTTATTACCTCCATTAGAACACCTGGCACAAACGAGCCTTTTGTTTACGCTAAGTGTACATGGGAGACGACCTCACTGAATTATAGCACCTGGGGGCGGAGCCAAATTTCTTGGTAATGATGTATAATTTATTTGTAGGAGACAATCTTCGACGTCTTCCTAAACGGTAGTTAGAGAAGTGAGTGCTCAAAGCATAAAAAATAAGACGATAAATGACCTAACATTGTTACACAGGCTGCACATCTGTACTGTGAGTAACACAATATGTTCCAGTCAGTTCAGTAGCAGACATTCTGGCATGAAAAAGTGTTCTCAGAATACTTTAACAACTTTATTTGGGGTTAATGCTTGGTCTTGGACAGCCTCCAAAATATACCTTTGACAGGTTTAGTTATTTAATGAAAGGTTCCCAGCGTTGTCAAATAAGAATCCATTGTAAACTAATTGCACGTGGTAGCTTTAAAATAAAGAAGCAAATAAATAAGGCTATAATCGTTCATGATTATAAATAGAGAAGTAGAGCTGTTGTACCCTTTTCAGTCTTTCTTCTTTTATTATATTATTATTATTATTATTATTATTATTATTATTATTATTATTATTATTATTATTATTATTATTATTATTATTATTATTATTATTATTATTATTATTATTATTATTATTATTATTATTATTATTATTATTATTATTATTATTATTATTATTATTCATTATTATTGTTCTTATTATTGTACTTAGAAATACAGTAATGCAAACTAAATCTTACCAACTATTGCATGGGCAATAATAAAATAATTAAAATACGAATATTAATAATATTACCACAAACTTTGACAATTGCAATTTTGTATAACAAATAAAACTGGGAATATAATGTCACAAAATGTTTTAATGTTTCAACCAAACTTTTACTTTTAAAGGAATTTTAATGAATATGAATCTTTCTATATTTATATATTTAACTATTTTTATTTATTTATTTACTTATTTATTTGTGAAAAAATAGTTTGATTCCTCTTCTTGTTAACCATGATAAACAGTTCCAGTGCATACTTTTTGTTGTTATCTGTAAGCATACAGAAAACTAGTATGTACTTTAATGGTATGTCATTCTTTCCGTTTGTTTTATTATGTTTCGTTTATACACCAGTTTCAGTAGGGTTTATTATCTCCTTGAAAACTTCTGCTGGTTCAATTACTAGCTGAAATACCCGCTATTTTCTGTGGTTTGACAATTTATCCCTAAAACATTCGAACTTAGGTTGCACTTGACCAATAGCCTTGTTTTTATTTGGAGACATTTAAAATAATATTACTTATTAGACTTAAATATTTAATTAAAACTCTTAGAATGCTGTAATGAATAAAAATAAATTAAATAAGTGACTAAAACAGCAGGAAGACATTATGCAAAAGCACTATGGAACAACCACAAATACGACAGGAAGTAAAGCGAGTAGAGAAAACCATGCGAGTATAATACGTTGCACTTCTATTTAGATAATATAGAAAAGTATATGAATTCTTTGTATAAAGGTGAAAAGAAAAATTCATATGAATGTATTACGTAAAAGAAATTTGAGTAGAGAAAACATTTTAATGTTATATGTTGCATTTCTATTTCAATCGGTGAAAATTGCATGAAGGGCAAGCAGAGAAGGACATATGAATTTGTTATATAAAAGAAAACCTGGTAGAGAAAACCACATGAATGTGATACGTTGCATAGTAAAATTAATGGCATAATAGCATTTTCTATGAAAAAGCTTGTCTATGAAATTTTCATCAAATTTGGATAAATAGTATAGCAGGCCATAACAGACAAACATTCATTTTTATATATCGATGAACAAATTCTTGAAATATAGCTCTTAGGTTTAAACAGCAGGCAATAAATTTACTTTTGACCATGGAATGCAATTTCTCATTCTTCCTGATTAAAATGTTTCACTCCCAAAACTCAGATTGCTAACTCAGATCGATTGCAATGGAGGTATAATGCCAACCTCACACCTCCCAGAAGTGTATAGTCAACGTCTGAAAAATTGATTACCAGAGTTTGGTCTCTGGGGAGCGTGGGATTGACCATCCCACCTGCAAGATTAAGTTGTAGGAGGTAAAGGCAAAAACTGGCAACATTTTCGTGTCTTGTACATATTCTTTATAACTTATTTTAATAAAGCATGCTCCAAAAGTGAGAGAATAGAAAAACAGAAACGAAAGGAGCTAGGCCTATAATTTCATTGAACCATATGAATATTCTATCCACTATTGCTTATTTTTGTACAGTTGTTATAAACTATTCCCATGAAAGTTGACTTTTCTAGCTACTCCCTGTTAATCCAGATAACTCCTTACTTCAATTACACATGTCATAGAGAAATAGAGAAATGATAGTCATATGTTTCTACACATTGGCCTTGAAATTCCATACCATTTTCATGAAATTCAGGAAACAGCTGAATAGCGGCAGCACTTTAAACTTGACAAAAATTACTGAAACCGTCAAACTAATAACACATATCTCGGAAATAACTAATGCCACTGAAAAGATATTTTTTTAAATAAATTGAGCGCTTTAAAATTTGTGTGTGGAAAAGTTTACGAGTATATTTTATGGTTGGCCCGTTATATGAAATTATAGAACATCCCTCTGTTATGAAGTGGAGCTCAAGGGCTATTTTTAGAAAATGCAATATATAAATTTAATTGTCATCTGAACATCTTAAATATAGGTCTAATGATTTGTATCAACTAATCATAAAATAAAATAAAACAACCACAAAATGATTCAACAAGTCATATGTTAAGATATTTGTATGACAAATGAAATGCATATCTTCAATTTTCTGGGAACAGGCTTTTAAGTCCTCTTCATTCTGGATGACTTTTGCATAAATGGTAAACCGTAGATGGACAAGTTTTTTCCACAAAAACTTGTTAAATTGTTTAAATTAAAACAAGCTTAGATATATAGTACACAGAGAGTACTCTAAGGATATTTCAAAACTAACATTTCCACTCATCTTGACATCGAAATTTTGGATCAAATACATCTCTTTTACAATTTTAATGCTGCCTGTTGAGAACGTTTGCTGCAGGGAAACAGACCCGAATAAGACATTTAGATGCTGAAAAGCATAATGGCCAACTGTAAGATATGAGTTTATTGCTAGTTATAAACAAGACTGAATTAAAGTGTGGACAGAGTGTTTATATGACAATGGTCGTGCCCTACATTGCATAAGGGATGTTTGGAATACCACTGAGACATTAGACCACCCCGTGATGTGTCTGATATCGCTATATGTTATTTGACTAATGGAGGGAGTTGCCTAAAAATGTTGTCCCTGACATAACACGCAGGTAGTTTGTGTATGTGAGCGACATATGACGTCTGAACTGGGCTCGTGCTCTTCTCTCTTGTTATGTTACAATCGATACCTACCTCTGTGTATCGATTGTAGACCGGCATCAAGCGAGTAAGTGTGCAAATTTATGTGTCATAAACCACCTTGAAGAGTTAAGCACACTTATCGCGCAAATGTCTCCTGTTTTAGTTTTTAAATAGTTTATGTGGACCATGGGCGTCTATACTATATTAAAATTGGGGATACACTAGTGAAATAATGTATGCAAACACATTCCATCATATTACATAAATAATTTTAATCAATATTGTCTATTTTCTGCAATAAGAATGCACTCAAATTGAATTTTTAAATTTTAGTTTAAAAAAAAAGTGAAATGTACGCTATTGACCCTTAAAATGGTTATACTGACATGCAAAATCAACTATAAAGTGGTTTTAAACGCTTATTTATTATCTTAGTTTCATGACGCGAATTTCTTTCGAATAAATAATGCAGAAATGTGTCGATTAACACATTAAGAAACTAGACTTATAGGGGCAGTGATTTCTCACCCCACCCCCACCTCCACTCCAATGTCGGAGATGTCTATATTTGGGACTCACTCTCAATTATTTCTGAACACAGTTTTTCTTTCCAAACTACGCAAGGCAAATAAAATATTACATTCGACCCAGAAAGTCACAGACATACAAACAGACAGACAGACAGACAGACAGTCGCACGCAGACAGAACTTTTTATAAAAACGCTGTTTCTTTCTTTCATTTATGCATTTATTTACTTATTTACCTTTTATTGATTTATTTACTCACTCATTCACTCACCCACCTACCCACTCACTCACTCATTCACTCATTTATTTATTTACTTGGTTATTTTCTCCTTTTCGGGGTTCAGGAAGTTTCAAAGCGAACATTTTCCATGAGGTTTCAGTATCGATGTTTTGTGTAATACTGCACATCCTGATAATAGGAAAACAGAGAGGAACGAAGCAGAGAAAGTAAACAGTCAAAGCAACAAGAGAAAAACTGAACTTTTGGATTTTAATAGAATATTGCCTTTTTGCCCAGATATCTCATGCATCTCTATCTCAGCAAACTATATATTTAAAACTTCTGTATCGTGTTAATCTTAAGGGTAACGTATGTCCTGGTTTATCCCGAACATACCCCGGTTTTTTAATGTCCCATACTCCAGGTTACTTGCTCATTTATACCAGTTATTTAAGCATAGAAATTAAAACAGTTTACTTTGTTCTTATTTTTATTCTTTAGTTAAGCTGGTCGACATTAATATAATGATTTATTTTTTAAGTTAAAGCAAGTCAATGGATTTTTCTCAGTCCATCTTTGCTAATCCAGCCTTCATTGTTTAAGTAGTTATACAGATAAGTAAATGAGCTTGAATAAACAAACGGGGAGTCACCAATCATTTTTTGCTAATTTTATTCTCTGTTATGCACGTCACTATGTGTCAATTACCTTAATAACAATAATAATAATAATAATAATAATAATAATAATAATAATAATAATAATAATAATAATAATAATAATAATAATAATAATAATAATAATCATTAATAATAATAATTTAGTAATAATTTCATCATAATTATTCAATAATTCGAGATGTGTTTTTAAAAAAGTACCGTTTAAATATTTTGCCGCTGCAGCGCTGCAGTCGAGATTTTGAGCATGTGTGATCTCTTAGAAAACCAGATGCAGCTGTGAGCGACCCTGACTTTGTTTTTTCCATTGTGCGTTTCGAAATGTTCAAAACAAACGAACGACCCACCGACTGTGAGGTTCAGATCAGTGATTTGTTATGTTAGTAATCATTCATCCCCAATTGTGTGAACTTTATAGCAAAAACAATGAGTGACAATGCCCGACCACACAGAGCCTAAACTCATCACCTGAACGAATAATTTTTGTTAGGAAAAATTTGACCATCCTCCCTACAGTCCGTTTTGGCATCAAGAGATTTTAATCTGCTTCTTCCTTTTCCTTGGTGGAAAGCATTTCAAACCGATGATGTTAAAAAGAAGTGCAGATTTAGCTTTTATCATAGGCGGCATCATTCTGTGACAAAGGCTTACAAAAACTGGTTTTTCGTTACAATAACTGACTAAATGATAATTAAGTACTTGGAAAATAATGTTCTGTTACTTTTTTAAAAAAAATCTGATGTGTTGCACGCACGTGACTTTCTCTACTCTTGTACTAACCATTCGTATTCCTTAGCTTCTTCGTGTTAGATGAGATAAACATTTGCAGAAGTTATATTGTTTATTTCCTTGTAGGTACAAGGAGAATATGGGGATACAGAAGGCTTTGAGCGATAGTTAAATCTTTTAAGGCTTTCAAATTCTGTTCTCTTTGTACGGTTAACACGTAAAAAATGAATAACGATGTTCTGTTTGACCGTAGTTCTCCGAAACCACACAAACTTTAGTTCATATCCAGTTGTTACTGTCCCCACCTCTTGTAGGGTAGTGGGAAACCTAGCGCCGCTGCCAGGTGACAATGTTATCAGACAGCCAGCCTTCTCAGACAGTGGTGCCCGTTGTTGCGTGAGTAATTGTTAAATCGAAACAAAGGATCGAAACAATTACATGACAAAACTCGAGTCAGACTATCGGAAAGTATTTTATTACAGTGAAAGGCTAGCCGCAGTTATTGGAAGTAGGATTCTTGGGCGCGTAATCATGAAGCGGTAGAATATGGTAATGAATACAAACATGTGGGGACTGAGCTACAATCGATATGCATGGGAAATTATAGTCGGGCAATACTCGCTTTGTAGACATGCTTTCTTACTGGTCACACGCTTTCTCTTGTAGGATATACCTACCTCCGTACTTTCCTTTTAAAGTAATTGCCCTTCTAAAGTCATGATTCTAAAACAAATGAAGGAAACTTTCAATGCTTTTTATTTTGCTTGAAGCAAAATTAAGTACCCAGTCATGTGGAATGAAAATGCATCTATACATAGGCATTACAATAAAATCATAAGCAAAACGTTTAAATTGCGAAGTTAAATAAATATGCATCGAGAGATTTGGCTCAGTAGTAACGTGTCAAGTCCTGGGTTCAATTCCGGTCAAAGGCCCATTCTGAGCTCGGGTTTTTGTGGTTTTCCTGATCGATAGGTGAATGTCATCCACCACAGTTTTTCGCGTTTCTTCTAGGTTTCGTGGTGTGAGGTGGTGTTGAACAGATGGTGTGAGTGCTAGATCCAGGGCAGGAGTATTTCCCGTGGAAACTAGGGGGATGCCTGGCTGGACGGGTTGTTCAGTGTCCTCTCTGATCAGCTCCAACACTGGAACGAGTCTTCGAACCAGGAAATGTTAGGGACCTCCGTGCATCTCTGCGGTCTATCTCCTGCTACCTTTAGTCTGCTGCGATTTCTTTACTTCATCCCTTCATCCTTTACTTTTAGGGGTGAAAGTCGTAATAGCCTAGATTTATTGCGACTCACAACCGCTAAAAGGAAGGGATGAGTAAGGAAGGGATGTAATTTATTATCAATATTCTGTCAAATTGTCCATTTAATTTAGGTAGGTCAAGGTACAGCTAAAATAGGACGAGTTTATTTTGAAACACTCGTAACAGACTTTTGATAGTAATAATAATAATAATAATAATAATAATAATAATAATAATAATAATAATAATAATAATAATAATAATAATAATAATAATAATAATAATAAGAAGAAGAAGAAGAAGAAGAAGAAGAAGAAGAAGAAGAATTGATAATGCTTGTCTATATAGATATCAGCATTGAAATATTGCAAAGCATAGCTAACTTAAAATGTATAAGCTTCGAAAGTAGTAAAAAGTTTAACATCTGTGATAACTAGTTTGACAATTTTGGCAGTTTAGGAGCTTATTAATACACTAAAGATTAATACATTTTAGTGACATCAATGTCACATAGAACGTCGGGATGATTAATGACTTGGAAAGATAAATACTCGCATTAGCAGTGAAGCGAAGTACATACATGTGCAGAAATATGTTTAGCAAACAGAGTTCCCAATAGTAGCTTTTACATTTGTAACTGATTTGTGTATTATTTCCATCAAAAGTTAACTGAGGTGAGCATTCATCTTTTCATTTCTCCTCCTTACGTTCTCTACACCTTGTTCATCTTGTTTATGGTAGAGGTATTGCATTGGATATACCAACTGAAATACGATATATCATCAGAAGTACATTTTTTGTCTCCTTAACTCCCTGAAAACACTTCAGAAATGGGCATGGGTGTGTGACATAGCTAAAATTCTGTCTTAAATATCTACATGCTTTTCTCTTCCCATCACAATTCGCACATATATGTTATATAATAAGATATGGAAAAAAAAGATCTATCCATTCTGGTTTCTCATCTAGGAGTGATTGAAAATCACGCAGCAAATGCATAGTTACGTTGACTATGGGAAAGCTTTGAAATGGATAACCAACTGATGTTGCATTGTGAAGCCGGCCGTGGCGCGCAAGAAAGGATGGTCGGGGCCGGGCTACCCCACCCCATTAGCAGTACGTTTTTTAAAGGCGCTCAAGATCAGGCTGCCTCGTGCGACTATTGTAATTACGCGAGAACAATTAGAGCGGCACAACCAAAGGGGCTTTTCCAGATTATTCGAGAAGTGTCCGGCATCCGGCGTACTTGTAGGAGCTCGAGAAAGGTCCATGTTTGTCATCCTTGCTGTGTAAGAAGGAAGCAACGAACTGAGTGAGTTACAGACATGAGTCGAGGAGTCAGTCAGTTCTTAGCTTGAGAGAAAGAGAGAGATTTTGTGTTTGTGTTTGTTTACGTTTACGAGCTAACTCAAAAACGAAAAGTCGGTTAAAAACCTAAGTTTGTAATTAACTTTAATATCTTTCAAGGATGGCACACGAAAAATTTGAAGAAGATTCCTCCACTCTAAACTAATTTTTACATGGAAAATTTTGACTTTCTCAAAAATGGCTCTAATTATTTTGATTAAAATGCCATATGTTTAAGAGATATTTATGACAAATGTAATGTCGATCTGGGTGGCCCAGTTGATTAGACACTGGCCTACTGATCCCAAGGTCGCAGGTTCAAGTACGGTCCAGACGGTTTTTGAGTGTGCTTAAAAACGACAGGTCCATGTCAGTGGATTTATTGGTATGTAAAAGAACTCCTGCACACTGGCGACCATGATGTCATCATAGCAATTAATAGCGTCGTTAACAAAATAACTTAATTTGACATATGAAGTATATATTTTGAATTATCTTGCTATAGTCCATGTAGCCCTGTTTATCTCGATGACTTTTGTATAACTAGTAAATCGTCAGAGATAGACCAAATCTTAGTATATAAAACTGTAGATCTTATCAAAACAATTTTTCAAATGATATTTTGTGAGAAGTGAGGCATTTTGGAGATATTCCTTGTTATTTGTCAGAAATTTTCAATACTTAAGACAATGGGAGGTCGTTATTCTTTTGTCTTAGTCATACAAAGAGAATGGAATTTCAAAGTCAATACATAGCAACCACTCTTAAAATATCTGACTATCGCTTAAAACCTCCTGTATTTTGTAAGAATAGTTTTTGCAAGAGTAAAGAAAGTCATGTGGGTACAACACATTAGATTTTTTATTTTTTGTTTCTTTCATTTGTATAACCCCCATTTAATTTATGTGTCCATAAGGGGCTCTTACGTTACAAAAAAGTAATTAGTTGAGTGAAGGTTTTTAATAATCTTCATTAACAAACTCACATTCACTCCCACAGCCATAATTCCAGTATATGATGAGGATAAGGGTAGATTCCAATCAAAGAAAAAATTCCAGCAACCCAGCCGGGATTCGAATCCACGACTACTCGACTAGAACAGGCACTTCAGACATCTTTTAGTTCCTGATAGTTCATTTAATAGTTTACAGAGGATTTTTAAACCCATGGAATTGACTTTCAGTTAAAGTCATTGCTATAGAAATGTGTGAGGTACAGAACAAGGCAATAGAAAGCTATAAAAGTCACCCCATTCATGGTTGATCTCAACCCTTCCTACGACTCACCACACGCGCCAGTCTCTGCTTGTATCCAATCGCTGCGCACTTTTTCCAACCCCAACGACAACAATTACTGTATACCTACACCCCTTAACTATTATTCTCTTCAATTTCAACCTCTCTTCCGTTATAAGCTTCCCCAGCTTTTACAATAGTTGAGTGGGAGAAGGAGGGGGAGGAATCGGAGAGAGGGGGAACAACAGCTGTTTCGTGTGCGGACGAACGCGTGTTAGGGAAACTCTTTCAAACTTCGTATAACGATGGCAACCATTGAAGAATAACAAAAACGTTGCCGACGATAATAACGCAAACAAAAATCACAAAGATATTTCCCCGCCTGCGAGTAGTTTCTTTGGGTTGGGGCTATTGTTCCACATTCGTAAAAAAGGGCAACGCCCCAGCTAGTGATAGGGTTTAAATTTTACACTTTTTCCGATAAAGAACTTCTTTGGTGGTAATACAGTGCGTTGAGTCTGTAGACATACTCCTTATATTACAACAGAAATGGTTTCTCCCTTCCTCTACATCATTTATTATGAACTGAATATTAACTAGGAATTTGATATGTTTCCTCTATACAGAACGATTGATTCAAGTATAATCCCTCATGATATATTGTGAATACAGAAGCGAATAAAAGGCATTGTAAGAGAGCTGCAGTTACCCAAAACTGTACCCAGCTTACATTCGGATGGACAAGGTTCGATTACTGTTGACAACCTACTTTAACCTAGGTTTCTCTGATTTCTGGGATATTTCTCATCTCCTACAATTTGCTTTTCTTCATATGCTTCGAATGCAGCGCGAGATGGTTTCACGATAACGTATGAAGCTCGTATTCAGGAGGGCGTAGGTTCGATTCCCGCTGCCGTCCTTCCTGACCCTGATCCTTTCAATCCAGTTTTCAGAACCCAAAGTGCTGGCGATGGTCCAGATACCGCTACCTGTGGGGGATATCGCTGTTGAAACCCATGCGACTGGGGCTGCTTGGCAAACTCTGGTGTCAAAATGAAGAATCTGCAGCACACCTTAGGGACCCTCATGTCGACTCGCTACTTGCCTGGGTTTCCTTAGACCCATAGAGCAATCTTATTCCATCCTTTCCACCCAGGACTCTAACATACAACAGCCTCCATAGGCTCGGTGTGGAATCCCCTCCGTAGATACTCTACATCCATCTTCACTGCCATCTCTAACATTTTCACCCCAATTCTTTCGCTTTTAGATGTGCTTCTAGCCTTCATTGTGTGTGGTGGTAGCAGATAGATGGCGCAGATGCTTGCTTCAAGAGTATTTCCGTGAACGCAGATGACTTCCTGTCCTATAAACATAGAAGTTTCAATATCCATTAAGCAACTTTCAAATTACTCGCCTAGGTCGTTCTAAAATAATCCTAACTGCTCTTATTCTAAAATACAGAGACAGTCTAATAACCGAAGCGTAGCGTGAACATAATTGAAAGCTAACATTATGAAACATCTTAATTTGCAAGTCAAAATGGAATGTAATTCACCTGGCATATGTTACCTTCTGCTTTAACTAATATGCATTGGTTGCATTACACGAGTATTGCAGCCTTTGTACTGAACAAGACAATCGTTCGGTAGACTTTACAACACAAATGTGGCATTAAACATTAGGTACACCCAGTGAAGGTGTCTAGTGTTGTAAAAGACTTTGTTTTGTTTATATGTGATACGCCTCAAATCAATGAGATAATCGGAGACTCCGACATACTTATTTGATACTGTCTTTCTATTTCACAATCTGCTAGTCATTGTATTAGCTCATTAGATGTAGGTTGACAACAGAGCGGATAATCAACTTGTTTCCGCTTTTATCCAAAGTTTAGTTTCTTGCTTCCGCTAAGGCTACTGACCTAAGACATTGACTTGTAAGACCTACAAAGGATCATTGTCGATGGAAAATTAGAAAATGTCAGGCATTTCAAATTTCTAATGAGAATAACTTAAAAGCAAAATTATAAATAAGTAAAACCTATCAGTTTAACGTTCTGTATTCGGTTAGAATTATAATAGGAGAAAGCATAATTTTGGCTTCGTATTACACAATCATGATTATCAACGCAGTGACTTATAAAATTCGTCTTTCTTAGCAATACTGGGTTGTTTTTGGTCTTCCATACCTATGCGATCGAAATTGTTTTTAGGTTTTAGCGGAGTGCAGTACGAGTTTGAAGCTTTATATACCTATTTTTATACTCTTTTGAGATATTTATAACTCCTTTAATTTTGAATTTTGCCACTGTTTTGTAGGTATATTTATATATTTTCCTTCTTTAGTAGTAATTTTACCTTTTATTGAAATTTATATCTGGCTACTTCCATGAACTGTTTTTAAGGACGCTGATGACCACGAGGTTGAGCACCCTTAATCTTACAGCCCCCTCCCCTACATACACCTATTAACAGCTGTTTGATTATAAGTATTATTCAATTACAAATGAAATCGAGAAATAATCATCTTATTGGTTGCTCTCCTATAACTTTCAAGGAAATCTGCAAAAATCTCACATTTTGAAGTACAATTTGTGTAAAAACCCAAGAAAAAGAAGCATCTGAAAAATACGTTTGTGCAGTTCACTATTTAGTACTTTATGAAATACTATAACCTAAAAACATGTTTGCTTTGAATTTAATGAAAGCAGATGTCCAAAATACTGACTTACTTTCAACATTTTCATAATGTTTGTGAAGAAAGTATTATCAATTTCTTTATTAGGTTTATTGCCCAGGATTTACTCAACAATGTGTTTTTATGTAGTTTATTGCCAGCTGAACTGCTTTTATGTAGTTTATTGCTCTTTTAAATGTCAGCCATTTCCTATGACCTTAAAAGTGCTACGTAATCAAGCACTTTAAAGCTATACCAAGGTTACTCAACATTAGTAAAGAACTAATGTTTTTCATGGAACGGCACACAAGTTGTCCAGAGGATTTACGAAAGCAATGTGTGTAGTAATAAAACAAACTGATGAACATTTGCAAACCGGAAACGGAACATGTATTTCTCTCACTGCATGGGTTAACACGCGGCAAATTAAAACGGCGGGCACATCACAGAATCGAGTGGAGGTTTGTGTTATACCGCGCCAATTATCGTCCAGGGTTTGTTGTTTAGAGACATTTACGTCTGTTCACAGAGATTAGTTCTGAAATAAGCAACAAGTGGAATCACGTTGGAACCATTTGATCTACCAATGCGTCAATTTCAGCTGAATCGAAGGTAGAGTGCCGCGTGTTACATACAGTAGAGTGGGTCGTGGAGGGGTATCTGACGTAACGTAACCGTTTCTATCTGAGCAATAGCATACTGCAATTCTTAGTTTTGAAATGCCTATTTATACAAATGCAACGTATTCAAGTGCTTTATTCATTATTAGAAAAATTATTCGAAACACAAAATGCCTCACACGTCTTATCAAATCTAAAATAAGTATAATACCACTCATAAGTTTGCAGAGAAAATGAACAGACTCAGCTTTTACAGTAAATAAATACCGTGTTACTTCAGTTGACGCTGTTGGTTTACTAATGATTTGTTTTATTTTATTATACCAGAGCGTAATTCAGAGGGAAGCGATTTCAACTGTTCTGTATTTGCCTAGCTTGATACCTATCGCATGCTTAAATGTATTGCTTAAGAATGGAATATTCGAAACTGGCATTGAATACTTCGGAAATGGCTAATCCTATGGAACCACTTAGGGTACTCGGACATTGTATTTAAAATATGAATTTTTGAATATTTAAAACACTGATGTGTTGCACTCATACAAATTTCTCTACTCAATTTGATACAGATATTATAGTGAATATTCATTCTTCTATGCACTTTAAGTTAATTGACATAGGAATTTGTAGAAATGGGTTTATTACATATCTCCTTGTATAGGTACAAGGGGAAAGGGGAAATAGGGCTTAAGCATTTGTCAAAATTAAGAGTTAGTCGCTATGTGATAGCTTTAAAATTAAGTGGTCTTTGCTATATCAGGAGAGGGAGAGAAAGAAAACAAAATAAATAATGACCTTTCATTTGGAAAATGTGTTAGAATTGGAAAATATAAACCAATAACAAGGATCCTTGAAAGATTTTAAATACCAATGACATTTAACAAACTTTTCTGTTTGAATTGTGGGGTTCATGGACAGATGCACACACATACGAACATAATGTCGTTCTGGGTGGCTCAGTTGGTTAGACGCTGGTCTGCTGATCCCAAGGTTGCGGGTTCAAACCCGACCCAGGATGTCATATGAATATTTTCAAGAAAATCCCTTCAACCCGAACTAGCCTTTACATAACAATGTTTCGAATATTTTGATTGGTTCAAACGATTTTGATTTAACTTACCATAAGCTTAAGATACTTAACAAACTTTTCTGTTTGGATTGTGGGGTTCATGGACAGATGCACACACATACGAACATAATGTCGTTCTGGGTGGCTCATAAAGTATACTGTTGGTTAGACGCTGGTCTGCTGATCCCAAGGTTGCGGGTTCAAACCCGATCCAGGCCGACTCCCATTTGATGTCTAAGAACTGAAAAATTCTAACAATTATCAATAATAATAATTAATAAATAATTAAATAATTATTAAATAATTTAATAACAATAATAATAGTTAATTGTTATAGGCCGACTCCCATTTGATGTCTAAGAACTGAAAAATTCTAACAATTAACAAGGAACAGCTCCGAAAAGATGCACTTCAAAAGAGATCATTTGGCATAAATGGTGTATTTTAACGAGGTCTTTACTTTTTATAGTAAGATTTGGTCTGACTCTTATGGTTTACTAGTAATACAGAAATCATCAAACAACAGGACTACATGGTCCTGTCAGAAAATTCAAAATATACATTTGCCAATAAAATATATGAAACTCATGGCACTTTAATTAAAATCTTTAGAGCCATTTTTGAGAAAATCAAATGTTCGAAAAATGTTCCATGTAAGGGGTAGTTTAGGGTGGAGGAATTTTCTTCAAAATCTTCGTGTCATTTTCTTGAAGGATATTAAAGTTTAATACCAACCTTGATTTTCAACCGAATTTTCGTTTTTAAGTAATGCTGCTCACAGACAGACAGACAGACAGGCTCACACACACACACACACACACACACACACACACACACACACACACACACACACACACATACACACACACACACACATACACACACACACATACATACACATACACACACACACACACATACGTGCGGATCTTTTTCTAAAGGTTCATGTTTTTTTTATTCAGAAGGTCTCAAAACATATTTCCGGTGAAATGTCGACATCGAATTTTTCGGCCGAATACAACACTTCCTCTGTTTAGTATATGTAATTGAAAAAGTAATAAAAATATGCATATTTTATTAACTAAAGTTAAAATAATGTGTAGTTAAAGCCAAAGGTAGACGATCTGAACATAATATTTTTTGAATTTTTTACTGATATGCAATACTTTGTTTTATAAATTGTTTGATTACGTAGTTGTTAAAAAGCTTACTAATCTGACAAGTGAACGGTTTTCGGTAACATTTGGTTTCCATTTGGAATCAGAAGAACACATGAAAGTAGTTTTCATCAGCATTGATGTAAAATTAAAACGGTTCGGCCGTTAGTGGGAATTGTTGACATATCGTTGGAGGAAACTTGATGTTTACTTAGGCATTCAGCAGCATTGTCGTTTCTAATGTGTTTTAAATGATCACTTTCCTTTCTATAAGCCTACCATTCGAAGTTGTTATTTTTTTCTTCCCACTGTGACACTATTCTTGTTGACTTTGATACACTTCCATTTCTATGGAGCTGTTCTTACAATGAAGTTGGAGCCCGGTATGGGGGGTTTCGGGTATTATTTCCTTTCGCTTCGGTTTGCAAAAACTTTAAAATCTTGTAAAGGCGTCCCCTCCAGCCACATGGCCTCCACTATTAATTATAACAGACACGTTGCTTCAAGTTTAGTGGTCCGGCTTACAACAACCCCGACATGGCGGACGAAAAATGGTTCCGTTTTCGTTGCTTGATTAATGGTTTATGGAGTTCTATTACCTCTCATAATACCTCATGCCTTTTTATAAACGCTATGCTTGAAATTCTCTCCAATATCCCTGACCCTTATCAAGTTTAACGAAGGCATGCAGTCCACTCCCCTCCCCTTTAGTTCGCTTTTCCGATGTAATCGAAAGCGTTGAAGGACATGAGAACTTCAATGGAGTTAAAGCAAGTCAAAAAGGAATTTTCAAAGCATACACAACTCACATTCACAGAGGTTCTAGGAAAACAGTAGTAACTGGAACTGGAACGGTGTAACGTGGTCTGTCGTGGCACTCCGAGAATTTCAGGGTCTAATGTTATGAGTCTATTTAAATGAAAATGCTGATGTTTTCCTCTCCTTTATATTTAAGAATTTATTTTGTTATTTGCATGTCGCTTTTGTCTATGACTATGACACTCTTCACAATCCTAAAGCACTTGTTATGACATTGTAAATTCACTTCACTTTCTTCGAAAAAGTTTTGCATTTAACAAAATCTCAAGATTGATTTTTGTAGCTTCATTCCAGATTTAAATTGTTTAAAGTTTATTTAATTTTGATTAAATTTCCCAATATTGCACACATAAGTTGTGTTACATCCATAAATTTTCTACTTTTTAAGAATTTCATATTCGACAAGTCAACACAAATCTATGAATTACGCGTTCACTTGAATTTAAAAAGGATTTTGTTAGATTCCATTACTTTGCACCTTTGTTGAATGAGAAAGCTCGAATGATTATTTGAGTGTTACACGAGTAACAGGAATATTTTACTCATTTTTTCTACTTAATCCTTTTTCGAGCCTTTGATATAAATCGATCGTACAGCGACTCTAAAGGTGATTTTAACAGCATTTTGGAAGAATTCATATATCTTGATTCCTTGTGATTCTTGAATGTTTTTGCTTCTTTGGTTCCTCAAAGTTAGTAAAGCTTTAATAAAATATATATCAACGAAATATTTATCTTATTTTATGGTATCTGGAAGTAATTTCCTTAATAGTTACATATAAAGATTACGTTACAGCAATAGATTTGCTACATCTTATTAATTTCATACTCGATAAGTCAACAGAAATCAATGAATTCTGCTTGAGTTTGACAAGGATTTGTTCAGATTAGATTACTTTCCACCTTTATTAAATGAAAATACTTCGCAAACATTCAATACACTCACTATTTGAGTTTTACACAGTATTTCGAGTATTTTACTCATTTTATGACTTAATCCTGTTTGGAAAGTTACAATTCTTGTTGAAGGTCATTGAGGTAATTCTGGTATCTCTACGTCTTTTCGCGAAGCTACGGGTTATACTTATTCTGCACGGAAATTTCCCAGTTAAATGATAATTGACCTCGTCCCAACTCTTACAGTGTGAAATCACTCGTACTTCTTCCATGGTATTTCGTCTGCAGGAATTTCTCCTCTGCATTGTTACGCGTCTTTGGCCATCTCTCATTAGCTTCTTGATTTTCTTCTCCTTTGACAACTAGTCAACTATTTTAGATCGGGCTGCTAGAGGTTTTCACTGATTTATATTCCTTATCCTACACGTATTTTATTTACATGTTAATTCAATCTTTTCTACCGTGTGCTTTCTGTTCTTTTGTTTCGATATTAATAATTTCTAAATGCAATATAAATACACTTACACTTTTGAACTCGCCTGGATTGACAATTGTAATTCTGGAAGACCATCTCTGATTTTTTTCACACCAAAAACAGCAGTGGACGTTGGCAGGCTAGGACAGCCCTAGGTCCGTCATACTTGTGATCGCCCTTTTCAGGGCTTAAACACTAATTTAAAGGGATGTGGGGTTTGCGGGGTGATGGTTGTGTAATTGAGGTTGGAGACACCAATGTGCTATTTCGAAAAATCATTATATAAGTGTCAGCATAACAGCTGAAAGTTAATTCGTTACCTGAGCCAAACACTTCCAAATGAGGGAATGCCTTCCTATAAAACTTTTCTAACAATTTATTCTGTATCGTTTCCGTAGTAGTTAAAATACTGACTAGCAGGAAGTCTTTCCCTTTTTCCTCTTTTTAGGGAGGCAGTGGAGGTCTAAGTAGTTAAAAAGTCGTGTTAAACTTTTAAATGAATTGAGGGACTAATTTGAGTATAGGAGAAAATAAGCAATATTGTGTCTTGGATGGAGCTATTAGTAAAATTGCATTAGGTATTGTATATACTTAAACTGATTGAATTAGTGTAGTTCTGTGGAGAATGTAATGTCACATTTTCCTCATTTGCTTTCCTTTCCCTCTCACTCTATCTCTCTCTGCTCCAATTTATAGTAAGCATGACGCATTATGCTAGAAATAACTAAGGGTGTATCAATTTTTAACACCTCTCTCATGCTATATAGCATTATCTCAGGAAATTATTTGCCCAATGAGAAATTATTGTTTCTATGATGTTGATATTTTCTCTTACTTGTGCTTCTGGTAGAGCTACGTTAACAAAAGAATGCTTTAGACGAGAAGTGGATAATTATAAACTTGGTCAGCTTTTCAATCCAGAGCTCCCAGGTTCGATTCCGGTTGGGGCAGGGTATTTCTTCTTCAATTACAATATTCCTCTATCCTCTGCAGAGCCTGGTAGTCACATATAGGAATAATTATTAACTGTACATTAAAATGATTAAAGCTGAAAAAAGTTTGTATAATAGATACTCTTGATTTACGCCAAGCTTTTAATAAAAATGATATGTAGAAGTGATTAAAGCTTATGGTAAAGAACCTATACTCGAGCTTCATGAATTCCAAAACAAACAAGAACATACTTGTATATTAAGAGCTCTAATTCATTCACAAGATCAACCCCAGTGATTATGTTAAATCTTGGATAAACAATCCCAGCTGCCTTTCTTCTGTTTTCTGGATAAGTAAGTGCACTTCTCGATCCCAAAAGTTCATATTAAAATTTAAAGCAATAAAGCCGACGCACAAGAGCTTTTTAAGGGCCCTCAGCTTTAGTAGGAATGAGGCCGGTATACAAATTCGACTCCAAGGACACCTGACAGTCAAAATATTACTATCAGAAACCTGCGCATTAAGCGATAAACTAAAGTGACAAGGATTGAGACGAGGGAAAATAATTGCTATACTATCACGTGCATTTAACATGCAGATGTAGACGTAACTAATTACTTTCAAGAGGGTATTGCGTATCAACCAACTTAATTAGTGAGAGGAAAGCTATCAGATAATTATAGCTTGTTATTGAAAACGTAACTCCTGAATTTATATTGAGTAATATATCATTTATTTTTTATTGCAGGAAAAGTAAGTTTGATAATTGAACATTTAAACGCTTTCTGCCTATAAAATCTTCTAAGAAATGCACGGCCTTATCTATTATTACATTTATTTTTATCTCTTTTTGAAACAATTCACAGAATTTATTTTTCAATCTAGTTCTGACAGATATTGTTAGAAATGCTTTAAATAGAATACTTAGCAACACCTATCTGGTGATAAATGTTAGCCTTGATTACAAATTTTTCCCATATTCTTTTAATCACTTCATAAGAAAGAAGACAAGATAAACTGGTAACAGTAACTTGACTTTTCCAGATGTACTGCTTAAAATATTGACGGGTATAAGCCAACAGAAGCGACTATGAGAGAAGTTGTTAATTTCATTTTGTTCAACACTTGTTAAATAAATGTATACATCAATCAATTCTCTATAGTTAGATTTTGTGGTGCTCTCCTTAATGCGGCGATACCAGTGCGGGAGACCCGCGGTCGATTCTCGGTACCAACGTGGGTATTTTTTTCTCTCTGACAAACCTGATCCGGGGCACACTCAGCCTTATTGGATCCCTGAAGGACCACTTGAGGAGCTACTTGATTAAGAAACAGTGCCTCTTGGTTGGGAAGACCATATATACTGGTCGGGAGGGACCTGGACGCTGACCACATGCCATTCTCCAGCACTGCACCCCATGCACGAAGCCTGTGGTAGGCAGAGGTGGGGGACACACTGGGGGATGCAGTGGCTGAGCGGTAAGGCCTTCCAATATTGTTGCACTATTGGAAAAAAACAGCTAAAATGTTTCCATGTATACCTATGATGGATTCGGAGAAGGAATTTCCCTAAAATCTTCGAATGCTTCCATAGCTGCCTGTCTTAATTACGTAATAATATATTTATCTGAATTTTCGTTTTTGAGAAAAGCTGTTATTTGTATGCAAATCAGCATATAACTATTTATATGTTTATCTTTTGCGCAATATTTTAGGTGTGTTTTTATACTTATAAATATCCCATTTCAAATCTGAACCTCGCAACGTAAAATAAATTTTATTGTTATACTTTATTATAATTTTCCTCTATCTATATAATTTATTCAGCTTATATATTAAATAGTCGTAACCAATATCACCTATGGTTCTGAATCTCATCCCTTAAATTACGATACGAGGATTATCTATGATTCAGTTTGCTTCTGCAACTTTTCTCTAGTGCTCCTTTTAGATCTGCAGAACTTTTTATAATAACAGAATGAACACCAACCAGATAAAGTTAACAACATAATATTAATTACATTTCAGAGTATAAAAATTATACATCTCACTGACCAGATAATTAACATACGATTTTAATATTTAACGTTTACGAGTCATCAGAACAGTAGTTACTTAATGAAATAAGCAATTTCATTAGGAATAGTAAATAGAATCGCTCTCCTGGTCAAGCGTTGGAGGAAAAAAAATGTACAATGCTACGTCAATGTAGTGGTCGATAAAATCCAAGAGCTAAATATGGATGCATTGTTTGCATAAGCACAACGGAATTTTTCCTATTTTGTTCTACCGCGCACGAGCACGTTTCAACACTACCGAACATAAAAACATTCACCGGAAGTTGCTAGATATACCCGGATGAACGTTTTTTGTCCAACATAGGCCAACGGTGCGCAAACTGATCTACACCGGGTTCCTCTAACACCAGCACTTTCCTGTAATTTATGTCCCTTAGTCTATGTAGGTAAAAAGTAGCTTATAGGGGTTCACTTTTCTCCTCTGACGATGTCCTTTACTGCAGCTAGCGATCCTGATTTGCTATGGTTTTATTTATTCCTATGGACAAAGCTCAGTTTGCTTTAGATGATAGCAGGGCTAACATAGGGAAAGAAATAAAGGGAGAGAGATAGAGGGAGGGAAGAAGGAAGAGAGGGAGAGGGAGAGAGGGAGAGAATTATGTTGAAGAACCGAAAATATTCCAACATTAAGAAAAATTAAGTATACACAAAATTTGTATGTGTTATAAAACTGAAAATTACTTCGTTTTACTCAAATTGTTACAAACGTGTAACTTTCAGCGCTGAGAAAAAAAATGATAAAAGTGTCTCAGGAAGTTTGGACAGTTGCTAATATTTAAAAGCTATCGTGTGTATTTAGGCCAAAACAGTATAACGTAATCCCTGGGGCTGTATTTTGAGGATTAGGAAGTCACCTAAAATAACGAAACAAATTCCCTTCACTGAAAAATAATCTTAAAACTTCCCTTGCTGTTTAGGCTTATATGGTAACAATACCTGTCTGTAAGGTATTCTTGAATCATAGTGATCGAGCTGTTTATGAGGATACTGAAATAGTTAATTAAATGATATGGAGAAATAATACATTGAACTTAAGTTCTAAACTGCTCTTCCTAAATTACTCCTAAATTGCTGAGAGATGCATTTCCTTTAAGCTTAGCATAAAGTAGTTTAATGTCCTTCATTTAAGAAACTGCAAAAGGAATTAGCAAATAATATTACAACTGAAAACCTTAAAAGCGTGAAATCGTGTACTAACTGAGTAGACTGCATTCGATATGCGCATAAAAACAAAACGAAGGGAAAAAATAAGCTACAAATCACTCTACGACACTCTACTGTTTTATATTTGCAGCCTGAAGTTCTTCGATTAGTCAATATTATTCATTGCTTTTCATTCGGTCAATACGTAATGCGTAAATGGCGTGTTCGTAAACCACGCTTTCTATTCCGATAAGCACTACTGAAGATATATGGCATATGCTTAATAGGTTTCATCAAAACAGTTATTTGAACATGTGTTAAGCCTTAAACGCTTACATGTTAAGATAAAAGTGACACTTTACTTCTTATCATGACAGTCCTTCACGGTGACAGTGCTAAAAAAAAAACGGACAAGGAAAAATAGTGCGTATAAACTGAGCTTCTAATTTATTCAATTTGCAACAAACATTTCGCTGCAAAAGTCAACATCTTTAATCAAAAGTTAGAGCTAAAGGGTGAACATTTCATCGAATTGAACTACTGGAGTTTTCCAATGAGAACCTTCGAAAACTGCTTACCCTGGAATTATGATAATTCGCTTAGTAGTAATAACTATCATCTGCTGCTTCATTCAGGTGTATTTTTTTCGGGTCCATTTGTACAGTGCTAATCAGTGGGGTTATTCAATTCTTCGTCCATTTGTAATTAATGGAGATAAACATATAGTGCACATTTATACATTGTTACTTTCTCCACTACATACAGTAAGTAGAGGAAGTATTATATTCCACCCAAAAATTCGATGTCGAAATTTCACCGGAAATATATATTTTGAGGTCCTCTGAATGAAAAATAAAAGCCTTCTTGGAAAAAGTTGCGTGAATTCTTCCAAACTGTGCATTTCAGGGTTCCTGTTTCAAAACCGATCAGTTTGCCATCCTGTGCAACATACTAAGCATTGTCGGTGTTTTTGGGACATCCAGTATATTGACGTTGCCATAAAGACATGGAAAAATCATTGTAGTGTTGAATTAATGCAATTAGATCGAAACACTAAACTTAGTGCATTATATAAACGATATTTTTATAATAGAAAAAATTTAAAATAGTTTACAGAAGGGCATATATGTGTTGGATAAAATATTAGAAGAGTATAATAAGAAAAGCTTTAGGATTATTGCTTAAGGAGGTATCACAGAAAATAATAAACAGAAATGGAAAGGCCATCTCAGTAGAGTGCATTGAATCAGGCTACGCTAGAATACAAACCTAAAGGAAGAAGATCGATAGGAAACCAATGCTGAGTTGGAAGTAAGATCGGATCAGGCCAATGGCCTAATCCATGAAAGGAGGAGGAAGAAGAAGGTGTAATGGTATTTAGTATGAAAAGTATTTGATCCTATGACTGAACTTTCACATTTATCTTCTAGGCACTCCCATTTAGCCCTGAAACAAATGAGTTTCGTTGATGATACAACCTGGCATAGTCTTCTTGCGTTAAGTACCTCTAATGAATGCGTTTAGAGAGTGAACTTTGGTCTTAAAATGTGAAAAGAGACAGAGAGAGTAAACAAAAGCAAGAAATAAAGAGAAGGAGGGAGACTGTGTGAGTGAACTGCAATTTTTCGTTCGTAAAGTGGGAGCCAGCAGATAACGTCGCTATAATTGCAGGCTTGAATTAAAGCAAAAGTTTTATGCATTCATGACGCTCTGAGGCTTTTCTGACGGCTTCTTTCCAGTTCAAAATTAAGATTAATTAAAGTGAAAACATGGGAGACTGTTATGGTAATTATCTTACAGTTAATTTTTGTTTGAACCTGCCCTTACGCCATACGGGATGCTGTCTCGCGGTGACGGTTTAATTTGTGTATGTGCTGCCGGAATTGGAGCTATTCTTATCATCCGAACACTTCTTTAGTCATTTTTCACAGCTTTCTGCTTCTACTTCTGCACAATGGATGTATTTATTTTTATCATTTTTATGTCTTGACCTGGTCGGAAGGAATTAATCAAGACATCGTCCAAGGTGGTACCTTATCTGCAGTTGTACATACAGCACGGAAAGAAATCTGCACTGCCTTATTTGCGGACACCTCATTCCTTACCGTTTCATTTTCTTGGCTGATTCTGCCACCACCTTACAGTTGCGTATCACGCCTTGTGTTCTGTATCGAACCAATAGAGCACACCTATGCTGGTATTGTCAACTCATTGGCTAGTAGCTACCTCCCTCAACTGGAAGGCCCCTTTCAAACTGGTGGAGACCGATATCAGAAGACATGCCCTCTAAATTCCCCTACAGATCATCAGTAGTTCGAGGTCTATTACTATTTGCGCTTTGTGACTTAACATGTATAGGATGTCCCAAAATTATTATTAGAAATTCGAAATGTAGATGAGTGTTGGCAGATATTTTATATAGGAGCCGAGATGTGGAAAGGTATTCTATCCAAACTAGAGATACAATAGTTTCAATTCAAATATTTAAATAACGACTTTTAAGACATGTAATTTACCAACGTGGAAACAAGTGGGTTTAGAAGAAATAGGAGAGATATGGAGTGGGTTCAAGCTAGGCTTATTCTACCGATGCTACCAAACAGACTCCCCGCGAGAAAGGAAGAGGTGAGAGGGGACACCGGGCGGCCAGATCCAGACTAACGCCATGGACATTGATAGAGGTCCCTAAGGTAATATGGTGTTTACCAATGGTGCAATAATTTAATTTAAACAGTACTTGAGGGAAACGAGTTTCTTGCAGAAGTTACTTGAATACTCTCCTCTCCAGTTGGTGTATTTGTTTCATAGATGCTTATTAGTAACTTTCAGAGTATAGAAATGTGTTTATTTATTTAACATATCACAATAAATTATGTGCCTAAGAAAGTGATTCAAAACTTTAAAACTCTCCTGAGCAATCAAAACTGTCTTTCGACTCCCCAGTATTCTTAAACCTACGTTTGATTTCTAAAATTTTCTTGCATTGGTGATTACGTAGGATTAATATTAATTATTCTAGTTAGGTTTCAAATTTTTGGCAAATGTCCTAATGTGACTTTTTTTTTTTTTATTTATTTATTTATTTTTTTTTTTTTTTTTTTTATTTTTTTTTTTTATTTGTCTCTTATTTGTTCTTGCTGACTTTCAGATTTCACTACATAATGTTGCTTTACATGTAACTTATTGCTGCTGAAATATACAATGTATGTATGGTCAGATAGTTTCATTTTCCAAGGTTTGTTCAACAGAGCACACATAATTACTTTACAACAGGATCTGATGATATCAAATGCACCAATTCCATTTTATTCGCTGCGGATATGCATAGGTTACACAACTACACATGCATTCATATCTCCAGCGTGCACTTTAAGATGGCACGTATTTACACTTTTCAAGGCCTTTCTAATTATGTCTCTGCAATTATGCTTTTATGAAAGGATCTGATAACATCAAATCCAGCAATAATTCATTTATTGTTGCGCAAATGTATAGATTACATAACTACTCGTGCATTCAAATCTCCAGCATGCGTTGAAAACACGACAGAAGATAGAAGTGTCGTTTGCAACTGTCGATCCAATTGAGCATTATAGGTATAGGTTGGTTTATGCCTACGTCTCTTTAGAACACTTCTATTTTCATTCATTTTATCTATAGCTTCTTTCTCTCAGTTTTTCTATTGTTTCGACACTAGTGTTGCTTCCAAAGCTCGAACACAAGTGGGCAGATGTTAAACTCTATAAAGTTATACCTACATTTTGGTTTTTTAATGCAATCTAAAAGGGTTAACAAAGTATTAAATTACACAGCTACTTCGAGTGCCTTAAAATCTGAGTTGTCAAAAAGAAATGGGGCAATCATATCGGATATCAAATCTAGCGTTTTGAAAATACAATTTTATGGCATATATTCCAAATCTTGGATAAAAACTATAGTAACTGAAAGCTGCGACAGTAATTATCCAGCAACAGACTATGTAGTCATAATGAAGTGTAAAATCTTACGTGTAGAATAAACTGATTTTTATAAGACAGTGTTAATTATTAATTGTAATGCCAGTTATGTAGGTATACCATAAAATATTTTTAAAATTCTTCAGCTGAAATTAAAGTTCTTAAGAATTTATAGTCTGTGAAAACTTATTTATGTATATTATTTTATGTAGCAATGCAATCTCTTCCCTAGACCTTGTTTTAGTATGCAATATTTGTACAGACTGGGGTGCTGCTTTATCTTTATATTAGAGATTTAAGTAGTATTCAGTATGTTTTCTTTGTCCGTGCTGGGTTGTGAACCATTGTGCTTCCGCGTAAAACGGAAATGCTATTAGATAAACATCTAAGGTGACGTGCCTTCCGGAGCTGCAGCATTACACTAAATTAGTAGGCAACAGTCTGGAACATATCAACAAAAAATTTAAATGCTTGAAATGGCAGCTCTGGTGTTAAATTTATCTTAAGTAAAGAAAGAAGATTTACGATACAATCTTGGCATTAGAGTACATGTTACACAGCGATAGCATTGCAAATCTCAAGTCCAATAGCCTCGGCTCTAAGATGTTATACCAGAGATTACGGCTTATGTTGCATTATCATATAATCTCAGGCTGTGAGGCAGCATTTGTTATGCTCTGTCAACGGTAAATAAATGTGCTTCGCCAAATTAAACTCCGGTAGCCAGTGAGCATAGTAAATAGAATTATTGTGATTAGCAGGGCCCAAACTTTGATGACCTAACATGTTTGAAAAAAAAAATGACCTCTAAAATATTCTTAAGTTTTAAAAAATACCTAAATCTTACATTAATTTAATTTATTAAAATGGTAATAAATTCATCCACAAATGGCTAAACAAACGGTATAGTATAAACGCTTAGAATAATGCAATAATTTAAAAAATTAAATGAACATATATTTCATAGTGTTTCTTGTTTGAAAAATCTGGAAAAAAAAAATCAATAAAATTGTTTTTCTAGCAGATCTTCCAAAACTGTGATATTGATTCTTTTAACTTCGTAGATTACACGCTACTGAAGTTGTCTTCACAATCCATAATGCAGTGTTACCAGGAGAAAATCCCTCTATAGGCCTTCAAAATTCCTCAAAAACAAAATAATTCCATTTCTGCTCATAAAACCTAACTTCTGTTGACTTTCTCTCATCTTGAACACTTAATAGTTTTGGACTTGTTGAAGGTACGAACAAACTAGATACAGCAGTGACTAAACGTTTTTGGGAAGGTATTCTGATGCTATTTGAGAATGACAAATACAACCAAAAATAAAAATGTCATCGTTTTCTTTTCAAAAGCCAGATACAAATGAATTATGTTAGCCCATTATGACATTGGCTGTATCACCACAGTAGCCAACGATGTTTTCAATGTACAGCCCATGATTTGATAGTGGTTGAACACACAAAAAAGATTCTCAACTGTGGCATCTTTAATTTGAGCATACTCTAAAAGAAGACAGCTACATAAAATTCGATAATAGACTTCGTGACATTGCATAGATTTCTAATACTTCATAAATCCGTATTTTCATCGATAAAAATTGAAAATAATTTTCCTTTCAAGGATTTCATATTCTTTTTCGCTACAGCCTGCTGATCGCTTTGTAATTAGACACTTAATTTTTGTTCTTTAAGTTTCATACCCCTCACATGGTTGAATCTGACAATGTACTCTGATGGAATTCACTGAAGTGATTCAAGGGAACTGGTTTTCTCGCTTACTTTGGGATACTTTTTATGTGTAATATATTTTTTGGTGTAAATATGTTTTACTATGTTTAGCTAGTTCACTTTTCTTCGCCTGGAGTTTGTTTTTGCAACACATGTATATACTTTTATGGGGGTTATTACATTTACTTAGCCAACCCATAAATTTTGGGACCTCTAACCGGGCGTCGATAAAGATTTGTCTCCGCCAAGATTTTTCAGCTTTAACGAGTTCCCCTTTTCATTCACTGTCCTTTTTGGAGTACTGGACTCTTCTGAGTCACTCATATTGACATAAAAGCGACACCGTGTTAAATATTCTAAACGTTCACACGAATGTTTACTCGTGCACACAGATACCTTGCGATTAACTAGCACACGAATACACACATGTCTTATTCATGTTGCCAAAACTTGACTAACTTCTAAGGGAGCCGCTCTTCTTTACCGCTGGGTTGTAACCATTAGCCAACAAAAGGTGACTCCCTAAACAGGGCGAGAGGCAATGCAGCCGTCTTGTGATTCCTTTATATTTTCAAACCGCAAATCTTGTAAAAACCCATACTTCAAAGCAAGTTCTAAGAGTGAGTGAGTTTCTGAGTGACTGAGTTATGAGTTTCATAAGTATTTTCTTTTTCGCGATTGTTGTACTTTCATTTAATGCTGAAACGTCTAATAAGAAAAAATCTTGGTTAAAGGAAGAAGTGAAGAAGGTAAATGAATTTGTATCCTTACATTTAAACATTTCACATGAAAAATTCCCTTATTTCCAAAGAATTCCCTCATTCCCTTTCGAGTTGAAAAATACCCACGTCGAGGGACAAATCCCTCAACCTGGCAACACTACCATGATGCCACACAAGGACTAGGACAATGGCAGCTTGTCATGCAAAGTTTAATTTATAAGAGAGAATTGTAAGGCAGAAATGCATTTCAACATTATTTTCAGAATGTTTGCACGACAGTTAGTGAAATAAGAAACCATTTATATCCATTCGTAAGAAGCTTGATGGCTTCAAATATTTTACACAAATTATTTTGCTTCGGCAAAACGGTGCTGTTTTGACAATAACTGTATTGCACATAGGTATTTGTTACACTCATCATGTAGAATCCCTGGGTAACGTATGGCGGACGAAGTACCTTCAATCCCGTATGTGGTGTACTGGAAGCAGTGGCGAAGGAGAACTAAATTAGATGGAAAAAATTGAAAGTTAAAAGAAGCAAGATTCCTATACAAAAATCAAAATGCAGTACAATATTTCACAAGGATTTTATGTTACCAAAGGCTCAAGACAAACTGCTCCCTATCACCTAAATTATTTAAAATATATCTTCAAAATGTCTTACACATCTGGAAAAATAAATGCTTCCAAATGGGACTATTATTAACAGATGAAACCAAAATTCACTATTATTCGCAGACGATCAACTGGTAGTAGCAGGAGATTATGACGAAATGGAATATATGACAAGAAAACTAATGGAGGAATATGGAAAGTAGGGCTTAAACATTAACATAAACAAACCTAATTATATGTCAATAAGAGCACAAGCAAAAGTTCTAATCTTGCAAAATGGTAAAGGAACAACTAGGTAAACATTGTGACGAATATACATATTTAGGGCTCAAAATAACGAAACCATGAAGATGATATAAATGGTAGAATCAACAAAGGAAAGTCAGCAATATCAAAGTTAAGCAGTGTTTTATGGGATAAGAATATTACAATTAAAACAAAAACAAATATACAAAATTCTCTGACAAAAAATGTAATCACATATGGCAAAGACTTGGCATTTGAAATCAAGAACACCAGCTAAATTAAACTCTGCAGAAATGGATTTTTGGCGACGATCTGCAAGGATCTCAAGGAGAGATAAAATAAGAAATGGGGAAAAAATGAAAGTAAAAGGTTCATTGGTAGAAGAAATTAAATCGGAACAATTAAGATGGTTTGGCCACATGATAGGAATGAATGAGAACAGAGTGCCAAAGAAGATATAACATGGAATTGACATGGAAACAAAGAATAACACTAATAATGAAAGAAAGGAGTTTAGAAGATGGATCCTAGGAAGACAGAAGAGTGGAGACAAATTATATGTAGTTCCTAAATGAGCAGGAAGATGTCAGACATTGTAAACCTGGAATAAAAAATAAAAAATCTGATGTGTTGTACTCACATGACTTTCTCTACTCTTGTACTAACCATTCTTACAAACTCTTATTCCTAAATCTTCTTCGTGTTAGTTAAAATAAACATGTGTACAAATTATCTTATTGCTTATTTCCTTGTAGGTGCAAGGGGAATATTGGAATACAGTAGGCTTTGTGCGATAGTCAAATCTTTTAAAGCTTTGAGATTCCGTTCTCTTTGTACACGTAACATATAAAAAAATGAACAACGATGACCCATTTCACGAAAGTTCCAAGTTTTCCGAAACTCACACACATAACAAGGAATATCTCCGAAGTGGTTCACCCTACAAGAAAATTTATTGAGACATAAATTGTGTATTTTAGCAAGATCTACATTTTTTGTATAGTATAATTTAGCCTATCTCTAACGGTTTACCAGTTATGCAAAAGTCGTCCAGAGTAAATACGACTACAGGGGCTATAGCCAGAAAATTCAAGATATACATTTCATTTGTCATCAAAATATCTCAAACATATGACATTTTAATCAAAATCGTTAGAGCCATTTTCAAGAAAATAAAAATTTTCGAAAAATTTTCCATGTAAAGGGTAGTTTAGGGTGGGGCTATTTTCTTCAAAATCTTCGTGTCACATCCTTGAACGACATTAAACTTAAATACCAACCTTGGTTTTTAACCGACTTTTCGTTTTTGAGCTATGCTGTCCACAGACTGACAGACTGACAGACACACAGACACACACACGGACCTTTTTCTAAAAATGCTTTTTTTGGATTCAGGGGGCCTCAAAACATGCATTTCCGGTGAAATCTCGACTTCGAATTTTTGGGTGGAATACAATACTTCCCCTACTTACCAGTAGAGAAAGTAAAAAGGGCAGACCACTATAATTGATTAAATGATTAGTTCTTTTATTAGTGTTGTTATTCTATGGACGTTTTTGGATAAAGATTTGCTGAGTTATTTTTGAATGGAGTTTTTGTGTTAATAAAATATTTCCGTTGAAACGTCAGTACAATTATAATACACTGAATTAAGATATACGTACATGCACGTACCGTCCTACCTTCCATTGGAAGAAACTCTAGTACTATATACATTCCAAATTTTAGTTCCGAACAAAAGCATGAAGTGGCATATTGCCGAATGCGTTATCCAGAGAACAGATACGATCGATTTCTTTTCTTATCAATGAGGCTCAGGGAAATCCTGAAATAGTTCCCGTAGGCACTTAATGAATTGGATATCAGTTCAGATACCATTTGGATTCTAAGTCATTTGCTGAAGTTAGTGTCATTAACGATAGTAACATATTTGCATTTGTGTCACAAGAGACATTAAGAGTCATTAGTTAGTCACGGTTCGGTTCTCACACGGCAGACAGATGAGCGAATTACGACTGACGCGTGGCACTGTGTTTACTCTCTCTCTCTTTGTGTCATTTTATGGGAAGTCTACTTCGAGGTGGAGGAGGTGATGTGGAAGACCTTATACTCATTACAAGTTTTTGTCTATAAATTGGACCCCTCCTCTTGAAGGACAAATACTTCTTTTCGATTATACATGGAGTTTACATCATGCAAAATATAATTACTGTGAACACTGCATCCGCCCTCCACTTCGTCATTACACTTCTTCCTGTTCCCTCCTCCCATGCTCTTCTATTTTATTTTCCTTTTCATTCAAAAAATTTCTGTAAGCTTGTCTTAACTTCTTCGTTACTCGTCTCTGATTCCTGAAGCCGCGGGTTCAAACCCGGCGGCGGGCAAAGGATCTTTTTCGGTCGTAAAAAACCTTAGTATAGCTCTCTGTCTCTGTCTCTGTCTCTCTCTCTCTGCCTCTCATGCGGATCTATTTTATAAAAACTGTTTTTTGGGTTAAAAGGACCCATGTACGTATTTCTAAGGAAATATGTGTGCGAATTTTCAGGGGAGATGCATTCACATGCTTGTTAACTTAGATGAGTGATAAAGAAAAAGGAAGAAAAGGGAAAAAGGAAAGAAAATAAATGAAAAGGAAAGAAACAAAGAATAAAGGAAAGAAAAGACGATGGGAAACAGAAGAAAAGAAAGAAAGGAATACAAAGAAGGAAAAAAGAAAGATGGAAGAAAGAAAGAAAGAAAGAAAGAAAGAAAGAAAGAAAGAAAGAAAGAAAGCAAGAAAGAAAGCAAGAAAGAAAGCAAGAAAGAAAGAAAGAAAGCAAGAAAGAAAGAAAGCAAGAAAGAAAGCAAGAAAGAAAGCAAGAAAGCAAGGAAGGAAGGAAGGTAGGAAGGTAGGAAGGAAGGAAGGAAGGAAGGAAAGAAGGAAAGAAAGAAAGAAAGCAAGAAAGAAAGAAAGAAAGAAAGAAAAAAGAAATAAAGAAATAAGAAAGAAAGAAAGAAAGAAAAAGAAAGAGAGAAAGAAAGAAAGCAAGAAAGCAAGAAAGCCAGAAAGAAAGCAAGAAAGAAAGCAAGAAAGCAAGAAAGCAAGAAAGAAAGCAAGAAAGAAAGCAAGAAGGAAGGAAGGAAAGAAAGAAAGAAAGAAAGAAAGAAAGAAAGAAAGAAAGAAAGAAAGAAAGAAAGAAAGAAAGAAGGAAAGAAAGAAAGAAGGAAAGAAAGAAAGAAGGAAAGAAAGAAAGAAGGAAAGAAAGAAAGAAAGAAAGAAAGAAAGAAAGAAAGAGAGAGAGAAAGAAAGAAAGAGAAAGAGAGAAAGAAAGAAAGAAAGAGAGAGAGAAAGAAAGAAAGAAAGAAAGATAGAAGGAAGGAAGGAAGGAAGGAAGGAAGGAAGGAAAGAAAGAAAGAAAGAAAGAAAGAAAGAAAGAAAGAAAGAAAGAAAGAAAGAAAGAAAGAAAGAAAGAAAGAAAGAAAGAAAGAAAGAAAGAAAGAAAGAAAGAAAGAAAGAAAGAAAGAAAGAAAGAAAGAAAGAAAGAAAGAAGGAAGGAAAGAAAGAAAGAAAGAAAGAAAGAAAAAGAAGGAAAGAAAGAAAGGATGCAGTAGGCACACATTTACTGGCTCTCATGAGACTAATCAATAAATAAAAACTGAGTTACTTTTGCTCAATGAACTTTTTGTCACCACATGAACGACTTTATGTCCGGTCTACTTACAACCTTGATGGTAATGTAACCTGGAATACAACTCGCAACAATTTAGTTAATGGAGCGGTGAAACAGACTCCATGTACTTTGTGCATTAGAACAGCACATTATTTATGTTGTGGTTGTCTTTAATAAAAGAGCATCCACTTTGAGTGACCGCTTTTATTTATCGTTGCGAACTGTTTTAATTTTGAATTTTCCAACATTCAGTCTTAGAGTGAAACTGCTTAATGAATATCGCCAACTCATAGGAAGTCTGTAGATGTTTCAAGCAAAAGAGTTCGATCTATCAGCATTTTCAAGCCCACTTTGTCTTTTATGACACCCCTCCACCCCCCCCAAAAAAAAGCTTTAGGGACATTAATCTATAAAATGCACTATTATTTATATTTAGTATAGAATATAACTGAGAGTTCATTGATTAAAGTAGCTGCAAAATACGCGTAGCCACTTACACTTCTTTTCTCATACAGGATGTTCCAAAAAAAAAAAAAAAAAAAAAGAACACCGACAACACTTAGTATGTTGCGTGGGACGGCAAACTGATTAGTTTTTACATAGGAACCCTTGTCCGGAAATGTACGGTTTAGACGCTGTAGCGCATCCAAATGTCAGATGGGTGTGCGTTCAGATTTCGTCAATACACCCAACATCGAGCTGTCTACATTACAAACGGGCTTCAAACTGTGTACCTTCTAAGTCATTGCAGAGCCTATATCATCGGTCCTGAGCGTCATGCACATGACCCAATATCTGCAATTGTCTTTGGAGATTTTCAATCGCTCCATAAGGTTCTCGCTGACGTTACAGGAGTGCCGTAAGCTATACTCTTCATACAACTGCACAGAAAATAGTCAAGAGGTGTCAGATCTGGCGACCGTGCTGGCCATGGAACTAGTCCACATTACCAACTGATCAAATTGAATGTGTGACATTGAGCTTATTCCGCACATTTACATTAAAGTGTGCTGGAGCTCATGTCGGTCATTTCAGCAGCTGTTTACTGGTACGTGTCGCTCTGCTGTTAAAAGCGTTACTGTAGTGCAAATTACGCAAGTAACGCAGAAGGATGCGCACCAACGACTCTATGGAGGAACGTAGCGCATGCGCAGAAATGTAATTATGCTCTGGTGGTTCATCCCAGTACACAGATGACTAAAGGGCTGCATACCTTCGTATTAAGATACCAAATTGTCACATCCGTTGGTTCTGAAACTTCGATGTGCCAGAGGGCCAAACCGTGTACTTCCGGACAGGCGTTCCTATTTGAAAACCAGTCAGTTTGTCATCCCGCACAACACACTAAGTGTTGTCGGTGTTTCTTGGGACACCCAGTATATTTTTTATGTGTAAACCTAGTTTTTAATTCTACTGATAACCTCTGTAAATAATATCTACCGCTGTCAAACTATATATCCATTCCACTATGCTTAATCACAAACTTAATTTAGTAGATAATGAAAACGCTTGATGAATTGCACTCGCATGACTTCTTGAACGCATTCATTAATAAATATTCTTACAAAAGCTTATTCTTCTATCTACTCCCTGTTAATTGA
Source organism: Tenodera sinensis (assembly GCA_030765045.1). Classification (NCBI taxonomy): domain Eukaryota; kingdom Metazoa; phylum Arthropoda; class Insecta; order Mantodea; family Mantidae; genus Tenodera; species Tenodera sinensis. Next base: position 40,237,818 of record CM060969.1, on the reverse strand, counting down.
AATAAACATGAGACGTGATTTTATTACACCTTTCTTTGTAGGTACAGTGAGATTAGGGAATTATAGTAGGTTTAAGCTATAGTCAAATTTTTAAGAGCTGGCCGATGTGCCGTGGCTTTGAAATTGATAACTAGAAGAGAACGGAGACAAAGAATAACGACATCCCGCTTGAAAAAAAGTATAAGAAAGTATAACAAGGAATATCCCGGAAATGGTAAACTCTAAAAATGTATTTCATATAAATTGTGCACATTATTTGTTTACTAAGATTTTGTCCATCTTTTACGGTTTACTAGTTTCGCCAAAGTAAGAGGACTTCAAAGGCTATTCCCAAAATATTCATGATTTTGTTTGTCATGAAAGTATCTTAAACATATGGCAATTTAATCAAAACCCTTAGAGCTACTTTCGAGAAACTAAAATTTTTCCAAAAATCTTAAATTTAAAGGGTAGTCTGGGATGGAGGAGTTCTTCTGAACCTTCGTATCGTATCTTTAAAGACACTGAACATAAATTTAATAAAAATTCCGTTCAAAAACTGTTACGCGCGCATACACATACGCGTACACGCAAGACTTGTTTCTAAAACTAATTTACTTGAATTCAGGTAGCGTCAAAAGGTGCTTTTCTGCTGAAATTTCGGCACCGAAATAATAAATATCTACTTAAAACATAGCAAAAAGAAGCAGTGAGTAAAGAAGAATAACAAGATCGTTAGAAAACAGCCCATAATGAATAAAAATAAAAAACAAAGAAATTAAAGGGTAAACAGAGCTGGATTTAATACAAATGAAATATAAATCTTATTCATAACATAGCAGTTGATCTGTATAGAGGAAAATACGAAGAAAATGAGAAATATCGGCTGAAGAACCGTTCATTCCCACCTAGGTAATATAGCACTAGAGTAGCCGTCAGGAACGATGGCGGTAAATGACAGACATACTGCAACTGTATTTGTACACATTATGCACCGTTTCTGTGGGTTCACTGTGAATAACGCAATTTTTTTTCTGCTATGGTCAGAACTTTTAGTATTCCTACTATCACACAGTGGAGTGAACTTATTGCTTGGAATTATTTAATTTCACTGTCATCTGAAATAGACTGCCTGATTGGCTAGAAAACACGTGACTGTGACGTCGTTGGAAATTTTGTCTTCTGTGCCACCGTCTCTGTTCGTGACGGCGACTATAGCAATAATCAATGTTCCTTTTCTCCGAACAATGAGATATTATTTGCAAATTTTAATAGCTGATAGATATATACTTAGGTTATAATACAGATAAAAAATATAAATTATAACTCGATGTATGTTATAATCTGGGATTTTAGGAAGATACTAAGCTTTGAAGGAAAAAAAAAAAAAAAAATAAAATAAAATAAAGCTGAAAAAAAAACTTAAAACATTTCAATACTGCTTCGACTCTCTTTTTCTCTCTCTTTATTTCCATTCCTCACGTGGAGCAGTATAGGAATAGGTAGTTATCTGAAGAATACCCCTAGATTTTTGCAAAGCAAACATTCCAAGCAAAGTTATCCCAGAGCTATTTAGTTTAAAAGTAAATACCTGATTGCAGATATTATTAAAATAAAAATAAAGCTTTTGAAAAGTAATATATTTCCCATTTTCTTCCCTTTATAGTTAAGAGCAGCAAAACGGAACTACCACTATATCTATCTCTCTGATCGTCCATTTGAATCCTACTTGCTATTAGCTGGTGTCATGCGCTTGCCTATTTCACGACTCGGTGAACTCGGGCATTCTGGCGACCTCTAAGTTAAAATTTTATCGCTTAATGTGAAGCTGAAGACACGTGATGATAAGATGTAAAAATTAATGGCAAAATCAAACGAAAGAACTACAAATAATAATAACGAGGCATAGAACAGAAGATGTTTTCTAGTAATGTTTCGTCTTCTGCCATGTTGAGGAAGCATGGAATGCCACGCAGACTGTATCCCCGTCAATGGCGGGATGGACAGGCTAGCAGAGTAGAGGGAGGGGGTGGGGGATAGGAACGTATGAAACTTCCCCCTTCCCCTGCCTCTACACAACAAAATAAACCATCAATCACTTGCAACGTGAAGTTTCGAAAGGAGGGAAAAGAAACGGGGAAAGAGAAGAAAAAAATTCTATGTATGTCTGCACAGCACATATGTATAAATAAGAATCAACCAGTGCACCTACAAGGGAAAGTTACAGCTTGAACGGACATTTTCTATTAAAATATGTACTACGTGGGTTTGATTAATAATGCCACGTAGTGCTTCGATTACGTAACAAATACCAACACTTAATACGCTCTTAAGCGAATGCAGCCTGAATAGGTAATCAGTGGTCACTGTTATACAAATAAACTTAACATTTTTGTTTGCAGTGAGTATATGCTTTAAATTTAGCATTTTATGTCATGAGAAGAAGTATATGTACAATATATCTGAAAAAGTTAATGTAAAATTAAAAATCACCTTTTAAAGGCTTAATAGTGAAACAAAATAGCCTTTGTTATGCAAGGAGTGTATAATGGCAGCAAATTAAACTGCGAGTATAGGTATATTACGAAACGAGCGGTAGTGATGTCAAGATAGACATTTCCTTCGTCATAAACATATCTGCAACTTGTGATACTTTAGTCAAAATCGTTGGAACTTTCAATGTAAAAATAAAAGTTTTGAAAAATTTTGCAAGAGTAGGTAGTTTGATAATCTGGCAGTCTGTTGTTGGCAGATTTTCTTGAAAATCTTTGTGTTCCTACCTTGAAAGATGCTGGACTTGAATGGTAAGTTTCGTATTTAAGTGGTGGTTTACTTTCTCAAGTATTGTATTCCACCCAAAATTTCGATGTCTAGATTTCATCAGAAATATGTTTCGAGGCTCCCTGAATAAAAAAGCATTTTTGGAAAAAGGTGTGTGTGTGTGTGTGTGTGTGTGTGTGTGTGTGTGTGTGTGTGTGTGTGTGTGTGTGTGTGTGTGTGTGTGTGTGAGAACAGCGCAACTCAAAACGAAAGGTTGGCTAAAAGCAAAAGTTTAATATCTTTCAAGTATGCGACACGAAGATTTTGAAGAAAATTCCCCCATTTTAAACTACCCTTTACATCTGGCTGGTTTCTTTCAGGGTAGTAGGTATCGACTGGGGTCTCGGCGTTGTATGGGGGCAAATGTACTCTCGGTAAACTTTCGTCCTTCGGCGGGGTGATCTGCGGTCTCCGAACCACCCTGCGGGATGTATAAAATCGCCCTCTCTTCTGTCGTGACCGCTATTTGCCCCATCCGTCCTCCAGGGGATGCGAGAGCGGTGCTGTCGTCCTGGCACGACGAGTGGTCAGCTCTCCGCGGTAATAAGCTTAGAGAAGTGAAAGAACTTCCGATAAACTGGGTAACTTCCTGTCGCACATCTCGTCGCGAGGAGGTTAGTTTGGCTCGATTAAGAATAGGGCACTGCAATTTTTCGCACGGTTACCTATTTAAAAGGGACCCTGCGCCTCTATGTCCGCTGTGTGACAACGTTTTGTCGGTTCGCCACGTGCTCCTAGAGTGTTACTCTCTAGCGCACCTTCGGGATTCTCTGCAGCTGCCTGCCAGACTTGCAGAGGTCCTAGCGGACGACAAAACAGCGGTTGATAGAGTTCTTAATTTTTTAGCGCAGTGTAATATAAATTTGAGGATTTAAATTTTTTAATTATCTTGTTCTGCTTTTGGACATATTTATCACCTTGTTTCATATCTGGCTATTGCCACTGATTTCTACCTTGTATATTTTGTTGTTTCTAGTATTTTTATTTTTTGAGTGAAATTTATATCTGGCTATTGCCATGAGTCTGTTAAGGGCGCTGATGACCTAGAAGTTGAGCGCCCTTAAACCAAATCCAAATCCAAATCCAGGGGATGTATAGTTATAAAAGATCTTGAAGGTTGACGAGTCGAATCCCCTCCACGACGTCCCATCCTATCCTATGTCTTGGAGGATTCCGGCTTGTCAACCGATGGCTTATTGTGCATCAGATCCCGGAAGGAAGGATGATATGAGAGTACCCTACAGGTGACCAAAACTCATCAAAGTCAGAACTATTAGGTGGGTCCGTACTAGTTAAAGTTCTTCAGCCCAACGTAGTTCCAGGACGCCACAGAGAACGCTTCACCAGTCAGGTGCTGCTGATCAACAAGTCTCCCTAACGGGTGGCCAGCCGGTTCACATCGACTTTGCTCAGCCAAATACCGTATTCCCAGCAAGCTACAACGCAGTACATGGTATCGGCGACTCTTGGAAAGACCTGATAGAAAGGAAGGAAATGAAAGGGAGTGATTGGGAGATGTAAGGTAAATATCCTTTCCAGCATTCGCCTGAGTAACCGCCGGGGAAAAACCCGGAAGATCCCAAGCTCAGGGAGGTCAACCGCGGCAATCGAACCCACGATCTCTCGAATGCGGGCCACAGATTTTATCGCCTGACCCATCCCGTTTGGTACCTATCCTATGTTAGACTAAGGTGCCCTCTATAGCACCCATCCCCAATTCTCACGACAGTATATTATGTTCATAGATACTTGTGCTATCACTGCGAGAGCAATTATTAGCAGTGGAAGCCCGCCCTAGTGCGTCCGCTTAGAACAATGAGGATAAACGGCAATCTCATGTGGAGTAGGCGTGTTCGCGGCTGTTTTGTTGCGGTGTACTGGGCTGGAACCTTGGCCCAGTCATCATCCAGAGCAGCTCATTACTCAATCAGAGAGGCGCCCTAGGGTGCAGGTTATCCTCCCTCCCTGCATAACTTCCTAGTTTTCCTGCCTTCCGTTTTCTTGTTAAGGCAAATGAGCAGGTGAAAATCCTAAATGCCCTGATACTTATCTACACTTTCTGCAATTTACACCGTTCGTGAATAATGTAGTGCTTCCGAGTTCTCTACTTGTCAAAATATTTATACTTTCTGTACTACGTATACGTGTCGTAAATTCCTGTTTTGGAGCTACCTCAAGTAAAAATAAGGATTTATGCGAAAAAGTATATGTGCATAGGTTATTGTTACACAAAGAATGAAGATCTCCGATAGCAACTTCCTCTTCATCTGATTACCCTCCCCGTATGGAGGACTGTTGCACCCTAGGACTTTCAAGCCTGTGCCTAGAGTTAGATGCCTGTCGGGGAGCAGAGGAACCTATGGGCCGGACAGAGTGAAGACCGGGAAGCGGGTCAGCCCAGTACCAGACATGAGAGTGAGGAAGAGGATGCTATGAAGTGCAGGTGAAATGGGAAGGTGGTGATGGAGCAGTAGGGGAATGAGTGGAGGGAGAAAACGGAGAATCAGAGGAAAACACGCCCAGACGCCGATTCGTCCACCACGAATACCACATGCGGGATTCTGTATTTAACCCGGCCCACCTTGGTGATAGACGAACACGAAGATGAATGAAGTTGAAAAGTTATTAAGTTTTGAACATTGTGCTTTAAAATTATCAATGCATTAATTCTGTTTTGAGAGTAAGGCATTGACAAGAACGTTTACATAAACTGAAAGTAGATCGCGTAATATATGCTTTTTGTGGGAAAAATAATGTCCTGAAGTGTAGAATTTCATTCTAAAACACATTTTCCTGACGTAGGTTATGAAAATTGCAGAAGAAGCACAAAGTATGTATATAATGTGTACGGGGGTACCGAAAGAATATGTCAAACAACTCTGCGAAGTTAAGCCAAAAGACGCTGTCACTATAATTTGAAAGATATTTCCGTGACACCTTTCTGTTTTAAAGTATGCCACAAGCGTTGTTGTTTGGAGGGAGTGAGGCTGTCAAACCATACCAGGCAAAACAGCAATAATCCTTAAGGAACTCTCTCCACCAGCTCTCAGTATTACGGGATCAACTGTTTCGCGGCGTTTGACAAGTTCACAGCGCTGTCAAAACACCGCGTTTCCAAAATAAACCCCTCCATCTTCCTGTTGCCAAAGCACGTCGTCTTTTTGTTCCTCTGCTACACATGCGCAGCCCTGCTTGGCAGTTGCTGGAAACTCTTCCCAACCATGTCTTGTTAAGGACCAAAGGGAAGCAGCATTATCAGGGGACTTAATATATAATGTACTCTAAATACAGCTTTAATTGTCGATGGAAATTAATTTCGCATGCCTCTACTTTCCAATCGCCATAAGGTTTTAAGTCAGATGTATCAGTTTCGACTGGACATCTTTGAAGACCAAAGGCACCATCATCTTGGAAATCGCCTCCGCCGATCAACTGTTCAACAAGAACGCTTCAATGATTTCCGCACAAAGATAACTTAATGGAAGCCCCGGGGCCAAAACCCCCAACTCCTAATACTAGTTTTAATTGGGTGTACCTAAAAATATCACCATGCTCTTTAGCCTGAAAGGTACTTTTAATCTACATTTCCATTTTCCGATCAAATCTACATTCTACGACTCCAGGTTTTTGTCGTATTCCTGTATTTCGATCATAAAATACGTTAATATTTTGGAAAACGAAGTATTTTACCTCAAATATAGGTAAATCAGTTAAGGTCAGATGCCTATCGGGAAGCACACGAAACTGTGGACTGGATCGAGTGAAGACCTGGAAGCGGGTGGTCAGCCAAGCACCAGGTATGAGAGTGAGGAAGAGGATGACATGAAATGTAAGCAAAATGCATGAATGGAAGGTGATGATAGAGCAGTTGGGGGATGAGTGGCGAGGGAAACCGGAGAAACCGGAGAAAATCCGTAAAGACACCGTTTTGTCCACCACGAATACCACATGGAGGTCACTGGGATTGAACCCGGGCTAGGCGAATGGTCTAACACCTCGGTTCCCACCATTGTTTCAGTGGTTAATAATTTTACTGTAAATTAAGTTACTCAAATTTAGCTCGTTCTTATTCAGGGCGTCTACTTATGCTCGTAGGTTTGTGGGTATTATATATCACGAAGACCTATGTTATTTCTATTATGCCTTCAATATCTTTGGTGACATTGCCGGTTGGCCTCTAGAACATGCTGTTTGCAACGACATTTACTTGTTCTTCGCTACGTTAATCCTCGGGTTTTACTTCGGTTCTCTTTAAATTCACAACACACACACACACACACACACACACACACACACACACACACACACACACACACACACACACACACACATTCATACTGCCTTCCTCACTTATTCGCACCTCTAGAATCGAAGTCTAAATGTCTGTCTTTGGAGGCTAGCAGGCTAACTAACAGACCACAGAGACAGTCGGAACTTTGTTTTATTTTCAGTCTTTCAGATCCTCTTAATTTAAATCTTGGATGGTCACTTTATTTAGAAAACCTACACAAATGATTTTAACATAGGAGCCCTATTTTTCTACAGAATCACAATTTTCATATCAAAGGGAATATATGAGGTTAGGAAGAAACAATTTATATACTTCTCATGTGCAATATTGAAACACAAAATTACAGAAAAATCCATTGTTTTCATGATGCTACCGCATGTTCTATTAGAAAAGCCTTCAGTTGCGGGCTCAGCGTGGAATCCTGAGTGGTAATGAGGCCGGAGTTCTTGACGCGGAGAGTGACCGATATTCATCTATACGATTTTCGCCTCTAACGGGAATCTTAGCCGAATCTGGAGGTTGACAAGCGCACAGTCTCCACGCCATTGTGGTGGGTGGTAATCTACCTTAGGGTATTCTTTTAAATGAAAGGTATCTAGATCGCTACCTTCCTGTTAGAGGAAGTGTACTGACACGTAAGTAATGCGAGATGCAAGCCAACCGCAGATCCATCACATTGCCACGGTTCACACCTCGTGTCTCTCTCTCTCTCTCGCTCTCTCTCTCTCTCTCTCTCTCTCTCTCTCTCTCTCTCAGTGGGGCAGTGGGAACACCAGTTTCACGGGGCTGTCATCTCCCCTCGCGGGATTTCAAGTTATTAGTCACCACATACACTCACACACAAACACTAACACACACGTTGCGTGATCCGCCAGAGTACAGCTTAATGGATAGCCTTGCACACACCGGAAGTGGCCATGCGTTGGGTCGAACCTGTGGCCACAACATATTGTTGATGTGTTACAGTTAACGCCTTGTGTCACCAATTCGTAGTAATGACTTAATGAGTTATATTTATTACACGTGTGAGGGTTTCGCGACATCTTAACAAGATGTGCAATGACTACAACATGGAAAGCACTTTTCACCTACAAATTGGTCAGAAATGAATTTCCTCCAGTGTTGAAGCAAGGGGAGTTCTAAAGATTCTTCGCTTTCGTTGACATAGATATTAATTTATAGTCCTTGAATTTGGTTGAAGTAAGAAGCTTTCTGAGATTTGTTCCTCTGCTTTATTACGACCATTTTATTGTATTCTTTTGCAACTTAACTTAAATAAGTACAAGAGGTACCTCGATATCGAGGTTTCATCAGAAACACGTGGTTTGGGGGCTCCTAAATAAAAAGGTCGTGTTTAACAATCTTTCTTGCTGCATCGGCATCATAGGTGTCACTTTTTGCAGTGTTTAAGGCCTGCTTTTACTACATACGGCACCGCAGGCGGTGACTCTCATGATACATGGAATGAAGATGCAGCACCAGTGGAATGAAATGCCCGGGGAAACCGGAGAAGTAATGCGCCGCTTTGTCCACGACAAATTCCAAATGCGATCGCCTGGGATCGAACCCGGAACGCTTTGGTGAGAGGTGAGTGGTCTAATCACTCGGTCTCGTGCCGAGTGATGGTGGACATATGAAATAAAATAATTGAATTAAGCGGAGCTGAAATGACTTAAGTTAAATTTTGAAGATAAAATATACAATTGGAAGTATTTAAGTAAGCAGCATTAAACGGCATAGATAAAACATTAAGTCATGTTTCTTCTTATAAACACCATGATAACTGCAAAGACGGATTTGAATCGATTACCCGTTTGTTACCTAAACGCGATCGTTCATTCATATTTACCGTGTGGTAGAAATTCTACAGTATTCAAAAAGATATAAAACAAATTATACGGCAGAAACAATCTGTTCTATGCTGTGATAAATTGTAGTGTAATTAGCAAAAAGTCAACCAATGCGTTTAAGCTACGATTGATTACTGTGAAAGCACATTTCGAAAGTAAATGTTCCACGCCTAAGCTTAAGGCACCTTCCTGTCATTTGCCATTATGAGCACTGAGGAAAACCTGAAAACCCCACCAGTCTCGCAGCATGGCAATGGCTGAATTTGAAGCAAGGACCCCCATTCACAAGCCGGGCTATAACGATCGTGTGTGAATGGCAGAATTAGAAAACGAAATGTTGGATGTGACAAAAATTACTATGCATGTGTGCTCCAAAAATTACACCACAAATATTTCCAAAACATCAATGTTCTAACCCCAAACTACCGTTTAGATGCAAAATGATACTTCATTTCAGTTTCCTGATAAATGACTGCAAGTGCAATTAAAATACATGTCCAATGTAGTTATATGGCTTTAAAAATGTGTATCTTGAACTTTATGGTCATAGCCTATCAAGTCCTCTTCATTCTAAATGAATTGCGCATAACTTTGCTTAACCGGTAAACTTAGAAACTGCCAAAATTCACATATGTGGGTTTTAGTGTTATTAAACATTACAAACCTTCAACTTTAATTCCACATAAGCTGTGTTCTACAGCTGTGTGTACCTTAAGACATGTCATGTGCCAATTTAAATGTCTGTCTTTAGGTCAACCTTGTTATAAAATGGTAAAAACAGAAGTTTTGTCAAAGCTAATGCGAACAAACTACGCAACCCATGTCTCAGGATTCTTCAAATGCTAAATTAGCTGAAGAGGATATGAAAAATACTTAGGAAGGTCTGTATGTGCACTGAGTGATTTTCAAGCAGCACAATACAAAAATACTTATTTTTGCGCTATAATTTTTAAACTTGCTGCTCTGGGGTTTTCATTTGTATGCGCAGCCTCAATTTTAAATTGTTCTACGCATGCAATTTTTGGCATTTAGGCAAATGAACAAAGCTTAGTTATTTCTGAGAAAATCTGAGTTTTCGGAACATGCATTTTAAGTGCATCTAGGGGTAGGATATTTTCTCGAAAACTTTGTGTCGCATCGTTGGATGTTGTACTTAAATACCAAGTTTTTATACTTAACCGAAGTTTCATTTTTGAGTTATGAGAAATTGACAGGTAAGACAGGCAGATACAACGTTTTACTAAAAATTCTTTTTTGGGATCAGGGAGTCTCTAGTCCTTATTTCCGGTGAGATCTTGGTATCGAATTTTTGGATGGAATACAATACTTCCTCTATGTACGAAATAGAGAAAGTAAAATCCTGATGTGTTGCACTCACATGGCGTACTGTGTCCACTATGGCTTATGTTCATATATCTGCTACAAATGATTACAAAGGTGGCTAAAAATTGTTGCTTCGTGTTCTGCTTTAGAACCGTCAAATAGGAATGGAATTATTCTTGAAATGCACTTAGGATAATTCCTTACTGTTTGGATCAGCGCCATTGCGGGTTCATTCGGCAATGCAGTCACTACACGAGAGTTGATCCATTTGGAAACTTGTACCGGAAGACTGGCAAGTTTTGCAAACCCGTTATTAGTGAGGTGCTGACTTCAGCAGTCGCAGAACCAGTGGAGTTTTGAACTAGGAAAAACTAGTGGCACCACTGAAAGCTACGTATTATACTTAATCAGCACTAACAATTACACCAGCATACATACATTTCACCATAAAATACGTGGTATAATATTGAAAATAATTACTGTACAATCTGCTGCATGCCTTTCCTTATGTCTTATAGAAACTTCAGCATGTTTACTTAGGCATTGTTGTTAAACGGGATAATTTACAACGAGAATAAATCATAAATTTTGGAGGGAATTTAAGATTGTTCGGTTTTTGAAAGGGGTAGTAGATCGGTTTTTAAGTAAGGAATAACTCTCCTCTCAATAAATCAAATCCAGCCCAAATTCGATTTCGAGGATTTTTTTTAAACTTTGCTTTACTTGTAATTTTGTTTGCTATTGCACCGATTCTATAGTTCTCTCTTAATGGAATCTGTGTAGTCGCAGATAAAGATTATGTAAGTATGTAATAGTAAAAATAATATATTTACTTAATAACTGGAGAACACGTCGTTAAATCGCTTTATATTATTTGTTACACCTTATATAAATAGAAATGTTACTTTATAGGAATAATCTAATAATATTCTCCGCCATGTCACGTGAAATTATGTTCGGACACAGCATACGCAAGAATATATGTTACAGAGCGTTTATGATACTCCATATAAAATTTCACATGAAGGGCCAGTAATTTGGAAGTTGCTAATGATACGAAAAAAAGAAACATATTGACCCAAATTGTGTACTATCAGAAGATCTATATTGTGTGGAGGATTCGATAGGAATAAAGAGGACATCAAAGGTGTTCACAGAAGATTCAATATAGTATGAATTTCATGTTTTGCTTTACCTATATCCTAAACGTAGCAGCCATTTCTGAGAAAATAGAAGTAAAGCAATTTTTGCATGTAGTTTGGAGAAAGAGGATATTCTTAAATGTCTCGGCTGTTATGTCATTGCATTAATTGGGTGCTTTTCTAATTTTATCTCTTTGAGTCATGCTTTGAATTCAAACATATAACTTTACAAAATGGTTATTTTTAACAGAACCGAAAATTGTATTGATACTCAGTTCCGTAAAAAAGTGGCTATATAACAGAAAACTTATAACATTAAGAATGGATACTAAAAAGCAAGCAATATATTATTATAATATAGTATTATACTATTTAATCAGTCCTCCCTTTATCTACCAGGTACTTAATTGATACAGAAAATATGGTATTTCAACCAAAAATTCGATGTCACCTGAAACACCAGATTTGAGACCCCGTGATTGATTCTAAAAAATCATGTTAGGAAACTCGAAAACTAGGTTTAAATAGAAACTTATTATCTAGGTACAGCCTCGTTTAAGAATGCACGAAGATTTTAAAATAAATATTCCCACTCTATACTAGTCTTTACTTAAAAATGTTTTCAAAATTACTAATTTTCTTAAAAATGGCTGAAACAATTTTGATTAGTACCACATGTTTAACATATTTACAAGATAAATAAAATTTATGTCTTGAATGTTTTGATTATAGCGTACGAGGTTCTTTTAATTCGGAAAGACTTTTTATAATTTTGTTTAACTGGTAAATCATCATAACAGCTAGACATACAGTATGTGTATCTCTTGCTATAACAAGACTGGTGTGAGGCTGGCCCTGTAGCTCAGTCGGTAGAACACCTGCTTGCTGTGCAAGGGTCCTGGGTTGGATTCGTGGCCTCGAGGGTGAGATTTTTTCTCCCAGTAAGATTATTCCCCATCCGACAAGTATGAATGGGAGTGTGAATGTGTATGAATTCAACGTAATAAACTAAAAAGAACCAAAGTAACAGAAATTCAACGTTTGTCACCATCGAGTGCACACCATTGCTACTGATTAATTGTACCAAGATATGACGTTCAAGGTGAAAGGCGGCTTGTAAATGGAACATTAAAAAAAAACTAGTTTTGGGAGCAGCAAGCACCTCAGTTTAAAATATGTTTTTACGCGCTTCCTGTTTTCTAATCCACGTATCAATATGTATATTTTCATTTGTCTAACTAAATTAGCACGTGTTTCTACTTGCGTGAAGGCTCCACGAATCTGCTACTGCGTATCTCTTTAATATTCCAAATATCAGCATTTGCAGTATCGAACATTTCTGAGGTATTCATTGTTATAGGTTGGAATGCTCAAAAATGTATTTTTTGTAGCTATTCAGTTGTTTCTCGCGATCTCATGAAAACAGTTGGGTTTCTAGTCCAATATGTATCGACCTGGTTTTTCAGTAGTTGACTATGGATTTGGTTTCTTTTATCACCTGTACCTACAACCACTGTGTAATGAAACTAGTTCTGTAAAAACTTTTCTTTAGATTAGCGTTAAGTGGATAGAAGAATAAGCTTGAGTAGGAAAATATTGTTAAAAATGATATTGGGTTTTGAATGTAACCCATCAGATTTTTGGGGATTTCTGTAAATTCCAGTACATGTTTGGAACTCCCTCGTGTGGCTCATAGCAACAAGCAATGGTGGAGGACGGAAGGAAAGAAACGAGGAAGGAAGAAGGGAGAAGCAAAGGCTGCCTGCCTGCCTGTCCGTTCTATTTTGTACTCGTTGTAGTCAAAAAGTCTGACGTTTCTGTCAAGTCCGTGTACATCGCAAGCAAGTAGCTTTCTCTCTCTCTTTCTCTCTCTCTCTTTCTCTCTCTCTCTCCCTCTCTCTCTCTCTCACTCTCTTGTTGAGGTACAGGTTGTACATAAATTATTCATTCGCAACCGGCAGAGAGAGAAAATATTATACTATTTTCTTTATCTTTTCTCTGCTTGTGTTGGATAACCTGACAGCTCTAAAAAAAGGAAGAAGGAAAATAAATGAATAAATAAACAAACGTCCTTATGTTCAGTGGGAACTTCTCTTCTTCTATACATGAACAATCCAGCTGTTTAAAGTAACCTGGATTTTATAGCTCTTCTTTTCTTGGTGTGTCCCAGTTATGTCACATATTTAATAAGTCGCAGGTTCAAAGCTTAATATCGATACACAATAGTCGCGGCGATGAATCGAATATGAACCAAGTTCAGTAGCTACTGGTTATAGCTGTTAACTAAGTTAAAATTACCTAGGAAGCTTTTACCAAGTGAAAAGAATACATTTGTTCTTCTATTTATAATGATATATGAATCATTATCCAGCCACATGTTGGTACGATCCTTTGAAGCAATTAGTAAGACCATTTGAACGAACATTCACCAATCGTCGGCAACAGTTTTGAAGCTGAAGCAGCGTTTTGTAGGTCACACCTTGATAAGACAGTCTGAAGCAACACTAGTTCACGCTGCCTAATAATGTATCAGAGTCCTTTAATTCTGTCCCTTTGCTGCCATAGAGAACTGATATCCTTTCCTGGGTATGCGTAGGTTTTGTTTAAAAGGGATAACACTGATTATGATAGCATCTTTTAATAAATGTTTTCAATGTTTTTACTATTTTCACTGAGAAGCTGTCAAGCAATGTAGATTATAAAACACTTCACCAACCAACTAAAACTGTACTCGTATTTACACACTTAGTGAAAATTTTTGGTCATTAATTTCTGTTTTAGGCACTCAGATACTTCCCAGAAAAATACCGATGTTTCCAGTCTTTGAAAACGTAGGAGACATTATAATAAACTTAGCCTACTTTCTTTAAAAAACGAAGCGAGGTGCGGAAGACATTTGATGCAAACTGGATGCACGCTATGAGAACAAAGGTATCATTTCGCTTACGGCGATTAAGCTAAACATTAAACTATTTCGACAGCTGGATTGGCAGTAAGGCCCAAAGTTTTATGTCCACTGTAAGAACACAAGGCACCACGGATCAGATTTTTCAGAGCAGATACATTCAGTTAAGGTTTCAAACAATGTTTTATGAAACACAGCATATTTTTAAAAGTGAAAAAAAGGGACTATAATACATCTTACCAAAATTGAACAGCGTTAAGTTCTGTAGAGTGTAAAGGTAATAATTTTAATTTTCCAGCACCGTTTAAATCAAGACACTGTTTAACTCAGGAATATTTAAACACTAAAATAAATGTTGCTTATTCTAATTAAGGTTTTCATATATAGAAGTACAAATTATGCTTATTGACTTTTAAAGTTCATTTCTTACACACAGTGAAGTTTCTTTAAAAGGTCATTGCTTTCGAAGCATTCTTGTAAAGGAGATAAGATAAAATTACCAGTCCATTAGCGAATGTGTGACATTAAGGGATAGCCAATTACGCACTAGGTTCATATGCCAAATCACGTAATAAGGTCAAATGTTGCTTTAGCGAAAGTTTCCAAAAATTAAAATGAAGTAGCTGGCAAACTCCTTGCAGTTCTGCACATTTCCTGTACACGAATTGCAACACCAACTGGCAATTTCTTCGTGCTTTGTATACAGAATACTTCAAAGCTACTGTTTTTAAATTATTCTCATTAGAGTATTATTGGGAAAGTTCAAAGCATTATGAAATACTCTGCTATGTTTAGTTATATTTTCTAGACTTGATTTTATTACTTCCAGTCAAGCTGCAATTATTTTCCTTGTGAAATATCAAAACATAAAGAAACCCAAATTTTAATAGTTACATATAAGCTTCAGTTATAATAATGGAAAGGCAGTAATGAGTTCAATATTAATACAGTAAGATCTTATTAACCTTTCTAATTAATATATCTAAATCATTTATTGAATAAACTCTCAAATTACAGAACCACGATTTCAATTGTTGTAAAGTGAATCTTGGATAAGAAAAGTAATGTATATTTTAATATATTAATTTAATTTAAAAGTTTCATTTCTAATGAGTTAACTTATCTTCAAGTTTCTGCAAAACTTCTTGTCAAATGTCTAAAGAAAGAGAAAGAGATATGCTAAACAGAGACGCAGGTAGCTACCCCTGAGCCTCTGTTGTTAAGGGGAAGGTGGGAGAAGGTTCGACTCCTTCTATCCAATCACTGATATTCATGTATGTGTACATTGTAAGGATTTATGAAGGATTTAGGAATTAAAACATTCAGATTTTCTCACGCAAGCATACAAAATTAACAAACCCGACATAAGTAAGCGATTCTATTAAAACACAGGTAGACAGATATGTATATGTAATATAAAATTATTAGATAACGTCAATCCCTGGAAATAGAGATTCAATACGAGAACTGACCATTTAATCAAACTCAATTTTTTTAATAAATGTATTTTCTAACTCAAATATTCCTGTTTTTGAAATCAGTTTGTAATTTTCAGTAAGTTGACACAACTTAAATTAATCAATTGTAAACGTTTGTGTCAATTAACTTAAATGAATAACACCACTAACGACCCCCTTGAGTCTTGTAAGCTCTACAACCCCTTTTCCGATGTCGTCAACTGTTCCCCTTTCAGAGATGTCCTCGGGGATGGTTCAGTCTGATAATCCAGTGAATAGCACAGTGGATTGTTTAACGTCCTATCAGCTGTAAAGGTCATTGTGGGTAATCGCTTAAAACTAGTGAGGGTTTTACCCTCCCTCTCGCCAATAATTAAAATAGGGAGACTAGACATCAAGAGCTAAATATACAGAATGATTGTAAACTTTACGTTCAGAGCATAAAAAAGTAGCCCTTTTAGGACGAAACGTTAAATGTAAAACAGTATTGTTATTATATACATCACTATAAGTAAAATCATTGGCCATTAAATGGAAAGCAGCAGCAAAATGGTTACAAAGAAAATCCTCAAATGGTTCTCAATCTATTCACCTTAATTATTTAAATTAAGCCAATTAATGTCAAATGATTTGAATCATAAAAATGATAATCATGAAACAGGTTTCAATGTTATTTGCATTAGGATGCTAAATCAATTTATAATAATGAATAATTATTTTATTTAAAACAAATCTACTTTGGAGATCAAAATATAAGTTAAAAATAAATTGCAATATTTTTAAGGACTAAAATATGGACATTCAACACTGATTTTTGATAAAATTTTTAATATTTCACGATTTATAGAAGCATCCATTGCTATTATACCTGTCAATATCTATAAGAAAGGAGATTATCGGGTATATTAATGGAATTTCATTATCTTCGTTGATAAGTATATTCGACTTTACAATTTCTAATTATAAACTTCGTTGGTAACAAATTAATTAAAATAAGATACAAACTATCTTTGTGTGAAAATCTATGTAATAAGTAAGATTATATCTAAGAGCTTCTGAAAGACTCTTATCTATGAGTGACAGCAGAATGCTTTATAATAGATTTGAAACAGTTCTAACACGCTGTCTCCATGTGACTTAAAAAATGAAAATAATAACTTTACTGTGATTAAGGTTGTATTTGTTAAAAATATAGTGTTATAGGTTCATATAGGCCCTGGTATAAAGGTTACCCAGGTCGCGGGTTCAAGTCCAGTGGAGAGTGATGGAATTTTTGTGGCATAAAGGTCCTTAACATTGCTTCCTTCGGAAGGGAAGTAAAGTCGGTGATTCCTGTCATAGATTTATGACATGTAAAAGAAGTCTCACAGCAAAACTAAGTGGTCTTTCACGCTCAGTATAGAATGGGACGCTGAGAACTACAGCAATTACGGAGCGTCCATAAATAATGACAAGTAATGTTTGTGAATGTATCTCAAAAGACATTTTATTTTCAATTTTAATTAAAATTATGTACTTGGAAGGCACATAGGTATATCTCATCATTGGCTGAAGATATCAGAATTGGCCTCGTTTAATCGGATGGTAAACGGAGCAATTAATTATTTCCCTATAGGTTATTAAAAACTGCAAACTTATTTTTCTGTTACTAAGCTCACTTTTTACATTTCCTTTATAGCATTGAAAATACCAAATAAGAAGGAAACTTGGTTGTTATGTTGGTCTCACATTTCTGTTAAGTTTGCCATATTGGAATTCTTTGTGGACAGGAGAGCGTCACTTTTCTTTTCTAATTTCCTGTCACGCCTCCTCCACTGACGTTCGTTCTTTGGATTCTCAACTCACGAATGATTGGGGCTGCCTTTGATCTCTAGACATGTGCCTTTCTCAGGAGCCGCTCTATGTAGCCAATGAAATTCACTCCTTTTTCTGGTTTTAAATCCAGAAGAAGCGACGGATGAAAAGGTTATGACTTTCGTTTATAAAACACCATTGTATAGAAATGAATAATCTCAACAATTTGTACATTATTTTTACTTACTATATCACAGGTAAAGGAATTATAATATTCTAACCCACAATTTGATGTTGCTATTTCATCAAAAGTACAAGTTTTAACTTCACTAAATCGAAAGAGGAAAATTTAAGGGAATACACGAGTTAAATTTAGTAGACTTCTCGCAAAAAGGGCACCTGCAGGTGCTCCGTGACTTTAAAAATACCAGAGACCATAAACACAAAATTTTGTTTGACTTTTCATACTAAACTACCTACATTTATATAATGTACATTAAAAATGCAGACTAAAATGCTTTTCATTTTGAAATTTAAGGTTTTTGCAAATTTTTTTCACCACATTCGCTTCTTGAAAATACTCGATGCAGTTTTTCAATTCTTTTGAAATAATACAGATTTGCCAAAACACAAAAAATTAAATCTGTCACTTACTTTTTGTTTCTATTGTAGAAAAAGACGTAAATAGACGTAAATAAAGGTTAGTAAAATAAAATTATATTAGATATTTGTTCGTTATAATGATAAATATTAGTATAACAAAATTTAAAACGAGTAATTTTTTTAAAATTGTATCGTATGGAGCATTTGGCAGAGGATAATAAAATTCAAGATTTAACATTTCATAGCTCGGAAACTAAAGAAGATATCACACTAAAATTTAAAACCCTCTGGTGTTGATATAAGATAGCATTCAAAATAAAATTGCAGATAAATTGGCTGAAAACTTAAGAACACATTTTCGGTTGTGCATGGGCTGGCACAAACAATTTCATATGAGATCAGATTTTGTAGCATATCAATTACAAATGGATTCAGGAAACTCAGAGTTATCCGACCACCTACTATAAATATATAGGTAAATTGACTGGTTTTCATATTATGCATTTTCTCACCCATATAATGATGCGTACACCATACTTTAAGTAATTGCTCATGGATGTATTAAAAATATTTCAACGCCTTTCAGGCAAGAATTAAGCGTAGGAAAATGTTTCAATATACGCTTGTTAACCATTTGTTGTGGATGTGTCAGAGAAACACCTTCACATCGTTTACTGCCAAGTCCTATATACCAGCTTTTTCTCGTTATAAACAATGATTGATTGTATGCAAATCATTAACTGCCACTTATACAAGATATGTTCTGAATTTCCTAAGGTGGGTAGTTCAGGTTGACACTGGTTGCCTTACCGTTTTCCCACACAAAGTTTCCGATAGTCCGTAACGGATGGAATCATGGGTAGACATCATCTTCTAATATCTAATTATAATAATTACGACTAATTACGTTTAATTTGCGCGACGAGTGTACCGGGACCGGATGAAACTTGCTTGAGAACGAATTTTTGTTCATTAAATGCGGGACCTTTTATAATTCCTAGTCGCTCTTGTTTTAAACATGAAATTATTAAATGTTGCTCAATAACATTAAGTTAAATCTGGCCCACATCATCTTCCTTGTATGTAGCTGAATTAAATTAACATTTTTCTGGTATTTAAGCTCACTGCCTCTTTAAATTATCTGTTAATTATAATGTTCTTCCCGGATGTTTTCAGCGTTGTAAAGACTACATTTTGGGCCATTTCTTGCAGCACTCGACGCTCTGATTAGTTCAGATGGACAAGTTAAACAGAGCATTTAGGTTTCACAGATTATGTCCAAATAATGCTTCCATTATATTTACCAAGGGAGATGGCTTCATGGTAACGTGTGAGCATCGTAGTCGGGAGGTCAAAGGTTCAATTCCTGTCGATCGCCCAGTCTAAAATTAGGTTTTACTTGATTTTTCCTCAGGTGAATGCTAAATAGTTTCTGAATTTAAAGGTATAGTGATTTTCATTTATTGATTTTCTATAAAATAAGGTATTTCATTGATATGGCCCCTTCGTGATTTCTCTTTAGAAGCGGTTTCTGTGCTACTTTCCAGTCGATGAGTCATCTGATACGTACACACACACACACACACACACACACACACACACACACACACGATGAGTCGATTGGGTATTCTTATGTAGTTCAAAAGCTTCTACCAGCCAAGGTAACGGAGAGGAAAGTCAAATTTTAATAATCGGAAACAGTGAACAATATTATAGTTAAGGCGGAATACGTCATGAAGAAATTAAAGAAAAATGTAAATAGAGTAAATGCTGGATAATTTATTATGAATATTACTTAGGTGTACGTTTGACACTTTATGAACTAATTGTCAATACTAGAGCTAAATTTATTGGTTATATTAAGAGGATAATAATTAATGAATGTAAATTAATAAAGTAATTAATGATTAAAAAATTAGCTGTTGTATTACAAACCATAAGCATGACAGTTATAATAATCTATTTCGTAGATTGAACGGTTTCATTCATTTTCCAGCTTTTTCTTGTTCATTGTATTACTATTGTTTACGCAATTACTTTTTGTAATTTTAATTTGTACCTTTAACTCTGTCACGAGACAATTAGTAGCTTAATGCAGTTTTTTTAAAAATTACATATGTATTCATTTTGTTTTCCCTTACTAAAGACTTGCTTCTTGCTAGACATTTAACAATGGAAGTCATAGCTTTTGTTTCGTAAACAAAATTTAAGAGTATAAAGTTTTCAACTATTATTTAGGTAATCGCACAATAAAATTTATGTAATAAAAAGTCTTTGTAGCTAGTCTTTCGTCAAAACTAGCATTTAATACATAATTTAAGCTGAAGAAAAATTAATACTCCTGTCAATAAGAATGTCTCCTTTTCACACGAAGTCGACCATATAAAGGTTAAATACTTAGGAAGTAACCAATAACTTGATTTAACTTGCGTATTTTTATTCTCTTATTCCTTGTGGTAGGTGTGATATCTTTATACAAAATTATCATTAAATTTCTGACCTCCTTTACTTCCCATAATATATTTCTCTCTATTAAATAAAATGTATTTAAAAACAAAGTAACATAACCACCCAATATGATTTATAATATATTTTCTCATTAGTATTATTTTCATTATGAATGTGTTGTTTGAATATTATTATAAGGTTCACTAATAAACTCCGGGTGGACTTTTTGGTAAGAGGACCTTGCGTAATATTGCGGTGAACACCGAAATATCTTTTTCTTTTTCCTGCCTAATTTTATACTACTTCGATACGACTTTCATGAATATTCTTATATGTTTCACTGTGTACCCTTGATCCTTCTTGTAGTCCTTGTTAAGCTGTCTTTCATACCCAATATGAAACGGGTTGCTGAGAATCAAAACGTTTAAAGTAGTCTATAAATAAACATTCGATTTTTCAATCAATCCATCGTTCCTGTCTTAACCTGTCTCTTTGTAAGGGATAAATAAAATAATCTGGATACATTAACAAATACAATGTTGACTTTACGCTGCATATTTGGTCTATATTAGTACGACTTCCTCATGATATTGTTTCAACAGTAAAACATAGGACAGGGTGACAACTCAACTCTTCCGCCACGTCCTGACGACATTGCAAAAGGTCGAGTTCATAGTCATTATATAATAATCTAAGAGATAAGAAACAGGAAGCATCAGCAGAGGAGCCCGACAAACTTTTCACCCTAGTTAACCTCTCTTGTATTTATGTAAATCAGCGCTGAAGTTTAATGCTATTGTACCATACAAATAAACGAATACAGGCAGAAGGAAATGTTATTTGCTACAAGATATGTCCATTGAAATTAAACTTACAACTGAAAGTGAAAGCTTTCACAAAACCTTGCTGATTTATTAATATTAGGCATCTCAAACTTGGAGGTACATAACCTGTTTGCTTAAGTCCCTTACATTTAAATACGATTTACATTGCTTTAAACCGTGAGTAACTAATAAACTGACAAGGAACTCTACTTTCTGGTACACTTTTTTCAGCACTTTTACTATTGCAAATGTTCCCCACGATGGAACATGTTGGAAATATTCACTATATATATGGGTTCTTTTTTGTCATATTTAAATAGTTCTGTAGCTATGATTATTCTTAAAAGTGCATGGGAATTTTTTAAACCGAGGTGCTGTGATTTTTCTGGATCAAAAAGTGATATTTCATTTTTAAAAGTGGTTCTTCATAGATTACTCTTGTATTTTAAATAAATGTTTCAAAATTTCTACCCTATGAGTTTTTTGAATTATTTTTTTAAAAATTAAAGTTAAAAGTTGTCGAACTGGAATTTAAATCACGCCCATGAGATATAGCTATGACATAGCTTTTAATTGAGTTCACTGAAAACCTTAAAGTTAGCATTTTCAGTATTATATAAAGTTATATAAAAATGAGTTAAAGCCACGTTGTGCCTTCCAATCATGTCTCATAGTTCTGTATTGAAAGGTGTCAATTGTCATTGCGTTCGCGTTATTGAGTGTTGTTGTAAAGGCCTTTGTATAACCTGATAACTCAAAAGAGCTAATGCTAGAATTTACAAGACAAAACAATTTTCTTAACCCCATCATTATTCGTAAACCTGTTTGTCCAATTGAATAGCAGTAATATCAAATAATAAATTTAATTATCTTTCTGTACACTCACTCTACTAAGTTAAACAAATCTCAGTTTTAGCTCAATTTTTGCAATGATGTCATTTTTCAACATTTCAGTCATTTTATAGGCCAGTTTTTAAAACGTTTAGATTATCAAAAGCAACCCCATTATTATACTTTGAAATATATAAAACAGTTTCGATTACTGGCGAAGTAGGGTTTAAAGTTTTGGATAGTCAATAAATGAAAGAAAACTTTTAAACTGAAATAAAAATTAAAATAAATTGCTTTACTGTGTAATTTCGCTTTAGAAATATACCAGGAAAATAAAACTTAAAATACATAGCACTCCACTACACCTGTAGGGCAAAATCCAAAGCTCCAAACAATTTCTGTCAACAAAACTAGCAATAGAAGTTTCCAAGTGGGAGCTTTATAAAAGTTGTTGCCTGTTAATTTTTTCGAATCTCTCATTCAGACCTGATATAAAGTAAAAGGAAGTATAAACAGGTGAAGTATTTTTCAATTACGGTGCACCTCCAGTGGAACACGCCATCGCAGCTGAGAACACGACGAAACTCTTGAGAGACAGAAATTGTCGTTCAAGATCCCATTTCTCTCTCAGCTGTCAGTGCGACTTAACAGGGAGTAGAAAGGGCCAAAGGAAAAGAGGGTAAAAGAACACTCTGGAAGAGAAACACCGACTTGAGCCACTACAAACCCCAAGATATAAAACTTTCATGACTCTTCCATCCCCCGTTACAGTTCACATTCTTCACCCATTTCGTTTGAATCTGCTGCCTGGGTTTTGCTGCCCCTTTAATGACTAAAGACAGGAACTTTTAGTTCTAATAATCCTTTAATATGTATGCATTTATGCACTAAAATTTCATCATATCCTCACAATTTATGTCCATGTAACAAGTATTAAGACATCATGACAACACAAAATGAATTATGACAATTCTCCATTTCTCCTGCAATAAAGCTAGTGAGGAAAACATTAATTACTTAGCCGATCAACATTTCTCTTTTAATTAGAAGAATTAGGATACACTCCTCTAACTTAGCTTTACTAATCACGTTTACTTTTGGTACGATTACCGACAAAAAAACCGATATACAGGCTATTAGGGGAATATACTCATTGGTGCAAATGTTTGTGCTGGTAATTAAGGACAGAGTAATGAACAATATTACTTCAATATTTACTTCATTTGTGGACTTACATTTCCTTATTAAAAGTAATGTGACGCAGAGTGGGAGGAACGAGTGCTATATCGGAAGCGACTTCGAATGGTTTCTGTAAAGCCAATGATCTCATATTACCTACGTCACTGGGTAGACAGATACTAAAAAAAATTATACCGATTTGCAGCAATTGTACCGTGTGAAACAGTGTAGTTCCAACCAAATCATGGATATAAGGAGCAGGTACAAGATTAAATCTCTTAAATATTCTTTTAACTCAAGTTCAGAAATATGCAGAGAAAGGTTCTAGTGCACACTTTCAGAAACATCACATGACATACACCTTGCACACGTTGACAGAAGGACTTCCTCAGCTTCTCCTCATTGGACGAGCAGTCCCTAAGAACTAGTTTGGCAGAGACCTTAGCCATTTCCGCAGTCAAGACTCCGGAACTATGGAATAGTAACTGCTTGTGCAAATATATTGCTACCATCACAAAGAAAACTACTGTGTGTTTTATAAACATTCACCGCTCAACTACATGGGCTCGTGCAGAGAGATTGTTGCTAACCTCTACATTTCAAGGAAAACCAGAAGCAATACTCTTGTATATAAACAAAATAAAACAAATATAATATAGTGAATAATGAGTAAGATAAAAAACTATTCATCTGAATATATTTTAGGTTATAATGGGTTCTCTTACTACAGTCTGACATTTAATTTAAAATATTTCACTTTAAACAAAAAGTGACATTTATTAATCAAATTATTTAAAGGCAGGAAAACTGTATTGAGTTTCTGAAACAAATTCTGTGAACACTGCTGTTTCAATTCGAATGAATTTTGACACAATTTAACGTTGCCAAATTTCTCTCAGAAATTAAACTTTGCATGACATTTTAACATTAAATTGTGACTAAATTCATTCGAATTAAGATAGAAATGCACTACAGCATTGTTCACACAATGTTTGTGTGACAGTTGTGAAATAATAAACCATGTATATCCATTCGTCAAGAAGCCAGATGACTCCAAATATTTCACAATTTTTCCCCCGGCGAAATGGTTGAAAATAATTGTATTGGACATGTTTGTTACAGTCATCATGTAGAATCTCTAGTTAACTTATACCTTGGTATGTCTTATTTTCGAAGAATTAATATCAATGCACAGCGTTGTAAGCATATTTTCTGGAACAAGTTTACATATGTTAAATAAATGAATGGCAATATTCAGGTATAATTTGGACAGCCCTAGATGATCCGTGACTCTGCTGATTCTCGTGTAAATTTCAAACTGCGCACTTTACACAGCACGACAGCGATCACAATTATTGTTTCCTCACTCCTGATGCTCGGCAAGAATTGAATGAGCTTGCAACTTTGGTTGTTTGTACATACAGCACACGATGTTCACGACACCTTCCCCAGCAGCATTTGTGTACTTTCTTTTCTTTTGTATATTATGCAAACTCTACAATGACACAACCTACAATTTATCTGAGGTTGCTCCTGCTGCTCACTAGAAAGCAGGAAAGCTTTCGTTGCAGTTGATTTTCTAACCTTGGCTTAGGTATAACTATTCTAATTTTGCATATACTAACTGGTTAGGTCATTGTACATTAGTCACTTTTCTTTTCTATGTTGAAAATTTCTTTTCTGGAGCTTTTGGAGCCACTGAATGAAACATGAGACGTATAATTTAGAAAACTATCTGAAAGGTAATATTTAAACATTGGTAAAACGATTCATATCCTAATTCATTTCTATTGGTGTAGTGTAAATTATATTACTATTGTAACAATTTGAAAAATGGACGAATCCCACTTCTGACACCAATACAACAAAAACGACAAAATTCAGTTCAGATATGTTTCTATCATTTATTGTCTTCTAAACTTTTACACAAATGTATAATTTTCTTCTTATGGTTTACATAGTCTACAGAATTTCGTGTTACTTCTCGTAACCTTGGCTCAGCCCTTTCAGTGACTCTTCACATTCTCTGTCTCTCATATACTAATTCCGACAACACAATCACTCGATATACGTTAAGTCTTCTTTACGATGCGCCATCACATGCACAGTTGTCTCACACTCATTGATACATTGACCACTCATATCCGTATGTCATTAATTCTGTTGTTTCCTCGGTTCCTTATATAGCTAGATAACGTCACACGAAACTTTTGCGAACTTCTGAAAACACGCTGGTGATGACGTAGCCAGATATTTCTCGAAGGCTCTGGAGAAAACCCCCTTTGGTTCTGCCGCTCGATTGTTGTTAGTCACGTATACACAAACCGTCGCGCGAGGCAACCTGACCTTGGCCTTTGTTCGCCGGCCTAGTATGTGGTGTGGAGTAGCTTAGCTCCGACAGTCCTTTATATTACGCCGCGCCCGGTGTTACAATATTAAGAATGTAGAATAATATGCTATTTATACATTCAATACGACCTGCCTCCTCGTGACATACCTGGGATAAGATGAGATCTCAGGGCTAACGGCTGCAGGAATATCCCAAACACTAGCAACAAAACCAGTAAGAGGTGGTGTTATCACCATCATTATATGAGATTAATATAGAATCAATAACTGGAGGAAGAGTCGATAAGCGCAAAAGATCGCAAATATAGTTTTCTCCAAAATTAACATTTCGAACGGAATTTATCTAAGCAACGTCTAACGACAACATAAATCATTACACAAACTCATGAATAGAAAATAGAAATAAATCTATAGGAATGTTAAATGCATTACTGTTATACATATATCTAATCCGAACTACTTATATCAAAAATACTTGTAGATAGGTAACTTGTTGAGCTTTTAATTAATTTCCCTATTTACTTTTTCAGTCAGTTGAAAGGAAATTAACTTGCATAACCTTTGAACACCTATAAAGGATCAAAATGTGCATATCTATAAATGTTTACTGTTTACATTAGTTGTGAGTAACTTAGGAATTAAGAGGATTCTCGATGTCTTTTCTTCGTGTTTCTAGTAATACCCTTCATTACTGGAAGAAAAACACAATCCAGCAATTTGCCCAGAAAATATGAAAAATGAACAAGGCAAATATGCACGAGTGCTGATATTTTTTCTGTAATTTGTTTATGTTCCATTTATGTTTCGCCTTTAACATCTAAGATCATATCGGCGACTTTTTACCTTTGGAACTATTGCTCAACAGTGATGATATACGCTCGCTTAGTGTTAACCTTTGGGTTTGTTTACTTTCGGTTATTGCGTTAAAATCACTCACACACACACGCGCGCGCGCGCACGTACACAGGAAGGGAAATAATTCTGGCTAAAGAAAAATTCCCACCCTCTATACAGAGAATCGATCCCGAGATCTCTGGATTTGAACGTTACCACGCTAATCACCATACAACACACACAGTCGTATCAATAATTTCATTGAGATTAACGAAGGTTTGCTGTCATAATTTCGAGACCGAAGGTCGAGAAATACCTAGTATCCAATGGCAACTGACATTAAGTTGGAAGTTCTGTTACCAAAATTAAGATGCATAAAATTTATCATTAATCTTAACTAAACAGAAGTTAGAAATAGTAATAATTTTCAATTAAAAATTAATAGAGAAAACGAACGCAAAAACAGGGTAGTTTCGCGAATTTAAAAAGCTAAATAGTATGAACTTTTTTTTTTTTTGTAGTATCACTTTAGTCAGAGCAAATGGCCACTCTTCGCTTGTGTGTTAAGTGAACAGACTTAATTTTTCGGAGTGTCTAACTGCGTGGAAACCAACGGCCACAAAGTTATCATGGTAAAGCACATTTTAAGTGCATAATTGAAAGCACAGTGTTGTTTGGTTGGTGGATTGCTTTATAACAGACACAAAACATAACCCACGCATACCCAAGGAGAGAAATCTCATAGCTTTATTGGCAGCAAAGGACGGAATCAAAAGGACTTTGAGACATTATTTGGTTGGGTGAAGCATTGCTTCTTCAAACAGTATTACCAAGTGTTACCGACAAAATACTACGTAATTTGGCATCAAAATCGTTGCAACTACGATTGGCTAATCGTGCTTTAAAGGTCACACCAATATGAGGCGAAAATATAATTGCTTCAACTAAATTAATACTGATCTGCAAAATAAATTATATACATATCTTAATGAGTTCTACATTTTTTTAAAGTACGCAGTTTTCTGGTGCTTTCGGTTCCATGGTTATATAAAATGCAATCAAACTGAGGTCTTGTTAGCTTATTCATAGTAAATAAAGGATAGATAGGCATACTTAATTCCTCATATCCATATATCAATATTCTAATCAAAATAGAAAGTGCTCTATTTTTACAAACAATAGAGTGGCCATTCTTCTATGATTCGTATACGCTACGAATCAAAAGGCTGGAAAAATTGTTAGTCACATGGCAGACACAAAATTAATGGTGATTGATAGCTGACCACTATACCAAATACATGTGCAAATACATTTTGTGGGTGCAAATGCGCAAGCCATGACAAGCCTCTGATTGAATGTTGTGTTGAGCAGTTCCTTCTGTCACCTGTCATTAAATTTCGTGTCAGCCATAAGTGTGTACACATAAGTGGTGCCTGCGTCCCATTCAAGAGATTCGGAGTTCTACTCTTAGCAAAGTGAGTTACCCGGATAAGACTTTTCTCCTATCTTTCCCTTGTTTTGAAAGGTGAATGTTGGGTGTTCTAAGCTTCAACTGGTTAAAGGAGGTTAAACCTTAATTATTATAAAATGTATATTTGATAGTAGTGGTAATGGTGTAGCAGCTAATCACTGCATTATTTGGGATAATTACAAGTCTAAAAGCTAGCATATGGTTATTAATTGTAATTTATTTAGCACACACAGCGTGAATAAGCGTTAAGAAGAGCTTTTAAATTTACCTTCCATCATCTCTTTACTGCTACATAAAAAGGACAACAAAACATTTCTACAAATTTCTATTACAAGGTTACTTTGTGCTTTAGCATTAGTAAATGAGACATTAAATTCCAATTATTTCTTCTTAATGTTTGCATTTGCGTTTGTACCTTTTTGCTTCCGTACACGGTATGGGAACCATTTGCATCTGCAAAGTCAGAAAACAGGGAAAGCGAAGTTGTGTAAGAATTTACTACACAGGTGTGCCCAAAGCTTCTTGCTTAGTCATAAATGCTGCATGTTCTTACAATGGGCACTTGCTGCAGCTACTCCCAGGATTTTCACACGACAACCGATCCAATTAAACTGCATAAAACAAATAAGCATCTTTAACACAGTTGTACAAATTACATGATTAGTCATTTCATTTAAACCATGTTTTCATTTCCTGGAAAATAAATTATACTGGGTACAAGATACTGCTTCAACCATAAGTTCAGCACGAGAATGAGTGTAACAAACATTTTCAATACAATCATTGTCAATAAAGAACTTTTTCACCGAACAAAAATAATTTGTATCAAATATTTGCATCCACGTTAATTGGAACGAATTTAGTCACAATTTAATGTTAAAATATCATGCAAAGTTTAATTTCTAAGAGAGATAGGGCAATGTCACGTTGACATTCATTCGAATTGAGATAAAAATACATTACAACATTGTTCATACAATGTTTACGCGACAGTTAGTGGAATAATAAACCATTTACATCTATTCGTCAAGAAGCCAAATGACTGAAATCGCCTAAGGATTTTCTCCCATACATTTAGCCACAAGCTTGTTGTTTAGAAAGTAAGCGCAGAATAAGCAGTGTCATCTACATCCGCATCTCGCAGACGCTGGTATGGTTCATAGCTTAGGATACAGACGCCTATGAGAATGTCAACAAATTATTATTGGTGTCATCGTTGGTTTATCTGCTATGCCACTCTACTATAATCCACTTTGAATTTGTAAATGAAGACAAGGTTAAAATCACTGTGACGAAACTTTGTTTCCTGTATCGCACTAAATAAAATATTAAAGAATGCAACTCCTGTTAAAAAGGTAATTAAAATTCCCTTACTTAGCACCATTTAAAATGTCGCTTAGTGATTTACTGAAAGGGCGAACTGTATAATGCAGGAAACATATTTTATTAACCGAGGTTAAGCCGTGCCTCATGTTTGCTTATGTCCTGTGTTCCATGCATTTCAAACACGGACTTTCGTCATCCATATTGCGGTTCTCCTTTTGTTTGTCCTTGTCGTTTGTGCGTATCAAAATTCAAATTTCGAAACGTTAACAAGTTCAGTATTTATCTCAAGCATTTGTCACCACAGCGTTGCCAAGTGTCCGCTTTAAACGACATTGATTTTTAGCAGTGCCACACCTAACAAGGCTTAGTAAAAATGGAAAAAAACTTACAACTCTCATTTGTAGAAAACCTGCATACCACGCTATAAATACACGCAATGTGGCCTCAGCCTTTTCGCTCCCTTAAGAATAAAATTAAAGTTGAAGTAGATTCACATAAAAAATAGATTGATTTTAAGGGCCATTCGTTTAAGATTAGTAATTATTTCAGCAGTAACAAAGTACATTCTTAGAAATTTCAGGTTTTAAGTGCTGATTGTCGTGTAGCTAGTTTGATTTGCAGTAATACTTTATTAATTATCTCATTTAAGAATGACGTATTCTCCCAAAACTGAATTTCAGAAGAGAAACTTTCCGGGCTATGATTTTACGACTTTAAATGGTCATTAACGTCTAAACAATGACATCTGCTTAGAAATACACATGGCAAAGAAACCCCGTTTAAGGAACAATTTACAATTGGTACAACGAATTCAATAGTGATCGGTTTTCTCTTACTGATAAATTTTGTAAAGGATATCCAAAAACTGCTGTTAGTGAAGAAATTATTGCTGCTGTTCGAGTAATGCTTGAGGATGGACAGACAATTTACAAATTTATTGGGGGCGATATTCGGCATTTGTATATTTTACATCAACAGTTACACGTGATCAAATTTTACTGTCGACTGACTCCCGATCAAAAACAACAATACACTGATTGGTGCAGAAAAGCTGGAACGGTTCCAAGGCGTCACTTCAAATTTGGTTTCGAATATCTTACAGGTGGCGAATTTTAAATTTGTTTTATGATCCTGAAACAATGACAGTCAATCGGCTCTAAAACCTACAAAACTCCAACAAATTTGCAGTAGGAGGATAATTTCTAGCTTTTTATTTAAAATTAGGTCATGTTGGTACCAATTCTTTGGAAAAGCTGTGAAAAATGTTCAAAAGGAAAAATACTTTCACGTCTTAACAATGCATGATACAGGAGTACACTTATAACAAAACTAACAACTGAGTATCTGAATGGCCTGAAGGTCAGCACCGTGAACCCCCTTCATACAGACCTGACCTAGCATCCTGTGATTTCTTTTTGTGTCCAAAAATTAAACATAAAATACGTGAAATCTGCTTTTCGTCATCAGACCAAACAATGGAACGCTGTAAAAACCTGAATTGCTTTATGGACTGGTTTAATCGAATGCGAAAGAGGGGGAGGTTGGATGTACCTTCTTCCACTTTATGGACTGTGCCACTCTTTAACACTCAGATGTGCATTGTGTTGCAGAGGCGGTTTGGTTATATGCACCTTGCGTTTGATTTACAAAAGCACTTTCAAACCTTATGCGACAAACATCTGTTTATTAGTGACTTCTTTAGCGCTGCTTATGTTTAAGAAGTCTATCAATATTTGGTGACAAAGTTGAGCACCATAGCAGGCTTTAAGTGACAGTCACATTATTAAGAGCTGGTTGCTATGGTATGTCTTTGAAATTCCGCTCTCTTTAAGAAGCCAAGAGATTAAAAAAAGCGAATAATATTTATATTTAAGAAACGCATAAGTACTGGCAAAGTCAAACAAATAATGAACAATATCTCGAAAATGGTTCACTCAAAAGAATAGAAAACTCACATAAATTCCGTGTATTATCAAGATCCACATCCTATATTCAGAGGGATTTTGTCTGTCTCTTACTGTTTACCATTTACAAAAATCATGCAGAATGTAGGAGTGTTTTGTGGACATTCAAGTTATGGCTTAGAAACTGCCATGGAATCGCCTGTTTGTGTCCGTCACTGGATACTGACTGCTTGTGGTTCTACACGCCACAGGCACTCCCTGACCAGCTCTCCCACCTGTAGCTTATAATTACGTAGGCGTCTCCAAAGAGACAGAGTTGGACATCGCTGGTGTTAATTTAAAAGGGCATATTTTAAAAACAATTACCAATGAAATAATTTCAATTTGTAAAAAGTAATTCTTGTTGCCCTCGTATAGCAGGAAAAGGATAAAGAACCGTTCTACTTCGCACTCGATTGACGAAGGTGTTTTGAAAAGATGTAGCCATTAGAGCTATAAAAAGAAAGCCTTAAAACCCTGAGAGAGTAACTTCGGCAATGTCTAAAACAAAGCCAGAAACCCCTCCTTCAGGCATTTTCCAAGACAGAGATAGCGCGTGTGTCGGAGGCGAAGCAAGATAGAGAACGGGCGAGGTGGGGATAAAATATCAACAGCGTTGAGTCACAGGTGTTAAATTCTTTCACAGCGAATTCTTGACGTTGAAGTCATGTCAGGTACGCCGTGCGCACTTCGCAGTGCTACCAGACAGACTTCTCTGCAAGCCAGCTACACGAAAACAAGCGACTGTAGATAAAGCGATACATTGATGTTCTTACACGAGTTGTGTTGCTTTGCCGATAATTTTACGAACAGACTATCAATTAGGACAGACAAGTAACTGGTCGAAAGGATAAGAACCAGTTAGAAACACGCTCTGATGGGTGCACTCACATGGCTTTCACTATTCTCTCCTGTACAAAATACTCTTAAAACGCTTATTCTTCTATCTACTGCATGTTAATCGAGATAAACGAGTGTGAAAATTGTTTCATCACCCATTTCCTTGTAGGTACAATGGGAATTGGGGAATACAGAAAACTAGGTTTAAGCGATAGTCAAATATTTTAGGAGCTGATAGGTGATAGCTACGACATTCTATTCTCTTTGCATGGCCCGAACATAAAAAATAAAGATAAACTATCAAAATGGTTCTAAAAAAATTAAATGAAATAGATAAAATTAGGCTGATGTAAATTGTGTTGTTAACGATATCTGCCTTTTCTGTCCGCATAGAAACATTTTCTAAAATTCATCCAGAAACAAGGAGATTTCAAGAAGCTATTCTCAGAAAATTTAAGATGTAGGTTTCATTTCTCACGAAAATATCTTAACACACGATATTTTAATCAAAAGCGTTGAAGCTATTTCTGAGAAAATCAAAATGTTTTATTGTTTCCATGTAAAGGGTAGTTTGGGGTGATGATATTTTCTTGAAGAGCTCTATTTCACATCCCTGAAACAGGCTGAACTGAAATACTAATATTCACACCCCGTCCGATGCACACATACACAAAAACACCTGTTTCTAAAAATTGTTTTTATTCAGGTGACCTCAAAACGCGTACTCCATTTATTGGTATGGCTTTTTGAGTGGAATGCAATTGTTTCTGTACTTTCTACTATCACTAATTATACAAAAAACACTCAAATCAAATTTGACTTTTCGTTTTCGATTTGCACGCACGCATACATACGCACACACACTCACACTACACAGCTATATCGTTTATTTCAGTGAAAACTCGGCATCAAATTTATTTCAGATGAAATCTTGATATCGAATTTATTTCAGGTCAATCTTGCTGTGGAATTTTTGGGTGGGATACTAGGTAGGTTGAGGGAACGTAAAAGTGGTCGATTATTCCGATCAAATACACACATTCCAAGGTGTTTATCGAGCTTTTCCAAAGTTTTGACAAGTTCCGTAAAAACTCACCTTTCCTTTTGGATGATGAAATTATGACTTCCGAAGTTCTTTGGTCCGCTTGCTTGTATCAGCTTCATCACGTATGTTATTACTTGTATTACATCGTTAAGTCTAGATCTGAATTCAACAGTGATGGTTGTTAATTCCTATGATCTGAAAAACCAGTAGAAATTGGTTTGGAGCAGTGGAAAGATAAGAACTGTAGGTGTTTTGGCAAGCACATACACCTGCTGACCAGGCGATGGTTGAACATGCAACTTTCAAACACTAATACCTGTTCTGAAAGAAACTAGCCTTAAGGTACACTCTCCAGGGTGGATCACAAATGTACAGTTCCTTGAAAAAGTCCTCTCAACAGGAAATGCTTTTGACTCACCTTGGCTTGAGGAGCAGAAGGAAAACTTCAACAAAACAAAAGTGTGAGGGCAACGTTTTGAAGGTAATAATCATTCACGTACAAGGTGCCAAATATACGAGGAAAGTTAAATCTGCACGAAAAAGATTTGAAACTGGGTTGTTACAGAAAGATGCAAGAAGCAAGTTTACATACATTTCTCTCTAATGCAGGGAACTAAATTAAAAATGCAACGAGAACACTTTTACTTAATACCTAACATGCCAAATTCGCACAATACCACTTTAATTTCTTTATGGAAGTGTAGAAACTTTCGAATCCACTTGGTGACTGAGAACAAGAACAAATCCAAGTCATAAATCGCGGGAAGTGTATGTAGGCAACAAAGAGGGAACAAAATGTGAGGGACAGTGAGTGAGTGAGTGAGTGAGTGAGTGAGTGAGTGAGTGAGTGAGTGAGTGAGTGAGTGAGTGAGTGAGTGAGTGAGTGAGTGAGTGAGTGAGTGAGTGAGTGAGTGAGTGAGTGAGTGAGTGAGTGAGTGAGTGAGTGAGTGAGTGAGTGAGTGAGTGAGTGAGTGAGTGAGTGAGTGAGTGAGTGAGTGAGTGAGTGAGTGAGTGAGTGAGTGAGTGAGTGAGTGAGTGAGTGAGTGAGTGAGTGAGTGAGTGAGTGAGTGAGTGAGTGAGTGAGTGAGTGAGTGAGTGAGTGAGTGAGTGAGTTGGGTTTAAGGGCCCGTCGACAACTAGGTCATTAGAGCCCATGTGAAGGACAGGATTTCTGGAAGTGGTAACCCAATAGTCTAAAGGAATGTGATATGTTGTAGTCATATGACTTTCTCTATCCGTCCTTGTATAACCTGTTCTTACACTTATTTCTCTATATTTATGTTAATCGAGCTTAGCATTTGCAAAAATTATTTTACTGCACCTTCGTAGGTACAAAAGTACGGGAATGCAATATGCTTTAAGCGATAGTATAATCGCTTAAGAGCTAGTCGCTACGTTATGGCTTTAAAATTTGTTTCTCTTGGCATGGCTAAGAAAATAAAACAATAATACAAATAACAGTTTCCAAGTTGATAAAAACAAATATTTTAAAATGCAAACCAATAACGAGGAAATGTGGTAACATAATAAAAAATGTATCTGTGCTTTGATGAGATCTATATTTTTGGTGGTAAGATTTTGTCTATAAATTAAGGTTTACTACTGATACAAAATTCATAGTGAAGACCAGTCTATTCATAGAAAATTTAAGATATATCTACGGTTCACTTGTCTGATATGACAAACGTTAGAGGACGTTAAATATGGCCAAAAAAAAAAAATTCGTTTTTGAGTTATGTTGTGTGCTCTCTGTCTCACACTCTCTCTCTCTCTCTCTATCACACACACACACACACACACACACACACACACACACACACACACACACACACACACACACGGAGTTTTTGTTAAACGCGCTTCTTTTATTCTGGAGGAGCCTGAAAATGTGCATTTCCTGTGAAGTTTGGATATCAGCTATTCAAATGGAATGCAATATTTCCCCTACTTACTGTAGGTAGTAGGGAAAGTACATAGATGAGGTTATTAGGCGTAATTATCTAATTTTACCAAAAGTTATGACACTTCACATTTCTGATGTCATAATTATATCACTAAACTAAGGTTAAACCAAGCTTATCGTCTGGAGGTTTGCTTCTTCCTTCAACCAGCTAATTCAGATATTAAGAAATTAATAATTGACGTAAAAATTAAATGAAACATTCGAATAAAAGTGGATAAGTAGTACAATTTTATACTGAAACATTCTTCAGCACACTTGAGTACAAAGGTTAAGATTGGTATTTTTGTAGAATCATACGTTTCGGAAAGTTCCCAAGAGAGACAACACATGCTCGCCCAGGTGTATCTCTCCATTCCTCATCACCTGCGTTTTAACACCTTCGTGGCTTCTGTTACATGCATTCCGTTACACCACAGAATTTTTAACTACCGCTTTTTCATCCCCGCCTCACGTGATATGAAAATTTATCAGCTTAAATCTATTCACTTGTTACAGGCGTGAAGACGTAAAATTCTTGCCTTCCGTTTTCTACACCTCGGAAAGTAATATCCACAAATTAATTTCGACCAGAAAAGGGTATTCCACCTACATAAAGCGATTGCTTAATGGTTACGATGATAATCAATATGCCTATTATAAAACAGATTAAGCAGAAATTTATATAAAAGTTTAACTAAGTTTTAAATTTCGTCTGCAACTATTTGTGAAATCTCACTAGTCTTTGATCAGAGATCATACACGAACGATAACTAACAACATATTTAACAAAAGTAATACAAAAGAGAAGTGTATCTATACTGATTTGATTAGATTAGGTTAGATATTTTTTACCATCCCATGTGCATGTATAAGAAATACATGAATGAAATTAGCCAACATTATTTTATGTGCAATCAGTAAAATAAAATTCATCGAGCTTATAGAGAGGATTATAAATTAAAACACTTATTTTCCTTAAGTATTATACTGTTAAATAATTTCATAGACAGTTTCGTAGTCATTTGGTGTCTTGGTGAACTTAATATAAATATAATATAAATGATTTGAGTCATAGTAGGATAATACTTTGTGAAGGGAATTACAGTATGTAAATTCGTGTAGATATTTGTTCACATGAATAAGAGAATTCAACTCATATATGCAAGAAAGTATAATAATTCAATAAAAAGTAGTTGACATATAATTCTTGCATACCACTTTTGTAAGTTTATTGGCGTAAGCATAGTTACCCACAGAAAAATTGAGTAATTGAGACTGCTATAAACATGACTATCGCCCCCTTAGCGCGGTGGTAGGGCTGCTGTTTACCAACCGGGACCCGGGTTCGATTCCCGGTACCGACGTGGATATTTTCTCCTGCTATGAGATCTAATTCGGGGTGCACTCAGCTTCGTTAGCTTATATTGCTTAGATGGCGTACCACTGTGAATTTTAACAAGGAAACACCTTACTGTTTGCACAAAAATGCATGGTACATTTGAATACATTTCCCTGTAGAACGTTTCCTCTTTAGGCATATGTTGTTATCTTTGGAGAAATAGAAAAAGTAAATATTTTCCCTTTTGGAATGAGCGGATTTTATTAAAATATTTGTCTTCCAACCTTAAAAATTTCGTCGCTTGAATATCTGATTGCTTACGTGTTTGTGGTGAAATTCACATGTTGAATTACTCAATCAACTCAATCTACCCAATTTACTATATCTATCTAATTAGCACAGACATAAGTATAAAGAAATCTGCAAGCTCAATATACATATTTGGAGGATTTAATTACACTAACATAGAAAGTACATTTCGCACTGAAAAAACATAGAATGCTACTTAAATTCTTCTGGCTTCCGGTACTTAAATTAATCGAAAATTGGAAGGTTGCAGAAGATTCTTTTTCTATTTATTTACCGCAGTTGAAGCGCGGTTCAGAAAACGCTGTAAATCGTTTCTTATTTTCTCCTCTACCTCACACCGCAAAGAGGAAAAAAGCCTGTCAGAGCGTACTTAAAATGTCTCAAACTGTGGTTAGTTGCATTTTTTACCATTGTACATCTTTTTCGACTGGAAATATTTCCATGATGCTAATGAAACACGTTGGTTGGACGTAGTTGTGCAAAAAGGAGCCAACTCCAAATCAGAGGCATGTTAGAGTAGCAAAGAAATATATGTTTATAATTTAATGTAATTCACATAATTATGCAGATTCATTTTCAAGATACTTTGACTGTTACAAAAAACGCAATGCGCTTTTGCAGAAGAAGCACAAAATTCGTTTTTTTTTCAGTCTTTCCTTTTCTCCTTTCATTCACTCTTTCTTTGTTAATTGTTTCTTAAACTGTTTTGTCTTATTTTATTGAGCAGTTGTGTCTTGCTATAACATAACTCAACATGGAAAAAATTAAATGGTGATAGATAAATCTAAATATAAAATTAGAATACCTAACTATTTGAAGGCTTAAATGGAGCATTGCTCTAAGTCAAGTGATTTCCCAGCGCATGGCGAGCGACAATGAAAGAGATAGTGTATTGTCTCTGTCTTTCTCTTTGTGCAGTGGCTTCCGCCTTGGTATTATCACTTTGGTTGTATCATTTCCTTTCGTTATATTTCTGGACATTTGCAGTATCCATATGTAGACCATTCAAAAATGCCAAACGAAAGATCTGACAAATATTCCACTGAGGATATTGATATTTTAATTGAAGAGGCGAATCCAACAACTGTAATTTTAAATATAGCAGACCTACCTTGAATGCTAACACAAATTCCTTCATTTATATTCATCACAGGTCTATTTCCTCATTTCCCTGAATTAAAGGCTAATATTGTTATTATTATTCTCAAATTCTACTGAATTAGTAGTACAAACTTTGACAATAAATCTTGATCAATGATCTTGAATGTTATTGTAAGTTTTTTGCTTTTAAATCACTATTAAAAAAACTATTTTCTATATTAATTGTATAACTTGTTATTTAATATCTGACAATCTCACTGATGTACAATTTGAAATGTTACAGCAATAAGTTTCTGAAGCAAAAGCTACGGCGTTTTTCAGTAAAAAACCTTGATAATTCCTCTATTATATCAAGTCAATATTACAGTACACAACTCTATATATTACACCAAAACATTAGCTTTTACTAACAGTAATATTCTAAACCACCACACATGAAACAGTTGAAAAATCAGTGGTATTTTCAGAAAACTCATGAACGGCAGAGTAAGAAACCTTGTTCTTTCCTTACACAAAATATAAGTTTCTCTTGATCAGTTTGTCAGATAGTGTTTTCGAAGTTGGAGACAAATACCTTGTGAGTGTGTAGATTTCAAAGCAGTGTTTTAATGGGAAGTACGAGATGTATGACGTCTTTCCTTGAACAAGCCTCCTGGACGGCGAATTTAGCTCGCAACTGTACCTGGTTTGAATGGCGTTAGTATCTGTGAAAGGTGACTCATTAAGTGTTTAAGGTGTTCAACATGCAATTAATCAAGCTAGCTCCACCTTAAATAGGGCAAATAGCCGAGCATAAAAAAGGAGTAACATGTGCAGCAAATAAGCAACGGAGGTCTGTACAGTGAAAAATTTGCATGAAGGAATAACATGGGGTTTGAATCCTTGACCTCTTGCATAAATATATCATGCACTGCCAGTTGGCAGCCTGTTTCTGTGCCAGATCATTAATTCCCATTGTTCGCTTTGGATTCGGCCCTAAGAACACACTAAATACCGTTACGCCTCCTTCTTAATTCTACGAGCTGGAAATGTACACAAAAATTCAGGCAGTTCATCGCTAGATAAGGTCAGTTTTATGTGGTCTTAATGGAGTATGCGGCAGGAGGCTTTTGAAGTCGCAGTGACAATTTAATGGATTTCTTTACTCCTCCGTATTATCTGTGAAATTGTTGCACACTAATTTAGAAGATTTGTATGGTGTGCCCTTCCCTTTACTATCGAGTGAATGGTTTCACAGTAACAAACTACATATCCTCATATATACTCGTATTTAGGAAATCAAAACATATTTTAATGAGTTTCACATTACCTACTTTGCCGAAACAAGAGAGTTCTTCAGCCAGACGAAGACTGCGCGTGTGAACTGCGCAATGGACACTCTGAAAGATAAACACGCTCAAAATCGCAAAAATAGACAAATATGAATAAATAAATTGCCAATAGATTAACGTAACCTTCTATTATTGTATATTAATTAGTTCCAATTTGCTTATTCGCCTATTTTTGCAATTTTGAGCGTGGTAGTTTTGCAAAACGAGACAATTGTCAATAAACAAATTGACACTAGGTTAATGTAACGTTGTATTTTGCATATTAACTGGGAATCCAGAATAAAGATAATGTATCAGATGAACAAATCTTGATGCTTCATGCCATTAGAGAAATATATAAAGTATTGTACACTATTGTATTTGCACATTGTGCGCATTTTCACTAATAACAACAGATCCATATGTTTCTTTAGTAAGTATTTATTTATACATCCGTTGTAAATTTCCAAGACCTACATAAAATTATACAAAACTCAGTCATTAAGAAACATATTTAGAACCCACTGACAAAAAATGAAAAAACATTTCGTCACATGAATATTTCCAAAAAATAATGCATCTTAAAGCACTTAGAAACTTTCAAAAGATGAAAAATGAGTAATATTTATTTATATAAGCGGAAGCTAGGGTGAGGAAATATTGTCTGAAATTGTCACCTCAGATGTTTAATTAGTGTCCGTTTCAAGTATGAAATTTGGTATTTAGCCATTATTAATCTTTTTTAAGTTATGCTGTTCTGTATCTATATCTCTCGCTCTTTCTGACAGAAACACACACACATATCCAATCACTCACGCTCTGCTACCATGCAACGTTGGCTTTTATTTCGAGTTTAGTACAAAAACGATGTAGCTCTTTACATTAATTCTGTGGAAAATGTGTTGGTGTACGATATCTGCGATTTCTTTAACTTTTTATGCCCAATCCATAAGCTAAAGGTCTATAATGACTAAGAAATGAACTTAATAGACTATAGCAATGCACAATAACTGCATACAATTTTATTCAACGCTGTTTTCTTATCTTTTCTCAATTATTTATATATTTTCTGTAAAAATTTAATAAATATTTTATGATTCATTAGTATAATAACAATTATCTTTGAGGTATTTGTATATGTTGATCGTGAAAAGCAGATTAGTACAAAACTAAGAATAAACGAGTAGAACTTCAATATAAAATTTAACCGCTATCATGAAATCTGTGTGTGAAGTTTCATAATACCCACCTTTAATGTTTTAAAACGCATATTTCCGTTTATATCTCTATATCAATTTTTTGGGGGGAAAATAGACATTCGTTATATAGAATCGTAAGTATAATAATTAACAATGAACCTTAGAAGAATTCAAGACACGTGCGTGACAATATTTAATAATAAAATTTGAGCTCACTTAGCAGAACAGTTTTACTTGTTTAATTTAGGGTTCATAAAAGTAACACACACTCTAAACTCACACTGTAGTATAAAGCTAATTAAATGCGTGATGATGGAAACTTTGATTCATTTTTCTCTATCTCCTTGGTTTGGAAAAAAGCTTTTTAAAATTACAGCTTGTGGTTCAATATAAGCAGACGATAATCACTAACTTCTGGAACTACATTCCAGTAGCATCCTGATAAAATGGCTATTACACTCTGGGAATCCGCAGCGGTGTGATATAAATCTCTCCACGCCACCGAGGTCGGCCACCGCCAGAGTCAGAATGCACCAAGTACGTAAAGAAGCTAAAGATTCACTTTACACATTCAGCTGGAAATATGTACATTAGGACGAGATTTATTCCAATGGACATGCTTTTTGAAGCATGTGAGCAGGATAACTACTCGGCATAATACGGCAGAAGCGATTAAGGGAGGCACCAAATAATTTTCGAAGTCAGCTCTGGATTGTTTATTAATTTACATATTTACCTTTCAGGTACAATGGGAACAGGAGATTACAGTAGGCTTGAGTGATAGTCCTTTAAGACCTGGTTGCTATGTTATAGCTTTGAAATGTCCTTCTCTTTGTATGACCAAGAGAGAGGGAGAAAGAGGAAAAATGATTTAGCATTTGAGAAAAGCATAATAATTGGAAAATTCAAACCAACAACAAAGAATATCTTGGAAACTGCAAATCCAAAGGAGCATTTGATATGTTGGAAGGTACTGCTTCAGCCATACGTTATCCGGGGATTCTAATGATGAGTGAAACATATTTGAATACAATTATTGTCAATAAAGAACCGTTTGCCCGCCCCCCCCCCACCAAAAAAAAAAATGTGTCAAATATTTGGAGCCTTGTAATGGATATAAATGGTTTATTATGTCATTGTCACGCAAACATTGTGTAAATAATGCAGTAATGTCTTTTAATTTCACTTCCAACGAATTTCGCCATTAAATTGTGACTAAATTCATTCCAATTAAGGTAAAAGTATATTAAAACATCGTTTACACAATGCGTGACAGTTATTGAAATAATAAACCAGTCACATCCATTCGTCAAGAAGTTAGCTGGCTCCAAATATTTGACACTTTGAAACTGTTCTTTATTGACAATAATTGTATTGGACAAATTTGTTACACTCATCATGTAGAATCCAGGGTTAATGTATGGTCGAAGCAGTATCTTCCGTCCGGGTATTTTCTGAGCAGTAAGATTTTGTCTGTCTCTTACACTTTAGAGTTATACAAACGTCATATAGAATGAAGAGGATTTCAGGCGTTATTCCGAGAAAATTGAATTTTGTCATGAAAATATGGCAATTGTTGTTGTTGTTTTCTAGTGCCTTGCATCTGGCAATGAAGCCATTAGCATTCGTGCTTTCCAATACTTTTGAACTGTAGTTTCTTCTGATCTTAATGCTTCACAGGTTTTCAAGTGGTCTTCGTTCATTTCTGCTGGATCGTTACACAGGACACATATTGGTGAGGCTGAGATACCTATTCTGTAGAGATGACTTGCTAAGCAGTCGTGATTTGTCAATAGTCGGAAGGCTGCAACCGCTGTTTTCCTTGGTCTCTGGGGGATTATATCTGGGTTGGAAAGTAGTGTAATCCATTTTTTATCTTTGGCATTTGTTTCTATTTCTTGTAGGTATGAATGAGAAAAATTTTTAATGATCAAGCGTTTTATTGAGGAATATGAGAAATTGAAATTGCACATGAGGGGAAGGTCGGTGGATCTAAATACCACCTATTTAGTCCTCCCGGCTAGGTCCGATGGACCCGTTGACCAACGATAGGTGTGGTCCTCCTTGCAAAATGGGGGTTTAAGTCGGGTGATGTAACTGCCACATTGTAAAACTGGTGCCCGTTAAGAAAACAGTTACATGAAAGCCACATAAATGAATATGAGCCAAATATGGCAATTTAATCATAATAAACTAAACATTTTCCAAGAATTGTCCATATAAAGGACAGTTTGAAAGTTAGAGATCTTTTCTTTTTTTTTTTTTTTTTTTTTTTTTTTCCTAAAATCTTAATGTCGCGTTCTTGAAAGACGTTGAATTTAAATACCAAACTTTTCTTTTTGAGTTATACTGTTCAGACAGGCAAATGCGCGCGCGCGCGCACACACACACACACACACACACACACACACACACAGAGAGAGAGAGAGAGAGAGAGAGAGAGATTTTCTACATTTATTTTGGGAGAGAAGTTATACTCATCATTCTCTAAGACTCTCAGAACATGTGTATGAAATCTAGAGATCGAATTTTTGGGTGCATTACAATATTTCCTCTAGTTACTGCGAATACATAAGTAGTATGTAAAGTAAAAAACAATATGGCATGTTGAAAATGAAGTTGAACCTGCTTTATACGTAACCTAGTTCTACGTAATTTGTATCTATACGCATTAAATTTCAGTCAAATACAACTGAATTTTACCTAATTACAATGAGCATATGGCAATCTCCAATGAAACTGGAGGCGTATTTTCCTTGTACTGACAAAGACCCAACCACGAGATGTAAAGTTAAAAATGTTCGGTATCTGGTGTTTACTGTTGAACAGCGATTTTGCCTTTCAGTTCTCAGTTGGTTTTAATCATTCATGAAGAATAGGAACAGGAAATGGTACACACTACATCAGAAATTAAAACTCATACGAGAGGTCAAACTTAATCCGAACAAAACCATAACCGAAATTGTTTCAGACTTAAGAACTGCTTATACCACGCTATGTGGAGTCATCAGTAACAACATAAGGAATATGCACTTAATTTAAGAAAAGCTAAGGAGGGCTAAGTTCAAAATAATGTTTTCTTCATACATATCTTTGTTGTTTGCAAAATTTTAAACATGTAGACCCACTGCATTTCTTTTTTCTTTAAAAAATATGATTCACTCTCAGGTAGTCAGTTGTAAGTAATTCTGAGTTAAGTAATCTCCCCTCTTCCCCTTGATATACGTATAAATCAGGTTCAACTGCAGCTGAATTGTTCAAATTTTTGTACAGATAGCTGTTGACACCAATAAACAGATAACTGTTCCATTTCAGTGTAGATTTCTCATCCTGTTTAATTGTTCGCTTCATTATTAATTACAGCCGCGGCAATTAAGCTAATACGGAACTTCCTAACTGCCGGGCCTGAGCTCGTTCGCTTCTCCCATGGAATCTGCTGTGCTCGATCTCCCATACTCCCAGAATGGAAGCTCGTGAAGATGTGAGGTCGCGTAATTAACCACCAAGGGAAGCCCACATGCAAAACCTGCACGGCTGACGTGTTGTCTTCATATCTTACAGAAGAGAATTAATGATGTAATGAACCATAATGACATGTTTAACAAACCCAGGAGCATCTGTCGGTAATTTAGATAACCTTATACCGGCGTCTAAAGGGGCCACACCACCACTTTAATTTGAGAAACGTGTGAAGCATACATTTTATTTCCGCCTTGACCTTCTCATGCGCAAAGCGCCTCTTGGAGAATGAAATATGACTAAGGCAGCCTTTGGAAGTTAAAAATGTGTGTGTTTTGACTGCCAAGTGAATGATATAACGGCTACTTTCCAAACTATCTGTAGCATAAAGCCCAAAATGAACAAATAGAAGCACACATTCTTCAGATCTGTAGCCACAGAGATTTCTTTAACACTCTTGTGGTAAAAATTAGTAACACA
Source organism: Tenodera sinensis (assembly GCA_030765045.1). Lineage (NCBI taxonomy): Eukaryota > Metazoa > Arthropoda > Insecta > Mantodea > Mantidae > Tenodera > Tenodera sinensis. Next base: position 40,193,425 of record CM060969.1, on the reverse strand, counting down.
AAATATCATTTTAGTATTTTATGTAATAAAACAATATCTGGGTCTGATGCGGCACATTCAAAGCTTTCTCTACCAATAACAAACTTATATATGTGCAATTGGAGGCAAAAAATCTGTTGTGTTGCACTCACACGACTTTCTCTACTCTAGTATTAAACATATCTTCTTCGTGTTTGTTGAGATAAACATTTGCAGAAATTATCTTATTGTTCATTTTCTTCTCGGTGCAAGAGGAATATGGGAATGCAGTAGGCTTTGAGCGATAGTCAAATATTTTAGAGCTTTCCAATTCCGTTCTCCTTGCACTGTTAACATATTAAAATGAATAACGATGTTCCATTTGTCAGAAGTATAACTTCTCCAAAACTTACACAAATACCAAGGAATATCTCCGAAATGGTCCACTCTACAAAAAATTATTCAAACATAAATTGTGTGTTTTAGCAAGATCTACATTTTTGTATAGTAAGATTTGCTCCATCTCTTACGGTCTGTCAGTTATGCAAAAGTTATCTAGAATGATAGGACTGGGCTATAGTCACAAAATTCAAGATATACATTTCATTTGTCATAAAAATATCTCAAACATATGGCATTTTAATCAAAATCGTTACAGCTATTTCCAAGAAAATCAAAATTTTCGAAAAACTTTCCATGTAAAGGGTAGTTTAGGGTGGAGCAATTTTGTTCGAAATCCTCGTGTCGCATGCTTGAAAGACATTAAAGTTAAATACCAACTTTGGTTTTTAAGCAACTTTAACCATACTGGCGGACTAACCGACAGACAGACAGACGACAGACAGACAAACAGACAGACAGACAGACAGACATACAAACCCACACGGACCTTTATGCATTCAGGGGGCCTCAAAACATATATTTCCGGTGAAATCTCGACATCGAATTTTTGGGTGGAATACAATAGGTACCTCCTCTTCTTTACTAAACGTAGTAGAGGAAGCGGCCCACAACTTAGTTTCCAATAATTTTTTTATTTTTATTCAGGTTTCAATGTCTTATCCAGTATTGGGATCCACCCAAACCGTATCACTTCTATGACTGGCTTAAAATAATGTTTATAACAATTCGTAGAATAATATTTTTATAACACTCCTGTTTTCATTTTATTTTTTATTCTTATTTTTTTTATTTTTTGAGTCTTTTGGTGTTTTTCCTCTGAAGTTTAACGTCCTTTAATCCATCATATTTAGAGCGTGGAGCCGTGTGCAGTCACACGCGATATAGGTTAGTTAGGCATGGAGAATGGATGACTTAACCGGTACCGCACAACCGTCGTGTATGCACGTGCATCAGTAGACGCCTGCAGCTGTGTACCTGCTAGAGAGCAACAGTAGAACCTATATCTACTAAACTCACCCTAACCGGGATTCGAGCTTGGGACCTCTCGAATGTAAGCAGGCGCGCTACCACCGTATTTGAATAAATCGATATTGATTCTTCCAATATCCAGTCAAAATAATGTAACCAATTTATATTTTCAATACAGTAATTGTTAAAAATACAATTTAAATTATTGCATAATCAGCATAAAAGAAGTGTAATAATATATTTATTAGTGAATTTGTTGTTATTCCTATTCTATCGACTTACTTTTGCCACAGCCTTGATTACATAATAAAATGTATTAATATGTAAGTAGTAATTATGTTTTGCAATATGCATCCAGTTCCTCTGTAGTTAAATGTACATTTTATATGAGTACATATAATTGCATATTTCCAACGTTGCTGTATATTTAATTATTTTGCCATGCATTGATCATGTAATGCACGCATTGCAAATGTTTTTTTTTATTTAAATGTTCTAATTATAAAATTTATATTTACATTTTAAACACATTAGTTGCAATTGTAATCAAAGAACAGCTGAACCATAGAAAGAAGAGGTTTTATTTTGTTCTTAGGATTGCTCCACTCGTCAGCAGACACTTCTGTCCGTAGAATAAAATTGCACTTTTAACACTTGTATCATAAATTACTAATTTATTGTAATTCTTGGTGATTGTATTTTCTTAATACCAGTGATTTTTTACTCGATGAGTAATGTGAAGATCAAAGAAAACAGGAAATTGCAAGGACAAGCAATAAATGAAAGTCAGAATGCCTTTGTGCAAAACAGGCATTTCACCAGAATATTTATTTTCTGCGAGATAACGGCTAGCCTTGATCCTAAGGTCCGACGCACACGTGTCTCCAAAGCTGATACAGAAACCAGTAATGTCTTCCTTATTCCGTGTTCAACTGTTCTGGATAGGAATAGACAAGAGACGATATTGTATGATGTCATGGAATATTATTAACATTATAGAAATAAGTAATGCAACAGTTACCTACCTTAAGTAGCGGATATAGAAGCAATATAGACTAATTACCCATTAACTGTTACAAGAATGTCGAATACACAGTAACTGGTTAGCTAGTAACGGTTGCCAAAGCACCGAAGACACTACTATTAGTTAAACTGTTAACGGCTATTGATCTAACGAAACGGTTACCGAGTCTGGGTGACATTCATTGCGAACTATGACAGACCAAATTTAATAGTGGCTGATAGCTGACCATTTCATGGCCAGATTATTCTCTTTCCTGTAGTGTAAATAAATTTTGTGGGCGCAAATTATAGTTATATCTGCGACTTTAAAGCGTGATTTCACCTCAAGACGTGGCAAATGTTGATTATTGGGCAGCTCTTCCTGTCAACCGCCATTAAATCTTGTGTGTTTTATATTACCTCATCTTATTACGGAATAACAAACACCTACTTCCACAAGAGAATGTGAGTGCCATTGCTTATATGGAGTAAAAATGCCTACTGATTATATGCTAATAAGTACCTGACCTATTGAGGTTTACTGAATATCTTTTCTGAATATCATAAAGATACTACTATCCATCAAGCAAAGATGCATCTGTTCATATAGGCACTGCTAACTACTAATCAAAAGATCCACATGCGGCAATCGATACTTCGCTGTCTGCACACATTCCTACACAGCTGAAAGCGAAACTATCGATTCCCATATTTGAAGTAACGCTACCCTGATTATTTTATAATTAGTGTTAGTATTGTAAATAACATTCTGTACTCCATCCAGCCTTAGATCCGCACCTTGTATCCCTCCGCGATAACCGGATGTTATCACCTGCGACTAACAAAATAAACACCACGTGGACTCAGGCCTCGTGTTTATATTGCAACAGAACGATATTCACTCAGGCGTTTTAGGAATATTGCTGCTATCGCGTCACATTCAAGTAGTCCTTACCAGGGTTATTATACATGTTGAAAAGTCATACAATCGCCTATATTTATGGTACTACATTTTATGGTGTGCTTTGGTTTCGACGTATCGCGGTTAGTTGTTGACAGCTTGTGTTTACATCAAATGCGGATCTAAGGGTGGAGCGATTTTAGTACATTCAATTTGTCCTCTCGTTTTTGAAAGCCTCTTTGTCAAAGGTTGTAGCACATAGGTATATTCGCTGTATCGCATGCATTACAAATGTTATAAATGTTCCTATGAATGTTATCAAAGGACTTAATTGCTATCATTATGCCCTCGTTGCATAATATATTTACTATTCTAGCAACATCGTCCTTTAAAAAGCGTTAACTATGTTTTATCTAATGTCGTACGAGAATATTTACGAGATGTGTCTAACTTCAGCCATATTGATGTTGGCAATAGTGATGTACTTTCCTTTGCTAGGTCTCCATCACGTAATGTTTTCCTCACCTGTACAAACTGAGTAGGTATATGTGCATAAATTTAGAAGTAAGTATCTGTGAACGCTAAAACAAATAACGTAATTATTAGATGCAACCACACTGGAACTGCGACAGTTCCAAAAATATTTGTTTGTCACATCCGTAGTTTTGAATGTGGCACAGTCTCTAATCTTGAGACAAACTGCTCTAAAGAGCTTGGCATTCTGAAGATATAATGACTTATGGTGTGTCTCGGACAAGGTTCTGGAGCCTACAAAGAATCATGGGGCCGGTGCTACAAACCAGGAAAAGAAAATAAACAATAAAGCCAACCGCGCACTCGCATAGGTATTAGGCTGTTATAAATTATAAAAGCTGCATGTCTAATCTTGGTCCAGCTTCTCATTCCTCTCAACATGCGATCGTTTTCATTGTTTTGTTTTAGAGAAGAGAAACTTACTGCGGGAAAATGTTGCTTCTGGGATAGTGTCAAGCCGTGGAATGCGCCAAAGACTACTTTTAAAATATATGTGCACAGGGCGAGAGAACTTCTGTCGCCATGATTTGTTGTGAGGACTTTAGGATGCGCCAAGATGCCGTGATCCACTTCTGCGCATGAGGCTAATCCTCCTTGTTTAACGATTGCAAATTAGAAACCTTGTTTAACTCAAAGATATTTTTGCGCAAAGAAAAGAATGTCTTAAAAGCAGATTAAATGTCCTCTCTCACCAAATATAATTGTGTTGCATTCATGACACATAGTAACAGAAACTATTCAACATATAAGTGTTTAAGGGCTGTTTATAAAAATATAATGTATGTGTACTAAGTCTCCGCTTTCAGATTTAACACTTGCTGCTTACTGCATTCTTCCCAACATAGGCCACTGAATGTAAAAGTGAATAGTTGACGAGCGAAGGGCGTCTGCGATAAATTTTGTTTTCATAAATCTGAGTAAATGCAAAAGTAGAAATACTACAGTAGTGGACGATTAAATATAATTGGTGACTCTGCTAGGCATCATTTCATTACCATCGTCATGAACATTTTGATACTTGGCATTTTATTTAACCTCTTCTCTTAAACTCAGATTAAGTGCTGATGATCCCACCATGGTCTCCGTAGACCTCCATTCTTTCAACATGTTTGAAAAGTCTTTTAGATAATGCTTAATTTCATTCACTACATTTTTTAACATTTAACTTATCCCTTAGCAAAGAATTCCTTTTCTTATCAAGCTTCGTGAAATCAAGATGGCGTCATAGAACGCTTTCAAGGATTTCTTCAAATTTCAAAAAAGACAAAAAGAATTCTAACATTTTTTTCTCCACAAGAAGTGGGATTGTAATAGCTCACAAAATGAAAACCCAAAATATATTGCATATTTATTGAAAAGTTAGGCATAATATTCGTATTATGCTGTTATGCTGAATGTCCTTAAGGTTGTGATTCACCTGTGTTTTAATTTGCATAAGTAGTCATTATTTGTTAAAAAATTATTGGTGGAGTTAAAATCCAGTGCAGTGTAAGCCAGTTGCAGGCATAATCTACCGTGTCGAACAAGCATAGTTAAACGCTATTATGTAATAATTACATTTGTATTCAGGGCACCTCAAAATATACAATATCAAATATCGAATTATTGGATTAATCCAATAACTCCCCTATCTACTAAAGAGGTGCTAGAGTAAGTCAAATTATGACAAAATATGGGCGTAAACTGGTTTAATTATATTAATGACTTTCCCGGAATAGTTTTGTAATAGTGTAAAAAAACTTGACAACACTGTCCTGTTTATCGCACGTCTAACATATTTGCTGTAGCCTGCTCTCTATGCACTCCCTTCACCTTCCAACATTTCCATTGTGACTGTAATTCGACACCATACCAAGTGCAAACAAAACATGCAATTTGTATTGGTATTATTATATTTTTCAGTTGGGCTATCATTTTTATTTACATCGCAAAAGAAATAACTTTATTACCAGTTGTCAGAGCACCTCATAACAAACACATACGCTGCAGAAAGTGGCAGAAGGTGTGAGAGACAGAAGTAGAGAGGAACAGAGGGAAAATCCACTAAGTTCATCTCCCAAAATAACCTGTTTTTCTAATTGTTTGAGAAAGGCATGGTGTGTGTGTATTAACGTAAGACGTTGGCATAGCAGTTACTAAATTTGCCCAGCTTTATAGTTGACGAATGTATTTCTAAAAGCGTCTTGCTGCTAGGTAGCAATTAAAAGATCGATTACTTACCTGATTTCTCGATTCTTGTCTTGCACGAACCACAGAGTTGAACGTAGCAGTGGTTGCAGCCAAGGGTAATTGATGCTTCCGGTTTTGCATAGAAAATTAATATCAAGAATAACCTATGAGGGTATTTCATGTGAAAAGAATGTTCCTTTTTCAGTTCCCTTCACTGTGAAACAAAGGTTGAATCATATTATGAAACAATAGATATTACATTAAAGCCATAACAGAAAGTCTAATGGACATTTGTACTACACGGCCCCAAAAATATTGGGAACCATGAATAAAAAATCTATTTTGACCTTTTATGTCACAAATAACTATATGTATATAAGGTAAGTTAAAGCCCGAATAAACTCGTTTTCCATTTTGACATTTTAAGTTTTCGAAAATTATTTTTTTCATCACATTTTTTTATCAAAATATTCCGCACGGTGCAGTTTTAATGCAATTCTACTGATTTGTCATAGAGGTTCACGAAAACAAGCACTTAAATTCATATTTTTCAGTTTGAACGGTTTTTGAGTTATTAATCTTTTGATATTAATTTTTGTTTTTCAGTTTTTGAGTTATAAGTTTTAAAGCTAGACAAAACCTGAAGAAATTTAGAAATTTAAAAGACAGAATTTAAAAACTGTTGTTTGTGTGAATAATTCGACACAGAATCATTAAATGCAGCTTTCACATTTAATAACTCGAAAACTAAAACATATATAAAATGGGATTTAAAAGTATCTAATGCCTATATCAATAAAAATAAATGTTCAGTTAGATTAGCCAACAAATTTAGAAAATCAGGTTTTCAGTCTTAAAGGATGACCTTAAACATTTGGAAATATTTTGTAAACTTATTACAAGCATATAAAACTTATCACCACATTTTATTAAGACTTGTTGAATGAATTGATTTGTCTTGATTGAAAGCACATTTTCTGAATATTTATCAACACACCTGCTCTGCTATGTATATTGTACCTGATTTGAATAACATTACAATTTAAAGCTGAAATTTTCATTCGTTTCTAGCCTTGGACTCCGATCAAGGCTTGTTCTGGTGTGCGATAAAAACGTGCGTGTTTGTCTGGAGTACTTTTGCTAATTAGGAGGAAGGGTTGCTTCAGATGAGATGTCACTTTTGTGGGCTGGGGACTGTTATGCAAAGCTGTTGGTTATTCATAATGTACATACATACGGACGATGTATTTAGCGCAATGGATTTGTGGGGTCCTAACGCTTGAGAGGTGCATTAGTAATAACCGGCTGCATATTTCCTGCCTATTCATTAGGTAGAGGTGAGCTAAAACTAGAATCATTTTCAACGATGTTATCGTTAGGTGCTCTGATATTACTCATCGTCCAGTAGCTATTTCATAACCATCAGTGGTATTAGATCGGTTGTTGTTTACTTGGCATTGTGTTGTATCATTCAGTAACACTTTGGTCATAACAAATGACAGCAGCAATATAAAACACAGTATTATAAAAATAAAAACTACACTATGAGCTAGGTAGATTTACCATTACTAGTTGATTTCGTATAGCGCAGTTGGTAGCGCGCTTTCCTCTGGCGCGGAGGACCCGGGTTCGATCCCCGGTACCACCATGGGGATTTTATCCCCTCTGGGAGGTCTGGCACAGGGCGAGCTCAGCCTCGTTAGGTCCCGGGGGAACCAATTGAGGAGCTACTTGATGGAGAAGTAGCGGCTCCAGGTCTAGAAGACCGCATAACTGGCCGGGAGGACTCGGGGCGCTGACCACGTCCCACCCTCCAGTACTGCATCTCACCAATGACGCCTGTAGTGGGCAGAGGTGGGGGACGCAGCGGCTGGGCGGTAGGCCTTGGCCCCTCGTGGGCTGTCGCGCCGGGGTTTAGTTTTAGTTGATTTCGTAAGCTATACGAAACTTGGCCAAATTCTTAATTAGTACCATATTACTTCACACGTATTCTGAAGCCAAAAATTACATTTTTAAATACATTTCAAAGCAAACACAACGTTTTATTTACTTCCCCAAAAGTCGGGACACCAATTAAAAAAATTCAAACATCTTCCTCATTATTTACTTATGCCAACAAACCGTGAGAAATACGAATCTGTTGGAGATATCAACGTCACTCTGGCAGGTTGTCACAGTAGCTTAAAGGTTAGAGCTCCCACCTGGTAAACGGAGGGTCTGTGGTTCAAATTCCAGCTGTGGCACTGAATTTTTCAGTTCCAATTCTACCTCTCATCTTCCTTATTATTGAGTTTTATAAAAAATGGAACAGACAAAAAAGTATAGCATAGCGACTATGCCTAGTTTTCTTATTTTAAAATGAATATTTATGATTTGTACATCTAAGAAGCACATAAGCAACAGAAATAAGCTTAAAACCTTCCACTGTGTTCCAATTTTTATTAACAGCAACAAAAAACAGTTTTATTACTGATTTTTGTCAGTGATACGCAGAGAGAGAGAGAGAGAGAGAGAGAGAGAGAGAGAGAGAGAGAGAGACGTGGTGTGAGGTTGACGAGAGAATGGAGAAGGAGGGAAAAATAAGTAGATAGCGAATGAGAATTTCCACAATTGACAATAACACGAGCGAAGTTTCGATTTCTCCTGATACTATCAATAAGAAATAAAGGTGCAGACATGAAACTGCTGTGAGAGAAAGGATTCTTAGAGGGAATAGTGTATATGCCTCGCAAACAGAGATCCTAAGTTCGAATCTCGCCTTAGGGTGAGTCACCTGGATATGGTATTTTTCCCCGGGGTTTTCCCTTACTCTGAAATATAAATAAATTCTAAGTTTAATGAATCCCGGGCTCATTTGAGCATATTTTTGTTCATGGTCCGATATTACAGAAAAGGGAAAAACAATCTTCATTGGTCTCTCAAGAACTGAAAATTAACAATATAGAAATCAATGGAAGCCCCATCCTGTATAGTAGTTGTAAACGTTAAAAATAATGGAAAAACTTGCCAGAAAAGTGAGATTAGGATATAAACCCCATATCAGAATACTTCACCATTTAAATTATTCAGTATGACTTTTTTTTTACAAGAGGGATAAGATGATTTCTTGTAAAAAGTTTAATGGAATATTTGTACGTTTCTGATGAATCGCAACTGTGTATTTTTTAAGGACTCGTGCTAAAATAATAATAAATTACAACAATAATAAGCAATAAACATAATAATAACCAATAAAGTAAAAGCTATCCGTTAGCTCATACCTTATGATCATTTCCACCAAATTCCAAGATTTGAACTATAAAACGACTTCACTATATCTGACATTTGAATAACAGGCGGTACTCCAATTTTTAGCTTAGTTTCCACATTTAAATGTTTATATAATTTTTTAACGCAACATATTTATTAAGTTAGAAGCAATTCCTTTCGCTAAATAAAATGTATAATCCTTCCTTAATTTTAGATTCGTTTTTAACGCCTTAAAGTGATAAAAAAGGAACAAAAAAGATCCAAAAGCATTGTTGTACATTTTTATTTATTTAACCGAAGCAATTTATAAGTCATGTATATCATACCTCCCTCGGGATTGTTTGTAGTTCATTGTAGCTGTATATCTTGACAACCGAATGTCATTGTAGTAAATCAAACTGATTGAGAATCTTACGTGCTAGGCAATGCGAATACGATGATTACGTCACTGCGTTACTGACATTCTGCCAGTATTTCTTAATGCCGAGTTACGCACAAAGTATATACATGATAAAAGGCAAGTCAGTAGACAAAAACAGCTGTCATTAGTTATTAATAAAATTAATTAAAATGTGTAAAGCAGGCGCAGCCTCGATTCCCAGAATAGGATAAGGTAACCTGCATTATATCGTGTGTGTGGCAGACACAAACTTTAATGGCGGCTGATAGCTAAACACGTCATGATGAGATTATTCTCTTTCCTGCTTTGCAAATAAATTTTGTGGGCGCAAATGGGGTTTTATAGCATGTTTAATTATACGACACCAGAAGGCGTGCCAAGCCTCTGACTGGATTTCGTGTTCACCAGCACTTCCTGCCACCCGTCATTAAATTTTGTGTCTCTCTTAGTATCACAAATACAAATGGTATCAGATAGATTGCCTTTCAAAGGAAGAGCAGTAGTATTTGTCAAAATGTAATCGCAAAGCAAACACTGTCTACAGAGTCTAAGAAAATATAAGACTGCTAAGACTTTACTTATAGAATTGAAAAGAGAGAGATAAGGAGGGGGAGAAAGAGAGACAGAGGAGGAGAGGGAAAGAGAGGGGGATAAAAGAGAAAGTGATGGAGAAAGAGAAAAAGAGGAGAGAGGCAAGGGAGAGAAAAAGATTGAGAGAAACAGAGACCAAAAAGAAAGAAAAACAGATTCAGAGAAGGAGAAGGGATAGAGAAATTAAGAAAAAAGAGAAAGAAAGAGACCAAAAGAGAAAGAGAGAAATGGATTGACAGAAAAAGAGGTGAGAAGAGAGGAGCTGATTGAGAGAAAAACTAGAGAACAAAGATGGAGAAGAAAGAGAGAGGCTTGAGAGAGAGACGGAAGAGACAGAGGAAAGAGAAAGAGGGAAGAAAGAGAGAGAAGAAAGAGGGAGAAAGGGAGGAGAGAGAAGGAACAGAGAGGGGAAGGAGTGCTTCGTGCAGGAGAAAACAAATTACTTGCAATACAACTTTACTTCCAGCAGCAACTATTCTGGTAACTAATTTGTATTAACGTAAGCTTATACTACGCATATGTACTATTTACATAAACAACACCAAAGGAATCTTCAGTATTTACGAACGAGAGTGCTAAAAATACTAGAACTTAGGACAGCACACATACTTTTAAGGCAATGAATTTGTAAAATGCAATTAAAAGTCTGACCATGTTCTACTTTTTTATTTTTTGCTTTTGATTGTATTTATAACTTCTAATTTCATAATGCGTAATTGATTTTCAATATTTACACAGAAATAACACACGCACAATGAAGTGTATAATCACATTGTTGGATGGCCGCGAGAAGAAAAGAGAATACACCGGCTGGTTTTGGGCTGAAAGCCCATTGTTTACAATATGTACACAGATTATATAAAAATGCTTCTCTATGCACAATTAGATATTAGTTACCACTCTAATACAAATTTAGTAAAGCTCATTACACTGGTTCTTTAATTCGCATTAATAAATGGAGAGTTTATATTATGTTTCTAAATTATTTTTATCTTTCATTGCTTTACTTTCTAAAAGTGACATTCACTAATGCATTAGACGCTCAAGTTTAATTAAGAACTCTCCATTTTACACGATTTGAAACGCTTGTTATGCATTTATTACAATACAAAACGTTTCCCCTTTTTTATAAGAAATGAAATCTTATATGATTACTGCAACTTTTGTAATTATCTGTGACAAGTCTTACTTCAAATTAGTCGGTTGAATTTTCTGAATATTTTCTTCAGGTAGTTTGAAGATGAACTGCTTTCAGCAGCTAAGCATCAAATAAATTTGCAAGACGACTTCTTTAGTCACCTCATAGCATCGCGTTTCAGACCATTGGAAACCGAAATAGCCATTTAATAAAATTATGAGGGCCGGCTGCACATTTCTTAGTCCACTAATTACGTAGGAAACATTTAAAAATAAAGAAGAAGAGATTCATACATGCTGGAAATAAAACAGATGAAAGAACTCGACGAATACTTCTAGCTTTACGACATAAGTCTTCGCCATTGGATGTACTGATGGTCTAAAGCACTTAGGTATATACAAGTTAATGTGTCAAATTGGCAGACATATGTATATGCTAGCATTTTATAACTTTCTGTAGACTTTTCTTTGTTTTGCTTACCATTCTTTCTGTCTTCACCATTTTTCCTTGTTGCCCATAACAGAGGTTCAAACAATTCCCCTATCAATATTTCACTGGAAGTATATTCTAAGGTCTCTGGACGGTTGAACAAGATGGCTAAAAAACGCTACTTCGATTTAACACTAAACTTGGTGTTGAAGTTTAGGATCTTCCAGGGATGCAAAACAAAGCTTCTAAATAAAACATTTACTAACGAAACTAACCATGGGTGGAGAAATATTCGTTATTTTTTATTTTATGAAAAATAGTTGTAACGACTTTCATTCAAATACGATACATTTGCATAACAATATATATGTCGAATTTTCTGGGAATAGCCTGTTAAGTCTAAAGACTTGTTCAATTGGTAAACCATAAAAGATATCTCAGTAGGTACACAAAATAACACAATTTGTGCCAGATAAAGTTTTTTTGTTGCATTAACCATTTCTGACACATTCGTTGTTACTGGTGTGAATTTTAAAACACCTTTTTGAAGTCTTTTTTTGTAGCCATGCAAGGTGCATTACAAGGCATTACATAGCGATCCACATTTTAAAGATTAATGGTTTAGTCTAATTTATCTTTCCTAAGCCTAAAAGTAAAATACGTCCGAATGTATAAAGGCTCGTCATCAACAAATATATGAAAGAATAACCGTCTGTAATAATAGTTTGTAGCTTAGTGAGAAGAGAAAGTCATAAATTGGGCATATCATATACCTACCTTTTGTATCGCACCTGTCAAAATGTTTTTCAAAAGCCCAATAATAGTATTCTATTTTATAGATACTTAAATGCAGATATGCCCAAGTTTGTTTGTATATTTTATTGCTTTTTATGCAAAGTTTTAGTGTTGTTTAACCACGCAGCTATTCAATGGTTGGGTGAAAACGTGCAATGAAAGACGAATACAACCCCCCGCTCCCCCCCCCCCCCCCAAATGCTGAGTAAAACCACAATTTTATTAAAAGCCTTGCTCAGCCACGCGGACCAAACTGGATTAGAAAGAGACCCGTGGTGTTGGGGTAAGAGCCTAACGATTATAGGCTTATGAAATACATAGTTTCGTACAAATATTTTGTAACTGCATAAATATTAAGTCTGTGAACTCTATTTAATATCCAACATCAGTCTTGTAGTCTTAGGTGTCATGGGGAGTGATTGCATCACGGTAAGTGCAACCGGTTCACTTATTCTACTGGACTTCATATGTATACATTCACCAGGAAGGCAAATATACTGAAAGATTTCTAAAATTATAAGCATATTATTTTCTATTTCATATACTACATAGTATGAAAAGAAAATATCGGATTTGAACCAAAACTTTGAAATGCGGAAGTAACAGTTTTGAGTCTTGCCGAAGAAATAAAAGCACACAAACACTGCGTGTTTGTCTGTGAACATTATAATCCAAAAACGAAACATGCATGAATACGAAATTGGTTTTACGTTCAGCTTCTTCCAAAGATATTCAAGAAATTATTCTAAACTATGCGTTCATGGACAATTTTCCTTATTATTTGGTTTCTCTTCTATTTTGATTAAAATAACATATGTTTATGATAATGTCATCATAAATAGAACATATATCTGCGATTAATCTATGAATTTCTCCCCATTAATTAATTTTGAGCACTTTGCTATAGTAAATATAATATATTATAATATAATTTTGTTCATTTATCTCTGAAAAAAAGCTTAATACACAAAATAGAGTATATAATTGCCGAGGTATACCTATTGTTGATTTAAATTTTCGAACACTACAGCATTTTGTATCATGCAAAGAGTACAATGTCAAATCGCATATACATTCTTTAAGGATTCAACTACCGCCTCAGCTTTTGGTATCCTCTTTTAACTGAATGGAAGTGTGTGATGAAACATTTTTGAAAAGGTCCAAAGCTGCTAAAGAGTACAGGATGGGGTTGGCGAGGGGCCCCCGAGCGTAAGACGACTACTTGACCCTATAGGGACGTCAGCTTTCCGTCACGATAGCTACTCAGGGGGCATCACCAGGCTGAGTGCACCCCGAACTAGACCTACCCAGGACGGGGTATAGAACCCAGGTCCGCGTATCAGAGACAGAAAGAATAGTTTGTAAAGAGAGATAAAAATAAATAATAATACGTAGAGAAAATCATGTAAATGTAATATAATTTTGTTTGCTTAAGAATGCTGGTTTTGGAGGAATGTCTTCCGTTAATATGAGCGTGGATTGAGGAAATGCCATATAAACTATACACGCTAAAACTCGATTGCGTTTACGCTGCAGGGATCTCTGAATGGCTTTTCTGCCGCCCTGAGATAGAGGTTAAATGTAACGTGACGAAATTGTTGCGACGAAGTGTGCAAGACACGGTAAAGTTGACGCCATGCGAGCATTTCCTGTAGGGTTGATACCAACACCCAGAAGAAAGATTTATATTGGTTCCTGGAACGTTTTGAGAACTCCCTTCTTGCCAAGACGCGATCACAAGAAACGTAAACTTAATGCAGAGAACCCTTACGTATTTACATCGTCCAGGTATATTGCTCCATCTCTTTCTTTTCTTTCGAGAGAAGAAATGGAAGGAGCTGATACTATCCCGAGCCAAAAAATTTTCAAACCTGAGGAATGCGAGTTTGTTTTATTACCCTTCCTTTCTAATGTAAAATAAATAGCAATAAATTTTAATTCTAGCATTTGGGAGGTTAGCGGGCGCTTTACGGTACAGTCTAGGTCAAGCAGTTCTTTTGTTTTTCATTTAGAGTCAAGCAACCGGCTTACTGAGTTTTACATAAAAGGGAACGAGCCCAGCTGCCTTGGTTAGGTGCTTTGATGAGAAGAATTGTATTAGTAAATCTTTAAAATGCAAACTCAAGTTGGATACGCCTTCAACAATTTTAATGAGATAATTTATGACAGGCTTTCAAATAAGGAAAATTCTATAAAAAGCGTAACTGGGCAAATTGCCTAAATCTGGATCGGAATTCATTACTCTTAAGAAAATGCGAGAGAAAGGGAGTGTAAAAGTCATAGGAGATTCCTCCACAAATCATGGATTTTTATAACTGTAATACCAGTTATTTACAGGAAAGTTTTCCCTGCCAAATTTCTGTTAATCATGATGAATATTTACCAGAATGTTGACTAGTTTAAAGCACATGATATCATTCCATCGTGGATCATTTTAAAACATTGAGCGATGAATTCTGGCTTTTCTTACATACCTTCGTTGAATAAATGAGAAACAAAAAATACTATCACATGACATTTAATAAGTAATATTTAATTAGCTCAAATGAGAAAACATTTATGATGGCGTAAAATTTGTTGAACGTATTTTAACAAAATTTATATGTAGTATAAGTTTGTCTGTCTGTTTCCCAGTTAGAGAAAAATATTATTGTTTTAGTATCAGTTGGAAAATTAATGCTGGTTTCCATCAAGTAGTTGGGAATTAATGTGTAAGTTAAACAGATAATTTCCCTTTCCTTTTAGTGCTCTGTGCTACCGATATTTTGGTCTTTATTGTTTTGATGTTTCTTGTTAACTTTTCTTGGAAACTGCTTTTCTTTCTTTGCCTTCATTTTATTTATCTATATTTTAATGGTTTTCTTTATAAATTTAGCTGGAATGTAAGAGTTAATAATCTGAGAAATGACTATGTAATAATGTGAATGTAATGTAAACCCCGCGCGACAGCCCACGAAGGGCCAAGGCCTACCGCCCAACCGCTACGTCCCCCACCTCTGCCCACTACAGGCGTCATTGGTGAGGTGCAGTACTGGAGGGTGGGACGTGGTCAGCGCCCCGAGCTCTCCCGGCCAGTTATGCGGTCTTCTCGACCTGGGGCCGCTACTTCTCCATCAAGTAGCTCCTCAATTGGTCCCCCCGGAACCTAACGAGGCTGAGTGCACCCGTGCCAGACCTCCCACAGGGGATAAAATCCCCATGCTGGTACCGGGGATCGAACCCGGGTCCTCCGCGCCACAGGCAAGTGCGCTGCCAGCTGCGCTACGGAGGCGGCCATGTAATAATGTAACAATGTAAAACACAAAATATATTATAAGGGTCTTGGAATACACATCCCGGTGAAAGAAACCTCTACTATGGCAGACACAAAATTTAATGACAGCTCACTACTAGGTACCATTCTCTTTCGCGTTATGCAAACAAATTTTATGGGAACAAATCATATTATATTACGAGCTTTACAGCGTGATTTCTAACTATACAACAAGCCTGTGATTAGATGTTGTGTTGAGCCACACGCCATTAAATTTTGTGTCTTATCATGAGTATTACTTTTATTTTTACTTTCTCCACTGCGTGCTTTCACTAAGCAAAGGAAGTATTGTATTTCACTCAAGAATTTGATGCCCAGATTTCACCACAAATACATATTTTGAGATTCCCTAGCTCCAAAAAAGTATGTGTATATGAATAGCGTAACTGAAAGTCAAAAAGATTTAAATAGCAAACTTGATAAGAAAATAAAAATATGGAAAAGTTTTACATGTAAAGGATGGTTTGGAGGGAAGATATTTTCTGAAAAATCTTTCTTATACCTATCCTAAGAAACTTCTCACCTTATGCATTGGATTTCGTACTATACGACATTTGATTTCTGATATACATGTTTTCCAGAAATTCTTTTCCTGGGATAAGAGACATTAAAAACATTCATTTGCTGTGAAATCCTGGAATTGCAATTTTGTGTGTGGTCTACAGAATTTCCTGCTGTTAGTAGTGCAGAAAGTAAATAGGCTACTGGCTTAAACTTATAGTCGTAAACAACACGTTGGCCTGCTTCTGTTTTTCACAGAGGTTAAAAGGGAGTTGGTAAACGATGGTTGAAATTCACTTGGAAACCGAAATAGCCCTCTCCGGCTTTTGATCCCCTTAGTATTGGATCACAGTAAACGAATGCGCGGAGGTTATAGAAAAGGGGAAATCCAGACGCGAAAGAAATGTTGGCTAGGTCAAGGGGAGTCCCAGAGGTTTTAGAGCGATTTACGACGCGGGACAGCCACGACATCTATCTCAAATCCCGCCACCAGCACCACAGGCGCCACCACCGGGACGCGTGGGGGTACTATTTACTCCCTTCCTGTGCATCCCTACCCGAGAAGGGTTATTAGAGACGAACAGTTAGCGCACCGTCGTCCTCGTATCATCACTCAACGTAAAGCTGCGTGCTGTGTTTGTACATTGCCGCGGTTAATTAATTAATAGCTTACACCAGCCTGGTGGCAGATGTGGAAAAATAAGTTCATTAGGCCGGGGCTCTTGTACCACTGACATTGTTATATCCTTTAATCGCTCACGTTGCCATCATTCATAAGCTAACTAAGGCCGTTCACCTGTGAAATGGATAAAAACCTCTAAAAGTGAAAAAAGAAAATACTTCTTACTCTCTATGAAATGTGCAATTAGTTCTTTAATTTGGTGCCTTTGAGTTACTAATATTGGCTATTTTTAACGTTCTACGCTATTTTTTTTTTTTTTGAGATTCTCCTGTAATGCGCATTCCAAGTTTAAGTCTTTTTTTTTCCTCACAAATGTTAATTCGTTTTTAACTCATTAATCTCTAATTTTCAGTAAAACTTCACCAATAAGTATTTAAGTGATTGTTTAAGTTTTGCGTATTATTATTATTATTATTATTATTATTATTATTATTATTATTATTATTATTATTATTATTATTATTATTATTATTATTATTATTATTATTATTATTATTATTATTATTATTATTATTATTATTATTATTATTATTATTATTATTATTATTATTATTATTATTATTATTATTATTATTATTATTATTATTATTATTATTATTACTATTATTACTATTATTACTATTATTATTATTATTATTATTATTATTATTACTATTATTATTATTATTACTATTATTATTATTATTATTATTATTATTATTATTATTATTATTATTATTATTATTATTATTATTATTATTATTATTATTATTATTATTATTATTATTATTATTATTATTATTATTAATATTTGTAATCGTTTCAGGCCATCTAAGGATCATATTAAAGAACCCATTACATTTATATTCACTTGATTTCTTTTTCCTTTCTATCTTTCCAATATTTCTGTCACTGGCAATGTGATTTTTTCTTCTTTCTTCTGTTCAAATTGAGGTTGTTCTCTGTATTTTTTTTTTAAACTATGAACCTTCGAAATTTTGTTAACTTTGCTCTATCCTGTATTATTTCTCCTGTTAATTCCATTTCATTTAAGTATTTTCGTATCCCTTCCATCCATTTGTTACCATTCTTACTTTTGTAGATATGGTTGAACCTTTCTTTTGTAAGTCTATTATTATTCATCCTATTAAATTACCGAACCATCTTTTTGTTTTTTTCCTGGTTGTATCTTAATCTTTTCACGTTCTTTACTCTTATATAGAGCTTCATTTTTTCTGAGTCTAAACGCTCCTTTTTCAGTTTAATTGGACCCAAGATTTTCCCTAAAATGTTTCTTCCTTTCTTTTCTAATGCTTCTGTTTCTCCTGTTTTAAAGGAAAACATACACTCTTTGACATATCCCCAGACAACCGCATGTGAGATTCATGGTGGACGAAGCGGCGCTGGGGCGGGTTTCCTCCGGGTTCTCCTATTTCCCCCGCCATCTCATTCTACCACTGCTACTTCTTCATTCCATGTATCATCCACCTGTGGTGCCGTGGTAGTAAAAGCGGGCGTTATACACTACAAAAATGTGACATAGACATTCTGGTTACTCGTATTACTGTGTTATAATGTCTGATTTTGGTATTATTATTATTTACATTAGTACATGACTGCTTCCTTTACGCCTTTTTTTACTTTCTCTGTGTGCAAAAATAGTAGTTGAGAAGTACTGTGCTCTACCCAAAAGTGCTAGATGGAAATTTATATGGAAATACACGTTTTGAGAGTGCCTAAATAAAAACTTTATTTTACTATTGTATAATCATTTACCGCCCAATATTTTCTCCTCTCACATGGAAACCTATTCTACATCACACTCATACGTATCTATTGGATTGTAAAAAGTGCGGAAAAGCACTCAAGCAGTGATTAACTGCCTAAGTTTTGTATTAAAATAAAAATATAATAAATAAAATAAGACAAACTCTGCAAATCCAGGTTCTACCCCCACCCTTATTATACACATCTAATTTTGTAACTATAGTTATGATATCAATTATACAATTTATAAGAATGTGCAAATTATAACAACTAAATAACTATCACATATGAACAATCTTCCTGTCTTCTATTTTCTCTCGTTGCTCCCTTCCTCTCGAGGAGATCCTTGTGGGGTTCACTGGGTTTTCTGTGGTCTTATTCTCCTCGTTTCCGCAGCCTCCAGCATTTCATTGCATTTCTATTGTTGTTATATTTCTTTGTCGAATTGCGACTGAAGTTCTTGTTGTTTGAGGCGGTATTCCATTTCTATTCCTAGTCGACTCGTAAATACTATTCTAAAGCCAACATTGATACTATTTGCTTTATCTCCTCGGTGTATTTATATATTTCTGGCTCTCTTATATGTCCCATATTCGTTTTCCTTGCAGGATTTTGCTTCCTTCCACAAGTTCTTCAGTATGCCTTACACATTCAAACATCACATGCGTATCATCTACTCCGCATATACGAGCTGCCGACTATCTTTTTTAAGTAACTTTTATAGGGTCCATGTTTTGTATGGACTGTTAACCTTTTTTGTTGACATATTAGAAGTAAATCAAGAGTTTCAATTCTGTGTTTATAATTGTTTCAGGTACAGTGAACGCCAATGGTGAGACGAAGAGGCAGAGAACGTCATATACGCGGTACCAGACGCTGGAGCTGGAGAAGGAGTTCCACTTCAACCGCTACCTGACCCGGAGACGGAGGATCGAGATCGCGCATGCTCTCTGCCTCACGGAGCGTCAGATCAAGATCTGGTTCCAGAACCGCAGGATGAAGTGGAAGAAGGAACATAAGATGGCCAGTATGAATATCGTTCCGTACCATATGTCACACATGTCGCCCTATGGACATCCTGTACACCAGTTTGGACCCCCACCTCATCACCAGTTCGCCCACCTTACCACCTAGACAGGCAGTTATCGCGTTTCTTTGGTTAAAGGACCTGTGAGAGTAATTGTTCTCTTTAAGCAGGTGTCAGTATCATCCTCAAGATGATCAAAAGTCACGTAAGTGTCTAGCAATATTGCTTCACATTCTGAACTAACAGAAATTCATGACCAATGTGAAAATCAGATCACATCATTCAAGCACTGGCTGTAAGAAAACAGGTTGAATCCGATGTAAACACGATTCGTCCAAATTTAATCTGCTGAGGAAACTTGCAGTTAAAATATCAAAAGAACTGCCTATTTAAAAAGCAGGATTACCTTGCAATGTTTTACTATGTAAAGCATTCAAAATCATAAAGCGTTACAGGCAATTGCCACTCTTATCGAGATCAGCTGAACTTAATGTGAATAAAACACTGTGTTTCACTGAAAAAAATTTAAACATGCAAAACGTACCCAATACCATAGCTTTCGTAAAATAAGAGATGCTCTAAATATTAAATTCACCTTTATTTCATCTCGCAAAACCTAAGTAAACTTGTCTGGACAAGCTTTATGAAGTAATGTTTCCCAATAAATGTAATTGAACTATGTTCACAGTAGCCACAGTCTTAAAAGTCTTAAAATATCGTGTATGATAAAATTGCCATGTTTCACTTGGGTGTAAAATAATGTTTCTTTCTCTGAATCTTCATATTTAAGTAGGTTTCAACATTGTGTGTAGATATATTATCGCCTCTCCAGTTGGGTTAACTAGCATAGATTCCTCAAACGCTGAAATTCGAGCACGTTATTGGCAGTTACTGTTTCCTCCCAACATCAATGAAGAAATACACCGAACTATTAAAGAGCTTGAGAGTAAACGTTACAATGGTGTACCGGTCAACTTAGAGTGGTATGTAGAGCTGGCGCAACGAAAGCTTGCTAATCTACAGAATGCGCAGAAGACTATTTTCGTAAACGAACCACTGTTGCAGGGCGACAGTATCTCTATTAGGCTGCAATATCTAACAAAGCCTCGAGAAGTGCACATGGCAGTGAATGATTATAGGAGTAGAATCTGCTACTTACTCTACTTACTCAGTAGATAGTGGGACCGGCAGGTACAATGAGGGGAGTAGTAGCGCCATGTGGCCTTCAGTCGAGTGAGGTAACCTGACTTTATTCAAGTAGTACTGAAGTTTCGCGTAGCTCTGGTTGGCAAGCTGTCGTTGCGTTAACCAGCTATTTTAAACAAAGTAGCGAATGGCTACGAGAACAATTTCATTGGAAGAAAACTCTACAATTACCAGAGGTCTTTGTGAACTGAAACAATCAAAGCAATACCTCTAGTTAACCTAATGTGTATGGTGATAAGGTATATCAAGATGCAAATCACTTCCTATAGTTAGATACTTGCATGGAAAATAACGAATTATTAACTACGTAAATCAACAACAATCAAATGTCCTCCATTTAATCGAATCTATGTGTACAAAATGCTATGCGATCGCTTTCAAAAATACACTTAATAGTAATCGTAATCTGTAACGTGTTTTAAACAGTGATTATACAAGTCTTTTACAGTTCTTTTGGACAAGATTAAAAACATTTGTAGAACCCACCTACTGAGAACTACTTTTCTGAAATATGAACGCAGAAACATGGCTTTGATTTAACATTTTATCTTTTTTTTTTTTTTTTTTTTTTTTTTTTTTTCCATTGTGTTTCAACCTCCAAGCTCAAAAGTTGGAATCGGCAATATTTCTTTTAACTATTTTTAAATAAGTTTAATGTTTCTTGAAACGGGCAGATACTTACAAAACTGGGTGTCTTTGTTTCCAAACTCTAATTTCTCGCAGTACCTGTAAAAGCTTGTAGTAAACTAGATATAATTCAATAATTTCATTTAAGAATAGGATGTTAAAAAGTTAAAGTTTATTAATACCAAAATTTATATTCAGAAGTTGCATTGCATTTGCTTCTATAAGCTTACATAAACAAGTACCTAAGTTGTAAATAAATACAGCTTTCTCTTTTACTGCACCTTTTCCTTACTCCTTTCGCTATAAAGTTTAAGATGTTATGAAGTCAGTTTTTCCTATTCTGTGTTGCCTAAGAACCATTAATGTATGGTGCTATATTTGTAGTGTGTGTGTAGAATGTAAGCAATCGAATCATACGTTTAGTGGAGGTCTGAGTAACTGTTATTAGCTTTATGCCAATGTTTTTAAAGTCAACTTTATGCGTTCTTTGGAATAAACACGCATACTTCGCGCGAAATTTATAAGACTTTTAGTTAATATCCTATTGTTCATCTGAATATTAATTCAGCATTGTTACAGAAACGTTATTTCACTCAAAAATTATGTAAACTGTGTCTAATTTATGCACATTCAAAGAGCGCATATAAGATGGTAAAAAAAGTTTGTGTTATGCCTAAACATGTGTTTGAGTGTTTGCGGGGGTTGCAGTTGTAGGTCACAATCGCTTGTGAGACCCTCATGAGAAACAAGTGAAGTGTCAAACAAGTGTGTAAAACGAAATTTAAAAAGAGAAGAAAGAAAGGGGGAAATACATCCTGTCGCGAACTCTGTTGGTCCATTTTATAAGTAGCGCATGTTGGTTTAAAATGTCTTATTTATAAAAAACAAACACAAATTCGGAAATATGCAGGGATTGAATAGTGTACAGAGTATCTGTTTAGTGTTTGATGTAGTGAACGTGTTGTAGTTGTTGTTGTCGTACTAAATGTAAATTAAAGATTAAGCTAACTGTGAATATGCAAAATTTGAAGTCATTCGGTTCAGCTAACTTACTATTTTCAATTGAAGGGAAGAATTACCTGACAATTACCTGATAATTTCCCCCGACCCCCCCCCCCCCCAACAAAAAACAGACACAGAAGGGCACAGGTTCCCCTATGGAAAATTCGAAACTGAAGCTTTCAGATTTGGAAACATATCACTAGAAACCATCCCTACAACATTATTGATAATTTTTACAAATATTGTTTCATAAACTAACAACGTCCCAAAAGAATTTTAAAGAGTTTTGAAGATTAAACGTCATATGTCGAAGGTTACTAGCAGAGTGGCCTTTTTTAAAACACAATTTTCAATTAAATTACATTTTGGCAATGCACCATGTAATTGAGGGTTAAAAATAGAAATTTATAATCGTACAGGTCAGCATAATCATATAGGTAGATTTAAAAACAGAAACGTATGTAGGTAATCTCTGTCACTTTTAAATGTTGTTAATACAATATGCAAAGTGGTATTTTGGCACAGTTACGTGCAAAACAAATTTCCAATAGCCTCAAGATTGTAACTGTGTTGTTCCTCCTCAGCGCTGCCAAATACTTGATCCACAATTATCTATGGTTCTTTTCTGGCTGACCTAAGTAAACTTTGAATAAAGTTAATTAATAAATGGGATGATATTTTGGGTTTAAAAATATATTGCGATTGAGATCAAAGAAGCTGAGCCCTAGTCAGTTTTGAAATCTAGTTAAAATTGCTTCCTTAAATAAGTATAAAATTAAAATATTGATACTGGAAGACGTTTTAATAACATTAAATCTAGGAACATTTCTATATATGTAATGTTTTTTGCACTTAACTGTACATTGCCAAGTAAAACTTAATGAAATTATAAAAATACTTATAGTTTTGGTCCAAATAGTCATCCCACCATCTTAGTGAAGCAGAATAAGATAACGCATTTTGCAATGGAAACGTTAGTCTTTAGTCTACGTATTGGTTTCTAAAACAAATACTTAAAGATTAGAAGTTATTGCTAAGAAACCAGTAAGAATTAAATACACCCAGACATTAGCAAGCACTTTGTTATAGGTTCGAGATACCAAACACTGAACTAAATGTGTTTATAGCTTCAGACGTGTTTCAGGAACAATTATTGCTATTGGTCCGTTTAGAATTTTGACAAATTGCAGTTGAAGGTTATGATGCAGAACAAATTTATAGCACTTTTGTTTAAATGAAGTCGACTTCTGACCCCTACAAAAGAGATCGCCTTCTTTGATCGCTTTGTTGGTTTCTTTTCAGATTTCCACTTGGCATCTCTTCAAGATGAAGGTTACGCCTTTCATCAAGCTATGGGTATGGGGGTGGGGCCTATGCAACGCGGCTTGTACGCATGCGGAAGTCCGTACAGTTAGTATGAATGGCAACAATACCCCCAACAATAAAGAATCCAAGGACCGGCTGGAAAGAAAAAAAATGTGTGGTGGACACTTTACGTGTGGGGAGTTAGAACATTGCACGGGTGCCTGTGTGATAGCAATGTCTGACCTTGTCGAGAACGTGACGATTGCTGGATTCATTATTGACACATGTATTCGCCAAAAATATGAACTGCGAATCTTGGGGGGTTTTGTTGTACCAGTGAAATAAATAAGTAAATAAACTTCCGAGCTCTGCAAAGTGAATATTTAACACAAATGTACCATACCTCCTGAAGAATCTTAATCAGCGGATTCTTCAGTGATGGAAATAAGCTAAAGCCCTTGTACACGATCAAACTTATTGTTTGAAAAATATTTGACAGGACCTGGTAAGAGTTGACGTCATAAATATATATGTATAGGTTATCTTTTTAACAAACTGAATCGCTTCAGGAGACATTTATAATCTAACTTGTATAAAGAAATTGCAATAAAACATTGTTTTTTATCTAATTTTCATAAAATTTTCGAGTATTATAGCAAATAAACATGGATTACAATATAACACCAATTTAAAGCGTAACTATAGCATTGTATAAATGTATTATTGAGTACTTCGGAAATCTGATTGGCAATTTCTCCACATATTTTCCTCTTCTTGATCCACGAAGTCAACAACGGTAGTTGTCATAATATAATCAGCTGACATACAACATCCATTGCCCAGATAGTCATCTTTGTTTCAACCGTGTTACTAGGGGCGTTCGAAAATGATTTGCAATAGTTATTTAAAAATACCGCTCCATCTACAGGCACGCCGTGTATTGGATGATCTGATGCTAGTACGCCACGCATACACTAGATGGTAGTTGTGAAGAAAGTGTATAAGAACAGCGCTTGTTTGCTGTTAAGTAGAGAAGGCCATGGTCGAAGTGCAAGGTGACTATCATGCAAAGATGGGTGATTTTTGTGGAATGAAGGGGTCAGAAGAGGTGTAAAAAAGATGTGTACACATTGGGACTTGACGCATGCCCACAAGGAAAGCAGAGGTGAAGTCTAATCCACCAATCAAAATGGAGAATGAAGATCCAGATTCTTTTGGAGAAACTGGTGATGAATCATTACCATACAGCTGAGAATCTTTGTCCGATAACAAGAAGGATGCGCTACAAAGTAAAATTTCGACAACAATAAGGAATTGCAGGCAGCTGTCTACGAATGGGTGCGTAAACCCCCAAACAATGGTTCCGTGACGCAATAATGAAGTTTCTAGGAAACTGACAGGAGTATATTGACATCGGTGTGGGGCATATTCAAACATTTTATTAATAAATAACGTATACAAATTATTATTGTAAATCATTTCCGAACGCCCTCGTACAGTTCTGCCAATATTGGTATTCCATACGCCAAACCCATCAAATCACAGTGAAATCGTTGATCATTTAAACATGTCCTCATTTCCTTTCAATACTTTGAAAGCACTGGAAGCAATTTGACAAGAAAAGTTGTAAAATTTTGGCAACTCTTACAATGTATAAATTTTACAAAATTTTGATCGTGCACAAGGAGCTTTAGAGCAAATTCGTTATTGTAATAGAAGAATCATGAAAATAACAACAGATCATGTGATAACCTGTTGAACTCAACATAGGACGATTTATATTTTATAGTTGAGGTAAAATGAACTTATAAGTCATTAAAATCACTATATAATGGTTTGTGCTATGACTGCAAAACCAGAACAGTGTGACAAAGCAGTCCTTCTAGTATTATACTCAAGAAGTATCTTGAGGATGTGAAAGGACAAAGATCCTCTAAATGATATTGAGATTGAAAATCTTGTGAGTGGTAGTGTTTATTTAAGCTATTTATTCTAGAAACAAGTATTCTTAAACTTGACGAGGAAGTATTGAAATTTACAACGTACAGCCCATGTAAATATTCAATTTGATGTTTATTCCTCGGTAGTTCGTTGTCTTAGATTTAAATTATTACAGGGAGTGGAAGTTTAGTAAATAATGCAAGCTGCACGTTGAAATAGTTCATAAGTTGTAAGCTTTCAAGCAAACATGCACCCCAAATCTCTGCGAATGTTTTACTACTTATTGGGGTTAAATGACTATTTCTGTGGCTACTACTGCCCAGGTCACCCAGCCTGGTTTTATATTTACTAAACTACTTCTCCTTAATTATTACTTTCTGGGCAGTGGGGATACGTGCTACTGTTTTTGTTCTCCCTATTATAGCTTTAAAATGAATTAATTTGTTTTATAATATCAAAAGTAAGCAATTGTTGGTACTTAAAAGGTGATATGGTATTGTTCCAAATTCAGCACACTGTTAAAGATAGCTGATTTGTAAAGCATTTGCTTCTTTGAATGACTGAAAAGGCAAAGAATTTCGCAACCGACTGCGCGGTGTTTTGTTTGTCCGCGTCCTCGGGGCTCGTTGCCGTCTGCCGCTGTCATAGAAAGGCACGGATGAAACTATACAATATTTTTAAATCTACTTTTAAAGGCTTTACTTACCAAATTTATGAAAGAGATGCTGAAACTGGCCACCGTCGTTGTTCATACATTTTTGGCACCTCTTTAAGAAACTATCCATCACTCGCTTTTTGGAGCACAGAAACCTTTCTCCGCTAATGGTGCACCATACACCAATTTTTTCGTCATGAAGGGGTACTTCATGCACACTATTAGATTCTGAGTTATAGGGCCAATTCTTTTGGGGTCAACATTTGGGGCCCGTACCTGAATAAAATGTTCCCCCTTTTTTAGCGAATTAACAGACGGCAAGTGTGATTTTACCTTTTGTGAACAAGGCAGCGTAACAGTTCATACGCCAATTTATCGAGGACAACAAATGAAAATGTGTTTCAGGACAGAATTATTAGCAGACATTTATGGGTCCCTCGATCCCCCTACCTAAATCCCTGCGATTTCTGTCAGTGGGGTAGCTTAAAACAGGTGTACAAGACAAATCCACACCCTGATAGAACTAAAACAAAATATCCGCCGGGAAATTGTCAGCATTTCTCATCGTGAACTACGGCGAGTGATGGATAGTTTCTTAAAGATGTGCCAAAAATGTACAGACAACAACGGTGGCCAGTTTCAGCATCTTCTGCCATAAAATTGGCCAGTAAAGACTTTAAAGGTAGTTTTAAAAATGATGTATTGTTTGATCCGCACCTTTCTATGACTGCGACAGTCTCCAACGAGTGACAAGGACGCGGACAGGCAAAACACTGCGCAGCCGGTTCGTTTTCGCTCTCCCCGTAGAAAAGAAAAATCAGAAAACTCCCATAAAAATGCTGCATTATTCACCTTTCTAGAGCTATATCCATATTTAACAATTAAAACTTTTTAGGAGTACTTCTCGGTAAATTAAACTACTTAAATATTTTAAATATTATGAATATCGCATTGTAAACTGTGTTATGTATGAAGCACGTATCACCTCTGAGGTAATTGTAATGATTTTCAATTGTTAAAACCAAAAAACAAATTTTCTGTCCCGTATCATGCTTAAAACAATACATGTTTGTGATTCTTGCAAGTATATTAATATATACATTAAAAGTTAGTGTTGACAAAACGTGCAACTCCAAAAGTCTGTGTGTGTTTTCTAGGCTATTCCAAAATGGCCGAACCACGTGATATAAGTGGCTCAAAACGATGTTATTACTCATTAGCTTCTAGTTTACAGAACCAACAAAAATACCTGTGCATTTTACTTTAGAAAACAAAGATAAGTATTGTGTAAATTTCATTAAATGTGATTGTATATGTAGTAAAATATGTGAATGTATGAATGAAAATTGATGTAATTATAAACAAATCTGAAGATTGTGAAGTGTAAGGTGTGTTTGTTTGTATGTGTAAATACTTTGTGGGGATATCGAATGTGATCTGGAATTTGTCAACGCAATTGTATGTACGGCGTGTAGTATCGAACTAAAAAAACCAACAAAAACAAAAAATATGCAAGTACAGCTATAGTATGTAGTTCAGATTATTATAAAACTTGCATTGTAGTCAACCAAATGCGCAGCTTCTGAGTCCTAAAACAAAAATAAATTAAATACAATTACAGCTTCAGTTCATTGGATTGTGTAATGTAAAATGTACTTCCTTATTGCTTTATTTATATCTGTACACCTTTCTTATGGTTATCCTGACAGCATCCCAGCATGTTTCCTGAAGATCAGCGAGCACTCTCCACGGTGCTTCTTAACAATGCTAAAAAGATGACAAAATGTGCACACGCAACTTCCGGGGAACAGGCAGTGAATTCTAAAAATTGGAGGTGCATATAAGACAGCACTTTTTATTGTGGAATATATTTTTCTGTTAAAGAAATGGCTTTCTTCCAGGCTTCAACATTTGAGTGTTTGTTCTTAGAATTACAGAGAACTGAACATTCCTCAACTTAAAATATTATTAATTCACTATTAAACTATACTTTAAATAAACATAGCAGAGAAAGCATGTGATGTTTAAGATGGTCGCAGTGGAGCCAGGACGAGAGCAGTAAGTTACTGCAAGAAAATGAAATTTGGTCTATTCTTGGCAGTACAGTCTTCAACCAACTGTTGGCATTGATACTGTGGCAGTAAACCACTGCGTATGTAGTTCCATCCAGGTAAAAGTGTGCTTATTTGTAGTACTGCTCAAGGAAACAGTAAATTACTGCCAGTTGAGCCCTAACCTTATGTGTTTACCTAACAAGCTGTTCTTTTAACAAATAAGAAGAATATAAAACATTCTTACTTTATCTAACAGCTATATTTGCCTCTTCAAGTGCTAAATATTACAACCACTGATTTATACTGCAATTATATTAAATAACTACCACTGTGTACTTGATGTGCACAAAATAACGTGCATTTACGTTGCATTTTAGAAGCAGGAAGGGGAGGGAACTTGCCTATAATCCATTCAGTTTAGGAATTATCACAAAATTATGTGCATAGAGTTGCGGTGGCTTATAGTCTGAGAGATTTAACTTGTCAGATCCAAAAAAGAAAGACAGAAATACCCTCTTGTTGTCTCTCTTTTATAGTGATGAATACCTGCAAAGTGCATACAACTATTTAATCAACAATAGAGGTCTGGGAGGGGGATGTGTGCTTTCCAAGAATTTCGAAAATGTATAGTGCCATAAGACAAGTACAGAACCAAACCGGAGAAGTTAAACCTCATAGAATTTAGCTTCTCTCTAGGACCATAAAAGTACAAGGTCTCTCACTTCATGCAATGGCACTGGTTTGTTTGTAAACAACAAAATTTCTAACCATTTTATAACGATAGCCATAATTTATAGTTTAAAAGCGAAAAACAGTTTTTTTAAAAGAAACACATTAGAGAAATTAAGAAATAAAATATATTTTTTTCTTTGCGCATCTGTTCGTTAATGCAGATATTCTATCTCCTATTACTGTCATTTAAAATGCTCCTTAAGGTGCACTTTTAGGTTAGTAGAATGAAGCTTTGCAGTCATTAATATAAAGCAACGTGTTATGCCTCTCAAGTCTGATCAGTATAGGTACTTTTCTTTGTTGCCAAAGCTGAAACTCACAATTGAAAAAAAGATTCACATTTCAACATTTAAAAGCGTTGTGTCAAAATGAAAACATCAGTCCAATTACGATTTCTGTCATATTATTTTCCTCTAAAGCTAATGTACAACAACACAGTTCTCTTTTGCCGTCGTTAAAGTAGTCTACAGTTCTTGATATTACAATTCACAGGTGTTGTCTTCTGTAACCTTGACACACTCCATTGTGACTTTCAGTTCTCTCTCTGTCTTACAAACAGTTGGTTTTGATGATACAATCATTCAACACTTACTAAAACTGCCTCTCTGTCTTCACTTCGGCGCTACAATTCTCTCATGATAACTGTAGACAACACACACACACACACGCACGCACACACACACACACACCTACCTAACAGCTGTCTCGTTCAACACTCTCAGCCGCTATCTCTCGTCCCGCAAGATTTTAAACCAGAATGACGTAGCACGGATTTTTCCCGAAATGCACCAATTTCTCGAACTTGCCGGGAGACGACTGGCGAAAGCTCTCGCAACGCTTTGGTCTGCCGCCACCATAGCGGCTTGCCGGCGTTACAGTATAATTCTTAGCTAATGTATTTACTAGCCCAACGAGCAACATAAATATGAAACGCTGTTTAAAAGTTATAAAAATTTCAACGCAAGGAGCTATTTTACAAGCTCAAACTTACGTTTTGAAACATATAATTCAGGTACTAATTAGTATATATCCACCAAACTTTGCAAACATACTTGTTATATGAACATAGGATGCAAAGATACAAAAAATAGCCGAATATTTTGTGTTTTAAAAAAGTTACCAATAAACGTCAGTTTACGAGCCAGTAAAATATTAAAAATAGCAAAGTTTCTGATACGCACTCACTGACGGAATATTTTTCTTACAAAAATTCACTCACGACTTGAAGTGGGTGATCTCAAAATAACATAATATGTTTAACTTATGACAAACGCCTCATTTTCGAAAGATCCGATCTTCCTAACCAAGTCAAGTATCTCGCATGTTCTCTAGCCCATTCGCAGCATATCCATTCGTCTGCTGCTCCCTTCCATCAACAAGAAAGCGGCTCATTGATAGTATAGACAAATGATTAATGATTGGTTTGCGAATGCCGGAAGAAGAGGGCGGAGAGATGAAAACAATGCCAGTCTTCCCTACGGAAAGCAGAGAGAGAAAGAGAGAGCCTATATCAGAGGGAGAGGATGAAGGTAAGTAGAAAACGAAAGAATGCTTGCGTTCGGATTGAGATGAAAGCTATTGTGGAGCTGAGCATGGAAGGAGTCTTGATTAATCCAAAATGATGTAATACCAACAATTGAAGTTTAACAATTCTTAACAATTGAACATCATAGATCAATGTGTTCAACATTCATACACACCCTGGCTAAAGGTATTACATAACTAATTATTGCGGTAAACTTTGCAGGAGTGCACATTGTTGGATAATGTACAAACTTCTGTTTACTTTCTATACGCTTACCTATAGAAATTAAACTAAAGCGAAATTCCAGGGCAATAGCTCTTACCGGGCAAAGGCTACCGCTTGGCCGCTGCGCCCTCCACCTCTGCTCATTATAGGATTCATTAGTGGGATGCAACAATGAAGGGTGGGACGTGGTCAGCGCCCCGCACTCTCCAGCCGGTTATGCGGTCTTCGCGGTTAGGGGCTGCTACTTCTTAATCAAGTAGCTCCTTAATTGGCTCCCCAGGAACATAAAGAGGCTGAGTGCACCCCAGACCAGTTCTGCAAGCGGGAGAAAATCCCCACGCCGGTGCCAGGAATCGTACCCGAATCATAGGTGCCAAAAAGGACATTGCGGGTCATTTTTTTCTTGGCCCTGTTCCACCAGCTTTGACTTAGTGGTGTGGCCGTGCAGAGTGAAGGTGACTGGCATTGGTTAATGGGTGCCACAACTTTGCGTTTCACAAAATAAGAAAATTAGTGTGAGGCATCAACGTATCCCGTTACAAATTTCAACGGGATTCCTCCCAGCATTCTTCCTTTCTCTCGTCTATTACGTCACCACAGAAACACTGGTGAAGAGCATAACTCAAAATCCAAAAGTCGGTTACTCAAGCTTCCAGTTATGAGAGGCAAAAACATTCAAGTAAACCCCCAATCCCAAACGTTTTTCTTTAAATGCAAATATCTTTCCACAGTTTTTATTTTCACAAACAAGACTAATGATTCTGATTAAAATACCATGTGATTAGCATATTTTCATGACAGTGAAATGTGCATCTAATTTTATGGGAATGGCCTCTGAAATCTTTCTCATTCTGAACTGTCTTTGCTTAAGTCAAAAATTGTAAAAGACTTTGTTAAAACACATAATTTATTGTTTGTGGCGGATTTGAATTTCCTAAACTTTATATATATTATATTTTCAAATAGGAAGTCGTTATTGGACTTTTCTTCTGGTCATCCCGAGACAGTGGAATTTCAAAGCTATTACATAGTGACTACTCTTAAAATATTTGACAGTCATGCTCCCATTGCACCTACAATTAAATATGCAATAAGATGGTTTCTACAAAGGGGTAATATTTTGGGATTAATAACATGTTACGAATGAGAGCAAAGAAACTGAGCGCTGGCTAAATTTGAAAGTCTAGTGTCATGGCCTCGTGGAGATTAAAATTGCTTACTTTAATAAGCTGAAAGTAAAAATATTGGCACTACAGAACAGTTTAATACCAGTTGAAGCTACGAACATTCCTATATCAGTGCATTTCGTGCAAGATAATCAAAACTTAATGAAATAATAAAATATAGAAAAATAATTGTTTACATTTTTGGGCCAAATTCTACCGTCTTAGTGAATGTATTAACCTGAAGCGGAATAAAATAATTCATTTTGCATGAAGTGCGTAGATCGAAGAGAAAGCTTTTACATGGACACTGTTGAGTAGTTGGTAGAGAAATTCTTGTAAAGGTAACATCAGAATTGTGTTTCTATTTTGGAAGCTTCCCTTTAATTTCAAGGTAATAATATGGAATTTGATATGGATAACGACTCGTTGACCATAGATTTTTTAACGTTGTATTGTGCTAAACAACGCAATTTGTTGTTCTTACCAAAAGTGGTATTTAAGGTAAGAATTTTCCAAGGATGCGAAAAAAGGTTTTTAAGAAAATTTCCTCACTACGGACTATTCTTTACATGGAAGATTTAAAAAAAAATGTTTTTTTTTTCTAAACTGACTACTGATTTGATTAAAAGATTATATGTTTCAGATATTTACATGACAATTACATTTTCTGGAATGTGCTCGGAAGTCATCTTCATTCTGGTAACTTTTGTATAACTGGTAAACTGTAAGAGACAAACAAATTTCAGATTTTTAAGGAGAAAAAATTGCCTCATTCTGACCACGTAACGCTTACATGAAGACATTGATATTCTTTACACAATGCGTGATAAAATCCTCTCTTGAGAGCTGGTTCAGCAGAGAAATTAAATTGGCAATATTAGAGAAAGCACGACTTAAGATAGGATTTCTTCACATGCCTAACGTGTGAAGTATCATCGACCTTTATTTCTTCTGTCATGCAACACGTTCTAATAAACAAAATTGTGTGTTGTTTATTTTCACGTCCTATTTCCCTCAAATCTTCACATTATGAAATGAAGCTTAACAGCTTTCCTTCATGCATGGAGTAACTGTTAAAGCACACTGCGTCAAACATCAGTGTATTCATAACTACCTCACTTGGTGAATTTTCCATTCCTGGTAGAATGCATTGGCTATATAGACAGTGAAAACATTGGTACAGCCGGCTCCAAATGTTTTCCAATGGACGAGTGGGGGTAAGGGAAAGAGAAGAAAGATTTTCTTAAGAATTACTTGCACCTGATCCACCCGGCCTAGCGATGGCTTCACCATTTGCAGTGGGCAGCAAACAAGAAGCTAAATAATCAACTTATTTCTATACAAAAAAGTGAGCACATTCCTTTTTGCACGCATTTAAACATTGGTTTTTTGCAGTACCATTAACAATATTCACAAAAGGGACGCCAGTATCCGAAACTTATAAAACCGTGCAACATCAATGATTAATTTGAAAGTAATTAAGGAAGGTGAAAACAAAAATTATATGCAAAAATTCTCCTTTATCCTTGGAAATTATTTTATGATTTAAAATGTTGATACCATTCTGGTCAAGGCATTCTCAACAAATTTCAGATGGGTACTTTTGCATCAATGCACATTATGAAATCATGCCATCATATATCATTTACTATTTTTCATAAACATAATTCTTCATTTTGTTCTGCTAAGCTTCCGTTTGTTTCCTTGATTCTCCCATCGATTTATTTGATTTATCTAATACTTCTTTCGGAATGTCATATTCATTGAAATGTTGCTTCATGCTTTGCATCGATCAACTTAGTCGTAAATGATGATCTTCATCAACTTCAGTAACAGTTCAGCTTCAGTTAAAAATGTGTTTAAGGCGTGAAAGTGATTTAAGAATTTGTTCTAACCCTGAAACTTGGTTTTCAATCCTTGTAACGCAAATCAGTAACTCTGCAAAACATCATGTTGTTTTCGGTCTTTAGATTTATTTCCAGCAAATCAAAGCTGCTATCTCCACCTCTTTCTAGGCTTATCCAAATCCTTGTACTAACAGCAGAACATCTGTATTGGATTGCTGTTTGTGTGCCATTTCACCATAGAATAGTAAGTGATATCAAACAGGCTTTGTACTTTAACTCAGACATATGAAATTCTAGAGCCATCTTTGAGGAAAAACACGAAGTAACCAAACATTTTCTATGTAAACGATAGTTTGGGCTGGAGGATTTTCTTCAAAATCTTGGTATCGTATTCTTGGAAATTAAAGCTAAAAAAATACAAAATAGTGGAGCAGAATTTTGAAATAAAGGAAAAAACCATTTAGTTTATTTAAGTCAACTTAGACAAAAGGTCCCTCCTCCCTCAAAAATCAAATCTATCCCAAATTTGAATCCAAAAATAATGTTATAACACCTGAGGAAGATTTAGTCTAATAATTTCTCACTTCCTGAGTTACGCTGTTCACAGGTAGACCCAAACACACACAAGCGCGCGCGCACTGAATATTTCTAAAAGTGCCTTTTTGGGTTTAGCAGCCTCAAAACATGTAGGTATTTCAGATGATATCTTCATATAGAATTTTAGGATAAAAGATAATACCTCTTTTGCTTACTAAAATTACATAGTAGAAAAGTAAAACTAGACGTTATTCTATCCTTACAAAACTATAAAAATTAGAGTTGTATTTCTGCTTGTAGCTCGTCTACTGTGGTTCCTTAATCATCTAGTACACTTTGGTACCAATACGTTACGGTAATGCTACACACAAATCTATGTAGTCCTTAAAAATTGTGTTTGCGTGGATTCCAAAGCGTGCTACGGCTTTGGTTTGTTTCTTTTTTCCTACATATTATTTTCTGCAAATAAGGCCGAGGTTCCATCCCGTTCAGCGTACTTTCCTATCAATTTCGACACGCCCCTCTATTGGATAATTACAGCTTAGTGTGTTCAAGGTAAAACGGTAAAGGGAAAACTATGAAAATCACACGCTTCGTATTGGGCTCCATTCATTCACCGTCTAGAAAAGCAGACAATGCTTCAAAGAGAACAAAAGGCAATATATCTTCTCTGCTATCTTAGACACCACTTAAAAATACGTTACGGGTATGTCCCCACAAAAACCAGAACTAAACTCGTGAAATCGTAGATTGATTTCTTATTCTTCATACAACAAAATACTCCTCGTGTTTTTATTTTCCTCTCCCAACACCCCGTTTCTTGAAACCTGATTTAAAGCCCACTTCAAAGATTGGAGCACTTTCTAAGTTTGTTTTGCTGTAAAACTGCAAAGGATAAGTTACGTTGTGGAACATTTGCATTACGTAGTATAGACAGACAGACACAAAACTTAATGGCGGCTATAGGTGATCACTAATACTGTCTTTCCTATTGTGCAAATAAATATTGTGGGCGCAAATGATATTTATATCAACTACTTTGCTTCACACGCGTGATTTCACAGCGTGTTTAACTAAACACTGTAAGGTGTGGCAAGTCCCTGATTGGATGTGTGTTGAGCCACCCGCCAATAAATGCTGTGTCAGTCGTCATTACTATTTCACAGGGGTAATATAGGACATTCATAGTATATACGATCTGTGACATAGCAGTTTCAGTTCAAGATTATAATTTACTGCTTTTACGAGCAGCACTTTACTACATAAAAGGAGAAGCATGCTTTCATCTGATAAGGTTAGAGAGGCAGTGTTTTACTGCAAATCTATGAATGCCAGCGACAAGTTCTATATAGTACTGCCGAAGATAGCTTGGCTTCCATTTACTTGCGGTGGTTTATTAACCCCATTCTATGGTAATAACGGTTGATATGTGACTACTATTTACTTTCCTGCTGTGTAAATATATTCTCCAAATAATGTTTATACCACTGGTTTTACAACGTGATTTCACAGCGTGTTTAACTATGCAACACCGCAAGTCTCAGATTGGATTTTGTGCCCAGTAGCTCTTCCTGGCACCCGCGATTAAATGTTGTGCCAGCCATAGCGCATTGCGCCCTATAAGCAACAATTTTTTACTTCAACTTAAGCCATCTTTGAGCATAAACTACTCCCCCATTTTGTTTTCCTGGTAGTGCTATAAATTGTTACAAATAAGATATCCATCAACAAATCTTAATACAACTATTATGATGCTGGAGTTTACCTGTCACAACTGTCATTCTGGCCACCATATATTAAGTATGTACATTAAAAATAGACACAGATTTATTGCTAAAATAGTTGCGGATCCATTTTTATTTTTGCTTGTATTAAAATCCATGTGGGCCATTATTTTATTTACATATCTGTTGTACGAAATATTCATGCAAGTGCACATTATTTGACATACTTCTTCTTTCGAGATCAGCTTTACATAAATGCTTTTCTTGGGAAAAGGAGTCTTAATCAGGTCACTAGGTATTCCCTTAGAAGTTCCACCTTCTGCATCAACTTCGGAAGAAAGAATATCAACTTACCACTTAAAAATATAATTAGTTAAAAAATCAAGTAAATAACAACGAAATCTCTTTAACGGTATACACGACAAAGCTCTTTATTTCTCTATCATACTTCTGCTGTCGCAGGTAGTTGCCTATCCTTCAATTTGTAAATTTATAACAAATCTTCAACATATGCCATTTTAATCAAAATTTTTAAGACCCTTTTTGAGGAAAAAATAACAAAATGTTTTCCACCAAAGAATGGTTTGGGATAAGACCATTTTCTCCATAATTTTCAGGTCACATCCTTGTAAGATGCTGAACATAAATACCAACTTTGGTATTCCTCAGACATTTCACCTTTGAATTATGTTGTTAACTTGCGGACTTTCTTTTTTCCTAAAATACTGCTTTGGTGTTTCTAAGCCTACTAATACTCCTGCATACAGCAGCGTCACCGGTGTACTTGAATTTTGTCCCTCAGGAGTTCGTTTACATGCCAGTAAATCTACTGACATGCTGCTGTCGTTTTTAAGCACACTTAAAAACCATAGGTCTGCGCCGGATTGAACCAGTGACCTTAGGATCACTAGGCCAGCGTCTAACCAACTGAATAAATGGTGATCTATATATCAAAATAAGTTCATCTAAGTTCCGCAAGTCGGCTCATTTTAGACAGCATCCACAATACTATTATCTTTCTTAAAATATAGGAAGAAAATATTTGAAATTCTCTGAAAGAAACCTTTGGCATCCTATTCTCGTACGCTGCTCAAACTTCAGAAGGATATGCAAAGAATTTGGGATTATTACATATTCGGAAAGCTGAGCACATAACTCCAATGTCAACGCTTTTTAGGTACTTAGACATCTCACGCCAATACATTTGATATCCAATTTACATATTATTACGTAAGCAACACTATAGTTGAAAGAAAGAAAAAAGGAGAGATGACAATAAATGCAAGTATATGAAGCACCAACTTGGCCGCACAAATTAGTGAAATGTTTCGGAGGTCCTAGCCCTAGGTAGGTCAAGATATATCCTCTCTCTGTGACACTGTACAGAAAAAAGCACTTGAACATCTATCTACCCCCGCCTTTTGGCGAAATCCTAAGTCCATGAGATAATATCCTTGGTGTAGTTTTCCGAAAAGTACTCGCCGTATGCTCAATGTTACACAGGCTGTTATTCGTGCATAGCGCAGTGGGCTAGAGCGTGGCAACCCTGGTTCATGGCCACGAAATGTTCCTGGGTTTGATCCCACCCAAAGATGTGGGGCTTTTAAACCTTGGTATTCTTCCAGTGTTCAATTCACTGGACTCCTTCTTCTCATCTGCTTCCTCCTCCCCCACTTCTTCTATCCCCACTTCTTCTATCCCCTCTTCTTCCTCCTCTGCTTCCTCTTCTTCTTCCTCCTCCTCATCATCACCATCTTCTTCCTCATCTTCTTCCTCCTCTTCGTCTTCTCCCTTCTCCTGGTCTTCTTCCTCCTCCTCATCTTCTTCGTCCTCCTCCTCCTCATTTTCTACTTCCTCCTCCTCATCTTCTTCTACTTCCTCCTCATCTGCCTCCTCATTTTCTTTCTCCTCATCTTCTTCGTCTTCTTCCTGCTCCTTCTCATCTTCCTCCTTCTCATCTTTCCCCTCATCTTCCTCCTCATCTTCTTCTTCCTCCTCCTCATCTTCTTCTTCTTCCTCCTCATCTTCTTCTTCCTCCTCCTCCTCATCTTCTTCTTCCTCATTTTCTTCTTCCTTCTCCTCATCTTCTTGTTCTTCCTCCTCATTTTCTTCTTCCTTCTCCTCTTCTTCTTCCTCCTCATCTTCTTCTTCCTCCTCCTCATCTTCTTCTTCCTGCTCATCATCTTCTTCTTCCTCCTCCTCTTCTTCTTCCTCCTCGTTTTCTTCTTCCTTCTCATCTTCTTCCTCCTCCTCATCTACTTCTTCCTTCTCATCTTCTTCCTCCTGCTTATCTACTTCTTCCCTCCACATCTTCTTCCTCTACAGGAATATGTCTACTGTAAATATTGCTGAATTTCATATTATATTACAGAATCCTTTAATTAACAGTATGTAAGTTTTATCTGTTTCCTTTTCAACAGGATACGAAAAGTGAGACCGTTTATATAGCTTATGATAATATTGTCTCTTAATCGTATTAATTTGGTTCTAATTATATGTGCATTGCGTTCTTTTATATCCTTTACTTGTGTTCCAAATAATAAGCTGAGCGCTATAATATTAGTAAATTAAGTACGACAGTCCCATATATGTGGTCGGTAACTAATTAGTGCATTAGTCATTTAAACAAATGAAGTAAATGTAAGAAAGTGCTTACTAACAAACAATTCGTAAAATTCTCATGATTTATTGAATATTAGTCAGTAATGTAAATTAAACTTTTTACTAATTATACTGTAGCTGGAAGGAATTCTCAAAAAGCACCACGAAAGAAGTTCTTAGAATGATGTTGAACGACATAGATCTGGCAACCCACTTCTAGGAAGACTAAAGGAGAGGGATGATGTTTCCGCAGGCTCTTTCCTTGTGGTAGAAGGTTCACTATTAGTTCAACATACGTTGTGTTGTACTCTAGTTCCGGAACAATTCAGGTTAAAGTGAATACAGCGCATTGAAACTCCACAATATAATTTTTCCTATGTAGAAATGAGGGACCGTGACCAAGAGGTCAGACTACCCGCCTTCGACCAAGACGAACCGGATTCGATCCCAGCAACCGGATGTGGTATTCGAGGCAGATGTAGAAGCGTCTGGGTTGTCAGGTTTTCACACACTCCTCATGCACTATCTTCGCTTTCATTACTCATAAGATAGTGACATTTTTATCTGTGTCAATGCTCTGAGCTTTAAAGGATAGAGTTACCAGATATGTAGGCATCGAAGAATGGCACTGTCAAGCTCATTGTTTCTATCAAAAAGCGCCATTGCGCCACATTCATGCAACGCTGAGCTACCCCTCATATTAGCAACACAGGGAAACAAATCACAACTGCATGGATTTTCTGATGTAGGCATTAGAAAATACTTCACAGCACCAAAAGTCACAAATATCCCGAAAATCACCCTAACATACCTGTTAAATTGTGGTATTTTACATGAACAATAAAATAAAATTAAAAAAATATGCGTTGCACTCACACGACTTTCTCCACTCTAGTACTAACCATTCTTACATACCCTTATTCCTATATCTTCTGCACAAATTATCCTATTGCTTATTTTCTTGCAGGCACAAGGGGACTATAGGAATGCAGTAGGCTTCGATTGATAGTTAAATCCTCTAAAGCTTTCACATTTCCTTCTCATGAATAAATATGTTCCATTTGAGGGAACTATGTCTTCCAAAACTCACGCAAAGGAATATCTCCGAAATGGTTCACTGTATAAATAATATTTAGTCAT